>CM060173.1:37852609-39052609 GCA_030549775.1 Tamarix chinensis | reverse complement strand
TGAAGCACTGGTGACTCAAATTCAACTACTTAACTCTCAAATTGCTAGATAAGATGAAAGGCGACTAAAATGATTGTCCAGAAATGAAGGACTCTCTAACCACGTGGACGTGCAAACAAGTAGGAGGAAACATGGAAAGAAGGCCACCTTAGAGGTAGGGATGGCAATGGGTCGGGTCCGGCCATACCTAGACCTGAACCCGTTTATATTACCTAGACCTAGATCCGACCCAGACCCGTCGGGTCTCAAAAGTTCAAACCCAGATCCAGATCCACCGAGTCTAGAGGGTAAACGGATCTTAAATGGGTCAAGCTATTTTAAAAAAAAAATAATTAATAACCTATATAAATACAAATACATTTATGTTTTATATAAGTTAATATGTATTTTTTGTTAAAAAAATCCTCCATGTGAAAAAATAAATACATTAAAATAGTTATGTTAACTTTTTAAATAGTGTCTTAATGCTTTTAGAATATAATATTGTACATATTGCTTATAAAATAAATATATAAAAATAAAATTAAAAAAATGAATAAGGAGCTCAAATAAGATTATGGCAATAATGAAAAACATAATATTTGTATGTATTTATATATGTATATATATAAACACACATAAATATATATATTAAGCGGGTCTGCGGGTAGGGTCTAGGTTAGGTCTGAGTCTAGAACTACTGGACCCAGACCCAGACCCATTAAGGTATATATGGACCCAGACCCGCTAAAAATAAGGCAGGTCTAGCAAGTCTGGGTCGGATTCGAGGCCCATTGCCATCCCTACTTAGAGGGGACACCAAACACCACCCTACTAACAAAACCAAATTGATGATGATGATGAAGAAAGTGATGACCACAATTAGAAGGATGATTCGACATGACGAAGACCTTATGATTATGTGGAGAAAGGTCTTAGATTTGATTTCAATGAATTTTATGACAATATAGGTCCCAAGGTCTATCTAAAATGCAACAAACCATGGAAGCTTTTTTTGAATTCAAGGAGTTTGATGATGAAAGAAGGTGCAGGTTGGAAATTTTGATACTAAAAAAAAATGCTAGAGTTTGGTCTAAAAATTTAAAGGCGGCAAGGGAGAAAGAAGGTAAGGCCAAGATCAAGTCATGAGAGAAATTAAAGAAGAACCTTAAAAATAAGTTTGTGCCATGGGATTTTGAGCAAGAAAACTTCATTAAGATGACCACTGCAAACAAGGGTTTATGAGAATAAAAGAATATACAAGAGAATTTGAGAATTTAGCCTTGATATGTGACATTTAAGAGAAGAAGGATCAAACTTCGGCAAGGTTCCTTGGGGTCTCAGTTTGAATGTGAGAGAGAAAGTAAAAGTATGCATCTATGATAGTTTGGAGATCGAATGGAAAAAGGTAAGGAGATGGGAAGGAATGCTAGAAAGAAATATTTCAAGTGTACAGCCTGTGGGAACTTTGCAAAGAATTGTCTCAATCAAAGTTGTAAGAGATTTCAAGCATGAAGCCATAGAACAATGATGAGATTGAAGTAGAGGATAAAGAGATTGATGGTGTACAGTGTTTATGGTAAGGGGAACAAGAATGTTGCATTGTTCAAAGAGTCCTACAAGTGAATCCACGGTCATCTTCAACTCAAAGAGATAAAATTTCCAAAACTAAGTGTAAGGTGGTGCAAAGTCATTATTCATAATAGCTTATACACTAATGCAGTAAGCAAATAGATGGTGAAACCAAATAGATGGTGAAAAAGTTTAGCTTAAAGACCACAAAGCACCCAAGACCCTATTTCCTATAATGGCTCAATAAAGATAAGGGGGTCAAAGTCCCTAAACAAGTGCTTAATTATAAAATTGGTGATTATGTTCATATGATGTGTTATATGACATATTAACAATGGATTTATGTCATATCTTGCTTGGGAAGACAAGTTTTCCATGATAGCGTGCTCAATGAATAAATGGTGTGCAAAAAGAAAAAGAAGTTTACATTGAAACCTTGAAACCTATTTGAGCTCACAACCAAATCAAAGAAGGTCCAAGAGAAACCTAAGTTCAATAATTTGTTCCGTTATGAGCAAGTAATGGTGGTGAAAGAAGAAGCACAGTGAGGAGAGTTTCCCAAGTCCAATTCGAGCCTTGAAAGATGTTAGAAGAGTTTGTGATGTGTTTTTCGAAGAGTTACCACCTAGATTACCACCTTTGAGAGGAATAGAGTGTGTTATTGATCTCATGCCAAGAGAATCTCTTTCAAACAAGACAGCTTATCTATGCAATCTTGAAGAGGTAGAGGAGCTTCAAGAGTTTTAGCACAAAGGCTATGTAAGGAATAGAATGAGTCTATGTTGTGTTCAGACATTGTAGGTGCCAAAGAAAAATGGGGCACGGAGGATGTGCAATGGTTTAAGGATGGTCAACAACAATACAATCAAGTATAGATTTCAAAGATTAGATGATATGTTAGATAAACTTTATAGAGCAAGGATCTATTCTAAAATCAATTTGACAAGCAATTACCATCAAATAAGAATTAAAGAAAGGGACGAGTAGAAGACAACTTTTAAAGACTAAATGAGGACTTCATGAATGTGATGCCATTTGGGCAATAGAACGCACCTAGTTACTTTATGAGGTTAATGAATGTGATGTTTAGACCATTGTTAGGTAATTTTGTGGCGAGGTACTTAGATGACATACTCACTTATAGCAAAACCGAAAAATATAATCTAATACATTTGAAGAGATTGTTTGAGAAGTTGGGAGAAGTGAAGTTATATGAGAAGTTGAAAAAATGTATCTTCACAATGGAGGATGTGATGTTCCTTAGCTATATTGTGAGTGGAGATGAGATATGTGTGGATCCATCAAAAGTCAAAATTATTCACAATTAACCAATGTGTATGAAGTAAGAAGTTTTCTTGGGTTGACATCCTTTCATAGAAGGTTCGTCAAGGACTTCTCAACTCTTATGGCTCCTTTTACAAAACTTACAAAGAAAGGAGAATTTAAGTGAAATGAAGATGCTAAAAAGGATTTTGAAGAATTGAAGACAAAGCTCTCTAATGCACCGGTACTTGTTTTACTTAGTTTTGATAAATTACTTGAAGTACCTTGTGATGCTAGTGGTATATGCATTATAGGTGTTTTCACAAGAAAGGAGGTCGATAGTATTTTTTTTAGTAAGAAGTTGAAAGGTGCAAGACTCAATGACTCATCTTATGATAAGGAATCCTATACCATTATAAGATGTTTGGAGAATTGGAATCCCTACTTTGAGGCCAAAACCATTAGTTCTTCACTCAGATCATGAGTTTGAGATACTAACATAGACAACAAATGCCAAGTGGGGGAATTTTTTCCTATCCTTTGAGCATTTTACTAAACAACTACATGGCAAGGAGAACGTAGTTGTGAATGATCTTTCAAAAAGATCCATGGCAATTATGCTTATCGAACCTAAGTTGCTATGGTTTGAGATGTTGAAGGATGAAGAGTTTGAGGAGATTTTTGAAACTTGTGGAAAGCATGAAAGTAGTAAAGTTTATATGATCCAAAATGATTTACTATTCAAGCACAACAAGCTAGACATCCTAAGATCATTTATGCAAGATTTGCACATCAATGAAGTGCATGGAGGCATTGCAGAGTACTTTAGAGTACACAAGACTTTAAAGCTACTTCAAGAACACTTTCATTAACCAAGTATGTTCAAAGGTGTACAAGCTATAGTGGAAAGATGTGTTATATGTCAAAGGAACAAGATTTTCTTTCACAAAGGGCTCTATGTACCACTACCGGTTCCTAATGCACCTTAGGAGGAAGTTAGTAAGAATGTCATACTTGGTTTACCAAGGACTCAACGGAGCAAGGAAGGATTCTATCATAGTAGTACTGGATTGTTTTTCCATGATGGTGCACTATATGCTATACCACAAGATAGATGATGCTACTCATATCGTGGATCTCTACTTTCAAGAAGTTGTGAAGTTGCATAGAGTGCCAAGAAGCATTGTGAATAATAGAAACGTAAAGTACCTAAACTACTTTTGGAAAACTCTATGGCATTTACTATGAACCAAATTGTTGTTTAGTATTTCTCATCATGAATAATAGCACACTTGGTACCTTACTAAGAGGATTGGTGGGTAAGAGTATTAAGGATTAGGATGTGAAATTTGCACATGCAGATGTTGCTCATAATAGAAGTCCTTCACAATCAACTGATTCAAGTTCTATTGAAATTGTTTATGGTACGAATCCCTATATACCTATTAACTTGGAAGCATTGAAGAAGAGGATTTGAAGAGTTAGGAAGCCCATGAGCGAGTAGAGTATTTCAAGCTTCTACATGGGCAAGTTAGAGCAAACATAGACAAGAGTAAAGATAATTACCAAGCAAGGGTAGTAAACATGTGTTTGCTCGAGGAGCTTTAGTAAGGTTACACCTCAAGAAGGAACATTTTCCTCATTAAGGAAGAATAAGCTCATGCTTAAGGGCAGATGGTCTTTCAAAGTTCTTCAAAGATTCGGAGAAAATGCTTATGACATCGATTTACCATATTTCTATAGAAGCATTTCAATGAAATTCAATGTGGGTGATCTTTCTCCATACTATGATGATGCAAATTTGACAACACATCCTTCTCAACAAGGAAGAATGATGCGAAGGCATGTCCAATAGATTCTACTAGCCATGGATTGACTTATTTAACATTAAAGCCCACTGTTTTAGCATTAGTTGAGGAATTTGGTCAAACTATAACCAAATAAGATGTTTACTTGTTTAAGCATGGAGTAAAAGGGGACTTAATGGTCATTATTCAATTTTTAATGAAATCACGTGCATCGCACATGTATGGAGGACATCCATTATAAGGAAAACCAACCATATATATTAGGTATTGTTAGATTTAGTTAGTTAGATATTGTTAAAAGGTTAATCTTGTTTGCTTGAAGTTTTATCTTTGATTCTTGTTAGTGTGCTAGTTTTCATGAGTTTTATCTACTAGTTTTTAGCTTATTTTTCATACAAGATTCAGATTTGAGAAAGTATAATTCATACACTAAAATCATGTCTTACAACGTTAAAGATCATTGAATGCATTGAATCAAGTTTGAATCCCGATTGAATCTCTTTGCAGGTTCTTCCTTGATTTGTGATTTTTGTGTAATTCACAACCAAGCTTCTCTTTTTAATTTCTATATGATTAAATTAGATAGACTTTGTGTTCAATCGAACAAATTGATACCCAACACAAACTGCCCACAACCATCCACATACACCCATACATATACAACCTCAAACTCATCTTCTTCAATCTAAAACCTAACCTTAAACCTCTCCCATAACCACAAATTTCATCGCAATTAACACCCTCATTAACTCAAATCCACCAGCCATTAATAGCCATAAAACTCCCCATTATTAACCCCATCAATTTGATCATCAAAACCTTAACACAATCAAAAACCCTAACCCTAATCAACTGAAATCATCTTCTTTTCCTTTTTTCTAGTTCGATTCTTGTGCGGATAATTGCTATTACCTTATTTTGGTGTTGAGTGCTTCTAACATGCATCAATTTGCATCTAAGTTGAATTGAATAAAAGTGGAGTTTTAGCTTTTATGTGAAAAAGTAAGAGTTTAGCTTAGCCCAACCTAATAGCAGAGTTCAATGGATCCCACCACTGAGTCGGCATTTGAAAGAACATCCAATTGCAAACCCTAAAACTACAAACCGCCACCATACCAGCCTTAGAATGTAAGCAAGCCATCACCATCTCCATCCATCACCCAAACGTTAATCGACCATCATAGGTGCATAACACCATCGCCATTAGTCTAGCACAACACTTGTTGGCTTCACAACAACTAGGGGCACCATAGCAAACGTCACCGGGTTTGGAAAGATCCCACCGCCAGTATTATTGTTACACAAGCTTAGCGACTGTTGCATCAGCCTCACCTTCCATTGCCAACCATTGGCACACCAGCAACTTGTCCTCACATAGTTTACACTACCATTAAAGGATACCAGAGTAGTCGACAACCCTTCTCCAGCAACAAGGTTAGCCATTTCGTCGCCTTACAGTTTTTTCCACCACATGCCCGCCTTCAGCTACCAGTCTTGGCCATTTTACTCTTGATAAATGCCGAATCTACTTACCAATACACTTCCCTATGGCAAGAGTCAATCCCTTGTATTTGTTCGTAATTTGAGGGTTCCATCTTTGATTTATTTTTTTATATTATTTTTTTCTTGGTGCTCATTTGGTATAAGGGAAGACAAAATAACCACATATTTTGTGTCTCTAATACAGTCTATTTGGAAATAATAAAAATATCTTAAAGGAAATACCCATTGTAGTCTGAACAAAGACTTAAAATGGATAATTCTCTAAAAAGATTCTTTCCTAATATAATAAGAATATATAAGAAACATAAAATATGGGGGTATCTTTTCCCACCCTATTACCTCCGTAGCAAACTAGCTTAGCCAAACAAAAAAAAAGGCATGCAATAACTAAATAAAAAATAACTTTGGCTAAAAGAAGATATAGATTTGCAATAAATAAATAAATAACTAAATATATGTAGTTTTTATTTTTTCTATGCTTTTACTTTTACCCAAGTCGGAAACGAAGATCTCCATGCTTTGCAACCAACGTTTAATAAGTTGGTCAAAGTTTAAAAAACTACTCAGTTTGGCCTACTTACCAAACACAACCTCGTAGCTATAGTGTAAACAATATCCCTCCCAAGTTTGGCCCGGCCTATGTAGGAGGGGGGGGACCTAGAAAAGTTTAAGTGATTTAACATGGTTGAAATTATGTTTCCTTATAGAAGGGTCCGACAGGAGGAGAAAGATCTAAGTGTTTGGGTCTACTTGCTTCCTAGGTTATGTTAGTATGTGGTGGAGTAACCTCAACTATCAACTCCATTTTCATCTACTTGATCCCATGGTTAAGTGGAACCAATATGTAGCTAATGGTTGACAAGTTCACCCCAGTCATCTACTCTCAATTTTGAAAGTTTTTAATGGACATTTGTGTTGTTGATAATTATAGTTAAGAATTTCAAAAGCTAGGCACTTGATGTGCATTTAAAGAATACCAAGACCAAAAAGTCATTGGTGGTCTTTGGGAAAATATTTAATATGACCTAAAGGGACAAAGCTTCCACTATATTGATCATGTCGCCTCTTTTGCTCAAGATGGGGAGTAAAAGATGCATTTATGACAACAATTACTTGGAAGGACTTATAGTAGACCAACTAATCCACCTAAAGCCCATTTCCAAGGCCAACACTTTTAAGATTAAGTGCTTAAACTATGTCACTAGACTAGCCATCTACATAAAAGCAGCACTAAACTATAGGCTCCTCTACATGTTAGTTTGGTTTAGCCTCCCACGGTATTCCCTAAAGAGGTTAAGTCACCAAAGTTTAATGTTCAGATAGAAAATAATGGAAAATAGCAAATAGTGGATCCTTGTGAGTATCCAAGGGATGAAGATGATAATTTAGGTCATCGTTGTCCTCTATTAGTTCAAAGTTTGTGGTTAAACTTTGAACTAGTGAAGAACAATGACGTAGCACACGCCTCCTCACTGTGGGCTGAGGTCACATGGAGATACCTCCTTCCATAGGTCCCATGGGGCCAAAAATTTAGGAGTATAAGTTAAAATCATAGTTAATTTACTATATAATGATCTTTTATTTTGATATTGTAGAAAAGATCAGTAAATCTAGCCATTAATTTAGTACATATTAGGAGAATAAAGTCTCAATTAGTTCGACTGAATAAGGGGCAGGATATTAGAAGTTGTTGCTGCTTATTTCCTAGGATCTGTTATTTCCTATTTATTAGGATTTTTTGGAGTTTGTCACAATTGACCATACTCTTTTATCTTCTCCCTATATATAGGTGTATCCGTGTATAATATCAATAATAAGAGAGAAAAAGTAAATGTTCTTACTCTCCATAACTTTTATGGTATTAGAGCCATAGAAACTAGGAAAAACTAGGCCAGGAAAAATGGCGTTATCAGAAGAAACCTCAGCCAACTTCATGCCAACCAACAGCAATGATAGTATTGTTGCTCCCTCATCCTTCCAGATCACAGTTTATAGATTGAATGGAAGAAACCATTTAGAATGGGCACAATCTGTCAAATTAGCCATTGACGAATGGTATATTGCTTTAAAGGAGAGCCGATTGATTTCGTCCTAATCCGATCGTCAAGGTCTTTTCAGTTCAGTTTCTTGTTTAAGAACCAACCGGTGATTTGATTATTTCGTCAACAACATCATGGCAATTAGGTCTACTGCATCTTCCATTACTCGTTCTTCACTCGATCGGAGCTTGGGGTGCGGAGCTTGGGGGACTAGTGCTGCTCGGGTCAGCTATAATTTAGATGAAGTAAGAGGAAGAATCTTAGGAAGAAAGCAGCTGCTAGGCATAAGGGAAGTATTTTCAAAGCTAAGGCAAGAGGAGGCTTGAAAGAAGGTTATGCTACCCACTCAACAGTTAACTACTAACCCAAAATTGGAGAGCTCTACTCTGGTTACACGTGGGTCTAGTACAGATGATGAGAAGAGGAAGAAACCATGGTGTGATCACTACAGAAAGCCATAGCATACTAGGGAAAAGTGTTGGAAACTACACCCTTACTTGAAACCACCTAACTCAAGGAGAAATCCTAATAGTAAAGCAATGCAAAAAACTATAGATAAAACTCAAGAAGAACAAGTTAATTTAGGGGAGTCTCCATTCACTCAATAATAAGTAGAGCATCTCCTGAAAATTCTTCAATCCTCACAGTTCCCCATTAGTTCTTCTTGTTCTCTAGCTCATTAAGGTAATATAAGCTATCCCATCTATAATGTCATGCCTACATCTGTCTGGATAATTGATTCTAGAGCAACAAATCATATGACAAATTGCTCCCAATTATTTAAATCCTACCGTTCTTGAGCTGAAAATAACAAAATCAGGGTTGCAATTGGATCATTATCTGTTGTTGCTGGCATAGGATCTATCTAACTCACTCCTTTACTATCTCTTGATAATGTTATTCATGTGCCTAAATTGTCCGGCAACCTACTCTCCATTAGTAAGTTGACTAGTGACCTTAAATGTCGAGTTAATTTTTATTCCTCGCGCTGTGAATTTTAGGATCTAGTTTTAAGGAGAATGATTGGCAATGCTAAGAAGGTTGATGGACTCTATCAATTTGTGGGTGACTTGAAATTTGAGCACTCTGATCATAATTCATGTTTTAAGTTTACTTCAGGTTCTTATGATTATGAAATAATGTTGTGCCATTTTCGATTAGGACATCCCAGTTTTCAATATCTAAAATAATTGTTTCCACAACTATTTATTAATATAGATCCTTCTATTTTTCATTGTAAAATATGCACTTTGGCTAAACACCATCGATCTATCTATCCTACCCAATTCTATAAATCCATCACACCGTTTGCTCTCATACATAGTGATGTTTGGGGACCCTCACGAATCCCAACCACTTTAGGAAAAAGATGGTTTGTTACCTTCATTGATGATCACACTAGAATGGGCTAGGTATTTTTTATGAAAGAAAAATCAAAAGTAAAAGATATATTTAGGAATTTTTATAATATGGTTCAAACCTAGTTTAACACAACCATTAAAATCTTTAGAAGTGACAATGGGTGAGAATTCTTCAATGCAACACTAGGATACTTCTTCTTAAACAAGGGAATAGTCCATCAAAGCTCATGTAATGATACACCAAAATAAAATGGGGTAGTTGAGCGTAAAAACAGACAAATCCTAGAGGTCTCTCGTGCCATTAGATTTACCACTCCTATCCCAAAATATTTATGGGGGGATTCCATTCTTACAGCTATTTACTTGATTAACCGTATGCCATCTAAGGTCATAAATTTTAAAACGCCCTTGGATACTTTCAATCATCACTTTCCTAATAATCGATTGTCTAGTACCTTAACTGTAAAATTTTTTGGTTGTACAGCCTTTATCCTTGAAAACAAGGGTGATAAACATGATGCTAGGGCCAAACGATGTGTCTTTCTGGGATACTCACCTAATAAAAAGGGCTATAAATGCTATGACCCCGTCTTCCAGAAAACCTTTATCACCATGGATGTCAAATTCTTTTAAACACAGCCATATTTTAAACCTTATCCTCAAGGGGAGACTTTAGGAGAGGATTTGTTTTCAGGGGGAGTTTTGCGTGATCTAGATCTAGAGTTGACCACCAATAGCACTAGTGACAAAAATTTTTGAAACACAGCCACATGTTTTTAACCAGCATGATCAGCAAGAACATAGGGAGAATGGGGTGGAGCTGGTGGATGAATTAAGTAATAGGAAAAACCCATGTTTACATTCTAATTCTGAAAAAAAATCTCCCTTCAAATCAGGAGCATGAAAACCAATCTTCTAGTCCTTATAATCAACAAGGAAGAGATGCCCCCATTGTTCCTTCATCTGATTAGTCCGTTGAAACAGAAGTAGGCTCTAAGACTAACAGACACTTTGGGCAGATATACTCCAAGAGAACTCCTCATAAAGAGAAGGATTTCACATGCCCTTTGCATTGCCATGAATATGCACCGGGGCTAGTTCCTACATCTGTAAGTATCTCCCCTTCTCCCTCAAAACAATTACCTCAAGATAGCACCTTTGTTTCAGATTTGAACCTTCCTATTGCCACTAGAAAAGGAACTAGATCCTATACTAGTCATCCTTTATATCCACTATCAAAATTTGTTTGTTTTAAACATCTCTCACCCTCCTTCTCTACTTTCTCCACTCATGTATCTTCTATGGAGATTCCTAAGTATGTTTAGGATGCTCTAACAGTTCCAGAATGGAAGAAGGCAATCCTTGAAGAAATGAGTGCTCTTGAGAAAAATAAGACGTGGGAAGTTATAAATCTACCAAGAGGAAAGTCTCTTGTTGGATGTAAGTGGGTATTCACTTTGAAATACAAGGCTGGTGGCACTCTTGAAAGATACAAGGCATGGTCGGTGGCAAAGGGCTTTACACAAACCTATGGAATTGACTACACCGAAACATTTGCTCCTGTGGCAAAACTAAATACCATTAGAATTCTTCTATCTGTTGTTGCGAACCTTGATTCGCCCTTGTACCAGTTGGATGTAAAAAATGCATTTCTGAATGGCAACCTAAGAGAAGAGGTATTCATGACACCACCACCGGGCTTTCTGGAGAAGTTTGGCTCGAAGCTGTGCAGGCTGAAAAAGGCACTTTATGGTTTAAAGCAGTCTCCCCGGGCCTGGTTTGAAAATTTTACCAGATCTATGAAGAGACAAGGATATGGTCAAGCCCAAGGTGACCATATAATGTTTACAAGGCACTCAAGAGATGGAAAAATATCAGTGTTGATTGTGTATGTGGATGACATCATTGTCACAGGGAATGATTTGAGAGAGATGGATCGCTTAAAGGCTGGATTAGCCAGAGAATTCGAGATCAAAGACTTGGGAGCTCTGAAATATTTTCTAAGAATGGAAGTAGCTAGATCAAGAAAAGGTATTATGGTGACTCGATGCAAGTATGCGATGGATCTTCTTCACGAAACTGGTTTGAGTGGTTATAAGTCTTTCACATTGTCCTACACTTGGGAGGCAAGCTAATGAAGTAAGTGGAAGAGGCTATTTTGAAGAATTCGATCAAAGGAATGAATATAGGCCTAATTGGACCATAAGAGGACATAAAAGGGTTTATGAGAAGTTTAATGAAGGCATATGCTTAATACATGAAGGGGGCATTTTTAAATACATATGGCCAGTCCTAATTAGGGTATCTTAGTTGTTAATTAATTATTTCCTTAATGCTTGAGTAGCTTGTTAGAATATTAGAATTTGTTAGATGGATTTTTATCCTACTAGAGAGTCTTTTATATTATCTTTTTAGCTTGAGTGTGGCATGGATTCTAGATGATTGTTTGCCTTTTCATTTAGTATGTAGCTTATCTATGTTGTGAAAGATTTCATCTAAATTATGCCTAAATACCTTCCTATAAACAAATTGGTTTTTATAAGTTGAATGAAAGCAATCAAGTTGCATCTTTAATTAAAATTTTACATGAATTATTTTCTATGTTTGTCAATTATGTGTGAATGATAAATTTAGAAACCCTCTATATTTTACCTATGTGGCTAATATAGAGAGTTATCCCTTCAACCCCATTGCCACTCATCATATACACCAACATATACACGTTCATTCATGACCATCAACATTCATCACATAAAATAAGTTATAGCATTCGAGTCAGAGGATCTTCTACCAAAGAAGCCAAAGCTCATTGAGGAAGATGAAAGAAAAGCATATTATTATGTTATCTTCACAAGTCCTCATAAAGGCGTTACAAACAGCATCGCATCAGTCCCTAATCTAAAGATTGGAGACTATGTTCAGGCACAAACTGAGTTTGAAGCCAAGCTGATCTAGGATAATCACATCCAGAAGCATCAATCATTGAAGAAGATGATTACAGGGATTCAAAGTCCCAAGCCAGATAGTCATTTTATTGACTCATCACTAGTGGATAACACTACGACGTATTCAGAATGTTTTAACCTTCTGAATAAATCATCAAAGCTCAACAACCTAGATGGTGCCTATCCTATCAGAATCAGAGACATGAGGTATCATAAAATGGTTATCTTAGAACATGTTGATCCTAAGATTGTCAGGCAACTGTTCACTGCAGGATTGATAGACGTAGTCTATCCAGGTTCACAACTTGGACCATTAGACTTGATTCCAAGTCTAAAGCAAGCTATATGCTTACACTCTGATAAGGCCAAGAGATTCATTGGCAAACGCGACATTTTTCTGAAGTTCACATCATCATATTCAGATTGGGATTTCAAGACAGGCAAGAAATTCCCAGCATACCATGTGATTCAGATAAAGTTCGTGAGAGAGAGGCTCATTCCAATCCTATGCCATCCTCCCCATGTTCTTCCCAATGAAAAGAACATGATACTGGAAAGGGTTAGGGGAATCTATGATATTCATACAGTTCTTATGGATATCACCAAGGATTCCAAAGTTAAAATCAATTATGATAATGGGTTTGTCCTAATTATCAGTCAATACTCGAAGAAGATTTCTCTAGAAGATCTCAACAGGATCGAGAATTGGCAAAGGAAATTTGAGATGGTTGAACTCCATCTATCTCAAGCTACCTTAGATCAAATTCCATATAATGATGATTTTTACGGAATTAACAATGACGAAGACGACACCCTTACCAGCTCGTGTCCAGACAAGACTACAGCTATGGAAGAGGACGTTACAACCACTAAAGCAGCTCAAAGCGCTTAAGTCAAAAGTTGTAGGTCCTATGTAATAAAGAAAAAAGCAAATACACCATGTGACAAATCTTGCTTTTATCAAAGTTGTGTCGTATGTGTCGGCCAGTGGTCAGCTATCAAGTGTTTTACTTTAATCATGTAAGCTTTATTAAAGTTGTCGGCCACTAGGGTCCTACTTGTTAGTTGTCTCAGACGTATGCACTTACGTCATGAAGCCTGTAATCGAGTCTATTTAAGCTTTCAAATTAATAAA
The DNA here is from genome assembly GCA_030549775.1 of Tamarix chinensis. NCBI lineage: Eukaryota > Viridiplantae > Streptophyta > Magnoliopsida > Caryophyllales > Tamaricaceae > Tamarix > Tamarix chinensis. The sequence continues at coordinate 39,039,004 of CM060173.1, read as the reverse complement.
ATTATCCATTATGGAAACTTCTATGGTTTCAAGTCTTTAATAGGAAGAACTTTAAGTTCTTCAGATCCTTAGGATCATTTTAGGTATCTTCGGATACAACTCGTAGAGCAACATCTTTAACCATCCAGTTAAAGAACTTAGAAAAGTCTTTGAAGACTTCTGGAGGATCCTGAATAGCCATAGCAGAGTAAGACCCAGGAGGGGCAGTAAGTCGCAGAGGTTGGATCTTGAAGTTTAAGCGGAGTTCTTAAGGAAAAGGAAGATTGAAGCTCTTGTAGCAAAAGGACGTGGACCCTTAACCCACAGAAACAAGACCAGGTATGTCTTTACCTAAGAAATTTCATTTTCAAGGCATGACTTGTTTTATTCATGCATGATGGATCAAGAAATCCATCTCTACCTTTAAAACCCTAATCCTACCCTATTGCAACATCCACTAATCTCATTGTTGAGCCACATTTTCCTTCATTAATCTAGGTCTTAGACCACACCATTAAACCCCAATTAAAACCCTAACCCATTGCCATAACCATCCATACTTAAACTGAACCCCAAAACCCTAAAATCCTAACCCTAATTAGCGATTTTATCATTGTTATTCACTTGTTTTTTATTCGATTTTTGTGAGGATTGCTCTAGGTTGTTCTATTTTGGGTATGTTTCCTCTATGCATCAAAGTGGTATCAAAGCTTTGATTCTAGCTACCAAACCACATGCCACAAGTAAGGTTGCATCAAGTTGAAGTTTTTCATCCACAATCAACCAATTCTATTAAAAACTCACCAAAACTTCATCAAGATTTAATCAAAAACCTTCCAAACCTAAAGATCTTCATCATGCATTAAAGGAGAAGGCACATTTGAAGGTGGGAAGCTCTAATACACAAACACAAGCCACCACGGATAAGGAAGACCAAGTTTTAATGCTTTATTGGCACAAATTCAACAACTCACCTGTCAAATTTCCAAACACAATGAGACTAATCAAGCACAACTATCTAGGATGCATGAGGACTTCTCAAACTATGTAGAAGCATGCAATCAAGAGATATAAATGTGGAAAGAAGACTGCATACAAGAGTGCTTCGAACAACACCACACAATGGCCCCTATCCCCAACTGAATTGAAGATGGAGAAGAAGAGTTTTTGGAGAATAATTGGATATATGAATTGGTTCCTAGAAGATGATATGATGATAGAGAGAAATGCCTATACCTTGATCTTCCTAATTTTAATGGGAATATGGATCGAATGATATTTGGAGTGGCAATGGAAGCAATCTTTGATTATAAGGAGATAGATGATGAAAAGATGTGCAAGCAAAAAAATTTGAAGCTTAAGAAATTTACTAGGGCATGGTATGAGAATTGAATAAGTTACGAGAGAAAAAAGATAAGGAGAAGATTATTTTGTGGGAAAAATTGAAGAAGTATCTTAAGAGGAAGATTTTTCCAAAAGAGTTTAGGCAAGAGAATTTTATTAAAATGCCTACTAGGCAAGGTTCTCTTGGAGAAGAGGAATATGTGAGGGTGTTTGAGAGGCTAGCATTGATTTATAATATGCAAGAGAGAAAGGAGCAAACGTATGCTAGATATTTGGAAGGTCTCAACTTGCATATAAGGGAGAGAGTGGAAGTTCATACATACGACACTTTTGAAGACATGGTTAAATTACCCATCGAAGTTGAGAAGCAAAATAAGCATCCTAAGGGAAGTATGAAACCGAGTATGTCCACTTTAGAAGCTCCTTTAGAGATGAGGCTATTATTGAAAAGAAAGAAGGAGAGGACCAAATGGAAAAGGGGAAGAGTAAGGGGGTTGGAAGACAATGTTTTAATTACTGAGGCTATGGATACTATGCAAGGGACTATCCCAATATAAGGCATTAACTTTAAGGGCGATGGCTAGCATAGAACTTTGTGAGGAGATTGAGAAAGAAGAGGACAAGACTACTAGTAAATGTAATTATGGAGAAAAGGGGAAGGTGTGCATGGCTTTTGCAAAGCCTCCTATAGGTGAAACACGAAGACCATAGTCATCAACGTTACAAGATTTTCATGACCAATTGTAAAGTTGGTGACAGCATATACAAAGTGATTGTTGATAATGTCATGTACTAATGTAGCACGTGAAGATATGGTGAATAAGTTGCAATTGCCCACAACAAATCATCCCAAAGTTTACATACTTTAATGACTTAGAAAAGACAAAGGGGTAAAGGTATACAATAAAACATCGGTACCACAATTGCGTATCAGCCACAATTTCATGGTTTTTGGGTAAGCCGCGATGCGAAATTTAAAAAATGCGGCCATTTTAGAAAATCACATATTTATCGCAATGATATCGGCAAAATTTCGGATATCGGCCGATATTTTATTGATATTTGCCAATATTTGTTGTGCAAAAGAATTAAAAAATCACGCCGCGAAAATCGAGGCATATAAAATATTATTCGCGACACCACGACCACAACCACAATCGCAACCGTAACCCGGTTTTATTGTATGGGTAAAGGTGAAGAAGGAAGTATTAGTTTCATTCAAGATTGATAACTATGTGGATGATGTTAATGGGTTACCGATGGATGCATGCCAGATGCTACTTAGAAGACCATGGCAATTTGATCAACATCCAACTCATGATGGTATCCTTATTGAATATGTGGTTTGCAAGGATGACAAGAAGTATAAGTTAGTCATTATTTCAAGATGCACCTAAGGAAGGAAGGTCGTTGTCAAGGGAAGTCAACTACTATAAAGAAAAAGATTAGCAAGCTTGTGAGGGTGGTTTGAAATTGAAATGGCTTTCCAACAAGGCTACCTATGAAGATGACATTAAAGAGGGTTGGTAGAAGGTTCAAGCTCAAACATGGAAATTTGAGTGCATATTTTTCTCAACGGTTGAATGATGCAAGGGCATGCAAGTCTTAAACATTATCCTACACTTGGGAGGCAAGCTACAGAATTCAAAGGAATGCATATGGGCCTAATTGGATCATAAAATGATATGGAAAGGATTATGATAAATTTAATGAAGGCATACGCTTAGCACATGAGGGGACATGTTTTTAACTACATTTGGCCAATTCTAATTAGAAGAGGTTATTTTGAAGAATTGGATCAAAGGAATGCATATGGGCCTAATTGGATCATAAAATGATATGGAAAGGATTGCATTAGAAGAGGTTATTTTGAAGAATTGGATCAAAGGAATGTATATGGGCCTAATTGGATCATAAAATGATATGGAAAGGATTATGATAAATTTAATGAAGGCATACGCTTAGCACATGAGGGGACATGTTTTTAACTACATTTGGCCAATTCTAATTAGGGCATCTTAGACATTAATTAGTTATTGACTTAATGATTAAGTAGATTGTTAGAATATTAGAGTTTGTTAGATAGAGTTTTATCTTGTTAGAGTGTGTTTTCTCGTTAGCTTTTTCGCTTGAGTGTGGTGTAGATTCATGATTGTGTGTGCCTTTTTACTTTAGACTTCAGCTTATTCTTGGTGTGGAAGTTCAACTAAATTATACTTAAATACCTTCATGTAATTATGTCAATTGTCATAAGTACAATGAAAGTTATCAAATGTAATCTTCAATTGTTGTGTGAGCTCTTTTCAACATTTGTCATTCTTGTGTGAATGAAAATTTTAAAAAACCCTTATCTTGTGTTGGCTAATATAGAGTTGTATCCCTTAAATCCCTTTGTCACCCATCATACACCAACATATACATGTTCATCCACAACCATCAACATTCATCACACCAAATAACATTTTTTACCATCTTCTACATTTGAAACCTAACCCTAACCCTAGCATATTGCAACATCCATTAATCCTAGTGTTAAGCCACATTTTTCTTCATCAATTCAGGCCTTAAACCACAATGTTAAATCTAGTTAAAACCCTAACCCATCGCCATATATACACAATCCAAACCCTAAAATCCTAAAACCCCATCCCTAATTAGCAATTTCAACATTGTTTTTCACTTGCTTTTCATTCAATTTTTTAGAGGATTGCTCTAGATTTTTTTACATTGGGTGTCTTATGCATCATTCAACTTACCCATTTTCAAATTGAGTAATATATTGTTATATCCAAACTACTCCATTATATTCAAAAATGAGTATTAAATTATTAAGATTTCCAATATTGCTAAGTAACCATGCAATGATTGGTCTAAGCGTAGAATAGCCATTTATTCTTTCTTTAATAAATTCTTAACATGAATAATTTTCCAAGCCGTGTAAACACATTTGAGGTGGGAGTAATTAAACAATATAACATAATAAAAATAAATAATATAACAAAAAAGGTAGATATGTCTTGTCAAGTAAGGCTACAGACATGCCTTACCTAGCACAAGTGTTATGGGAGGTTGGTGAAGTGTTGGGCAATTTGGCGTTTGTGGGAGTTGGGCGGTGCTCATGGGTTGGTGTATGGGCTTGGTTACAAGCAATAAAATCATGGTCACAAAGTTGCAACATCGAAGCATCACAGCCAATAAATTATGTATCGCAACCATCACAACATTAAATTTTATTTTTATTTCACCATATGCTCTAATTATTATTTAGTGATAATTTAAATATAATTATTAAATAAACAAGTGTTCTAGATTATATTAGAAGTATTTAAATAATTTATTATATGTTAAATTATCCTAATAACCCTAAACTTGCCTTAGAATAAAAAAATATTATTTAGTTGTATATGTGAAGATAATAAATAGCAATATTTTATTAAAAGTCAATAGCAACTTGATCAAACATATATATATATATATATATATATATATATATATAAAATAAATGAATAAGAAAAAATTATCATCCACGCTTTTTTTTAGAAATTCTCAATAAATCATCGATTTATCTGATATTTTCTAATTTATGGGCGATATTGATTTATTGACGTTAAAAACGTGAAATTTGATAACTGTAGCATATCAATAATTTTGGGCTACAGCTAAACCAAAATCTACTAAATAGCAACTGCTACGCTTCAACGACAACACTATTTAATTGTATGCTTGGTTAAGGTTAGTTGGTGAAGTGTTGATTTTAGCCAACCTAGACACAAAATATCCAATACACTACACAAAAATAAAATTAATATATCAATACTTATGAATTTTCATTGCAAAAGAAAATAAAAAATGGCACCACAATAACTGCAAAATAATATTTATCATTTGCGACACTACAATACCGATAAATTGTGATTATGGTTGCGACCACAATTTTTTTCCCAATGATTTGGCGTAGAGGATGGCAGAGGTGACTTGGTTGGAGCTCTAGTGGTACGACATGACCCGTGGGGGTTATAGGGGTGTTAGTGTTAGTAGATGGATGAGCTACGACCTCTATAGTTTGCAATACTTTTGTAAAAATTCTATGAATCAACTTTGATTCAAATGTTATGGGTTTGGATCTTGTCATGCGCTTGGTGTGGAATTAACGAAGGGTGATTAATGAAATGAATTTGTGTACGTGAGGATGAATGATGATGGTGGGGGTCAGGTATGCTAGAGCTAGAGAGACGGAGATTGATGGAAGGCTAAGTAGCTGAAATTAACAATTATTGTTGATTCCCCATCTTGAGCTCTTATCGTTGTAGAGGGTTCATTTATAAAGGACACAATTCTTGGGTTGCCATAAGAGTATAGTCTTACATCGTAACCCACCAAGAAGTATTGCCGATGATTAATAATTACTAGACTAAGGGCTTGATCTAGTCATAAGACCTAGGAAATCACTATTGCTTGATCTAGCAAGGTAATTAATAACTACTTTAGACTAAGGGCAAGTGGCCCAAGTATTGACTAACAATAAAATAATATACTTATATATATGTATATAAGCCTTGCCCAGCAAGGCTACCACTTGCCCTGGCCCTTAGACTGTTATGGGCCGCAATTCATCCACATCAAATTGACCCACCAGCATCTTGAAGACATCCATCTAACCTTGGTTCCTTTCTACCCAACATAATAAAATGGTTCATCAAATTTATTCATAGCTTTCTATTAGCAACTCTCATTCACTCCCTCATGTTGAAGGAACAGAACTGAGAAACCGATAAAAGATAAAAAGATAAAGCAAATGGAATAGGCAAGACATATCATATATTTCCAGCATGATGAACATAAATATTATGGGGAGAGGAGAAGAGAAAACGAAAAACTCACTTTGCAACAAATCTGTAAAAATGAAGCATCAAGTCTCCATCATTCTCGTAAACCATGTTCACTTTCCCCAGACAACTAATCCCAAATCCAGGATCTGTAACAGACGCATTGGAAAAAAATTATAATTTCTTCGTTTGAAAACACATGTTATATACTGTGAATAGTATAAGGCACCAAAAGGAGAAAAAAACATAAATAAATAAACAAATATAAGGGAGGGAAAATGATACAGGACGCCGCATATAAGCTCATACGAATTGCCATGGCTTCAGCTGCAGTAAAGTACTATCTTCCAGAAACAGGATGTGGCAAGAGGAAGGAAAAAAGAATTTAGGTTCACAAAGAGCATCACTGGTAACTCTCTTTGCCAAAAAATTCCATTTCACAAACATCTTTTTCTTTCCCTATTTCCCCTTTTTTGGCCACATATGAACTGCTGAACTTTGCCATTAAAAAACAGAATCACGTAATGTTCAAGTGGAAAACTGATAAAAGAAGTCAAACTATGATGCCTGGCCTAAAGCATTAATGATGTAAGTGATATCCAAAACCTAGAAAATTAAGTACATGTCCAATCAATGACCAGGGCACCCCAAGTTTATGAAAAGTTTACCTAAAAGTTAAAACAACATGTTAGGCCCAAAATTTATAAACAACTAAATCAAACGTTCAAGAAGAAGAAGAAATTCAGAGCATAAAATTAGTGATAACCTCATACAGAAAGGATATTCTAACAAAAGCAGATTCAGAAGCCAACTTTGTGCTTGCAACATAATATTGTAGATTGTTAAAACAATGTCTATGCTATAAATGCAGCTTTAAACAATTCCAGTAAAATAAACCAACTCACCAATGCCCATTTCCATGAATATCTCCTCTTGAATTGCAGTAGTGACAGCCACAGCTTCCTACACCATGCAAATATGAGAAAGAATATTCAATAGTTACCTAACACATCCAGCATAGTATCAATGCCAAGGAATAAAAAAACATAGTTAAAAACAAAAAATGTGCATAGCATAATGAGATATTAGCCTTACAACATCACTCTCATACAGGAAGAATCTCCACCTGTGTTCTGCAGCTTGAACAATACTACGTATTACAACCACCCCTACTCTAAGCAAACAGGTCTGAGTCTTGTCCAAGCAATAAAATCGCGGTCGCGATTGCGGTTGTTGTCGCGGTGTCACGATATCGGAGCATTGTGAACGATATTTTATATGCCGCGGTTGTCGCAGCGTAATTTTTTTATTTTTTTTCACAATAAATATTAGCAAAAGCTGGTAAATATAGGTAGAATATCGGCAAATATCGGTCAATATCGCCGATAAATATGTGAAATTCTAAATCCGCCACGAATCGCTAATTTCGCGTATCAGCTAACCCAAAATCCGATAGATATCGGCCGATATTGCGTATCGGGACCGATATTTAATTGTATGGTCCAGTCTAATTAAATCACATGTAACAGTAAAGTCTTATTGATGTACTTCCCCACCGCACCCCCTTCAGATTAATCATTTAGGCTTCAACCTAATCCTGCCAGTAAGGAGAAAGCTAAGTAAAATGATTGTTTATGGATGGTTTCCTATCCAAGTTCTGCTGCCAGCCTAACCAGCCTTACAGATAACAACCATACAGCTTTCAGCTTCCCATGCCTTAAATTTAGCTCTAAAAGACAAAATACACGACATAGTCAATAAGAAGAAGACATAAAAAAAAAAAAAAAAAAACTATTGAGAAATTCCTACCCATGAATTAGAATAGAGAGTTACAATGTTACATATTAGGTCTCTTAAAACTAGTAGTTTCTCATAATGGCCAGCTAACCTTTTTTTTCTTTTTTTTTTTTTACACAAATCAAGTAACTCAATAGCATCTTTGCGGACCTATGATAGCACCTCTAAAGCAGTGTCATAACATGCCTAAAGTTGTGTGATAGCATAACTATTTTAGCATAGTGACCTAATCTATGAGTTCATTAAGATATTGAAGCTGACAGCAGCCACCAGCAAGCTTGATAAGCGGAATAGGGGACCAGGATTTACCAGTTTATCGTTTATCTGGCTCCATGCCCAACAAAGAGATGGGAAAGCAATAACAATTAAATCATACCACACATTGTGCATAAAAAGATAGAACGAGTGGGACACTTTGGCAGCTCAAAAATAACCAACGAACAATCAAGTGACCCCTAAAACAATTTTATTTTTCTCACCCCAAACATGTCAGGAAGTAGGGAGAACCAAATTAGGGGGGGGAACTAATAACATGCAGCTTGCTTAGATTAGAACAATCGATTTGATAACCCCAGTCAACTCAATAGCAAGTTCAATCGAAAAGGGAAAAAATAGTAGCAGTTTATCAAACTCATCTGGTTCCATGAACAACAAACCATATCCGCATCCCCATATTATGCGCAAATTGAAAGAACATAAAGTAAAATTTAATTGGCCACACCTTAGCTCAGAAACAACTGAAGAGACACTTGGAACAATTCTATTTTACTCCCCCAAACATTTCAGGAAGTAAAGATAACCGGATTAGAAACAAAACTATAAATTTCACAGTTTCAGTTCAACGATATCTGTTTGGGTTCAAACAATCAATTCACTGCATTATCTCACCGATCAATTGTCGAGTGCCAACCACCTGTAGCTATTAAATAAGAAAAGCAACAAATTGAAAAGGAATGGTAAAGCGATTATAACCTGTTTTTCACTAACAGCATCGGAAATCCGTTTCTTCACAACTGAAAAACCGGAAAACGTTATGTAGAAAAGAATTAGAGAAAGATATATAGAGAGTGAGGAGTGCGTAGGATACCAGGGAGAGAAGTAAGGTAGGCAAAGCGATCAAAGAGATAAAGCAATTGTTCTTTTGACAGCATTCCTGAGCTCTGATGAGAATGAACTGCAGTCGGCTTTGACATTTCCACCAGCGATGTCGAGAAATCGCGGGGGCAATCGCTACGAAACGCCCATTCTTGCAGGTGGAGACGATTGGCTCAGAATTAGCGTACTTTTTGAAGCCGGATGTCACACCCTGACTTCTTCCTAAGCCAACTGCGTGTGGCACTTAGTCTTTTTCCCCCTCCTTAGATGATTAAGTCAGTCTTCACTTCAAGAGACCTCACTCTTGAATAAGAGGACTTTGCTTGGCACAAAGCCTTAGGCAATCACAAAGGAACACACAAGAGAGTTTGAGAGAATGAGAGCTTTATTGAGAAAATTGTTGAGAGCTTCCAACTTGTGGATGGTGGAAATGAGACCCCTCACCCCCTATTTATAGTTGAGGCCTCCTCCTCCCTCCATCCCAAGGAACATTCTAGAGTGGGCTAGATCATGATCCCTCTAGAATGCTCCATTAGAATTCACTAGGATAATCTAGAGGCTTCCATACAAGTGTGTACAAAAAAGGATGGTTCTAGAGACATCCCCCTCTAGAACCATCTATACAATGGTAGAAGTCTCCTACATCTTCTACAATTATCTACACATATCCACATTATTCTAGAATGTTCTAGAATATTCCGCAAAAATAAAAGTGCTCAAAGCGGGCCGTGACAACCTCCCCCACCTGAGCCATCATCGACCTCGATGATGAGAGAAGACATGTATTGCTCGATCGTGTCCTTGAACTGCCACAAATCTTCTGCCTTCTCCTAGCTATCCTGACTCTCGGATAGCCCCTTCCATCGAACTAGGTATTCTTTGTAGTTGGATATGCCACGCCTCTTGACTATCCGATCGTCCAAGATCTTTTCAACCTCTTGATCAAAGGAAGTCACATTCGCAGGAGGAGCTCGCTTGGACTCCTTTCTCGAAGGATCTTCCATGTCTTCATGGTAAGGCTTAAGTAAGCTCACATGGAAGACCGGGTGTACCTTGAGCTTGGACGGTAACTCCAGCTGGTAGGACACCTTCCCTACCTTCTTTGTGATAGGATAAGGCCCTTCATATCTCCTCACCAAGCCCTTGTGGACTTGGCGATATGCCTTGAACACCTGCAGTGACAACTTCACCATCACCAAGTCTCCCTCCTTAAACTCCAAAGGCCTTCGATCCTTGTCTGCCCACTTTTTCATCTTCCTCGAAGCCTTCTCTAGGTGTGCCTTGGCTAGATCAAGTTGTTCTTGCCATCCGTGCGCAAAGGTGTGTGCCGCTGGACTACTCCCCTTGTAGCTCTTGGCCACCGTGTGCGGAGTGAAGGGTTGGTGTCCCATGACCAACTCGAATGGGCTATGCCTAGTGGACTCACTCCTTTGAAGGTTGTAAGAGAATTGAGCCACATCAATCAACTTGGCCCAATCCCTTTGGTTGGCACTCACAAAGTGCCTTAGGTACATTTCCACTAAGGCATTCACCCTTTCGGTTTTCCCATCCGTCTGCGGGTGAAAACTCGTGGAGAAATGGAGCTCGGACCCCATCATCTTAAATAACTCCCTCCAGAACTTGGCAGTGAATCTGGGATCCCTATCACTGATGATGGATTGAGGCAACCCCCAGTACTTCACTACGTTCTTGAAGAACAACTGGGCGCACAAATCTGCCGTATAATCTCTTGGGGCACGGATGAATGTCCCATATTTGCTCAATCTATCGACCACCACCATTATCGATTCATATCCTTCAGACGTTGGGAGTGTCGAGATGAAGTCCATTAAGACACTTTCCCAAGGTCTTTCGGGAATGGGTAAGGGCTCCAACAATCCTGTGGGACATCTCTGCTCGTTCTTGTCTTGTTGGCAAACAAGACAAGTCCTCACGTAACCTTCCACATCATCCCGTATCTGTGGCCAATAGTAAGCATCTTCAATGAGAGCGAGGGTGCGTTTCATACCTGGGTGTCCGGCCCATTTGGAATCATGGCACTCCTTCATTAAGTCCCTTCGCAAGTTTCCCCACCTGGGTACATAGAGACGGTTTCCCACGGTGTATAGTACTCCATTCTGCTCCCAGAATCTCTGAGTCCTCCCTTCCTTTACCATCTCCATTAAGCTCTTGGCAAAGGCGTCATGCACCATTCCTTCCTTGACTCGTTCTAGGATGTCTCCTGTAGGACCGCTCATGCTGGCAAGCATCGCCTTGCGACTTAGTGCATCAGCCACCACGTTAGCACTTCCAGGTTTGTACTCCATCTTGTAGTCGAATTCTGCTAGGAAGTCCTGCCAACGGGCTTGTTTGGAACTCAGCTTCTTTTGGTTTTGGAAGTAGCTCGTTGCCACATTATCTGTTTTGATTACGAACCTACTTCCGAGAAGGTAGTGCCTCCATACTCGCAAGTAGTGAATGATGGCGGTCATCTCCTTGTCATGCACCAGATACCGCCTTTCGGTATTATTTAGCTTGCGGCTCTCAAAAGCGATTGGATGCCTTTCCTGCATAAGAACTCCCCCAATAGCATAGTCGGAGGCATCTGTGTGTACCTCAAAATCCTTGGAGTAGTCGGGGAGGCTCAAGACAGGCTCTTCCATCATGGCCTTCTTTAGATCTTCGAAAGCCTTCACACATTCCTCATCCCAGCTCCATGGGACCTTCTTCTTTAATCTGTTTGTGAGGGGTGTGGCCCTTCCCGAATACCCTTGGCTGAATCTCCGATAGTAGTTTACTAGGCCAAGGAAGCTTCGGAGTTCAAACACATTCTTCGGGGCTTCCCATTCTTGGATAGCCCGCACCTTGGCCGTATCCATCCCGATCTTTCCATCCTTGATATAGTGGCCTAGAAACTTCACTTCAGTGAGAGCAAATGAGCACTTCTTCTTTACGTAGAACTCGTTCTCCCTTAGAAGTTGGAAGACCTTCCTCAAGTGCTCAACATGGTCTTCCAAGGTCTCACTATAGACCACTATATCGTCTAGATATACCACCACAAACTTGTCCAAGTAGGGATGAAAAATTTTATTCATAAGAGTGCAAAAAGTTGCGGGGGCATTCGTGAGACCGAAAGGCATAACAAGGAATTCATAAGAGCCATACCTTGTTACACATGCAGTCTTCAGCTCGTCTCCTTCGGCAATCCTTACTTGCCAATACCCCGATCGCAGATCCATTTTGGTGAAGTACCTTGCCTTTCCAAGCCGATCAAAAAAGTCATCTATCAAGGGCAAGGGATACTTGTTCTTCACCGTGATCTTGTTAAGTGCCCGATAGTCCACACACATTCGAAGAGCGCCATCTTGCTTCTTCTGGAATAGCACGGGGGCACCATAGGGAGCTTTTGAGGGACGGATGAACCCAGCATCAAGTAGGTCCTTTAGTTGCTTCCTTAATTCCTCCAACTCGGGCGGGCTCATTTGGTAAGGACTTTGTGAGGATGGCTTGGCTCCTGGTTCCAACTCGATGGCATGGTCCACCTCTCTCCTTGGTGGAAGCTTCTTGGGTAGCTCGATGGGCATCATGTCCTTAAATTCATGAAGGACTTGTTGCACTTCCTTAGGCACCTCCATGGGTGGTGGGGACTCCTCCTCAACCACCGAAGCCAAGTAGCAGACTTCTCCCTTTTTAAATCCCTTAGAAAATTGCATAGCAGAAAGAGAGCGGGACTCTACCTTGGCTCGTGCTAAGGGCACCGCATGGCTTTGCTTCCCCTTCGTAAGGTGCATGGTGCTATCCCCTGGGAATGTAAGTGGAGCTGCCACATCTATGAACTCCATCCCGAGCACCATATCATAATCATCCATCTCAGTCACAGTGAAGTTTACCCTTCCTTCCCATGAACCGAGGGTGATGGGAACTCCATATGCCACTCCAAGAATGGGCCTCGCATTTGAGTTTACTGCCTTCATTCTTCCAGGCTCCTTAGTGACATTGAGATCCATCCTTCGTGCTTCCTTAGGGCTAAGGAAGTTATGTGATGCACCTTCGGCTTGGACCTCCGCATACATCAACCCCTTAGCCTGCACCTTCGGCTTGGAGTTGATGGAGTTGAGTAGGGTTAGAGACCCCATGTGAGTCTCACCCTGATCATCTTTCTCCATCTCGGTGGAAGCCATGGCACTCAAGGCTTTCTTTTGCGGACAATCTCGCAAGAAATGGTTTCCACCACACATAAAACATTCACGTTTATATTTAGAGAAATCCTTACCTCCATGCTCCTTCTCCTTTTCTTTGCCCTTGGAGTCATGGTGCTTAGGACCGGTCTTGTGGGGCTTGCCTCCCCCACCTTTGTTTGAACCATCCTTCCGGCCCTTGTCCTTTCTCTCGAACTTGTACTCGATCAAGGACTCTGCTTCCCGATAAGCTGTGGGGAGGTCTTGAACATTCCTCCTCCTTAGCTCTTGCTCAGCCCACGATTGCAACCCATCCATGAAGTATAACAGCCTTTCCTTTTCGGGCATGTCGGGTATCTCAAGCATCAACGAGCTATATTCCTTGATGTACTCCTTGATAGTTCTCGTGTGCTTGATATTCCTTAATCTCCTTATGGCATCTAACTCGGCATTAGCCGGATAGAAATGCCTCTTGAGTTCCGCCTTAAACTCTTCCCATGTGTTTATAACGTAAGCACCCCTCTCAATATCTCGGTGGCGGGCACGCCACCATAACATGGCATCATCCTCAAGATAGAGAGTGGCTTGGGTAATTTTCATACTATCATCAAGTAAATGAGTGGCGGAAAAGTACCTTTCGATGCCGTAAAGGAAGTTGTCAATTTCCTTTGCATTCCTCGAGCCCTTGTATTTGTGAGGCCGGGGTGTATCCAACATAGGAATAGACCCCCTTGAGCTTCCCGTACCGACCGAGATTGCCTACTTGCAACGAGCACAATCCGCCTCAACACTCGTGAGCCTTTCCCTTAGTTCAAGGTTCTCAGCCACAAGTTGATGGATTCGGTCCAACATCTCGTCCATAAGTCTCTTGTTGGACTCTACCATCTCTTCACGGAGACGGGTGGCAAAAGCATTCACCAACCCGTGTACATTCTCTTGGTTGGGTAAGGCCTCCACTTCCTTCTCCAACCCATCCACCCTTCCCTTCAAGGTGGTCACATCATCTTGGCAAGCTTGGATGGATCTATCCATCCTCTCTATGACATCCTCTAAGTTGGTAGTAGGAACCTTAGAGGCGCCCTTGCCTTTCTTCTTTTTCTCAACATCGGCAACATGAGTGACTTGTGAGCTATCGAGGACTTGTGCCATAACAACACCTCTTGGTTACTCCTCCACGTAACTGTGCTCTGATACCACCTGTCACGCCCTAACTTCTTCCTAAGCCAACTGCGTGCGGCACTTAGTCTTTTTCCACCTCCTTGGATGACTAAGTCAGCCTTCACTTCAAGAGACCTCACTCTTGAATAAGAGGACTTTGCTTGGCACAAAGCCTTAGGCACTCACAAGGGAACACACAAGAGAGTATGAGAGAATGAGAGCTTTATTGAGAAAATTGTTGAGAGCTTCCAACTTGTGGATGGTGGAAATGAGACCCCTCACCCCCTATTTATAGTTGAGGCCTCCTCCTCCCTCCATCCCAAGGAACATTCTAGAGTGGGCTAGATCATGATCCCTCTAGAATGCTCCATTAGAACTCACTAGGATAATCTAGAGGCTTCCATACAAGTGTGTACAAAAGAAGATGGTTCTAGATACATCCCCTTCTAGAACCATCTATACAATGGTAGAAGCTTCCTACATCTTCTACAATTGTCTACACATATCCACATTATTCTAGAATGTTCTAGAATATTCCGCAAAAATAAAAGTGCTCAAAGTGGGCCGTGACACGGAGCTATTACACGATCCGCATCTTAACCCCTACTTGGGACGATGCGTTGTTCTCGACTTATTTTTTCGGATTATAACGTCTCGACCCGTAATCGTAGCATGCAGGCTCGACTTATTATTATTATTATTATTCTCAGCATCACAATAAAAATAATATTAATTAGCTATAAAATAAAATAAAAATTAGTGTTGATTGAAAAAACTATCGCCATCATCATCATCTAAAAACTAATATAAAGTGATACGTACTACTACTACTACTACTACGGCTATGGATAAAGATGATGATAATAAGAATAATAATAATATAACATAAAGCATCAACTATAGCAAGCAATAATAATACAATATAATTTATCCATTTATTAATTGATGGATGAGTGCACCTAAAGCATACAAGGACAACTCTCTGCATCACATGTATTAATTAATAAGTATTAATGATAATAGTAATTATTATTATTAGTGTATAAATTAATTAATGATTAATTATTATTACTAATTTAATATATTGTATTATCTACTATGATTATGATGTTATTAGTACACTCTTTAAACTCAAATTGATTTTTTAAATTGTTTATCAAATTATTTTTGAATTAAAAATTTTGTTTCCAAAATACCCTCAGTGACTATTCTTTTATGTTCCCTAATAGATTTTAGTATAATAAAATTCCTATTATACCCTTATCTTTAATAATGCCTACTTTGTCCACTAACTCTTTTTTTTTTCTTTTTTTTTTTGTAAAGCAAAACTTTAATCCTCTCAAAATTCACACATTCGTCTACCATTATTACTTCAAAAACCAACAAAAAAAAAGTCAATTATGTTTTTATCTTGTATTTTCACAAATATCATTTAGGACAACATAAAATAATTCTTACCATATCATTATTTTAATAGGGTTGCCAAACATGATATTGCATAGTAAAGGATACCCTAGTCATTTACACTACAAGTATTAGGCATACAATTACTTTATATGGGTTAAAACCAACGCATCAAACATCATCGCCAAACCCCTAAGGTGCACCTTCAATAGAGCAATGCTAATGAAGATGTCATGCAATTGATTTAAACTTTCTAAGGTGATGTATCTACGCTTAACCAAGAAGTGAAGAAACTGAAGACATCTATTACTTTTTTTTTTGTGAAGATGTGATCAATTTATGAGTTGGTGCTTTAAGTAGTCATTTCAATGAAGTTATAGTGACAAGTAAATAAAATTTAAAGAACATCATAAAACAATTTGAAGGATAGAATACTGCACAAATAGATAGAAAACAATATAACTCATTTGGATCATAAATCCTTATGATTAAAACTGACACACAACACTTCACAATACCGATAACAATATGTAAACATTAATTATTTCTCGGACTAAAATTTTGCTAGATATTCTCAATCAAATCCATTAATAATCGATGATGATAGAATTCATCCCAAACTTTGATCATGTTTTGAATATACTAGGAATATTCCACACTCGCAAAAATATAGCTTCTTTACACTACTCTAATCAAACTTCAACATATTAGCAACAAGTAACTATGTATCACACTCATCTTTAAAAATCATGTTGTGAAATATGTTACAAGAATGTTGCAAACCTAATAGATCACTAATCCTTAATTGGATGATTGAAAAAAACCTAATTAAAAGTGTAACAAAGTTGGCGAAGTGTGCATATACTACATGATCTCATATGAAGTGAACACACTCAACCAAATTCTTGGAATGCTTCAGTTTAAAAGAGTAATCAAGTTTCAAGCTTCAGTGAATGAGATTTCATATACAACATACAATAATTCAAGATTTGGGTAGAATTTATTAAGCATTTACAGGTTGTTATGTATTAATGTTTGATCTTTGACCACTTAGAATTTCTTATAAAATTTACCTTTTAAAACGTCCAAAATTTCATAACAAAAGGGTTTTAAATTTGATTTAATTTGAAAATTTGGTTGTATGGTTTTGAACTTGATATTGATTATCCATCAATACCAATCAAATGGTTTTAGAATAACCTATTCAACATGTTCTTAGGGAAACCTAGGATTACTAGAGAATGAGCAATGAAAAATATATTCAAACTATTAAACTAGTGCTCTTCTCCATGGGGGAATTCAATTAATGTGTTTCATACAATAATTCAACTATTTTGAATAACTTGGAAGTTCAAGCCTTGACTTGGAGTTTGAAAACTTAACTAGTTGCTAAGAACAATCCACTATTAAAACTAGTCCACTAGTTTTTGGATATCAGTTGAGTGGTTGCTCAATCTTGAATTTTCTTGTCCATTACATTTTCTCTAGTTTTAATTAATCATTCAATCATCTCATCAAAACTAGTCCACTATTTTTTGGATGCCAATCAACTAGTTGCTCAATGTAAAATTTTCTTCTCCACTAGCTTTACTTCACCATTCAATCAGTTGCTAAGATTATTCCACTGGTCAAAACCAATCATCTAGTTTTTTGATACAATTCCATTTGTTGTTCAATGAAAAAATTTCTTGCCCAGTAGTTGTACTTTATCTTTGTTTAATCATTCAATTGGTTTATAAACTAGTTAATTGGTTTATGGATACCTATCAACCAGTCCCCTGTAATAGTTATATACATTTTTTTACTAATGGTAATATCTTTCTATGGGGGATTTAAGCACCAACCCATTGGTTCCAAGGAACTAATTTACTGGTTATGTTGGAAAGTTAAAGTTTTGATTGATGGTTATCATTTGGTGCATTAAATGAACAACAACAAACATTGTTTCTTAAGCACCTATAAAACGAGTTTAAATTGAATTTATCATCAACTTTTTTAAATCTATAAAATTCATTCAACTACTCTCTCTTATTCAAACTATATTTCTCAATCAATTCATCACTCTCTCGCTTTTATATCTCAATGTTTCTTGATAAATATTTATCACTTATTTGAAAATATCAAAGATAGTTGTTATTCACTTTCATATTTACAAACACTAGGCAGATTACTTCCTCACAATCATTTTTTACTTTTATTCTTGTAAATTGTGAGAAAATTCTTGTAATCAACCTCAACGCTCATTCAAACTTGATTGTAGTTGTGTGTTGCCTAGAATTCTTGTAAAGATTATTGTGAGAAGAATCTAGGAAAGATAAAAAAGGTAAATATCATAAATACTATCTAAAGAGGTCATTGTATGGAAAAGGTTGGTATATTTGATTGGAGGATGGATTTAAATTTTGATATATGTTAATTTATTTATTTTATCATGTATTTAATTTGTATGATGGTAATTGATCTTTTTTTTGGAAGTGTATTTTTCAATTTGATATGCAAAAAATTAAGAAAAAATTGAAAAAAGGAGGGAAAGTGTATTTTATGGTGCATCAATCTGCTAGTTTTATAAACTGATTACCTGGTACGTTGTTTTCATTTTGGTTTTAGGTCAAGGTAACCAAATAACTAATCGACTTGTTCACTTGACCTAAGAAATTTTTTAATTCAATTTCAAATCAAAAGTTCATCCAATAATCATGAATCTGAGTAATCAAGCTCCAAAATGTATTCTAAATCATCTTTAATGGTTTGTGACTATTAAGCCAAGCTTTTTTCTACCTTAAACAAATTTGGGGAACCAAATTTATCAAAAAGTGGTGGATGACCTTACACCTTTATCTCCTTATTTTTCTCTTTGTTGTGCATGACCCTAATGAACAATTTTCATTCTAGAAAATCTTTGTAATGTCATATGCCTTCTTGTCCATATTCCCTTTTTGTGCTCTGAATTATATAACCCATTAACCTTTATTTCCATCAAATTTTGAATTTCATTACTAAACCCTAACTCTCTATTTCCTTACTTTCTTTCAATTACTAAACCACTTCTTTTCCCTCTTTTCCATCTCCATTTTTTTTTCATTTCTCCTCTTTCTCTCTACTTCTAATCTTATGCACCTCTTATAATATTTCCCCTAACTCTTTCTTATTTTTCTCTTAAGCAAGATAAAGTCAGATATAGGAGAATATTGACCATTTTAATCCTTCACTTGATGTTCTTATTCAATAGAGGAGGATTTTTACTAAGTTCTAATCTCTTGCTTTAAGGTTTTCAAGGAATGGACATTTTAGATAGGGATTTTCTATACTTTGTGTGATTTTCGCTAAGTTTCACTCGAGGTAAGTTATTCTTACATTGTAGTGTAAGTCGACTAAGCATGTGGTGTGGTGTAAGTTTTGGAATTTGGTTTCTATATGTGAAAATGTATGATAGTAGTAGTTCTTATTGTGAATCATGCCATGAGTTTTGGTATTGAGGGGGGGGGAATTGAGTTATACATATGAATCTTGATGATTAACTGAAAAGGAAATGTTACATGTTTAAGAGGTTGAGCATGATTAATCTTAGTTTTGCAAGTTCCAATGGCATGTATGTAAAAATAGTTATTGTTAAATGCCTAATTTGTGTACAAAAATGCATGTACAAATTTTTTTTACACAGATCAATCAATTATTTTGGTTAAAATGTGGAGCTAGTTGCTAGAATAGTTGAATGGTTAGACCAACCAGTCTATTGGTTTGTTCGTAGAATGAAATTATTTGTATTAACTTACACCCATCAATTGGTTTAGAAAAATCAATTGGTGTCTAGAAAATTTGATTGATTAGTATAACCCATCAATTAGATTCAGAATGGGTGCTATGGTTTAGCAATGTTAAACTAATTGATAAGTTTATAGAACCGGTCGATTAGTTTCAACTAGAATACTTTCTTTGATACTTTGCAACCTTGTAAAAGTTTGGGACTTGATATTATATTATGATATGATTCTTGAATGTTGGAGATCCAATACTTGGTATGAATTAATCAACTCAATTCATAGATTAAATTGGTAATGTATTGATGATATCACCACTAATTATCCTTGATGGGTTATGATGAATAACCTGGAATAATTGTGGTCATGGTTCACTTGGTGTTTGCTATATATGGTTTGGTAAATAAAACACCAATCAATTAAAGGGGAACATCATAAGGAACTCTATGGGACTAGATTATTCAATTCTCAATTAGTTACCAAAGGTAAGTATGCCTTCGGGTTCTTTATTTCTCTTTAGGTGCTTTTAAGAAAGATCCTAGTTTTTTCTTGTGCCTTTCCTACTCTAAAAATTGATGATGTGCTAAGAGGTATTGATAGTAAAGGGTCTGGTCACCTAGGTGGTTTATTTGGTTTTAACCAAACTTTATGTTCGTTGGTGGTTTATTTGGCTTTAGTTGGACTTTATGTCCATTCGTGGTTTTCTTAGTTGCTATCAAACTTTATATTCATAAGTGGTTTGTTGTCATCAGTCAGACTTATGTCCTCTAGTTATTTGTTTGACTTTCATAGGTATTAAATGACTTTAGGGGATGATCCAATCTAATTCTTAAATAAAAATAAATAAGTAAATGGTTATACAACATTATGATTAGAGTCTCATGAATTATTAAATGGAATGGATCTTAAAACTTATTTAAGTAGCTTACATCCTTGGTATGTCACTTCACATGATCCTATACAGTTATGTGTGACTATTGAATTTTGTGGTAAACATGATGTGAAATATTTACATTTGATGTGAAATATGATATTTCTATGAATGTATGCCTATCATTAACATGGGTGATATACCTCCTTAGGTGTGTAGAAGAATGCCATGATATAATACCATGTTACTAAACTATGTAAGTTTTAGTATGACAATATGCAAGCATATTGGTTGTATGATTTGTGTGACTTGTATGTCATCCTTTTTATTTAGATGCATGGACAAGTGTAACATGTTATTTGTATCATGGAAAGCATAGTGTGTGACCTTATTAAGATAACACATGGGGTGTGACATATGTATGTTAGAGCATGATCCATATACCCATAACTGATCATGTGAGCATAAGGTGTAACTATATGAGTAGGTTAGATGAACATCTAACCCATGCATACTTTTCATTACCCTTCACTTCCTAAGTTTCTTGATAAACATGATTTTTCCATGAATCCACATCTATCATTAAGAAAGATGTCATCTACTTTATATGCATGCATAGGAGGGTGAAATTATGAATACATGTGAGTCGAGTGTGCTACATGAGTTTGCTACTATATAAGCATGTAAATTAGATAAAATGATTTGTGTGCCTCATATGAACTTATATTCATCATTAACCTCCATGATAAGGTAACTTGAGTGACTCAATATATGCTACATAGAATACCGACATTCTTCTTTAATCAGTCACCTACTTAATCCCATGGGTAGAAGACCTTGTATAGGTAGGTGAGGGTGGCTAGTAGTAGGCCAATTTATTTGTTGGATATGAGGCAGGAAAGTGTAGACATATTAATGGTTGTCTTTTTAAATACTACAAGAAATTTTTTGCTGGCTATGGATGATAAAACTAGTACAAAGAACTATAAGAAGATGTGTAACTTGTCAAAAAAGTAAAAATAAATTTTCATAAGGGTTTGTATACTTCTTTTCTAGTACTTGATTAGCTTTGGAAAAGTGTTAGAATGGATTTTATTTTAGGATTTCCAAGGACACAAAAGGGTAAAGATTCTATTCTTGTGATAATGGATCGATTTTTGAAAATTGCATATTTTATAACTTGCAACAAGCCTGATAATGCAACTCATGTAGCAAGAATTATATTTCTAAGAAATAGTGAGGTTACATGAAGCTCCCAAAAGTATAGTATCGAATAGAGATGCAAAATTTTTAAGATAATTTTGGAAGACACTTTCGCACATATTAGGTACTAAGTTGTTGTTTAGTACTTCTCATCATCCACAAACAGATGGTCAAATTGAAGTGACTAATAGAACTCTAGGTATTTTTCTACAAGAGTTGGTGAATAAGAGTATCAAATATTGGGATACAAAGCTTGTGCATGTTGAGTTTGCATATATTATGAATCCATCTAGCACAACTCAAACAAGTCCTTTTGAGGTTGTTTTTGGGGTTAATCCATATCTAGTCATTGACATGTTGTCATTTAAGAGGGGAGATATACATACTTATGATGTCAAGGAAAGAATCACATTCTTTAAAAAACTTCATCAACTAATTAAAGACGACATTGAAAAATAAAATGATAAATACCAAACTTGAGCAAACAAAAATAGAATTTAACAAGTGTTTAAACCAAGAGATTTGGTATGGCTACATTTATGAAAAGAAACATTTCCAAACTTAATAAAGAATAAAATAATTCCAAGAGCTGATGCTCCATTTAAAATCTTAAGAAAATTTAGAAATAATGCGTATGAACTTGAATTGCCTGAACATTATGGAGGAGTATATAGGAATTTCTATATTAGTGACTTATCTCCTTATTATATTGATGCTAATTTGAGGGTAAATTATTCTTTACGAGGGGATAATGATGAACAAGAATCTCCAGAACACTCTCAATCTTATTCTTTAAATGATGAAGAACAAGAAGAATTAGCATACTTGGAGATTGAACCTATTGTGCTAGAAAATTCTTATGCTTCTAATGTTTTGTTAATTAATTCTTGCAGGTATTGTACATGTTTGCAAGAAATTCATGAAGTTTATGTTTATTGAATATCTTTGATGTAAAAGGAAATGAAAATGGATTATAAGGAATGCAAAGCACAAATAAGACCAAGGCTATAAAACTACCAAAGTATTACATATGATTACATCTATACATTACATTATTAGAGTTATGTAGCTTTGTTATTTTGTTATTTACTTTGTAATAAGTGTAAATTATCATTGTAACATTTAAAATATGTAGTGTGCCATGCTTTAGAGGTTTATTTCATTAATAAGGGCTGATTAATGGGCTTATTAATGAAAGGTCCAGCATAGATGTATGCATATATATACCCCTTGTACTCTTTGATTTCGATAACATTACATGACATAATACTAAAAGTTCATTCATGAATTTGAGAGAGAGCTATATGCGAGGTGTGTTCTTCTTCTTATTTTCTCCTTCTTCAATTGAGTGCATTGGATAGTAATAGAGAGTATTCTAATGAGAAATAGAAGATTTCTCTTCAGAAGGATTAAGATCTTAGGATTATATCTTACCACCTTCTAAGAGATTATCAACATACTATCAACTTCTTCCATTTTGAGATTTTCTGAAGACATTGCATTGAGTCATATAGAAAAGTTCCAGAATTTGTAGAAGGTTATTTGGCTATGATCTTCCACATCATGTATTGCTTGGTTTTGAATATATCTCTAAGTATTATTGGAACATATAAAAATGATGAAAGTTCCTACCGTATTAACAAAATTTTAAGTTAATAAGGTTACTCAAAATTGAATTTCCTTTAGAGTTCTTTTATAGGCATTACTATAATACTACCATTCTCTCGAGATTCAATAATCATTCCCATCTTCCTCCTTTTTTCATCATTACAAAGATAGTAAAATCAGTAATATATGTTTACAAATGAAAAATAAAACTATAATACATCATTTTTTTATTATAAATTTGTTGAAAGAAATTATGCCAATTTTTAGTATTTTATTTTGATTTCAACCTATGATTAGGTTTGAGGTAGAGTTGTATTTGAAATAAGGTTGGAAAGCTAAATTAAGCAAGTTCTCTTATAGACCGATTGATTGGTTTGTCATTTCACCAAAATATTTTTTACTCTACCAAATTGATCGACTGGACGAGGAACTAATAAAAAGTTTGTATAATAGTAAATTGGTAGGCTAAACCAATTGATTGGTTTGTTGAGTTGAGTATATCTTTAAAACTCAAATTTTTGGAAAAATTTCTTATACTACGATCAAACCTTAAGAACCCACTCCAAATTGTTTCTAAAATATCCTTAACCTTTCTCATAATGCATTTGGCTTGAAATTACTGCCTCATATCTATTTGAGGAGTTGAATTGGACAATTGAGGGGGAAGATGACCTCAATTTTTCTTCTTCCACCTCTCTCCTCTACATATGTTTGGGATCAATGCTTCAATTTCAAACTGAATTATGATTAGTTGGATATTCCTTCCACACTGACCTTCCATTTCCCCTCTTATGTATTGCATTTCTAGACCAATTAACTTGTACTCCTCCATAATCACCATTTGAGATCTAGAGGATTGTTAGCACATCTTGTATGAAATCTGTCTATTTAACTCAAATTCAAACAATAAGAATTAGAGTTTTTGATATGTTCCTAACCACACTTGGGATTTATATCGATTTGTTGGCTATAAATAACCCTAATTGGTCCTTCAATTCATCTTTCTTTCATCCAATAAAATAATCTAACTCTCTAGCATCCATATTCTCCCTCTTCAATTCAATCCTTGTATTCAAATTTCTTTCGCTCTTTTGTTCCTTTCTCTAGCTTTCTCTTATTTTAATTATTAAGCAAGAAAGGGTTAGATTGAGGAAAAAAGTTGAGTCATTCAGGAGATTTATCCTATATTTTCCTTTGGTGTGATATGTTCATTCTTTCCTTTCTATTTTATGTTCGGATTTGTAAAGATTATTCATGGATTTCTAAGTTAAACTTGTTGTTTTTATGGTTTTGAAAGTTGAGGATTTCACAGGTTAGTTTTCTTATTTGAGGAAAGTTTTTCCTAAATCAAGTAGGTTATTATTACTTTTGAAATGGGTTATGAATCATCTTGCATGTTATAGAGCTCTTTAAGTTGATGTTACATGTTGGCATTAGTATATAGCTTTACAAAAACTATATTAAATGGTTAGATAGGGTATCTTGAGTGAAAATCATGAATCTGGAGGAAGGATTAGGAGGTGATCATTAATGGTGAAATAACAACTAATGTAAGCTAAAAATGTGTTATGTGAGGTTAAACCATGATTTGATGTGGTATAATAAAGAATTATAAGCATGGTATGCATGAAAATGACTATTTGGTGTTGTTGGAGGGCAAACTGATTGACTGGTTATGTCAAACTAATCAATTGGTTCCTAAAATAGTCAACTAGTTGAACTAACCCATCGACTAGGAGGCTTGCAGAGACCTTGGTCTTGCTCTCTACTTAAACCCATCAATTAGTTGGGTAGAACCAATCAAATGGTCTATGATGACTGGTTTTCCCTAACTAATTGATTAGTTTGAAAAAAGTATGGTCTGATTGAGACAAACAATTGACTAGTTGAGCCAATCCGATCAACTGGTTGGTATAAACAATTGACTAGTTGGGATAGATCGATTGACTGGTTCAACTAGTTTATGTGACTTTGTTCTTGTCGGTTTAGATATGCTTTGAGATTGTGCATGTGATTGTTATATGACTATTTAGTAGATAAAATACATCTATTACCTTGGATTAATGACCTAATGAATGGATTCATGACATACTTAATAGGTGATATACAGGCTTTATTGGTGAACTACATTTGAAATGTAATGGTTTTTGAGAAAAAGGGTGACGAAATATGGAATTTGTTTGGATGGACTAATATAATGATTATGGTTAATATTAAATAAGCATAAATGGAAATCCCACACATAGACGGGGATAAAAAGGATTAATATGGAAGGTAGGTAGATGTCTTGCTTACACTTTGTATGGGCCTTATGTGATCACATAACCTTATGAATAATGTACTAACCATGTAAAGAGAAAGACAATTGAGTTGTTTATGGGTTTGAGTTACCCAATCCTCAATTAGGTATAGGGGTTAGTCTACTTTAGGGTGTTTATTGGTGCCTTTAGGATTTACCTTCTGGTGATATCCTAGTAGATCTTGATGCCTTATCTACTCTAGACACTAATTATTTACTAAGGGGTATTGATACTAAAGGGTCTAGCTGCTAAGCGGTTGGCTTTGGTTTAGACTTATCTCTATTGTAGTTGTCTTTGACCTAGACTTATTTCCATTACGGTTATTGGCTTCGGCTTGGCCTTTATGTCCCCTGGTTTGGATATGCTTTCATGGTATATAAGACCATGTGGTTGTGTATAGTCCATGGCTTGATGATGAATAATTGGAAAATGAATGGAATGAATGGCTAGATGATAATAAAAATGATAAAAATTTGGAATGAATACTTGGGTAATGATTTGAATGAATAATTGGAGTGAATGACTAGATGACGATTTGCATATGTATATAGATAATAAATGGAATAATAAATTAGAATGAGAATAAAATAAAGATGTGGTAGAATTAAAAGATAAAGAAAAGGATTGAAAAAGGGGAATAACGACTATAAAGGAATAACTTAATTAACTGAGCAAGTTGGAAAATAAACCCTAGAGTTCATTTCGATAACCTACTTAGTATGTGTGTGTGATTACCTATGATATTGCACAATAAAAGTGGGCATGATACATTCTAAGTTTCCTGAGTTATGCATGGTTGTAAATCCAAATGTATTACCTTATTATGATAGAGTGGGTACACTCAATTATATGGCATTGACATGACGTATGTTAAGTATGATTTTCATGATATGATAGAATCTTGTATACTTGTAACTCCCATTAGGGAGTTAATATGGCTTACTTAGTACGTAGCATATTGATGTGTCTGTTTTCTTGATCACTTTCTCATTCCCACAAGTAGAGGGCCATGTGTAGGTTTTTGGGTATGACCAGTAGTGAGCCTACTTAATCTTGGGTTTGGGGCTTGAGAGCATGTACAATTGGACGTTTCCATGTGGTATGTGATGGAACATGGTTTTAAGGTTATGCCTTAACTTGTTTTCTAATATAATAGCCTTGTATACTTAGTTAATAATTCTCCCTATATTTGACTATGTTAAGGGGTCGTCTAGTTCCTATGTTATACATGTTTCTTTTATATATTTATGAAAATTATCTTTCTCACTCTACTTTAATTTGGTTGGTTTAGCTTTCACCCTTATATATAATATGGAACGGGTGGCTGCTGCCTATCTTGTATTAAGTATAGTAATAACACCACATTTTTTCTATTTATGTTTAGTATGTTCCTCTTCCACACCATTTTAAAATAAATTTTTTTAGTAGTAAAAAATGGGTGTGTTAGATAAACTAGTAAACTATGGCTTAAATTAGTAACAGTAGTCAGTATGTATGACAATTAGGGTAGGATTAATATGCATAGTTTTGAGTGTTATGCTTACCTCTCTAACTATCATCAGTTACAAAGATAAGTAAATAGCCAAATAACCAAAAATGAATTTAGTCATTATTAAAATAAGTCTTCAAAGAGTGGACTGATCATAGAGTACGGAAGTAAAAAAAAAGTACATTTGGTTAAGGAAATGAAATGGAAAAAACATAAGTAAGATTTGGGTAGGTTAGGAATAGAATAATGTTGGAGAATAGGGTTTTCGGGTTGTCTTTCCATGAAAATGCTTCATCACAATCAAGTGATCCTTGTTGGATAACATGACGTTTGTGTTAAATGTGGTTTGGATCTAAGAAATCTTGATTGGAATATCTTTTTGGTTATCCAAAGCTTTTAACACTAATGCCTTTAGCTACATACACCCTAACTATATCTTAGTACTAAATGTTCCTTCCTTTGGTTCCTTTCCTTAACTCTATTATCCCATTAGTTTCCTTATCTAAAACTTCAACCATTACCATCTTTCCTTAACTTTTATTTTTAACCTTTTCCTCTTCTTTCTTCACTAGATAACCTTTATGAGTACCCACAAACATCTCTTTCAACATTATGGTGTTAGAGTAGGCTCCCTTGGTCAGGGGTTTCCTATTCCCCTTAACTTGCACATTAAAAAACCTAAACACGTTATTTAAATATGCACTATAGAGGAGAGCATAACTGGGCTGTTTTTCCACAATACTAATACTCTGGCTTAGTAAGGAAAGTAGGTTTATTTTCTTCCCTTTATCTAGTAGGTACATAATGATAAATAGATTATATTAGCCTAATTCCTCCTCTATATCTTGGGAAAAATTTCTTATAGACTATCACATTGATAACCTTATCTAGTGGGCTCAATTCCTCTATCATTATTGTTATAGGAGCTCTCTCTCCCCTATTCTAGCTAATCATACTTGTCAACCTAATTGATTTGGTGTCAGAATTTGTTGGTTAGATGAAAAAATAGAGTTATACACCATAAGTATTTCACCCAGATCCCTTGCATAGAAACCAAACCTTGCCTGTCTATTCAACACCACCAACTTAGAGTAAAATTTCATCACCTCTAAGGGGTAGTAATATGCATAGAAATCAAACATAATATTCAAGGATTGATGTGTGAATACTTTATATAAGTTCAATATCTCTTTTGAAACCCAATCATTTGCAAAGATCTTGTTGGAAAACATTTACTTTTTGGATAATTTCTGCTTAACTAACTTAATATGTAAAGTACAAGGAACTTATGGGCTCAATCCGCAAGTGCACGGATTCATTATAGCACTTTAAGGTCGTATCCCATAGGGACCTTGTAATTGAGTACACAAATTCATCATTGTAGCTATCTAGATCAATATGGAATAAAAATATGCAAGTAGTTAGTGGGAATAAATATGAATACTTTCTAATTATAAACTCTAAAACAATAGATGTGAAACCTAGGATTGAACTTCAGTCTCCAAATTAGTAATCAATGATGAAATAATGTATATGTTGTTGTTTAATTCAATAGCTATGAACAATCAGTCTAATTATTTTCGTTAGCCTCTTTCAAGGTCTAGGAACATATTTAATCTAATTTTTTGACTACTTTTTTGACTAACAAATTAAATCAAATTCATTATGTGTATGTGTCACCGATTTTATAGTCCTTATGATTTAAACATCTACTTTCATAATTGCTTAAATTTCCATTTGTATGTTACTTTCTGATAATAATTTCAACCTTTTAGTTGTAGATATTATCTAAGGAGGTTGGATTTCATAAAATACACTTTACAACAATTTATCCTAACACATGAAATAGTGTATATGCAAGAAACATATGACATGACACCTCAATTCATCATATTAATACTAAAATGGATCTATTTCAATCCTAATAAAGAGGATTACTCACTCATATATTTAAGGAAAATAAACATAATAAATTGCATAATAAACATAAAAATAGTATAAAAATACAAAGAAGATAAATTATATTGAATTAACTTTAAACCGGAGGAGAATAAAGTCAATTCTGAGTTGATCATACACATATATGCAGTTGAATCTTTAGAAAATCAAACTAATGAAAATAATCAAAATTACATGACGCTTTTGCTTACGAATACGAGGGGAAAAGTTCCCTAAACTCAACTCTAGAAACTACCCAGGAGGTCCCTAAAGTGTTCCTTAAATACTCCCTATCACGCAAGGCATGTTGCACACGACGAACATGGGAGTAACCATCATTGCACAGCTATGCGACATTCCTACTCTTGAGTAGGGGATATTTGGACTATGCACGACTATGTAGTTCATGCACTGTCTGGCCATGAAAAGTCTACTGCTTTGACTTCTTTAGTAAAATTCCATACAACCGTGCATTATATGCACAACCTGGCCATGGGGTTTCTTTTTCTTCAAATATGCACACATAAGTGTTGCATGACTGTGTAGCTGGATGTGCAACCAGTTGTGCAGCACCATCTTCTTGTTTCTTTTAGACTTCTTAGCATATATTTGGCTCTTTTAGCTTCTAGACTCTTCCATAAACATGTTGGGTTGATTTAACATCCTTCAATGCCTTCCATGCTGGGTCTTTTACTCTGAAAACATGCACTACCTTCTTGGATTTGCATATTCTTGTGGAAATTCCTAAAAAAAAATCAAGAGAGTAGTAGTGTGGATAATAGACTAGAACCATATTAAAATACATAATAGAGACTAAATGAAGTCTTAGAGTAAAGGTAAAGCAAGTTAAAAATAAAGAAAATATTCACTTTATCAAATCCTCCATGCTTATGCTTTGTTTATCCCCAAGCAAATGCGTAAACAATAGAAAGAATAATGGAAAGAGATCAAGGCCTTAGATGATAGGACAAGCTATATAAACAAGACATAAAATGGCTAGGTTGAATAATACCTCGGGTGGTAATAGTAGGAAAGTAAAATTAAAGCATGAGTACCTGTTAGTTCGGACTCGCAAATCAGTATAATCATGATACTCTAAGATGGTTTAGGATCTTGTAAATTCCACCTTTACAAGACAAAGGTTAAACAAGGCTATAGACTTCATCTCTTTAGGAAAATGTGAACTCTATGCAATCTTATGTTTTGAAGGGAGAATAGTGTCGCTCCAAACTCTTCGACCTGATAATGATCAACCATATGCTTAGATAAACTCTCTTTCCCAACCACTCGAAGACAGTGTGTAGCACAAAAAATAGAAGGTCATAAAAGGGTTGTAATGGGGCCAGAGCTAAGGGTAGGATAAATCTAGGATTGTAGTTAATGGTCTAAAAGCTAGCAGAGCGGTAACTACATGTATATGTTAGAAGTTGAGAGTGAAAACTCGCTAGTCATGATCAATTAACAACCAAAGCTCTTTTCTAAACTTTTCTATCCACAATTTTTTTATTTATGATTGTCCCACATCACATCATAAAAAAGCATTCTTTTATCCCTTCTATATTTATAAATATAATTGTTTTTACAAAGAAGTAAAATTAGCTACACATAGATCACTCTCTTACATATGCTTTACCAAACATCCATTTTTATTACAAAAACCCCCATGCTTACCTCTTTGGCTTACCTACATTAATTGAGTCAAATAGCTACCGCTCCCTAGTTTCAGACTAGGATAAGGTAATAACTTGGAATTATAACTAGTAAGTAGGTTTATGATCAAATAAACAAGTCTTAGACTCGAAGAGGGTTGAATAAAGGGCAACGAACGTTATTTGGTGGCTATTTAGTTAATGTAGCTATAAATGAAAACACATGCCTCAATCACATTAATGCATTCATAAGTCATAGGCAGTTTTGAAGAGAATGTATGCAAGTTCTAGTTTCACATATCATAGGAGAGAATACATAGTTAGAAAACAATAAGACTGCATAAAAGATGGGCAATCTACAAAGCTCAAGGTGTCACTGGTTCTTTGCTAGGACCCTTATTTGCTAAGTCTTGGTCTAGATGGGAGAATCTAAGAAGATAAACTACTAGAGTGTTATAATAATAAGATTTTTGAGAGTTCATCAATTGGGGAGTTTGTGCTTAAAGCAATTTCAAAACATGTTTGTTATATTTGCTCATAATTTATAGGTCTCACTAGTGTATGATTGATTTATCTAGAAAATTATATTATGTAGTCATCCTAGGCCTATCATTTATCAAAACAAACACACTAACAACATGCTAAAAATAAAAGTGAGAAAGAAATACAAAACACACTGAAAGAAAAGGTAACCAAGCAATGCAGTAGAAATAATGGAAAGTAGACAACCTCTCCATACTTAAAGAACACATTGACCATAGTGTGTAAGTGGGGAATGAGGGGAGAAGCAAGCACAATCATTGGGGGTGGGTGGTGGAGGGTGAACATGCTTCAAATGTCATTGATACATTTTTTGTATCATGGTGTGCATTTAGTCATTGGGAGTGATAACATCTCGATGACTCACAACTTAAGCATCAAGCATATTGAATTGGTTATCAATATAATGGAAGTGGTCATCTAGAGAGGTGCCATAGGAAGAAGGGCTAGTGTCAGTGCCAAAAGAGGGAGGCACTAAGAAGTAAAGCATTGGTATATTGAGCTCTGCCTTAGGAATGTCTGGATAGTTATCTAAGGAGGGGCATAGATTGACTGGGCCGAGGTATAGTGGGAGAAGGTAACCAATTGGTTTTACCATTACCTATAAGAGTGGTGAAAGCTTTGTTGGGTAACGGGTACCACACCTCTTGCTTATAGAATAAGTGGTAGTGAGTCCTATCTTACATAATTAGTTTAATGTTTGTGTAATTCGCCAACCCTATGTAAGTGGTTTGGAGATCAATACGTATATTATCTAAATGGTGCCCAAGATGGATAGCAATATACGTGATGATGCCACCGATGATGATATCACCAGTGAGGTTGATACTAATCGTACATAGGTAGTCGGCAAGATAATACCCCCAATCAAGGGCATCATCCAAGTGAATACAACATAGGGAAAAGAGCTCTAACTTTCATCCATTGCCTTGGGTTTCCCCTTACCAATGGGTGTTCCGGCCAAAATCCTTTGGACATATCACAAGTTCGGGTTATAGATTAACGAGGCCTTAGTATGATGTCTGCTATACGGCCTAGGAGCACACCCCCTTTTGTGTATGGAGATTTGAGTCCAAAATTCTTGATGATCCCACAATTGTAGTTCCTCAGTAAGTCTCGGACCAATAGGGGAAGACAACATAGAGACAAAAATCTAGACAATTTCATTTTTCTAGTCTTATTAAAGAGGCGAAAAAGAATGGTATTCCCTATCCAATTAAAATTAAATGAACTACGAAACTCAAGGGTGAGTCCCTTACTCATGGCATAAACCACTATGAGTGAGCAAATACTCAACATGCTATTTGATCCCTACTTTCTCGAAACATGCCTGATTGATGTATCAAGTGGGTGTAATGTTTCAAGAAATAAACCCCTCATAAAGATCTTTATCGTCAGGGTTAGTAAACACAAAGCCATAGGGATTAGAGTTTTGGGTATTTATCACTTTACCTTTACCTTTGGTTTGGTGGGGCTGCAATCTAGAGGACTCCCCTTCCTCTTAGTTCATTTTATATTATTTCTTTAGTACCATAGTTGTGGTCTACCCATGAAAGTAAAATGGTGATAAAATTATTTGAACAAACAGAAACCATAGTTAAGATTAGAAGTTATACAATGGAAGTCAAAATTATATGAATATCATGAAGAGTCAAGATAAGAATGAAGGAAAGAAAATCTAAACAGTTTGAGATTGGCCATTCGTGTTTGCCCTGATCTTGTGCAAGTGGAATTTGTGGTTAAGAGAAGTGGTAGTGATAGGTAAGGGTATGGCGGTGCATAGTTAAGGTTAGGTGTAGTTGGGGGTAGAAAGGGGAAAAGTAGGATGTGTGGGTGGTGGTAGCTTGTGTTAGAATAAGTGTGTGGTGGAGGTGATGGTGGTGCAGTGGTGCACCGGCAGGGAGTGCAGGGATAGATATGGCATGCTTGAGAGCAGCGAATAGGAGTGCAAAATAGGGTAGGTTAGGCGTGTAGGATGTGCATCGATGGGGAATGCAACAAGAAATTAGCACCATTGCAGGTGCTAGATGAAATACCCCAAAACCATAATTTAAGAAATTATGTCAAACTAGAGATTTATTAAGAAAATTAATTAAATAAATTATTTTATTAGAATAAGGGGGAATATTTAAGGTAAAATGAAGAGGAAAATAATAAATAATTTAATTAGGAAAAAATTAGGGTGTTTTGACTAGTTAAAATGGAATTTAGGAAAAAATTATTTAAAATATCCTAAATTAATCTAAAAAGGGAATTTAATCATTATTTTACTAAATATTATTATTTTAAATATTCAAAAATACCAAAATATTCTAAATACTCCAACCAACCTATTTTTTCCCTTTTCCCTTTTCCCTTTTCCCTTCCTTTTCATTTTTCTTTCCTTTTTCTCCCATCTCCTTTTTATTTTTCCCCTTCTTCCCCTAGACTAGGCCAGCCCATTTGCGACCCAACTCTTCTCCCTCTCTTGTCTCCCCCTAGCGACCTAGCTTGCGTCACATTTTCCCCCTCGGGACCCTCTTTTTTTTCTTTCTTTTCTTTTTCCTTTAGACTGGCTAGTCAACCCTTATTCTTCTTCTTCTTCTTCTTCTTCTTCTTCTTCTTCTTCTTCTTCTTCTTCTTCTTCTTCTTCTTCTTCTTCTTCTCTTCTTCTTCTTCTTCTTCTTCTTCTTCTTCTTCTTCTTCTTCTTCTTCTTCTTCTTCTTCTTCTTCTTCTTCTTCTTCTTCTTCTTCTTCTTCTTCTTCTTCTTCTTCTTCTTCTTCTTCTTCTTCTTCTTCTTCTTCTTCTTCTTCTTCTTCTTCTTCTTCTTCTTCTTCTTCTTCTTCTTCTTCTTCTTCTTCTTCTTCTTCTTCTTCTTCTTCTTCTTCTTCTTCTTCTTCTTCTTCTTCTTCTTCTTCTTCTTCTTCTTCTTCTTCTTCTTCTTCTTCTTCTTCTTCTTCTTCTTCTTCTTCTTCTTCTTCTTCTTCTTCTTCTTCTTCTTCTTCTTCTTCTTCTTCTTCTTCTTCTTCTTCTTCTTCTTCTTCTTCTTCTTCTTCTTCTTTTTACTTTCCCTCCTACACCTTTCCTATGCCTTGCACATCAAGGCTTGCAACCACCCCCTACGCCGATCGACCACCCACCGTACGCTAGCCTGCCACCTCCCTCCTCTTCCCTTTCCTTTTCCTACCCCAACTTGCCCTGTACCCCTCTCACACATTCCGTTCTTCCCTTCCTTTTTCTTCTCCCCCAATTAAACTACACCTGCAAAATTGTAGGCCTGTATTGGCTTGCCACCACCAGCCGGCGACCTTGCCACTCCTGCCCCCTCTTATCCTCTTCCCCTTTATTGTATCCTCCCCATTAGCCTTTAAATACCCCAACTGACCCCTTAATCAAGCTTCCTTTACCTACCTAGAAATTTACCTCCCTTGCACCACCTCCTTTTCAAACACCTCCTCCACCACCGTAGCTAAGCGCCGCCACTAGAAACAACCACCAACATCCTACCTACATCACCCTCCACTGAACCACACCACCCATTATGTTTGATTCCTCCTGTATAAGCTGCCTCAGCCGTGCCAAATTGGCTACCCAAACTATCCATTCTCCTCCATCGCCACCCTTCTCACCACTGTGCGCCAGCCCCCGTTGTAGCCACCACTCCTCCTACCTCCTAAGACACCCAGAAAAGCCCCTTTTACCTCCTCCTACCTTCCTTTCTCCTTGCCTCCTTCTCCACCACCTTCAGCCACCACAACAATCGCTACCTATGCCGCCACCTTTGTTGTGCCACCACCACCATTCCTACCCCCTTAACCTAGAGTATCCATCACCATCATAGCTACCGTCTAACTCCCCCTCTTTTAGCTTATAAATCCACATCTCCAACCCCACTTCCTCCTCTACTACAGGTGCTGGTGCCTGCGCCACTTGGTCATCACTACCCCTATGTTGTGCCCTAACCTCCCTAACCTTTAAAAATAATTTATTTAATTTTTAATTATTTTATTTGTGTCATTATTATTATTATTATTATTAACTTTGGCATATTACTACAACTACTATTGTTATTAATATTTGAACCGTTATTATTATTATTACTATTATTATTATTTATTTATTTATTATTATTATTATTACTAATGCTAATATTAACATGATTATTCTAACCCTGTCATTATTATTACTAAGATTTGAAGTACTATTATTATTATTATTATTAACCTTGACCCTATTACTACTAATGATACTATTATTATGATTATTAGAGCCCTTACTTTTATTATTATTAAGATTCAAACTACTACTATTACTATTATTATTGTTATTGTTATTATTACCTATATCACTAATATTACTATTACTAAGAGCATTATTGTTATTATTATTATTATCATTATAGTCACAATTTTAGTATTACTAATACTATTATTACTATTGTTATGATTTGGGCTATTATCAGTATTGTAACACCCCCAAAATTTACACATTTTTTTAAAACAATACTTATAAATTAGACTGTAAATTCTGGGGATGCTACCACCACACTTCCATACAACCCTAATACCATATAACATACCAAACTTCCATGCAACCCTAATACTATGCAACGTACCACACTTCCATGCAACCTTAATACCATGCAACGTGCCACACTTCCATGCAACCCTAATACCGCCATTTGAAACCCTAACAACATGCAATATCATTACCATCATGGAAAACCCTAACACCGTACAATATTAATACCATCATGCGAAACCGTAACACCATGCAATATCAATACTATCACGCGAAACCCTAACACCATGCAATATTAATACCCCCATGCAAGACCCTAACACCATGCGATATATATCAATACCATCACGCGAAACCCTAACACCGTGCAATATTAATACCCCAATGCAAGACCCTAACACCATGCACAATTAATACTCCCATCATTATTTTGCAGCCCTAACTTGCATGTCTTAAGGCCACCTCACATATTATCACATACAAATAAAACACATGCCATATAATAACCCAAGATCATACGTGAACTCCACATCATATCATATATGACATAATTAATAATGCTAACATAGAATACATGGCATAAGAAGCACATAATGCACATAAACACACAAATGGACTTAGTAACACCCTTACCTAAAAGGTCACGGGTCTTGGTGCACGCTCCTATTCCACCTGAGGACTTTGACTGGGCTCACCTATTATGGGGAAAAATACTAGAATTAGCTTCCCTCCTAAAATGCTATTAGTTTCTAACTTATCCTAAGTCTTGGTTCTTAATTAACTACACCAAATACTACTAAAATACTAATAAAATACTATTGTAATTTAAAGTAAAAAGGTGATATAAGGGTTTCTACCCTTCACCAAAATAATATTAGTAAAGGTAATAACAACAACAACAACAACAACAACAACAACAAAAACAACAATAATAACAAACTATTATTAATAATAGTAATATTAACAGAAATCTTAATAATAATAATAATAATCCAAGCCTTAAAACTACAAGGTGGGGTTTCGACCCTACCCCTAAATAATGAAATACTATTCAATAACATATATTAGTTATAATAATATCAAAATAATAAAGATAATAATAATAATATTATTAATAAAAATAAAAATAGTAATAATAATACTATAAAGCATATGTGCGAATACTAATACATAATTAAGGTTTCAGCCCTCCTAGAAAAACTAATAATAATAATAAGAATAATTATGTTAATAATAATAATAATAAGAATGGTAATAAAACATATAATAATTCAATTAATACCTAAAATTCGAAAGCAATAACCCTAATTATATTATTCCTACTCTCTACCCTGCAAAGAAAATTTAGCATTAATATTCCACTAATAATAACAACAATAATAATAATAATAATAATCGAATAACCATAAAAATTTGAATAAAAACAGAATAAATGTAAATAAATATAAAGGAAGGTCTAAGAAGGTCTAGGGTTTCACCTTGAGTCGGCGGGGATGGGCGGCACTGGCGGTGGTGCACGGTGGTGGCAAAAAAAATTTAAGGTGAGGTGGCCGAAAAAGATGAAGAAAAAAGAGGGAAGGAGAAGGGGAAAAGAGAAAATAATGTTATGGTTCAGTGGAGGGGAATTAGAGGTAGTTTTTGGGTGGTGTAGAGGGCAATAGAAGCGGCGGCAGTGGTGGTGGACGACGGCTTAAAGGTTGCGGGGTACACATTTTTGTGAGATGGGCGGGAGATTTTGCACGACTATGGCGGCTCGTACAAAAAGAATTGAAGGTTTTGGAGAGCTTAGTTAGCTAGAGGGAATTGTAAGGAAGAATTTGGGATGCACCTGTGGTGGTGAGGTTGGCTATCGGCGGCAGTAAGCTCGTCTGACGTCAAGGTGGCGCATGGCTATCTCTTAGGGTTTTCGGGGAGGAAAAGTTTTGAAAACACTCCAATCGAGGCTATTTATAGAGGTTAGAGGAGATATTAGGGTTTTAGGGGTTGGTAGGAGGGTGTCCTATATAGGTTTTGGGGCAGCCGAAGGCGGTAATCGGCCGGCGAAGGATTTGGTCGGATTCGATACTTCGAGA
The DNA here is from genome assembly GCA_030549775.1 of Tamarix chinensis. Classification (NCBI taxonomy): domain Eukaryota; kingdom Viridiplantae; phylum Streptophyta; class Magnoliopsida; order Caryophyllales; family Tamaricaceae; genus Tamarix; species Tamarix chinensis. The sequence goes on along the minus strand of CM060173.1, from coordinate 39,001,315 downwards.
GAAAATAGAGAGAGAAAGAGCGAGAGTTGAGGATAACCGATCATGCCAAGCTAATGGGCGAGTCAAGAGGGAGAAAATAAAGGGAGAAATAACCTGTCAAAGTCCTCATGGCCGGCGGTGCCAATTTTGGGGGCGGGAGTTGCAGACTTCGACGACGGGGGAGAGAGAAGGAAGAAGGAGTGAGGGAGAGGTGAACCGGTGGCCGGGAAAGAAAAGGAAAGGAGGGGAACCTGGCCGGTTTGGCATGGTTATAAGCCTCTTAAATGAGATGCGACGTCTTAGCGTAAACAGATCCAAAATGCAGTGTTTGGACGCACGCATAAAGGGAACGGCCCTAGGCCACGAGAGAAGGAAGGAGAATCGGAAGAATTGGGCCGCACATGCCCAAATCTGGCGGAAGGAAAAGAAAGAAAAGAAGAAAAGGAAGAAAGAAAAAGGAAAAGAAAAAGGAAAATTTAAGGGTATTGGGTTTACATAAGATATTTAGAATATTTTGGGTATGTAGAATTAAAATATTTAATTAAAAAAAATATTAAACCTCCTTTTTAGGCTAATTTAGGGCCTTTAAAAAAATATTTTTCCTAAATTCCTTTTTAATTAACAAAAAGCCCAGTTTTTTTCCTTTATAAAAATAAATATTTATAAATTCTTATTAATTTGTCCTAAATAAGTCGCTCTTATTCCAATAACATAAAAAATTAAATTAATTTTCCAATAAATCCTTATTTAATAATATATCTTAAAATAAATAATTATGGGGCATTTCAAGTATTATCACTATTATTACTACTACTACTACCACCACCACCACCACTACTACCACTATTAATGTTGTTGTTATTGATACTAAAGCTTCCCCCAAAAGTGAAAGAGGAACCTCTAATCTTGATCTGAAACTATATCCTTCAGGACTCCATGACGGCTAACCATGAACTTCATATAAGCGTTCGCCAATTGCTCCATAATCTAGGTGGACTTCATAGGAATGAACACAGCTGACTTGGTTAATCTACCAATAATAACCCTGATAGTATCACCGCCGCATCGGGTCCTCGGTAAACCACTCACAAAGTCCATAGAAATGGAATCCCATTTCCATCTCGGCACCTCTAAAGACTGAAGTAATCTCGCTGGTCTCCGATGTTCAATCTTGACCTTCTGGCACACAAGACACCGGGATACAAACTCAGCTACTTCTCGTTTCATTCGTGGCCACCAGTACACCTTTTTGAGGTCCTTATATAACTTCGATCCTCCTAGGTGAACCGAATAGGGAGGCTGATGTCCTTCCTCCATAATACGACGCTTAAGATCTGGACAACTCTAGGGAAGACACCATCGACCCTTGAATCGTATACTACCATCCTCATGGATTCTGAACCCCTCTGCTTTACCTTCCCGTATCTTTTGTCCTATCCTCTCCAACTTAACATCTCCAACTTGGCTAGCTCGGATCTCTTCGAAAATAATCAGAGTGAGCGTCAAGGCATTTATATGGGTCTCGAGGTCTCGCTGTTAGATCATCTCAATCTCTAGGTCTGATAGCTCCTTTATTGTCCGACTAGCAACCACGCAACACAATGTAGAGTGTGCAATCTTCCTACTCAGAGCATCGGCAACCACATTGGCTTTACCCTCATGGTAGGTCAACTCAATGTCATAATCCTTTACTAGCTCCAACCATCTTCTCTGCCTCAAGTTGAGCTCCTTCTACGTGAAGATATATTTGAGGCTCTTATGATCAGTAAAGAATTTAAATTTTGCCCCATATAGATAATGCCTCAAAATATTCAAAGCAAACACAACAACAGCTAACTCAAGATCATGCATGGGATAATTTTGCTCATGTTTCTTCAGCTGTTGTGAGGCATAAGCTACCACTTTACCCTTCTACATTAACACGCATCCCAACTCATGCTTGGATGCATCGATGTAAACCTCAAACTCCTCGGTTCCCTTGGGTAAAGTCAACACTAGTGCAGTGGTCAACCTCTTCTTCAGCTCTTGAAAGCCTCTTCACACACCTCATCCCACTGAAACTTCGTAGTCTTCTTCAAGAGATTAGTCAACAGTCTGGCTATGGAAAAGTTCTGCACAAATTGTCTGTAATATCCAGCCAAACCCAAAAAACTCTAAGTCTCCGATATATTCGTAGGAAGCTTCCACTCCGTGATGGCCACAATCTTAGTGGGGTCCACAGCCACTCAGCCGATACAATGTGACTAAGGAAAGCTACCTCCTGGAGCCAAAACCCGCACTTTAATAGCTTAGCATACAGATGATGCTCTCTCAATATGCTCAAAATGGTGCGTAGATGCTGTTCTTGCTCCTCATTTCCCCAGGAATACACTAGAATATTGTCTATAAATACCACAACAAATTGATCGAGGAAAGGTTTGAATATCCTCATCATCAAATCCATGAATACTGTAGGAGCATTTGTAAGTCCATTGGGCATCCTTGTAAATTCGTAATGCCTATATCGAGTCTAGAATGCATTCTTCATAATGTCACCATCATCGATCCTCAATTGGTGATACCCGGATCTCAAATCAATCTTGGAAAACACCGTGGCACCCTTCAGTTGGTCAAACAGGTCATCAATTCTCGGGAGTGGATACCGATTCTTTACCGTCAACTGATTCAACCCCCGGTATTCAATACAACGACGGAGATGTAATCCCCCAAAAATTTTGAAAACATATATTTTAATAAATAACTTTTATTTGGAATAAAATCTAATTTTAAAATTATTTATTTTAATTATTTTATAGATTTTAGAGTATGTAAATTTGGATAAGAGTATTTAATAAATTAAAAATAAATATTTTTCTATTTATCATGTTATTTTATTTAAATAAATTTCTAAACTAATATTTTACTAACCTTAACCTTTTTTTAAATTAATATATTAGATTATAATGAATCAAATTATTAAACTAAATAATTTATCAAGAATATTATATTTTATGATTTTATAAATTAATTTATTTTATTTTTCCCTATTTTCCATTCCCTTTTTTGCCCTTTTTCCCTTTTTCCTGTTTCTTCTTTTTTTTTTCCTTTTCTTCCCTCGGGCTACCTCACCAGGCCAGCCCTCCTCGCACGATTGGGCCTTCGGCCCGCTCCGTCCCCCTTCTCCTCCTCGCGCGCCATCCAGCACACCCAGCCCAAACGCCCCCTTTATTTTCCCCCTAGACCGGCCGGCTCCACTTCTTTTCTACATTGGTCCAGCCGCCCACCTGCCTTCTTCTTCTCTTTTCTTCTCCCACACCACGACCTGCTCCCGTTCTCCATGCACGCCCGACCACCGCTTGCAACTGCCGCCGCCTGCCACCGTACCTGCCCCCTGCTACTCCTTCTCTCTACCCCGTCCTTGTCTTTCCTATTTTGAGCCAAACTACCCCTGCACCCTCCATTCCTGCCTGAATTCTTTCCTTCTTCTCCCCTCCCTTCCCCCTGCCAACCGACAGCCCTGCCACCATACTGCAGCACCGATCGGCCGCCTACTCCCCCTACCTCTCCCTCTTCTTTTTCTTACCCTCACCAGCCCTTCATTCCCCATAAATTCGAACCCTCATCTCCTCCCCCGAGCCTCTTCTCTCTTTTCTCCTTCTTCCTCCATTTCTTCCTCGGTCTTTGATCAGCGCCTCCCACCGTCGCTTGCACCACCACACCCAGCCCTTGCGCCGCCTTCTGCCACCACCTACTACCACCCTACGCCGCCACGAGACCCCCCAAGCCACCTTCGAGCCCTGCACTTCCTCCCTTCTCCATCTCTTCCTTTTTCTCCCCATTTTTCCCCTTACCTCCAAGCCTCCTGCAACCGCCACTTCCTCCGCCGTTCGACCACCTCTGCCGCCACCCAACCCACCGTTCGACACCCTGCAACCCCCTCTACCACAACCATGCATTAGTTGGCCGAAAACAGCCCTTAAACCTCTTCATTTTTCCCTCATCTTTTCCTTCCTTCTCAGCCCCGCCACCTCAGAAGCCAACTTCGCCGCCTCGCCACCGCCGTCTCCGCCACTCTATGTCGCCGCGAAACCACCCTTATCCACCACCTACACCCCTCCTCACTCCTACACCATTCCCTTGCCTTGAAACCTCCCCCCACTACCTTCTTTTCTAGCCTAATGGTCTGTTTGTTTTGGGGTGGAAGGAGGTTAATGGAGGTGAATGAATTGATTCACCCCGTTTGGGTATCAGGTTAATAATTTTACCTGGGTGAATCGAGGTTAATGTTTCACCTCCATTCACCTCGATTAACCTCGTTTTTATTAACCTCCGATTTCGGGGGTAACGGAGGTGAAGGTGAAAGAATAAGTAAATTTTTGACTTGATAGGACCAAAATACCCCTCAATATGACTTATTTATTTAATATAAGGGTATAAATATCATTTATTTTATTATTATAATCTTTATTCACCTCAATTTAAACGAAAATCTTAAAACATTCACCCCGATTCACCCAGGTTAGGTTAATATCATCCAAACAGAATTTTAAAATATTCACCCCGATTCACCTCCATTCCCTTCACCTAGGTTAATTTTTAATGTTTACCCCTACCTCGATTCACCCCAATCCAAACGGAGCCTAAAGTCACTAAACCGAGCCATCTCCTCCTCCCTTCTACCTTACCCCATTCGACCCTTTTTACCCATTATCCTCCATGAGACTCACGTTGTTCATGCAGCGTGAGCTCCCCCTTGTTTTGGAATTTATTTGAAATTTTTTTGAGGTATATTAATAATTAATTACAGTGTTTTATTATTAAATAACTTTTTATAAAGTCTTATCCTTTTAATTTCTTATTTCTAACATAATAATGATTGATATTATTTTTAGGTGTTGAGTTGCTAATTAAAGCTTGAATCTTTAACCGGGATACCGGTAAGATTTGATAATTACGGGATTAAGGTAACCATTAATTCTCCCTTAAATACATGGAAAAACGTATGCTAGCACATTAGGGCTTTAGTATGACTTTATGCATGGTTTGTGTGCTTAGCATGATATATATATATGGTTGCTTATATTGCTTGATAAAAAGGAAAAGTATGATAACCTTTGTGCCATGTGTAGGTATGATAATTAAGGAAGAAGTTTGATTATTGATGGAAATATTAAATGCTTATTTATGATGTATTATGTTGCTAATGCATGAGTAATATTATTGCCTAAGGGTATTTTAGTAATTATGCTTATGAAGTATGTGATCTAATGTATGTAGTTGCTAATGAGTATTATGTTGAATAATGATAAGTTGGTGGACTTAGATGATAAGAATGAAGTACTAATATAATTATTTTATGTAATGATGGTAAATTCATAAAAAAGGTGAATAAAGGGGTTGAGTGGAAATTTTATAAGTAAAAAGGGTATTTCAGTAATTTTATAAGTAAAAGGGTAATTTGGTAATTTAAGAAGAAAGGGGTTAAATGATAATTTATAAGTAAAAGGATAAAATTGTAAGTTGTGAGAAAGAAGGGTATTATGGTAATTTTTGAGGTAAAATAATAATATGGTAATTTTATGATTAAATGGCAAAATGATAATTTTATAAGTAAAGGGGTATTATGGTAATTTTTGGAGAAAAGGGTAAAGCGGTAATTTTGGGGTCAAAGGGTAATATAGTAATTTTATAAGTAAGTGGTAAGAATGTTAATTTTGGAAGTAAGGGGTAAAATAGTAATTTTGGATGAAGGAGGGTATTATGGTAATTTGCAAGCAAAAGGGTAATATGGTGAAATTGGATGTAAGGGGCAAAATAGTAATTTCATAAATAAATGGCAATATGGTAATTTTATAAGTGAATGGCGAAATAGTAATTTTATAAGGGGTATTATGGTAATTTTGGGAGTAAAGGGGTAATATGGTAATTTTGAAAAAGAAGGGAAAAATGGTAATTTTGTAAGGGAAGATAAAAATGGTAATTTTAGATGTAAAAGGGTAAAATAGTAATTTGTAAGGTAAAAGGAGTGTTATGGTAATTTTTTATAAGTAAAAGGGCATGATGGTAATTTTTATAAATAAAAGGATATTATGGTAATTTGAAAGTAAGGGGTAGAAGAATAATTTTGTAAATAAAAGGATATTATGGTAAACTTGAGAGTAAGGGGTAACTTGGTAATTATGATAACGACTAAAGATAATTGGGTAATTAAATTTTGATTATAGAAGGGCAGTTGGATAATTAAGATACTAGAGAAGGGTAAATTGGTAAATTAACCAATTGAAGGGCATTATGGTAATTTTAATAATGGAGAAGGGTAATATAGTAATTATAAACATGGAGAAGGGTAAATCAATAATTATAATTATGAATAAGGGCAAAATGGTAATTATAATAATTGAGAAGGGTAGAATGGTAATTATGACAATGGGAAAGGGTAATTTGGTAATTTATCCAACAAAAGGGGAAATTTGGTAATTTAGCCTACTAAAGGGTAAATTGATGATTATTTAACAAACTAAAGGGGCAAAATAGTAATCATGATAATAAAGGAGGGAAACTTAGTAATTTATCCAACTCAAGGGCAATTTAGTAATTATAACAAAGGAGGAGGGCGATTTGGTAATCTAACAAACTAAATTGGAAATATGATAAGTGTAGCAATTATGAGGGGTGAATGGTGATCTAAAAAGTGTATGAGACAATTTGGTAATCTAAATTGGACAAGGGGTAATTTGGTAATTATGTAACCTAAAGGGTAATGGAGTAAATTGTCAAGTAAGGAAGGAATACTTAGCAATTATATAAGTAAGGGGTTAATGGGTAATTTGTACCTAACATATTGTTATGATTGTGGGACATTATAATATGATTCAAATAATGCTGATTAGCCAAGTAAGAGTATTTGATAATTAGTATGGCCATACTGGTTTCTCTGTGATAGTTTGGATAATCGTCTGAATAAGAAACGACTAATGATATCGAAACAATTGAAAGTGAAAAAGTATCTAATTATTGTGCTTTTCGTGATCACTTTAATTAAGACACTATTAATTAAAGTGAAAGACCTCGAGATCGGAAATGGTGACTCCTTAGGGGTCGCTGCCCTAAGGACGTGGTTTAGTCCACGATTATTCTAGTATTTGCTGGTGTGCCTTTGTGCCCCATCCAGGCCCTATATCTTACTCTTTCTAGCTCTACGGACCTAGTTAGGGGTATGCATACTTATGGATTAGGTGTCCTTGTCGGTAGGGTACTGAGTTAGCTTTATGCACTAGTACGACCAAGGTACCTTTGGGTTCCTGGGTTCGTGGTTGAAGGGTACCGAGTAGCTGATATGCATCGGTACGACCGGTGTACCTTTGTGTCCCGGGTTATTGATCTCCCATCCGAGGCAAATAAATATGATTGATGTGCTGATTAAGAAAAGGAAAGATACTACTTATGAAAGTGAAATATTAATGAGCTGAGCCCAGTTGATTTATGATATTGAGTACCGGTCCACCGGATATAATAGTGGTCCAGGAGCGTGTTGCCCTGGTATGTGATTATGAGTACCGGTCCACCGGATATAATAGTGGTCTAGGAGCGTGTTGTCCTGGTATGTGATTATGAGTACCGGTCCACCGGATATAATAGTGGTCTAGGAGCGTGTTGCCCTGGTAAGTGATTATGAGTACCGGTCCACCGGTTATAATAGTGGCCAGGAGCGTTGTGACTTGGATGATGATTTTATATATATTCCGGTCCACCGGCTAAAATAGTGGGGGTCCCGTACTCAATAAAATCAGTTATGTATGTGACTAAAGTTATGAAAAAATACTTATCACTTATAGTGGAACACCATGTGAGTCGGGGCCAGTCCGGTCCACCGGCAAATAATAGTGGTCAGAGGCGTTCTGCCCTGTGTGTTTACTTCTAGTCCACCGGCTATAATAGTGGGGTTCTCACACTCACATGGATATAAAATATAAGATTGATGGAATAATGGCTTAAGGCCGAATGTATTGACTTTACACTATGATATGGCTTATGGCCCATAAGTATCGATCGTGACTCATAACTTGTTATATATGTGATTGTTATGTATGCACCTTTGATTACATATGTTTATAGCTTGCATTATGTGCCGTATGCGGGCCTGTATTTAAGTGTGGTATTAAAGGGTTACTTAGTACCGTAGTACTGAAGGGATTCCCTTTATGGGGCCCCTGCCTATTCAATGGGCAGTGCCCTTGCAGGTCTTTTCAGGTGCTACTCAAGTGGGCTATGGGAAAGAGAGTAAGGAGTTATCCGGTATCGTTAGGGTTTTCTCTTCCTCTTTTAAACTCCTGGTTTTAATGCTAATGTTGTTTAAGTAACCATCATTGTTTGATGCTATTCTTGTAAAGATTTGATGCGCTACTCTGATTTATGTACGTTGAATTTCTTTCAAATTGTATTTCATTTTTCTTAGCCTAAGCACTTGGTACTGGAACAGTATGAGTGAACCGGTCTGGTACTAAGTGTGGCAGTAATACTCCCAAAGTTCACGCTTTATTAATTTGCTTCCGCTAATTTCTTTTTAATTAACAAAATTTTTCAGTAGTAAATTTTGGGGGTGTTACAGGAGACTACCGTCCTTCTTCCTCACAAACAAAAACGGTGCTCCCCATGGTGATACACTAGGCCGGATGTACCCGTACTCTAAGAGTTCCTCCAACTGGGCCTTCAATTCTTTCAACTCAACTGGTGCCATTCTCTAAGGAGCCTTGGAAACAGGCTCAGCTCCCGGCACTAACTCGATCTTGAAGTCAATTTCCCAAACCGGGGGCATACCTGGTATTTCTTCGGGGAACACGTTCGAAAATTATTTAACTATTGGAATACTGTCCAATGCAGTCAAATCCTTGTTGGGGTCCTACACATTGTATACATATAAAAGATACCCCTTCTGGATTAAAGCGTGCAATGAGATTGCTGACACTACCTTAGTGTTTGGCTCGGGCTGATTCTTCCGGTATGAAACCCTAGTCCCCTTAGGGCCTCGTAGAGTCACCCGCTCCTGGGCACAATCGATGATTGGTTTGTATCTCCTCAACATATCCATGCCCAGAATCACGTCGAAATATTTTAGGTCCATCCCAATTAGATCTACTAGGAAGTCTACCCCTCCAATATCTAAGGCCACGTCGGAAAACCTCCAACTACACTCCATCTTGTCACCCGATGGAAGCATAACAGATAGCTCTACTCTAGCAGATGGTGACCATCCAGCCTTAGCAGCAAATGTAGAGGAAATGAAAGACAACGTAGCACCAGAATCAAATAGAACATATGCTGGTAATGAATAGATGGTGAACATACCAGTAACGACATCCAGCTGTCGGTCTGCCTCAGCTTGACTAATAACATTCAGGCGCCATCCTGACTTACCTCCCTTCTGAGGATGAGGCCTAAATCCCTGTGGTCTTTCCCTTGTCTCCTCAGTTGGGGCACCGAATGGAGTAGGTGCTTTCTGGTGATACTATTGGGTCGAATTCTTGCAGTACTGCTGGTACGCTTACTGCTGGGGCATCAGTGCTCCTCCCTGTTGATATGATTGGTTCTGACTCTACTGAAAACGAGGGGGCCTCCAACACTCCACCGCTTGGTGACCTGTCTTCCCACAATTTAGACAAGTGACCAGCTTGCCTACACAATTCCTACTAGGGTGGAATCAGCTACATTTCCTACAAACTGGGCCTCTCGGGGGCCCTTGGCTAGAAGCTGGGATCCTTCGGCGGTGGCCTCCTGGATTCTCCGACCCCGGGCTGTGTCCTGCTCCCAGAAATCTGAACCTCGGTGTAACACCACCAAAATTCACTATTGAAAAATTTCGTTAATTAAAAGGAAATTAGCGGAAGCAAATTAATAAACCGTGAACTTTGGGGATATTACCGCCACACTTAGTACCAGACCGGTTCACTTCTACCATTCCAGTACCAAGTGCTAAGGCTAAAAAGGTAAAAAACAATTTTATGAGAAACTTAAGCATACATAAATCAGAGAAGCACGGTAAATAATTTACGAGAGTAAAATCCAACAACGGTGGTTACATAATAACAAATACATTAAAGTTAAAAGAGACAAATTAAAACCCTAGAATTTACCGGATAGTACCTTACCCTCTTTCCCGAGAACCCACATGAATAGCACCTGAATAGCACCTACAAGGGGTACTGTGTAACACCCCCAAATTTCACTCCTGAAATTTTTTTTTTGAAAGATTAAAGCGGAAGCTAGGAGCGAATTTGGGAAATGCTACCGCCATATCTAACACAAGATAAATGTCAACCATCTATCTCATGTTAGATGCAAGGCTAAAACCTGTCAAACAATTAAATCCGAATTTTAAAGCATAACAGCGTTACGAGAAATTAAAAGTCAATTACAAAATCCTTGAAAATTTAAATACAATACTTGCAACTTCCAAAGGATGAATACAATTAAACAAACAAATCCCGAAGGATAATTATCCGGATCGCCTACTTACACAAGTCAAGCCTTCCACCCCAAAACAGTAACTGATCAAAACCTACATCAAAGGTCTGCTCCCCACCATCGGTGGATCATCACAGGACCCATTCAACCAGTGTAGTATCAGTACGGGTCCAATACTGAGTAAGTCTCGCTAACCTACCTTATAGGAGAGATATCATCAAGTGCATATTAAATTATAGTACAATACATTAATACAATAACATACATACTCAAACCCACATCACAAGTCCTACCATACACATATAATAACATGCAAAACATATGTAATATCTTAAACTGATAAGAGATTCAGATAAACCAACCAGGCATTTATAGACAATGCCGAACCAAACCAATTGGGCATTTAGCCTCGCGGACATTACTTATGGACATGTCCATCCCCGAGAATTACTTAGGGACATGCTCAGCCCCGGACATTACTTAGGGACATGTCCAGCCCCGAGCATTACTTAGGGACATGCTCAGCCCCGATTGAGTAGACTCATTCTTTAGATCTCTGGTAAATATAGTCGATTCACATCATAGTCTGTATCAATTCATGTGAGTGCGGGAACCCCACTATTATAGCCGGTGGAACGGTCATGAGGGTCATGCCCTGCCACTATTTTAGCCGGTGGACCGGTCATGAGGGTAACATATCCTGCCACTATTATTCGCCGGTGGACCGGTCTGGCCCCGACTCACATGATGTTTCACTATAATTACTTCGTATCTTTCCAATGTCTTATCATTATTATGTTCGGTTTGTTGAGCACGGAATCCCCCACTATTATAGCCGGTGGACCGGTCATGAGGGTAACATACCCTGCCACTATTATTGTCGGTGGACCGGTCATGTAGGGCACCCCAACCCTAGCCACTATTATTCGGCGGTGGACCGATCTGGGTCCGCCTCAACATCTTTCTCTTTAAGTGATTAGCGTCTTAACATATCTTATTTGAAAGAATTACCCTTGACATGCATGGCTAACTATATCCACACTTATCCTCCCAGGAGAGCCTGTCCCATATCTTGGGACTCTTGCGCCCCTTATCATACCTCGATATCCATTCCCCTTTACACTTACACATAATGAAAGCCAACTCTTAAGGGTGTAGGTTGAAGCCCAACATCTTGTGAAACCACACTCCACCCACTATCACTCTCTAGGGTTTCCCTTGAAACCCTAATTGGACCTATGTGGCCCAATTTCCTCTTGTTTCACTACCATTAATTCATTTATCGTCAAACACCTCATCTCATTTAAGTTCAATCCCAAATCAATCACTACTTTCTCCCAAAACCCTAATCAGGTCCCTTATACACTCTTACACCGACCTACATATTATTTTTTATCCCAAGTCTCCAAACACTCCACAGCTCTCCCTTTAGCTAATTTACACTTTAATACAAATTTTCTCACGTAACGATCATCCTCATGCAAGTTTTATCCAACCCATGCAAACTCTCGAAGTTCCCATGCAAACCCTAGAGTTTTCCATGCATAACTCTCATCCCTTATTCAATTTGGTCAACCTTATACCCCTCTTTAGCAACTCCCTTCCCATTTATTTCTTTTTATCCTTTCATATCCATGTCATAATAATAATCACCCTAACATGCATGTCCTAGAGGGTTGCATCATGCCACAACACATCATAATCACCACATATGGATATCACATTCACATCATAAGAAAAACACATACCACACACCTTAACTCCAAGCTGTGCTACGCATAAAACACGTTAAGGACAATCAGGTGATACACAACAGGACATGATATATATATACAAAGCATCCAAGGCATGTAAGTCACATGACACGTAGGGACCTTAGCCACATCCTTACGAAAACACCCATAAGTGGAGGTAAGTAGAAACTTACCTGGATCCGAAGCTAGCTAAGCGAGATAAGAGGGAGAGAGAGATCACTAGCTCAAGGATCCACAATAAAGCTTTCCTAGATCGCCGATAGAAATCGGAACTAGGTTAGAAACTATCTTATCAATCAACAATTCAATTATAAATAAATCAACACAAATAGACACAAACAACCTTTCTTGAAAAACGTGCATAAAACCTATGACTTGCGAGCGTAGCTCGATTAAGATTTAAAATTAAATATTAACCAAATCGGATTAACACTCATCACTTGGGACATTTCAAATTGATTTGGAATGCCGGGAAAGAATAATAGATTATAAGCTATTTTATCAAAAATGACTCATTCATTAGGTTTTACAATCCAAAGGACAACCAACCATTTGCATAGAACCAAATCCAACCCGATAAGATAAAAACATAATTCAAATGATTTAAAGTCAAATATGGAAATCGATTAGGTAAAAGAAGCATAACATAATTAATTATATAAAACCATCTCCGAGAATTAGGGCTTTTAATGCCCACACTACAAACCAGCTAAATAACTTTTATTGTCTCAAATTGATAGCTTAAGAGTACTATTAAACTAATTTTAAATAAATCTAGATAATCAATTTTAACAAAAGAAATCTTTCGAGTAGCCAATTTAAGACTATCGGTTTCCAAAATTAGGGTTTCACAACCCAAGACATAAATTTGAATAATTCAAATCAATTAATTACGATTGAAGGTATTAGAATGCATATAGGATCATTTCAGCTATTTCTATAAATTCAATTTTAGAAAGACGACTATATAAATGACCAATTCCAAAATTTTACTTGAAATCTAAGGTTTTAGGCCCGAAAATACAATTTGGTAAAATTCTATAAATCTAATTGAATTGAATGTTTAGAAATGCAATTAGACATATTTTATAACATAACATATAATCAATTGATTAAAACCAATAAAAGAAATACTTAATTTAGCATAATTAGGGTTTTTGAGCCTGGAACGCAAATTCAATCAATTCTTGCTAAAATATATAAATTGATGGTTCGGAAATGTAATTAAATATATTCTAATATAAATTGTATAGTCAATTGAATAAAACGACCCGATTACATAATCCAATTTGGACCCGTAAGAGTTTTGCCCTAAAAATCCAATTCCGATTAATTATGCACAATTTTCCCAAATCAATACTTCCGATATGAAATTAAATACATTTCAAACGATATTATAAAATCAATTGAGCGAAACGACTCAATTACGCAACCCAATTTCATTACACAAGAATTTTGACCTAGGAATCGAATTCCGATAAATTATGCATAAATTTCTCAAATTGACGGTTCCGACATGAAATTAGATACATTTAAAAACATATTGTATAATCAATTTATCCAAAATCGCCAAATCGAACGGATCCGAAAAATTTGGGCATAACCCGGCCTAAAATTCAATTTCCCAAATTTTCAACACAAACCATACAATTAACATATCCAAATCAATCTTACAGCACATATATACATAATACAACAATTAATTTAGCTTATCACAAGCTAAATCACACTCAATTAATCAAATTCAATATTAGGGTTTTCGAAAATTTATACCCAACGGAAATCAACGAATCGGGACAAGGGAAGGCTGGAGGAGCTTCGTCGGGGACCGCGGGTGGCTCGCCGGTGGTCAGCAGGGCCCGCCGGTGGCCGGGCGGCGGTAAGACCTGCTGCGGTTGCTGCTCCTGTGAGCAGTCGCTGCAGCGGCTCTGCTTCGGCTGCTGTGCATGGTTGCTGTGTTAAAACGTCGATAAAATATTACTTCCCGAAAATGATCAATTATATTCAATTATGAATTTAAAATCGTTGATAAATCCATAAAATGAATCGAAATTAAAATAATTAATTGTTTACATCAAATTACGCTAATAAAATCATTTAACTTAATAAATCTGGATTTTAAAAATACGGGGTATTACATACTGCCCATTGAATAGGCAGGGGCCCCACGAAAGGAACCCTTTAGTTCTACGGTACTGAGTAACCCTTTAAAAACGCACTTAAAAACAGGTACGCAATGTAACACATGAAATACTACCGCATTCGCACATAACCATAGGTATAAACCTGATATTCAAATCCATTTATTCCCACATCCAACAATTCAATCAGACATTAATAGCGTATACATAACATTCACTTTAGTACATTCATATACTTAATAAGTCTACCAAATTTTAATAGGCCATAATGAATAATCAATATATTTTGAGCCTTAAGGCCATTGGTCCATCATTAATCAATCATCTCAATGATTAGTATTTTTCCATAACTTATTCACATCCAAATCAAATTTGATTGAGCTCGGGACCCCCATCATTATGGCCGGTGGATCGGAATACATACATACATATATATATATATATATATATCATCCAGGGTAAAAACATCCTGGGCCACCATTATATCTGGTGGATCGATACTCATGAACATCATCCAGGGCAAAACATTCTGGGCCACTATTATATCCGATGGATTGGTACTCATAAACATAATTCAACTAGTCCTGACTAATTAATCTTTCACTTTAATGATTAGTGTTTTCCCTTTTTACTCAGCACAACAATTCCATTTATTTTCCTCGATAGGGAGATCAATATCCTGGGACACAAAGGTACACCGGTCACACTGGTGGATAAAAGCTACTCAGTACCCTTCAACTATCAACCCAGGGACGTAAAGGTACCCTAGTCGTACAGGTGCATAAAGCTAACTCAGTACCTTACCGATAAGGACACCTAATCCTTAAGTATGTATACCCCCTAATTAGGTCCGTAGAGCTAGATATTGTAGATATAGGGCCTGGCTGGGGCATAAAGGGACACCAGCAAATACCAAATAATCATGGGCTAAACCATGTCTTTAGGGTAGCGACCCTTAAAGAGCCACCATTCCCGATCTCGAGGTATTTCACTTTAAGTATTAGTATCTTAATTAATGGTGATCACAAAAGCACAAAAATCAGATAATTATCCACTTTTAATCGTTCATATATCATCAAAAAAAATTTATTCAAATGGTTGTCCAAGGTAACACAGAAGACTCATTGAGGCCGTCCTAATCTCATCTAATTTTAAATTAGAATTCGTTCTCATGATACTTACTAATCATCAAATACTCCTACCTTGTTAATAAACATTATTAGAGTCATATTATAAATTCCACAATCACAATGATATACTAGATACAAACTACTCATTTGCCCCTTACTTATAAAATCACTAAGTCATCCCTTCCTTATTTGATAAATTACCATATTACCCTCTTTGATACAAAATTACCAAGTTACCCCTTACTCGATTTAGGTTACTAAGTTAACGCTCATACTTATTAGGTCACTAATTCCCCCTTCATAAGTATTACACTTAATATACTTCCCATTTAGTTGGTTAGATTACCACTTTGCCCTTTCTCATTTATTATAATTAATAAATTATCCTTGAGTTGGTCAAATTACCAAATTACCCTTCCTCATTATCCTAATTATTAAATTAACCCTTTATTTAGTTAATTACCAAATTACCGTCCTCTATTATCAATTACCAACTACCCTTCTCCATTATCAAAATTACCAAATCACCCTTTTATATGATCATAATTACCAAACTACCCTACTCCATTATCAAAATTATGAAAATACCCTCTAGTCGGTTAAATTACCAAATTACCCCTCACATTTGTCATATTTACCATTTTACCCTTCTTCATTATTAAATTATCAAATTACCCTTTAGTTATTTAAATTATTATTTTACCCTTCTCAATGATTATAATTACCAATTTACTCCTTTCCAATTTCCTCTATCACCTCTTTGATTTACAAAACTACCGTTTTACCCCTTTACCTTCCAATTTACCATTTTACTCCCTTAACTCCCAAAAATTACCACATCGCCCTTTTACTTATAAAATTTCCATTTATCCTTAATTATTAAATTACTATATTATCTCTTTTAATTTCCAAATTACCATTCTTCCCGTTAATCACAAAATTACTATTTTACCCTTTATTATAAAATTACAAATTTACCCTTGTATTACAAAATTACCAGATTGCCCTTTTATTACAAAATTACCAAATTGCCCATTTATTATAAAATTACTATTTTACCCTCACTTCCAAAATGACTAATTTATCCCTTACTTCCAAAATTACCATTTTATCCTTTTATTAACAAATTTACTATTTTTCCCTTGCCTCCAAAATTACCATAATACCCCTTTTTACTAAAATTTACCATTATACCCCTTAGCACACTACTTATATTAAATTATTATTATTACTAGATAAAATATTAATATTAATGCATCATCCACAACTTTTATAGTTAATACAATACTCATTAACACCCATATATATATTAGGCCATATTCTTATAAAATGTACATTAATAAAATCCCCTAAGGCTCACAAAATATTAAACATGTATTAAATATTACAATAGCATAAAACAATATGGATAATACTTAACATTTTCCTTAACAACCAAATTATCACCTTAAATATTATTTACATACATATCATATAACCTATCATGCTTTCTTTTATCAACCAACACAATAACCAGATATAATATACTAAACAATATATATCAAGCATAATACACATTAAAAATGCCTAATATGCTGACATATGTTAATCTATGCGTTTAAGTGGAATTTAACGATTACCTTGATTTCCATCAAAAACAAACCTTACCGGTATCCCGATTAAAGGTCCAAAATTTGATTATCAAAACCAATACCTAAAAATAATATTAAAACTTGTTACATCAGAAAAGATAAAAAACCAAACTTAAGGCTTTATAACACTTAATTAATCAAATAATTAAATTAAAATATTATTATACCTAAAAAATTATTATTTTTAACTAAATTAAAAAGGGTAGCAGCTCATCCTGCTCATGCAGCATGAGCTGCATGCAAGGAAAGAAAAAGGAAGGGCTTGAAGGTGGTGGAAATAGGGAAGGATAGGTATTTTCGGGTTGGTGGTTCGGGGCTAAGAAAAGGACATGGTGGGGAAGGATTTGGGGCAAGGGAATGGTGCAGAAGTGTAGAGGGGGTGTAGGTGGTGGTCGGGGATGGGTTGAAAGTGCCTAAGGGTGGCGGAGGCAGCGGCAGCAAGGCTGCGAAGGTGGAGGCCGAGGAGGGAGGTCGAGATGGAGGTTAGTGAGGAAGGAAAATGGGGAGGGAAAACGAGGGCCTGTGAAGGATGGTTTCAGCCGAATGAGGTTTGGGGGTGGTAGAGGGGGTTGTAGGGAGTAATGTGGCGGTAAAAGCGGCAGAACGGTGGCGGAATATGGTGGTGTAGGGTGGCTGCCGAAAAGGTAGGGAGAGAAGAGAAAAAGAGGAGAGGAGGAAGAAGGGGCTGCGGGTGGCTTGATGGGGCTGTGATCAGTCGGGGGTGAGGTAGAGGGTGGTAGGAGGTGGTGCAGGTGGTGGTTGAGGCGGCGGTAGTGGCGAAGATGGGTGGCGAAACAAAAACAGGGGAGAGAGGGGAGGAGAAGAAAGGGGGAAAAGGAGAGGCTTGGGTAAGGCATAAGGCTCGAAAAAAAATGCCCGAATGGAATGAAAAGGGAAGAAGAAAAAGAATAAGGAGAGAGAGGATGGGATAGGGAGCTCGAGGGTGGTAGTAGGTGGTAGGGAAATGGGAGTTGTAGGGAGAGGGAGAAGGAATGGCGACGACAGGGAGAGGGAGAGGGAGATAGGGATGGTTGGATTGGTATGGCAGGAATATGACAAGAAGGAGAGGGAGGGAGATAGGGAAGGTTAACGGGGGAGAGGGAGTTGCAGGTTGGGTGGTGAAAAAAGTGGAGGATGGCTGGGATTATCGCCGGGGAAAGAGGAAGAAGAAGAAGGGAAGAAGAAAGGAGGGTCGGGGGCTAGGCCCAATCGCCCAAGGGGTGAGGGAGAGGCAGGCCAGCCAGCCGGCAGCCCAAAGAAGGAAAAGGAAGAAGAAAGAAAAGGGAAAAGAAGAAAAAGGAGAAGGAAAAAGGGGAAAAAAGGAAAAAGAAAAGGAAAATGGGATTATATAAGATAGTTTAATTTATAAAATAATAAAATACAATATTTTTGGGTAAATAATTTATTTAATAATTTAAAGTAGAATAATTAAATTATAAAGGTCTAAAAAGGATAATTTTAGTAAAATAATGATTTGGAAATTATTTAAATAATAAGAGTATGATAAAATAAAAATATTTATTTTAATTTATTAAATATTTATAATAAAAATCAAATGCTCAAAAATCCATAAAAAACTAAAATAAATAGATTTAATGGCTAATTTATCCCAAATAAAATTTATTTATTAAAATATAGGCTTTTAAAAATTCGAGGGATTACGCTCGGGCTTCCTCTTCCGAAGGATGGCGGCCTGCTCGTGGACCAGCGAGTCTACTATGCAAGCACGCTCATACAAGGATGCCAGATCTGTGAACGGTACGACACCCATCATGTGGCAGATGCTGAAATTTAGTCCCTGTTCGAACTGAAAGACCACCGTGGATTCGTTGGCGGTGATCCCTGGGGAAAAACGGATTAGCTCAATGAACTTGGCATGGTACTGAAGAACTGACATTGGCCCCTATGTCAGCTGCATTAACTCCAAGAGCCTGTCCCTCCTGAGGCTCTTGGGATAGAATCTGGTGCGGAGGGAGGTCTTAAATGCCTCCTAGGTGGCTGGAGGACCCTCTTTGGCACGAAACTCCTCCCACCAGGCATTGGCTACACCCTGGATGAAGAATGATCTAATGTGTCATCGGTTGAGTGGGCAATTTACGACTTCAAAGGTGCGATCCAGATCGCAGATCCACCCCTCTAAAACCACCGGGTTCTCCTCCCCGGAATACGTCGGAGGGTGATATCCGGTAACCCTCCCAAGCCAATCTTCCTCAATGTTTTGAGAACGATGGGTGAACTCCAGGAAAGCAGTGATGGCCTCCTCCAAACGGTTAATCCTCTCATTATTTACCATTTAGCTGCACATAAATAAACATTTAGAAACAAACCCACTAGTTCAAAATTTATCAACAATATTTTCTACTCCTTAGGGAAAACCCTAATCTACCCTGGTACTCCTCACAGTGGCCGGGCTCCAAAAATTTTTAAATAGAAAGATTTTCACTTAAGGCGGGAAATCCTTTTTCTAATTTCAATAGCAACTTCCAAAATTAGTTTTATTTCCAAAAACGAGTGTGGTCAACAAGATCAACCGCTTTGATACCAACTAATAAAACCTCCAAAATTTACACATTTTTTTTTAAAAAAAATACTTATAAATTAGACCGTAAATTCTGGGGATGCTACCGCTACACTTTCATGCAACCCTAATACCATGCAACGTGCCACACTTCCATGCAACCCTAATACTAACATGTGAAACCCTAACAACATGTAATATCATTACCATCATGGAAAACCCTAACACCGTAAAATATTAATACCATTATGCGAAACCCTAACACCATGCAATATCAATACCATCACGCAAAACCCTAACACCATGCAATAGTAATACCCCCATGCAAGACCCTAACACCATGCAATATCAATACCATCACGCAGAACCCTAACACCATGCAATATTAATACCCCCCATGCAAGACCCTAACACCATGCACAATTAATACTCCCATCATTATTTTGCAACCCTAACATGCATATCTTAAGGCTATCTCACATATCATCACATACAAATAAAACACATGCCATATAATAACCCAAGATCTTACGTGAACTCCATATCATATCATATATGACATAATTAATAATGCTAACATAGAATACATTGCATAAGAAGCACATAATGCACATAAACACACAAATGACCTTAGTAACACCCTTACCTAAAAGGTCACCGGTCTTAGTGCACGCTTCTATTCCACCCGAGGACTTTGACTGGGCTCACCTATTATGGGGAAAAAAAAATACTAGAATTAGCTTCCCTCCTAAAATGCTATTAGTTTCTAACTTATCCTAAGTCATGGTTCTTAATTAACTACACCAAATACTACTAAAATACTAATAAAATACTATTGTAATTTAAAGAAAAAAGGTGATATAAAGGTTTCTACCCTTTACCAAAATAATGTTAGTAAAGGTAACAACAACAACAACAACAAGAACAACAACAATAATAATTTTAATAATGACAAACTATTATTAATAAAAGTAATATTAATAGAAATCTTAATAATAATAATAATCCAAGCCTTAAAATTATAAGGTGGGTTTCGACCCTACCCCTAAATAATGAAATACTATTCAATAACATATATTATTTATAATAATATCAAAATAATGATAATAATAATAATAATACTATAGAGCATATGTGCGAATACTAATACATAATTAAGGTTTTAGCCCTCCTAGAAAAATAATACTAATAATAAGAAGAATAATTATGTTAATAATAATAATAATAATAACAATAATAATAATAATAATAATAATAATGGTAATAAAACATATAATAATTCAATTAATAACTAAAATTCGAAACCAATTACCCTAATTATTTTATTCCTACTCTCTACCCTTCAAAGAAAATTTAGCATTAATATTCCATCTAATAATAATAATAATAATAATAACAATAATAATAATAATAATCGAATAACCATAAAAATTTGAATAAAAATAGAATAAATGTAAATAAATATAAAGGAAGGTCTAAGAAGATCTAGGGTTTCACCTGGATTCGGCGGGGATGGGCGGCATCGGCGGTGGTGCACGGTAGTGGCCGAAAAAAGAGTCTAAGAGGGAAAAAGATGAAGAAAAAGAGGGAAGGAGAAAGGGAAAAGAGAAAATAATGTTATGGTTTGGTGGAGGGGAATTAGAGGGAGTTTTTGGGTGGTGCAGAGGGCAATAGAAGTGGCAGTAGTGGTGGCGGACGACGGCTTAAAGGTTGCAGGGTACATATTTTTGGGAGATGGGTAGGAGATTTCGCGCGGCTATGGCGGCTAGTGCGAGACGAATTGAAGGTTTTGGAGAGCTTAGTTAGCTATAGGGAATTGCAAGGAAAAATTTGGGATGCAGCGGTGGCGGTGAGGTTGGCTATTGGCGGCAGTAAGCTCGTCTGAAGTCAAGGTGGCACATGGATAGAGGGGATATTAGATTACAGTCTCTTAGGGTTTTCAAGGTGGAAACATTTTGAAAACACTCCAATCGAGGCAATTTATAGAGGTTAGAGGGGATATTAGAGTTTTGGGGGTTGGCAGGAGGGTATCCTATGTGGGTTTTGGGGTAGTCGGAGGCGGTAATCGGCTGGCGAAGGATTTGGTCAGATTTGATACTTTGAGAGAAAATAGAGAGAGAAAGAGAGGGAGTTGAGGATAATCGATCATGTTAAGCTAATGGGCAAGTCAAGAGGGAGAAAATAAAGGGAGAAACGGCAGGTCAAAGTCCTCGTGGTCGGTGGTGCCATTTTCGGGGGAGGGAGTTGCAGGCTTCGACTATAGGGGAGAGAGAAGGAATAAGGAGGGAGGGAGAGGTGAACAGGTGGCCAGAAAAGAAAAGGAAAGGAGGGGAACCGGGTTGGTTTGGCACGGTTATAAGCCTCTTAAATGAGGCGTGACATCTCAGCGTAAACAGATCCAAAATGTAGCGTTTGGACGTACGCAGGAAGGGAACAGCGCTACGCCGCGGGAGAAGGAAGGAAAAGAAGATGAATTGGGCCGCGCAGGCCTAAATCTGGCAGAAGGAAAAGAAAAAAACAGAAGAAAAGGAAGAAAGAAAAAGGAAAAGGAAAAGGAAAAAGGAAAATTTAAGGGTATTGGGTTTATATAAGATATTTAGAATATTTTGGGTATGCAGAATAAAAATATTTAATTAAAAAAAATATTAAACTTCCTTTTTAGGCTAATTTAGGGCCTTTAAAAATATTTTTCCTAAATTCCTTTTTAATTAACAAAAAGCCCAATTTTTTTCTTTTATAAAAATAAATATTTATAAATTCTTATTTATTTGTCCTAAATAAATCCCTCATATTCCAATAAAATAATAAATTAAATTAATTTCCCAATAAATCCTTATTTAATAATATATCTTAAAATAAATAATTATGGGGCATTTCAAGTATTATCACTATTATTACTACTACTACCACCACCACCACCACCACTACTACCACTATTATTGTTTTTTTTATTGATACTAAAGCTATTATCTTTAGTAATATAAATATTACTAATAATACCTTAACATGGACCAATATAATTACCAAGACTATTTTGATTAGTAATAGTATGATTAGTTACTTTGAGAAGAATACCCTTACTTTTACTTATAAAATTGCTATTATTATTAGTAACCCTAATACTAGGTTAGGAAAAGGGTAAAGTAGGAAATAATAACAATATTGGTTAGAGGAAAGTTAACCCTTTGTATGTTACATTGTGTACCTTATAGTATTATGAATGCTTACTTGTAGCATAACACAGAGTTAAGGTATGCTTATGTGACTTCCTTATGGCATGTGTAAAATGATGTGTATGTTGTGCTTGTGGTATTATGTGATATGACCCTCTAGGACATGCATGCTAGGATAGTTTAATGAGATAGTATGGGGTGAAAGTATGAAAAGAGAAAAGGGGGAAATGAGTTGATTAAAGGGAAATGAGAACGACCTAATTATCTCATGACCTATGAGGGGATAAATAAAAGGGAAATATGGACAAAATAAGAGAGGAGTGGATCTTAGATGGGGAAGTCTAGGGTTTGCATAGGATGGATGGTGTTTGCATGGGGATGGTCCATATACGTGAAAAGTTTCCTTGGGGTGTAAGTAAGGTAAGGGGAGAGTTTTTGGGGTGATTGTAGTGAAAATAATACAAAGCTTGGTATAAGGGTGTATAGGAAACTTGGTTAGGGTTTGGGATGTCCAACTAGGGTTTTGTGGTAAAATATGTAAAATGGGAAGTGAGGTAAATTTTTTAGGGTTGAACCTAAGTGAGATGATAAGTTGGGAATAAAGGAGCATGAGTTGTGAGGGTTAGAGGAAGGATGGGCCATATAGGCAAAATTAGGGTTTTCGGGGGAAACCCTAAAGGGCTATTGTGAGTTGTCCATAGATGGTATAAGGAAGTGGTCCTCTACCCACACCCTTAGGAGTTTGATATTGGTGGTAAGTAAGCAAAAGAGGGAAATCATGTCTAGATGTATTGGGAGATGTATAAGTCCTAAGATATGGGATAGGCTCCTCTCACAGGAATAGGAGAAGACGGATTGTGTGAACAGGTAGTCCAAAGAATAAGGGTGGAAATATTTATTAAATAAAACAAGGATTAGATACTAACCATTTAAAGAGGACTATTTTTGAGCCGGACCTAGATGGTCTATTGGTGAATAATAGTGTCCAGGAGCCAAACAAGATTTTATCCCTTTTGTTCGTTCAAACCATTGTTTTCATCATTACCTAATTACTTGTTATTCATTATTCGTCATAAAAAAATTTATAATTGAGCAATGGACTAAACACAACCCTATGGTTTCACATACCACGGAAGTCTATCTAAAGAAACGGACATAACGTCCAAGCCAAAGCTAATCAGCAAAGTAGATATAAGTCCAGACTAAAGCTAACCACTTAAGTAACCAGACCCTTTAGTATCAATACCCCTTAGTACATCATTAGTTCCTAGAGTATCAAAGCTCGAAGGCACCAATAAATGCACAAAGCTAGATTAATTCCTAGAAGCTAATTGAGGATGGGGTAACACAAACCCATAAAAAACTTGTTACCTTTGGCTTTAGATGATTAGTAAATTATCCATGAGGTTAAGTGATCAAGAAAGGCCCATACAAAGAGCAAGCAAAGCATTTGCATGTTTCTTCCATATTACTCCTCTCCATTCCCAACTGTGTGGGGTTTCCATCTATCCTTATTTAATGTTATTCATCTGCATCATATTATTTTATTTCAAGCACATGATGTGCCTCATTACATTTTTATCAAGGATCATCACATTTCTTTAATGGTACACCCATTAAGTCCTAACAATACTCATATAATATATCATCACGATCCATTTAATCCATTTATTATGTCATTAATCTATGATAAAAACTATATGTTATCCCTTTATTAATCATAGGACAATCCCATGCATGGACTCAAAGCATGACAAAACCATAGGGAATAAAATCACATAAACTAGTCAATTGATTTGGACCAACCAGTCGATTGGTTTAGGTTGAATAGTTGATCATTTTGTCTCAAAGAAACCCTACTTTTTCTCAAATTATTCGATTGGTTTGGGTAACAAATAAACTATTCATAGACTGGTCAATCAGTTCCACCCAACCAGTCTATGGGTTGGGTTAAATAGTTAACTGTTCTAGAAACCAATCAATTAGTTTACCCAACAATTACACCAAATAATCATTTTTCATGCAGATCATGCTTATAAATCTTCATTAAATCACATTGAAATATGTTTTAACATTGCATAACATTTTTAGCTTATTTAAATTACACATTTCAACATTAATCATCACAACCCATCTTTTCTCAAGATTTATGTTTTTCAATCCAAATCCACCATCAAACCGTCAAATCACTACTATAAGAAAATATATATTAATGCCAACATATAATATTGACTTAAAGATTTTCATATCATATGAGATTACTCATAACCCATTTTAAAAGCAAAAATCACTTACTTGATGTAGGTAAAACTTCCTTAAAAATCTCATCCTGTGAAAACCTCAATATTTGAAACTTTAAAACAATATTTTTTGCTCAAAACATTTTACATAACTTTTATAAATTTGAACTTGAAATAGAAAAGAAAGAATGGGAATACCACACTTAATGTAAAAACAAAGATTTCTAAGGTGAACCACTCAACCTATTACCTAAAACTAACTCTTCCTTACTTAGTAATTAATATAAAGGTATCTAGAGAATGGATAGGAAGAATGAAAGGAATTTGATTGCAAGGTTTAAGGTGCAACAGGGAGAAGGGTGAATACTAGAGAGATAGGTATTTTTGGTGGCTGAAATAAAGGTAAACAAAGGGGTGATTAGGGCTATTTATAGCCAACTAATCGAGATGAATCATAGTGCGGTTAAGAAAAATTCAAAAACCCTAACTCTTACTATTTGAATTCAAGTTAAATGGATGGATTTCATCCAAGATACACTAACCTATCCTCTAGAGCTGAAATTTTTATTCCAAGGAAATGCAGGTTAATTGGTCCAGAAATTTAATTGACAATAGTGTTAAGGGAATCAAGATTGAGATCAAAGTAATGAGCTTAGAAATGCACAGAGGAAAGAGGTGGAAGAAGACAAGGCTGAAGTCATCTCGCCACCTTAATTATCCTAACCAAACTTCTAGATCTTTCTGAGTTTGTATGTTTGGGCTAAATACATCATGAGAAAAACTAAGAATCTCTTAGGAATAATTCGGCATGGGTTAACAAAGTTCTATTTCAGTACAAGAAATTTTTCAAAAAAATTGAGTTTCAAAAATATGCCAAACTCGACAAATTAGTTGATTAGTTTGGCCTACTAGTCTATTGTTGTACAAACCATTCGATCAGTTCCCCTACTAGATGATCGCTTTAGTGGAGTAATAGCATTTTGCTAAAATAATGAACTAGTTGATTGGTTTATGGAACCAATCGATCAACTCGCCTGAAAAACTCAATAAATTTAATTTTTCAACCTTATTTTAAATCGAACTTTACCTCAAATCAAATCATAATACTAAATAAAAATCAAACACCCAAAATTTACATCACTTCTCATTCAACAGTTTCCAAATTGGTATTTTATGATTTATGGAAGTTTGGTGAACTTTAGTTTAATATGTTCATATGTGCCTATGAGTTATTTACTATTCATTAAAAATACTCATGGTTGTTCATGTGTGCTCTCAAGACCTTAAAATTTTTAATCAATAATTATTTATTAATTACCCTTTATTCATATAATTAGTCTTAAAGAAATATTAATCATGTTTATATACTAAAATGACCAAATTAGCTCTTAAAATGGTGAAATGTTGAACAAGTAAATAGTAAAAGTGACAAAAATCTTAAATGGAGAATGAAGATTAATGTGAATGTAGATAGAATAGGATCAATTGGCTATATATTATGAAGAAGAAGTAGGAATATTCAAACAAGAACTTAAAAATAATGTAACGAGAATTCAAAGGATTCAACAAAATTTAAAGAAATCATATTTCAATACTACTAATCTAATATATCTCCAATTAGTCTTAGAAAGGGTACTCAATGACAAAGAGAGAATTAACCAAGTAAATTAATTATATTATATTTCAATATCAATTATCCACCACCATGCTACAAGGTTTCGACGCCCAAGCTTTATATAGTAGTTTGGACATTGCCAGCTAGCAAATAATTTAGCCACATGACACATAAATGACTAACTAGCACATAACTAGTAATGCAATGTATTTATAACCTATATAATACATGGATCATTAAGAATATTAAAAAAAGTAAGCTAATAGTATATAAAAATAATTACCAATAATATTAATCAAAACAATAATGTTGACTTAAAGGTTGACTAGGTATTCTTTATTTTGACTTTCATACACAATAGCTTCCTTTATAATTGTGTGTATCATATGGAAATCATAAGTTTCTTAACTTCTTAAATGAATTGATATTCAAGAGTGACTTAAAGCGATATCAATAAGGTTATTCAAAGCATTATAATCATAGACAAGTAATGTTATCAGCTACAGAACTAAGTATGCCAAATCATCATCTTGAGGACCATCTATGGATGCTCTTACATCATTCTCACCAAACTCAGAAGAATTTATCCTTAAATTGAAATCACTAAAATAAGGAGACAAATAACCCATATTAAATATCTTTGAAGCACCGTCGTATAATTTAAGTAGTTTAAGTTTGTAAGCATTATATCCAAAATTTCTAAGCATTTTAAACTTTCCATCTACTATTAACATTAGTTTATTTTTCCTTATATATCCGTTGGCTATTATGTTTATTAGTTTATTTTTTATATTTTTCATTGGATCTTTATATTTTACCTTTAATTTTTTATGAATCTTTTGAAAGAACTCAAATCGTTCCTTAACATCATAATTCTTAAGTTCATCTTTCCTTAAGGGTACCATATCGACTCGTATATAAGGATTTACTCCATACACAATTTCAAATAGATTTGTATGTATAGTACTTGAAAGACTACAATTATAAGCAAACTCTACATGAGCTAACTTAATATCCCAATTGCCACTACTTTTACTTACTAATCCTCTTAATAAAGTTCCAAGAGTTTAGCTAGTAATTTCATTTTTTCTATTAGTTTGT
The DNA here is from genome assembly GCA_030549775.1 of Tamarix chinensis. NCBI lineage: Eukaryota > Viridiplantae > Streptophyta > Magnoliopsida > Caryophyllales > Tamaricaceae > Tamarix > Tamarix chinensis. The sequence goes on along the minus strand of CM060173.1, from coordinate 38,973,593 downwards.
GTATGAAATAAAGTACTGAATAATAAATTCATGCTGAGCATGAGGCATTATGTTTTCAAAAAATAATTAAGAAACTTGACATCCCCAACTAAAATAATACTTTTAGATATTCAATGAAGTATTACAATTTTGTTAAAATACAAGTCAGCAACATATATAGCATCACCATCTTATGGTAGAGAATAAAATGAGCCATTTTAGAAAATATATCTACCATTACTATAATATAATTGTTACCTCTTTGCGGTCTAGGAAACCCTAAGATAAAGTCCATATTAACTCCTTCTCATGGTTAACTAGGCACATGTAATAGTGTATATAAACCTTTTTAAAAGGAACTTTTTCTCTTTTTACAAATAACATATCGGTTTATTATAATTAATACACATTTTATTATCCATTCCTAATAGAAATTTTCTTGTAATATTTCTAAAGTTTTTGTAGAACCAAAATGACTTGAAATATCTTCTTTTTGTACCTTTTTGATAATTAAATCCTTATACTTGAACTTGGTACACAAAGTGAAATACCCCAAAATTCTAATTCTGGAAAATTATGGCTAAATGAGGACTTATTAGGGAAATTAATTAAATAAATTATTTTATTAAAATATAGGGGAGTTATTTCGGGACAATTAAAGGAAAAATGATAAATAAGTTAATTAGGAAAAAATTAGAGAGTATTGCTAATTTAAATGGGATTAAAAGAAAAATTATCCAAAATAGCCTAAATTAAGCTAAAAAGGAATTAATTATTATTTTCTAAATATTATTATTCTAAAAAAACCCAAAAACACCAAAATACCCAAACCACATATTTTTCCCTTTCTTTTTCTTTCTTTTTCTTCCTCTCTTTCCTTTTTCTTTTTTTCTTCCCCCTTGACCTAGGCCAACCTGCCACACTGCCCAGCTTCCCCTGTGCGGCCCAGGCCCATGTCGCTTCCTCCTTCTTCTTTTTTTCTTCCTTCCCAGCCAGTTCGGTTCTTTTTTTTCTTTTCTTCCTTTTCTCCCTGAGCAGCTGGTCCTGACCCCTTCTTCTTCCCCGAGAAGGGGGCGGTGACCAAGGAGCTACAACCCAGCCCTCCGCCGGCCACCATCTCTACCATCATCCTTCCCTCCCTCTCCCGTTGCTTTCTTTCACATTTTCGACCCCAAACGACCTATTCCCCTCTCCCGAGAACCTTGCCCCTTTCCCTTTCCCTCTTCCCTCGATTTTGCCACCACTACCATGGCAGAACCACTTCGCCATCGCCACCGGGCGGCATGCCTGGCATCTACACCTCCCTTGTCTTCTTCCCCTTGTCTTTTCACACCCAATCAATCTATAAATATCCCACAGGCTGCCTCAATTTGAATTTTGATTTTGAAAACCTAGAAAGATTCCTTCTTGCCGCCGCCCCTTTAGACAAGCAAACCACAGCCACCGCCCATTGCCGCTAGTCAAACCACCCTCGGAACTACCCCTTGCATTACCCCTACCTAACTAAACCCTCCTCGTCCCTTAATTTCCCCTACATGAGACACCCCGGCCGTACAAATTTGCCCTCCCAAACAACTAACTTCAGCCCCTGTCGCCCTTCGCACCGCCACCCGCCGCCAATTTTGCCACCACCAACACCACCTCTACCCTCCAAAACAACCAGGGGAGCCTCCTCTACCTCCCCACACCTCCCTTTCTCCCTTTCCGCCCTCCTCCTCCCTCCTTTCTCCTCCTTCCACCACCTCAAATTTCCACAACCGCCACCGTCGCTGTGCGCCGCCGCCGGTGCCACCACTATCTTAGGTGGTTCGCTAACCTTCCTAACCCTTAAACCCACTTTATACAAGTATTAGTTATTTAATAATATTAATGGTATTATCTATAATGTTATTATTATTACCATTATTATTATTATTATTAATGCCATTATTATTACTACTACTACTACTATTACTACTACTACTACTACTTAAACTAACCTTTGAAACATTTATAACTAATGATACTATTAATGGAGATCTATATTTTTAGTATTATCATGACAACCCGTGTTCTTATTCTTATTCTTATTATTATTATTATTATTATTATTATTATTATTATTATTATTATTATTATTATTATTATTATTACTACTACTACTACTACTACTACTACTACTATTACTACTATTATTATCATTATCATTATTATTATTATTATTACCATTATCATTATCATTATTTTCTTGCTAATATTGTTAATACTAACTTTATCCATTATCACCTTTTATTATTAATATAAATATTTGGACCCTTGTATTATTATGATCATTCGGTCACTATATTATTGTTATTGTTATTATTATTATTATTATTATTATTATTATTATTATTATTTATTATTATTATTATTATTATGCTTAACATTATGATCATCATTATTATTTTTATTATTATTCCTATTATTATTATTATCGTTGTTGTTGTTATTATTAGTACTATTATTTTCATTAACATTATTGAACCAAATTTAGCATGTTACCATTTTGTTACTATCGAAGAAGAATACCTAACCTTAGTATTATTAATATTATTATTTCTAATATTATTCCTAATGCCTTTGTTACTAACATTATTACTATGGTATCATTATTAGTTATTACTATTATTATTGTTATTATTTTGTTAATACTATTGTGATAAAACATTTGAACCCTTATATTATTATTATTCCAAATATGACTATTATCACTATTACTTTTAGTAATATTAGTACTTTGTTAGTATTACTAATATTATATTATTATTTTATCCCTAAAACTATTATTAGCCTTAGCCTTAAAAATAATATGGCCTCTATTTCTAGGAGTATTAGTATTACTATTATTATTATTATTATTACTATTTTATTTTAACAAGTATTAGTACTATTATTAGAAGAAATAAATCTATTAGATTTAATAATATAAATATAGTTATGAATAGTGACATAAGTATATTTTGACTAGTAATATCTAGTAGGCTAACTTGATGGTAAAAACCCTAGTTTTCACTTATAAAGCTCCGTTTAATAATAACAACCCTAATCTTAGATTAAAATAAGAAATAATAGTATTTTTGGTAGTAGGAAAACTAATCATTAGTCTTACCCTCTTATAGGTTAATCAACCCAAAACCCTAAGGAGGTGTAGGAGCATGCTCCAAGCCTGGCGTCGTTTTAGGTAAGGATGTAGCTAAGGCCCTTGTGTGTTGTGTGACTTGTATACATTGGATGCTATATATATATGTCATGCATCGTATGATTGTCATTAACTTGTCTTATGTGTAGTGCAGCTTGGAGTTGAGGTATGTTTGTGTGTTCCTTATGGCATGAGTATGATTTGTATATATGGTGATTATGATGTGATATGATATGACCCTCTAGGACATGCCTACTAGGATGATTATTAATATAATATGGGAATCAAAGGAAAAAAAGAAAGAAAATGGGAAGTAAGTTTACTAAGGGGATATGAGGTTGACCAAAATACCTCATGATCCATGAGAGGAAATTAAAGAGGAATGATCAAAATGAATGAGAGATGGGAACCATACATAGGAATCTTAAAATTTGCATGGGGGACTTTGGGTGTTTGCATGGGATGGATAAAACTTGTATAGGGGTGATCTTTACGCGCAAAAAATTGATTTAGGGTGTAAATAAGCTAAGGGGAGAGTTGTGGAGTGATTGGAGATTTGGGATGAAAAATAGTACGTAGGTTGGTGTAAGGGTGTATAAGGGACCTGGGAGGAAGCAATAATCTAGAAAATGTGGAAGTAAAAATGATTAAGGGAGAGTGGAGTATAGGTTAAGAATGGGAATTTATTATGTAAGGGGTGAGTATGGGTGCCATGGGAGAAAAGAAACATTGAGTGGGAAATAGAGAGGTTACTTGTGGGAGAAGAAAGGTACTAGGGTTTGAAGTGGCCAACTAGGGTTTTCTCATCACATGTGGAATCAAGTGGTAAAGCGATATGATTTGGGATTGGATCTAAATGAGATAAGGTGTGGGGCGATACATGGAGTAATGGTAGTGTAAGTGACAGAAGGTTAGGCCATATAGGTCCAATTAGGGTTTTCAAGGGAAAATCCTTGAGGGTGATAGTTGGTGGAGTTTGATGTCATGAGGTGTTGGGCCCTAACCCACACCCTTAGAAGTTGGGGTCTTTCATTTTGTGTAAGTATAATGGGGAATGGATGTCGGGGCGTGATAAGGGGCGCATGAGTCTCAAGGTATGAGACGGGCCTCCTTGAGAGGATAGAAGTAAAAAGTTGGTAACATGCATGTCAAGGGGGAATTGCTTATTGAATAAGACACAAATAAGATACTATCCATTTACAGAGAGAGATTGTTGAGCTGAGGCCAGACCGGTCCACCGACGAATAATAGTGGCTAGGAGTCGGGGTACCCTGCATGACCGGTCCACTAGCAAATAATAGTGGCCAAGCGCATTTTGCCCTGCATGACCATTCCACCGGCTATAATAGTGGGGGTTTCCATGCTCAACAAACCAAATGTAATGATGATAAGACATGGGAAAGATACAAAGTAATTATAGTAGAACACTATGTGAGTCAGGGCCAGACCGGTCTACCGACGAATAATAGTGGCCAAGAGCATTTTTCCCTACATGACCAGTCCACCGGCGAATAATAGTGGCCAAGAGCATTTTGCCCTGCATGACTGGTCCACCGGCTATAATAGTGGGGTTCCCGCACTCACATGGATTGATAAAGACAATGATGTGAATCAACTATATTTACCAGAGATCTAAAGAATAACTCTATCTGGACTGCAATTGGCCTTTATCATCTATTTTACTACATGCTGCTCATGTGATTATGCCATGTATACTATGTTGTGTGTTTTTTATGTTAGCCTTAAAGCATCTGTTACATTACTCAATACGTAGTGTATTGATCACCCATTTCATGGGTGCTGCTCATTCCCACGAGCAAAAGACCCTTCTAAGTTTGTGCAAGTAGGGGATGACGTCTTTGATGCCTACGACACCTACGAGGCATCAGGTGGGGCCGAGTGTTGAGTCTAGACCTAACTTGGGGGATCGAGAGCGACTCGGCTGGACTTTATTTTTCTCTTGACTTGATCATGTATCGTTTTATTTTTGTTATGTTATGGCGTACGATGTTTCATGTTTTTAGCAAACTCTAGTTGTTTACTCTTTGGGTTGTAATCCTAAACCGCACTCTGCTTTCTACATGACTTGCATTTTATTTAATCCCTTGTTCTTTTATTAATGACCTGTGGTTGATGTTAACCTTGTTTAGCCTTAGCACTTAGTACTGGAACGGTAGGAGTGAATCGATCTGGTACTAAGTGTGGCGGTAATGACCTCGAGTGTATAGTTTTGTCATTTCGCTTTCCTGAAACCTTTTTATTAAAACAAAATTTTTCAGTAGTAAATCTGTGGGGTGTTACAAAAAGTCTATTAAGTTTAAATAAAAAACCATCTTGTATGGTATAATTATCATGACTTCCATTTTCTTTACATAATTGATATTCTTCATGAATATCTTTGTCGTTAGGATACACTTCTTTTAACATTTCAAATCCTAAAATTTTTACATCTAACATGACAAGACATATATCTTAGAAAGAGAAACGACCACTATATTTTCTTTACCATCTAAGTGTTTGACAGAGAATACAAAGGATTGTAAGAGGCTTACCTACTTTGCATGCCTAGGAATCCTTTCTTTTAACCATGTAAATATTTTAAACTTAAGACAAAGGGTTTAGGCCTCAAATAATGACTCCATGTCTCTAAACTTTGTATAATGGAAAAGAAACCCTTATCAACAATAGAATAATTTAATCTAGCACCATTTAGGTTTTACAAAAGTATGCTATAGGTTTCTTTTCTTACGGAAGAACTCATCTAATACCTACCCCACTTGCATTGCATGTTACTTGAAAGAGCAGGTCAAAATTAGGAATAGATAATATAGGAGCATTCCATAATTTATCGTTTAGAGTATCAAAAGATTTGTTGGCTCCTTTTCCCCAAACTAATTCTCCCTTTTTTATGAGTTGAGTAATATGTGATAGTAGAGAAATATTTAATAAATCTCCTATAGAAACTAGCTAACCCATGAAAAATTCTTACTTGACGTATGTCTATAGAAATGGGCCACTCTTCAATAGCTTATATTTTTACAAGATCAACTTTAACACACTTATAACTAATAATATAACCAAGAAAAACAATACTCGAAAGCATAAATTCACACTTTTCCAATTTTGCATATAATTTAGTTTCCCTTAGTTTATCAAATAATTTCTTCAAATATAAAAGATGATTCTATTCATTTTTTATATACACAAGTATATCATCTATTAAACTACAATGAATTCACCTAAAAAGGGATGAAGAATTTCATTCATTAGTCTCATAAAATAACTAGGTGCATTACATAACTTGAAAGGCATAATGTCCCATCCATGGAGACCATATTTAGTTTTAAAATGTTGTTTTTTTCTCATCTTCTTCTCTAATCCACTCCGTATGTCTATCTTAGAGATTCTTGCATCAAATGAATCATCAAGCATTTCATCTAATCTTAGTATAGAAAAACTATAGTTGATAATTATATTATTTACTACTGTTGAATATATGCACACACGCTAAGTACCATCTTTTTTAGGATCTAGTAAGGTAGGTACAGAACAAGGTACAGAACAAGGACTCATGCTCTCTCTCATGAAACCTTTATTTACTTGCTCTTAAATTTGTATTTGTAATTACTACCCTCCTTTGAATTACATCTATTGGTCAGTCTATTAGGTAAAGGCATCCCTAGAATTAAATCAATAGCATGCTTTATACCCATAATAGGTGGTAGTCTAGGAGGTAAATCATTTGGAAATACATCTCTATATTCATCAAACAAAATAGTAAGATTTGAATTATTAGAATGTTTCTCTCTTAACTAAGATGATTTATCTACAAAGGCATAACGAACACCCTCTTCCTAAATGCAATTAATCATTTCCCATTCATGTAAAAATAAACTCTTTTTAACCTCGGGTAATGATACATAAACATATTGGGATGGTTTCAACTTATATTTATTTTTAAGTACTACATATTCATTAGTAATACCATCATGAGTTGTATTACAGTCACATTTCCATGGTCTTCAAAGTAAAATACCACAAGCATCCATTGGCAAAACACCACACAACACCTCATCATAATAATTACTAATGTGAAACGAAATGAGTGTTTGTTTAGTCACTTTATCTCCTTATTAAACCACTATAACGAATATGGTTTAGGATAGATAATAGTCACTAGTCCTAGTTGTTTGACCATTTTTCATTAGCCACATTAGTACATAAACCGCGGTCTATGATGACCCTAAAAACCTTATCACTAATTCTACACTTAGTCTTAAAAAGTTTATCCTTTTGTTTAGATTGATCATTATGTTGTATTTGTAATTCCCTTTGTAGTACAAAACAAGGGTTTCCATCCTCTTCATACATACTTAAGACATCATCATTAGATTCAGTTTCTAAGTCATGATCATCAATACATGGTTCCTTGTTCTCAATTTCACTCAAGGTCAAAAATCTTAGATTAGGACATTCCCTAGCAAAATGATCATACCCTTTACATTTGAAACATTTCTTAGTGGAAATTTCACTAACTTTATTTTTACCTCTATCATCTCAGTTGGGGATAAATGTTTTTTTTTTATCATTAGTTGAATAGCTATGTGTCCCAAATTTAGATGTAGGTGTAGTAGAATTATTTTTGTTGGATGTAGAAGTTGAAGTAATTATCTTATGATATGATTTAGTAGAATAAGTTTGTCTTTCGCACTTTAGGGTTAATTTAATCAAATATTTGAGAGAATAATAGGAAAACATTTCAAATTTTCCCCTAATCAAGTTGTTAAGGTTACGTAACTATCTAGCATACTTTTGTTCTTTTTATCTCTTGCACATCATAAAAGAGTGCTAGTCTTTCAAACTTTCTAGTGTATTCCTCTTCACTAAGAAGTCATTGACTAAAAGTAATTAATTTGATATACATCTCTTGCTCATAATCTTTAGGTACAAATATTTTTCTTAGGTGTTTCATTAACTTTTCCAAGATCTGATCTCCTTTTATCTTGCCTATCATATGTTCTCTTAAGATTGTCACACCAAACCCTAGAAAACTTGTTGAATTTGAGAGTTGCTTAATTACACTTATGCTCATCACAATACTCCCTAAATTCAAATATTACTTCAATTTCATGCAACCATTCAAAAAATAATTCAACGTCCAATCACCAAAAAAATCAAGAAGGTTATGTTTTATACCTTTATCTTTGAAATGATTGTACCATTATTGATGGTTTGGATAGCCTCTTAGTTTGTGGCTAAGGTCATTTGATCCATTCTCTTTTTCTCTCTCTTCATACTCCATTATAGCATTAAGATGACTACCTCAAGCTTGGACTGGCCTCCTAACCATTCCCTTTACTTGATCATTTCTAGCCTCTATTATATTATGCATGTGTGAAAGAATCTTTTGGCCGGCTACCCTTCATTCCAATCTTTATAATTGGCTTTGATGGAAGGAATTTATAACACCCCCAAAATTTACTACTAAAATTCACTACTAAAAAATTTCATTTTAATTAAAAATTAAGTAGAAGTAAAACAATAAATTTTAAAGATGTTACTGCTACACTTATTACCAGATCGGTTTCCTTCTACCATTTCAGTACCAAGTGCTAAGGCTAAAAAGGAATAGAGCACAATTTACATAAATTCAAACTTTCATTTAAATCAGAATAGCACGTCAAAGACGTTACAAGAGATAAAAACCACTATTAGTGTTTATAAGAGTAAAATCATTTAACAAAGAAATAATAAAGTTAAAAGAGAAACCGTGAAAAGCTTCCCGGATAATCCTTACACTTTGACTCGATAATAGCTTGAATAATATATGTGGCTAACCTGTAAGTAACATTATCCATTAAATAGGTAGGGGCCCACAAAAGTAACCCTTTAATACTACGATACTAATTAATCCTTTATACTAGACGTAAAGGTAGGGCCCACATACAACACATCATACATAAACTATGTAAAACAATAACATATGCGAGCATAAAGGTCACATCAATAGAAGAGCCAAAACACAAAGCAACACAACATACATTAGGAAATGCATATCACTAAGTTCATTTACTTAGTTACCAAGAGAGAGATAGGCACTAAGGCCACACTTATACAATATCACTAGATCATAATGATGAAATCAATACTTCTAGTCTTAAGCTATTAATTAAACATTACTCAACATCATCTCTCAAATTATATCTATGTGAGTACGACAACCCCACTATTATAGCTAGTGGATCAGAAATACACTCCAGGATAGAACGTACCTAACCACTATTATTTTTCCGTGGACCAGTCTCTAGGGCAAAACACTCCTGGCAACTATTTTTGTCGGTGGATCGTCTAGCCCCGACTCACATGGTGCTCCACCATAAGTGATTAGTGTCTTTCCCATAATTTATTACCATCCAAGGTTTGGTTTATTGAGCTTGGGATCCCCTATTATTATAGCCATTGGATCGGAATACACTTCAAGACAACATGCACTTGGCCACTATTATAACCTGTGGGTACATATCACACTTATACAACCTCCAAGGAAAAACGCTCTTAGTCACTATTATAATAAAAAAAATCGGTACAAAAGATATAATCCATCTTAGCCAGACTCAATAATCTTTCACTTTACATGATTAATATTTTTCCATTTAATTAACACAAAAACTCCATTTATTAACTCAAGGGGGAGATCACGATCCCGAAGACACAAAGGTACACCAGTCATACTGGTGCCTACAAGCAGCACAGTACCCTCCAACCATCAACCCAACGATGTAAAGGTACCCTTATCGCACTAGTGCACGAGGACACACGGTACCCTACCAATAAGGACACCTAATCCATAAGTATGCATACCCTCTAAATAATTCCATAGAGCTAGATAAAGTAAGATATAGGTCTTGACTAAGACACTAAGGTGCACCGGCAAAAATCTAGAATAATCAAGGGCTAAATAATGTCTTTAGAGTAGCAACTCCTAAAGAGCCACCATTCCTGATCTCAAGGTCTTCCACTTTAATTATTAGTGTCTTAAATAAGGTGACCACGAGAAACACATCTATCACATACTTAATCATTTTCATTCATTTATGTTATTATTAAGTAATCCATATTAGAATTATTAACCATGTTAGCTTAAATAGTCCATTAAGGCCAACTTAGGATTCCAATTCTTATACTTAGGCACCTTAGATCAAATGACCAAAATGCCCCTAAGGCTAAGGCTTTCTTTTATCCTTTATTTTCATCATAGAATTCATTTTCATTTATCCACAATCCACAATAGTTTATCATATCATAATTATAATACTGTTCATAGAATCGAGTACTCCATACTAAGGGATCATTAAACACATAAACCCTTACATGTACTTCTAGCACATTTAGCACACATTTCTATACATAATTAACAACCAAGGTATCTCTTTCATGGTTATGAAATAAAAATCATATTATACCCTTAATTGCCCAGTCAATCCTATACCATGCATTATCTTTATGATATTCACTGATTTGCCGAAATACCCTTGATCTTATAATATATGTAGTTATACTTAAATAAGTGTAACTAAGGCCATAAACCCTTATTCTATTATTTAATATCACTTATGTCTTATTATGGAGGCTTATTAAAACCAGTGATATGTTATATGCAACTTACAGATTTACCCTTTCATACTTACAGATTTACTAAAATACCTCGCTTGTTTGTAAAGTTACCAACTTACCCCCTTGACTTACCAAATTGCCATTCATACTTGTTAAAATTACCAAATTACTCTTTTATTTTGTTAAATTTTCAAATTACCCTTCATATTTATTAAATTACTAACTTTGCCCTTTGAGTTTGCTAAATTACCATATTACCCTTCATACATGTTAAAATTACCAAATTGCCCTTGTAATTCATTAAATTACCAAGTTGCCCTTCATACTTGTTAAAATTACTAAATTGCACTTTAGGATTATTAAGTTACTAAATTATCCTTCATGCTTGTTATAATTAGTAAATTACCCCTAATATGTGTTAAATTACCTAATTGCCCTCCATACTTATTAAATTACCAATTTATCCCCTTTCGTGCCAAATTACCGAAACACCCTTCTTATTTAATAATTTACCAAATTACCTTTTTACTCCTAAAATTACCAAGTTACCCTTCTTTTATGCCAAATTACCAAAATACCCTTCTTACTTATTAATTTATCACTTTACCCCTTATGTTTATAAAATTACGATGTTACTCCCATTTTCATTCAAAATTACTAAAATTCTCTTCTTACTTATTTAATTACCATGTTACCCCTTTTTATTCATTTAAATAACCAATTTTCCCTTCTTATACAAAATTTACCAAAATGCCCTTACCACATAAAAAATTAACACCCATGATCCATATACATCATCTAACATCACCAACTATTATTATTTATTATTAATACCCATTATCACATACCATACCTACTTATTTAGGCCATAAACTTGGTACAAGAAAATTTACTAAAATTCCCATAGGGCTCATATTAACATTATCTTTACTACAAAAGGCCATATTAGCTTATCATGACATATATATGCATTCAACATTATTATTAACAATAAGGCTCCTTCCTTAACAATTATTCATATATATGGTATATTTCATAATATAACATACTTTTCATTTCAACATCAACATATCCTACAAATCATAATATAATTAATATCACCTAATATGTAGACGAACATATTCAAAACCTTAATGTGTTATCATAGGTATATCCACATATTTTAGTAGGGTATAATCGTTACCTTATTTCTAGAAATAAATAAACTTTATCAGTACCTTGGTTAAAAGTTTATGTTTTGATTAGAAAATTTGTTACCTAAAAATAATATAAAAAATATCATATTAGTAGTAGAAAATTAAAAGAATAAATTTTATTAAAAATCTTAATATATATATATATATATATATATATATATATATATAATGATAACTATGTTTATATCTTAAAATGGTAATTTTTGTAGCAAAACTCGCGCTACATGGTAGCGTGAGCTGCATGCACAAGGGGTAGGGAAATAAAGGTTGATGGGAAGAGATGGGAGAAAGGGAGAAGGGGAGAAGGGATTGGTTTAGGTGAGGGTTTGGGGATTTTGCTTAGGACTTATGGAGGAGAGTGAGGGTGGTGGCTAGGTGTAAGAGGGATGGCAGGGTGTAGATGGTGGTTAGGGGTTAGAGATTAGTGGCTTAGGGTGGCAGGGACAGTGGTGGTGGGGCTAGAAAGGTGGGGCAAAGGAAAGGAGAAGAAGGATAAGGAAAGAAAAAGAAGAGAAAAAAGGAGGGGCTATGGGGGATATATTGGTCGGTTGAGGTAAAGGGTTGTAGAGGAGGTGTTGAGGGATTGTAGGGTGTCTTTGATGGTAGCGGAAGGGGGTAGACAATGATGCAAGGTGTTGGTGTAGGGTAGAGGTCTAGGAGGGGAGAAAAGAGAAAGGAAGGGAAGGGTGGTTGTAGGAGCAAGTGCTGCGGGGAGGAAGCAAGGGAGGCTAAAGGGTTACTGTGGTGGTCGATTGGGTGGTAGAGTCGGCGGTTGAGGTGGAAACACAAAAATATGGGAGACAAAAGGAGAAGGAAAGAAAGAAAAAGAGAGGTTTTGTAGGGGAAAAAAGGGACTCAAGGGAGAAGAATATAGTGTAGAGGAGAAGGAAATAACAAGAAGAAAAGGAAGAGGGAAAGGAGGGTAGGCATAGCTTGAGTAGGGTGGTTGTAGGCTATAGAGGTTTAGGGAAGATGGTAGGGAGAAGGAGAGGAGGAAAAAGGAAGAAAAGAGGCACACTAGAGGGGTAATGTGTGGTCAAAAATGAAAAGAAAAGGGATGGGAGAGAGAGAGGGAGAGGGTAGGGCCACAATAATAGGGTTGTAGGGGAAGGTTGTGGTTGCAAGCAAGGTGCAAGGAGGGGTTGTTTGGTTTGGTGCAGGGGAAAGGAAGAAGAAGAAGAAGAAAAGGGGAAGGTAGTTCGTTTGGGCAGAGGAAAGGAAGAGCAACATGCTGGCCCATGCTCGCAAGGGAGAAGGGGGAAAGAAGAGAGGGCTAGGATTTCCCAACTAAGGAAGGAATAAAGGAAAGAACAAATGGAAGAGGGTAAAGAGCTGGATGGGCAAGGACGGGCTATAAGGAGAAGGAGGCTAGTGGCCCGGTAGAGGATGAAGAAAGGAGAGATAGGTCAAGCAGCCCAACGGAGGAAGGAAAGAATAAAAAGGAGAAATGAGGAAAAATGATGTAGAAAGGAAAAGGAAAAGGGGGATAGTAAAAATAAATATTTTTTAAATAAGGCTATTTAATTATTTAGATGGATACATTAATTTATTTAAAATTCAAGATATTAATTTAATAGGGTAATTTTAGTAAAATATGGGTTTGAAAAATTATTTAAATAAAATGAGTATGGTAAAAATAATAAAATATTTATTTTAATTTATTAAATAATCATATCCATTTTATAAACCCAAAAGTCCAAAAAATAATTAAATTAATATTTTAAATTTTAAATTATAAAAAATGAGGATTAATTATTAAATTCTAGGTTTTAAATGTTTGGGGTATTAGAGAAGTTGCTGCAATTATGCATTTGTTTCATGTACACTTCTTGCAAATTGTTGAAGGGTATCATACATAGTCTTCATTGATACTTTTTCACCCATACTTAAATATCTCTTCAATTTGAACTCAACACAACCACAAATATTTTTTTGGAATTTACTTCTTAGAATCTTCTTGAAGTTATGACTATGTTCTTGAAGGATTCTTACACTTGAAAAGGTGATATAGATGAAATGACAATGCTGGAATGTATTATCAAGTATTCTTGATAATCTTCAAGATAATCTTGATGAAGAATAAGAGACCTCTTATTCAAAGGTAGAATATAAAGAGGCATAAGATGATGGTTGATATTTGAACACAAGTGAAGATAGATTCTTCTCTACTTGTGATCAGTGATAAAGAAAAGAATAAAAGTTGAATATACTAAATTGATTCAACCTTAAGCTGGAAAAAGAACTCAATATTGCATGAGTAAGAAAAGAGGAATTATCACATGAATAAAGCTCACAGCACACTTAGTGAATTTTTTAAATAAAACTAAGGAGTAATGAAGGAAAGGGACTAGAAGATCGAAAGAAGAACAAAAGATAATTGAGTAATTACCTTTAAGGTTTGAAGGTATAAATACTAGTTAGGCAATCTTCAACCTTCTACATTGAAGCCTATAACGAATAGTTTGAAAATGTAAAGACTTGGTTGAAGATCCAATAAATTATTAGAATATATTCAAATTTGAAGTTGAAGATTTGAAGACCAAGTTGAAGATATACTACTCTATTCAACCACCTTCAAACTAGAAATTGAAGTTATATTGTCCTACTTAATTCTACGCTAGAAAATCACTAATTTCATAAATGTTCATTGGAGGAGAACATGTTGGTAGAATTCACACATGAAAGAAGGAGGAGAAGAAGAGAGTTTCAATTTAAGAGATATGGAGGAAGGATAATGTGTCAAATGGAACAAAGACAAATTGAGGCTTTGATACCAATATTGACACAAATACTTATTGGATGATGAAGGCTAGTACGAATGTAGATAGAATAGGATCATTTGGATGTGTATTATGAAGGAGAAGTAAGAAGATTCAAGCAAGATCTCTAAGAGAATGCAACAAGAGTTAAAAGAATTCAACAAGATTCAAGGAAATCAAATTAGTCCAAGTAGTCTTATAAAGGGTATTCAATCACAAAGAGAGAATTAACCAAGTGAATTACTTCTGTAATATTTCAATATCAATTATCCACCAACATTCTATAAGTTGACAACACCCATGCTTTATACAGGTGTTTATACATTGCTAACTAGCACACCAATCTAAACACATGACATACAAATGGCCAACCAAAACATATCTTTTTTACAATGTAATTACATCCTATATAATACATGGCTCAACAAGACTATTACAAACAAAGTAAGATAAATAACACATGAAAATAACTAACAAGAATCATATCAAAACAATGATGTTGACTTGCAAGGTTAACTAGGTCTTCTTGACTTTGACTTTCATGTAATATGGTTTTCTTTGTAATAGCTTGTAACATGTGGAAATCTTAAGTATCTTGACTTCTTAAATGAATTCATCTTATTCTTGCAGATATGTTACACGCCTACAAGAATGACTTAAATTAATACAATTAAGGTTAGCTAAAGCATTATTATAAAAGAAAAATAATGTAATCAACTCTAGAACTAAGTATGCAAAATCATCATCTTGAAGATCATCTATTAATGCTCCTACATCAAAAAGTCACATAATGAACATTAACCATTGACTTAAAATTCAACCTTGACTCTAACTTTTAACTATTGACTTTGAATTTGACTTTAATTTTAAATTGTGATTTTTTAAAATGGCTTGAATCTTCTTGTCTTATTTTACCCCAAAATGGTTGTTTTAGAATGTTATAATAAGTTCATCCTAACCTATAAAGAAACACTTATGTGAAAGTTTTGTTTAACTCTTAAATACTGGTGGGGAGATATGTGATGTTGTTTGGTTTAAACAATAAACACCTATTTGATAATGTTATTTGGTGTACACAGTAAACACCCATTTCACTTTATTTAGTGTAAACAATAAACACTCATTTAATATTTTTTGGGTCTGAACATCCCCTGAGGACCTATTTGGGGAACCCATTAGCTTTGTTGAAATATTTAAAAGGCTACCTTAGCTATAACTTTGGTTAGTAGATAAGTAACCCTAGTTTAACATGTTTTTCGTAGTATCTCTCTTGGACATGTGTAACAAATCACATGTTTACATCGCTTAGGAGATTTCATGTTAATTTCAATAGGCTACTTGAAAGTGCAAGAAGATGTAAATGCGTTATGTATTATCATGTGATTGCCTAAATTGTATTTTAAGTGCTTCTATGAGCTAGATTTCACCACTTAATTAACTATGTTAACATCTTTCATGATGTTATGATGAACATAGATAATGTGCGGGAGTAGCTATCTTTATTTTGTAGGTTATCCATTCTTTTGAAGTCTTACCTAGGGGAGTAGCACTAAGCTTTGCATAAGCTAGCCACACTATTTTCCTCCACTATTTTCTTGCGTCTACTTTCACAATTGTGGATATAGAGGTTAAATATTTAATGATATTATATTTTTATTATTTTCCATTTTATTTGAAGAGTTTATCATAATCTAATTCTATGCTTAGTGAGTCTTATATCGATCTTAGTTTAAGTATCATTCACATCTTATTCATTGAGGTATAAGGGTACTTTTAACCTTGTACCCATTATAGGTTAGGTATTGATTATGCATCGTCAATATTTTATGTGATAATTATATCAATATTTTCTTTATAGCTTTCAAAAACTTTTTAAAAAAATTAAACATTTATGCCTCCAAAAATGGGGGTGTTACGTAATCTATGTAGTCAGTAATATGATCAAAGTAGCTTTGTTAGAAATTATAGTCAAAAAAATATCCCCTACTCAAATACCTATAACCTGAGGTGGTGCAATCACACAAACTTTTCATGGAGGAATCAAAATCCCATATAAAACCAGAATAGGGTGATGCACTCAACCTTAGGGTTCCAAGTATAAGCTCCCCCATAAAATATAAAGCCTAGCTTAGAGAAGATGATGTCCAAGTTCATTAACACAATTAAAATAATGTTTTAAAATCAAGAGGATTTGATAAAGATCTTAGAGGTTTAGGTAGGAGAGTAATGAAACATGATTTCTATGAGAGATAAATAGGCATTTGTAGGAGAACAAAGAGAACTCTAATAGAGGATACCAAGTCAATAATCATAAGAAGTGGTAAGTAAATACAATATTTGCATACCCAAATATCATATAGAAGTCGAGGCTCTATAGGGCTTCCAACGTTACATGCCATCACATTTTATAACTAATAAAAATCACTTCCCACCACTTAAGGCACCGCCGACAGTCAAACCTAACCCCCTACACAACCCCCTACGATCTCCTAGCACTCTATTGGTGTGCTGACTAAATTTTCAAGTGTTATATCACTTTCTCAAGAAATTCCACATGCTATTAAGGATATTTCAAAAACTAATACTCTCATTCAAGAGCCAACAATGGTGACATTAGAGGAACATCCACTGGACAAAATCCCATAGGGAACAAAGGTGAAAAAAAACTCTAATGAACAACTACAGGTGCTTGAATAGAGGGATACTATTAAAACCAACCACAAACCTAATCATCTAAAAAAATTAATCTATGACCCTCCCACAATGATAGATAATAATAATTTCTAAACTTATGAAAACCAGTCTCGATCAATAATCTATGATTTGGGAACATGCCCTCCTTATCATGATTTATAACAACAGACCAAGCTTCTATCACATTTATACCTTTAATAGATCAAATTGGGGACATGTGGATCCCCCTTGTGTCATAATGCATAAAAATGGACATGTATTTTTCCTTTTCCTATCTAAATAAGATTGCTTCACTATCTTGAATGGAGGGTATTGGTCTATTTTTAACAAACCTATGCTTCTTAAGTGATGGCATCAAAATTTTTATTTCTCCAAAGGGAATTTTTAGTTTACCCCCTATGTATTAAATTCCTTAATTTTCCATTTTCTCTTTGGACTCCCCTTTCTCCCAATCACATATATAGTTGAACTAGGGAACTAGTAGTGATGGAACCTATAGTAGCCTCAAAATAAAGAATCTCCATTGCACATGTTCATGTTGATGTAGATACTCATAAAAAATTACCTACCTCTATTCTAATTAAGAAACCAAATGTGAATATCTTTAAGTGAAGCCTAGAATTTGAATGGAGCCCATTATACTGCCAACATTTTCATGGAACTAATTATGACCTCTATAGATTCCCATAAAGGGTACCTCAGCATTGTTAGCATTATTTCCCAAGAAAATAATGGCTAATGGTTAGAAATAGCAGGAAGGAGTATTTTCCATAGGTTGATGCACTGCCTATTGTCAAGTAAATCTCTAACAATCATGATGTTCCACAAGATATGTCACCGACACCTAAGATGGATCCAACACAAATTAATAAAGTCATAGTGTCATATAGTCGTATCACTAGATCCATGAGACTAGGAGAGCCTTATTCCTCGCATTATATAACTAATGATCATGAGATCCCAAGAGTTTCATCACAATAAATTTTTGATTTTTCTAGCACTAATGACATAAACTTTGAGGCAAACTAGAGATTGGCATCTTGAAACAACCTAGTGGACTTCATATTTAGGCTTGACTTCCACATTCAGTTTTGAGCTCTAGTTATTGGAACATGAGAGGACTACATGATCCTCTCAAGCATAAAAAAGTTGATACATGGTGTCAAAGAAATAAATTAGAATTAATTAGACATATTGAAATAAAAATAAAGGAAACAAAAGCTTAGAAAATTACTTAGTTAGCTTATGTAACATTAGAATTAGATTCATAACTATAATAACCATTATAATGGTCACGTGTGAATTGGTTGGAACCCATATTTTTGGAATATAGATCAAATATCTAGTATGGATCAAGGTAATTTTATTTGAGTTTGTGATGCTAAAGGCGAATTTCAATTTTATGCCTCTCTTATATATGCATATAGCACTAGTTAAGGTAGAAAGTCCTTATAATATTGCCTACTACAAACATATACTAGAGTTACCCCTTGTCTTATCTTATGTGATTTCAATGATGTTACCTCTAGCAAAGAAAAATTATAAGGTATTGTTATCAATGATCAAGATGTGACTGACTTTGTGAATGGCATAAACCAATTGAAGTTAGAAGATCTTAGCTTCACAGGGTATTTTTTTAACTTGGTATGATAAGTAAGAGGGTGAAGATATAATTTTATCTAAATTTGATAGGGATATGGGAAATTAGAAATGAATTGATTTCTATAAAGAGTCACATGCAAACTTTTTCCCACCTATAATTTCGGATCATGCCTCAATTCATGTGGCAGTAACACAACAAAAACCCTTTACACTGAGACCTTTTAGATTTTAGATCATATGGGTTGATCATGATTCTTTTCATGGTATTGTTAAGAACATCTACGATATAGAAGTGATAGGTCCTCCCACACTAAGAATTATGAAGAGGTTAAATATGCTTAAAACCTATTAAAAACCCTAAATAAAGAAAATTTTAACAAAGTAGTGCATGCGAGAAAGAAACTTCATACTACTTAATTTTTGCATTGTTTGAATGCTGACTTAATTTAATAAGAAGACCACTAGCATAAACATATAACCTTCTACTTAATCTATGAAAATAAATTATATAAATAAAAGGCTAGAGTAAAGTGGTTGCAATTGGGAGATTCAAACACTAAATGTAGGGGTTAGAGGTAAAAGGAAATCAAAACAAATTAACTCACTCGAGGATGATAAAGGTAGGACTTACATTGATAACAAGAATATATTTCAAAATTTTTACTCAATTTTACATTGATTTAATGGGTACTCTAGCAAAATAAACTCAAGAAATTAGTAAAGATTTAATCTCAGATATTTTGGCTAGGCCCTCTTATTAGTGCTTTCCAAAAATAGGCCCTACTCTTCACCATTACAATAGATGAAGTCAAGAAAGCTATTTTGATATGGGGGATAAAGCCCCTAGACCAAATTGTTACAATTACTACTTTTTTCAAACATGTTAGAATACGGTGGGAACTAATACTTTCTTTATTGTTAAGGATTTCTTTACTTGTGGCTCTCTTTCTAAGGGTTTGATTGTCACTAACCTTAAAATCATCCCTAAGGTTCTTAATTCCAGCAAAGCCAATGAGTATAGACCTATTTCCTACTACAATACCTTATACAAAATCATATCAAAGGTACTCACTATAATAATGCAACCCATTATTCCTTGCATAATTGATGGGTGCCAATAAGCCTTTGTAAAATTTAGGAGCATAGGAAACAATGTGTTGCTTGATATTGAGTTAATGAAGGGTTATAATCAAAGGAACTTTTCTCCTAGATGTTTGATCAAGCTAGACATGAGGAAAGCATATGTTACTACCATATGGGACTTCCTCTAGTGACTTTTATACTCTTTGTACTGCCCTCCTTACTTTGTTTCCTTATTCATTAATTTCTATCCACTATTAATTATTTAATCATTTTTAAAGGTATTCTTCATCCTCAATTTCATGCTCAAAGGGGATTGAGTTAAGGGAACGTCCTATCCCCATCTCTTTATGTAATTATAATGGATTTACTTCGTATGATTATCTAAAATCTCTATTATATACCTAAATTTTTGCCACATCTTAGATGTAAAAAGCTTCACTTGATTCAAATAAGGTCTATAGATGATCTTCTATTATTTTTCAAAGTATATTAGCCCTTCATTTGAATAATTTTTAATGAGCTCAATGCATTTTCCTCACTCTTAGTTATGTTCCTAAATGCTTCAAAGAGTCTGATGTACTATGGGAGGTTGTTGAACAAGATGTAAAGGATACAGTGCTTTCTAATTTGCATATTGATTCTAGGATCCTTCCTTTTATCTATTTGGGTAATTCAATGGATGGTAAATACTTGATTTCTTATCATTAAAAGCCTTTGATTGAGAAATATATATTTAAAATCATATCATAGCATGCTTCACTCCTCAGTTATGATAGTAGAACTTAACTTGTGAGATTTGCTCTCCTAAGTTTTAAAAATTATTGGTGGCTCATTATCCTCTTCCACAACATGTAATTATTGTAATTATTGACATTAATCCATCGTGAAGGATCTTTCTTTTGTCTAGTTCTACAACTAGAACAAGAAAGGATCATATCTCTTTGGATAAAATATGTAAGCTAAAAAGGGAGGGTGGCTTACACTTTATAAATATACATTGGAACAATGCTACCATTAGGAGACAGTTATGCTTCTTAGATTAGAAAAAGGTTATATAGGATCACTACAAGTGTATTAAAAATTAGGATCTTTGGCAAATGGAAGCCAAAGCCACTACCTCATCAATTTTGCAAAATCTCATGAGCCTTAGACAAACTTTTCAACCTTTATTCACTTCCATAACTAGTCAAGAGAAGGTTAGCTACCAAGGACAGTATATTATCTCTCTTACATATGATGTCATTAGGCTTAAAAGGGGGATAGTTTCTTAATTAGGTTAGTTTTTATATCCCCTCACTATCCCAGGACTAAGTTTTTGCTTTGGATGGCTATTCAATCTAGATTTCTTACTAAATATAAGCTCTTATAGTATGGTATTACATGATCCCTTTGCTATCCTAATGAGGATTCAGCTTCACACTTATTTTCTCATGCTCCTATTCTTAAGAAGTCTAGTTTCCTCTCTTGCTCAAGTTGGGATGTCTTCAAGACCTACATGAATGGAATACTTTGAATAGATGGGCTATCAATGGTGGTAGAGGTCCAAAAATTAGGAAGTAGCTAATCAGGTCCCTCGTTGCTGATTTGTTTTCCATATTTGGAGAGAAATGAATTCATGGATCTTCACGAATGCATTTTAGTCTCCTACCCAAATCCATAAGCTAATACTTAATGACATTTACACTAGATCAATGGATTTTTCAAAGTTCAAATCTTTCTAGAAGTTGGTATCTTTTATAGATTCTCTTAGCTTTTAGTTTACTCTTGCCAGTAAACTTAGTTTCTCTATTTATGTTGTTACTTGATTTGAGCATCTTTATGTAATTTTGTTGAACTCCTCTTTTTAGTTTCTTTGGAAAGTTAATGATATATAACTTACTTATCAAAAAAATCCTAGATTTTTAATAGAGTACCATGGAAGAGAAAGATAAGGAGAAGATAATTAGTGAACAATCTAATCATGTGAGTGAACATCAAGAAGAGTTAAGTGAGGAACCAATGCATGCTATAAGTTCTAAAAATGAGGTAAAACCTTAAACTCCACCTATTCCAGTTCCTCAAAGTTTAAGGCAGTAAAAATTAGATACACATTTCTATAAGTTTCTTGAAGTTTTAAAGGAATTATAAATTAATATTCCTTTTTTTGGCATGATAAACCAAATGTTTAGTCATGCTACGTTTTTTAGGGAAATATTTAATGCCAAGAGGAATCTTAAGGATCATGAAATAGTGCACTTGAATAAGGACTGTATATTGTACTCTAAAATAAGCTACCCCCAAAAGTAAAGAATCCAATGAGTTTTCCTTTTATATGACCAATAAATATTGAGATATGAGTACTTTTAGGGTTTGAGTGTACTCATGTATAAAATAGTTGAGGTTTTTTTTTTCTGGAAAGCTAAATTCATGGTGCTTCACTCTTTTTAAAATTATGAAGTTCTATCATTTTGATGTCATGGAGGTGACACATCCACATAAAGGTACATTCAGAGTTGAAGCTCAAAGGTAGAAGTCATATGATGGTGCATGTGTTCTTAACCTCAAGACTATCATCCTCCTAAAAAACATTACCCAAAGATGGAGTCTATACATAGAATTTAAATAATCATTTCTTAGTAGGAAACCAAAATTTATGATTTTCATCTTTTCATATCATGCTATATTTTATGTTATTTCATTTTTTTAGAATACTCTAACCCTAATCATGGACTTTATGTTATGGATTTTAGGTAGTGAGTGAAGGTAAGAGAAACGTAAGTGTTATATTTTATGGTGAATTTGTGCTTTCAAGTTTGGATAAATCCATTCCATGGTACAACATATAAATTATTAGATTCTACACCATCCATCATCCCCAAAATTTTGTAAGCATCATAACTACATTTTTAATAGTTTGTTTTCAATTTTTATGGAACTTCTGAGCCTAATTAACCTATTGTGCTTATTTTCAATTCATTCATGAAGGAGGAATTCATGATAAGTCACTCTCATGCCCTCAGCTCATTTATCTTCTTCTTCCTTATTATCTCTCACTTCTACAAGGTTCATGAATAGATTATCTACATTTACAACCTTAGTAGATATGTTGAACTTCAATTCTCGCCCATTATTGTCATCATACCCCTCTTGATTTCAAAATTATCCTGCTACTTCACCGAGCTAGCTCATGGCAAAAAATGTCATCTTTGAAACTTCAAAAACCTACACATTAAATCTTTAATTCAGACTAGGGTTTGGGAGTCTTAATTTATACACTCCCTCACCCTTCTCCTTCCAACATAAACCCTCGGTAATTTGAACTCAAATATCCATTTTTCTCTCTTCTTCCCTAACCTTTGAACTTCTATGTTTTCCTTCATACTTACTTTGCTACTTTCCCCTCTTTGTGTTTGCATTATAATCTTCTCATACTCCTCTAATCCTATTCCTAGCTCGTTCTTATTCTGATTTTAAGTAAGATAGAGTTACATTGGGGAAAAGAGTAAGGTTTAATCTCATCCCTATTGCTCTCTATTTTCTCCATTTAGAAGGTGGGGTTTTTTCTAATTTTCTCCTTAGGTCTCTTATTTCACTAAATCTCTTTAATCACAATTTCACAAAGGTTTTCATTGAGTTTAATTAAGCTTTTCTTTAAAGGCGTTTTAGAGTAAAAAAAAAGGAATTGGGATTTTAGAAACTAGTGCTTTTTTAGTGTATTGCGCAACTTTTTAAGGTAAATCATTATCTTCCCCCATTATTATAAAAATGGTATGGGTAAGTATGGTATATGTGCTATATGTCCATGATTTCTTGATTAGTAGAGATTCTAATGTGCTTGCACTAGCTTGTAGAGAATGAATGAATGGACTTATAGGAAACATAGTTTAAAACTTCATATGCCTAAATCCTATGTCTATGGTATTGGATTCAAAACTTTTTGATATTTTTGGTGTCTTAAATGATGATGATATATATGGCATGTGGAATAGATTACTGCATAATGGCCTAGTAAGAAGAGAATGTGATTTTCTTAAATTATGTTCATAATATGCTCGTAAGATTTGCTATAATTCCTAACATAATTTTGGCATTTCTCATGTTAACTCGTGAACATAGTTTGTTGTGTACTTTGAATAACCTGAGATTGATTTTAAGTTTATTGGGATAAAGTTATGGAATTTAATCATGTGTAATTATTGTTTTGGAGGCTACTTTTTCCAAAACCAACCGAATGGCATCAAAGACCAATCAATTGGTCTGGTGGACTAATTGACTGGTTAGTTTGTGGCTTTAATGGTTTTGGTCTCAAATTTAACCCATCAACTTATTCAACCAAACTAATCGATTACTTCTAAGAATAATTGACTCTTTAGGTTAACTAATCGACTTGTTGGTCTGTAACTTAGGTGGTTTTAGACTCAGGTTAAACCAATCGCTTGGTTCAATCAAACCAAATGATTGGTTGGGTCAACTGACCTACTAGTTGGTCTGCAAATCCAATAGTCTTAGCCTTAGGTTAGACCCATCAATCGGTATAGCCAAACTAGTGAACTGGTTCTCAAAATAGTTAACTGGTGAGGTTGACTGACCAATTGGTTGACATCCACTAGAAGACTAGTAGAACCCCGACCGATTGACTGATTCATGAAACTGATTAAATGGTCAGCGAGACCCATCCATTAGTTTCAAAGCCAATCAACTTGTCTCAGCCTTTTCTTCCCGAATGTGATGCTTGAATTTTCATACACTTGGATCTAGTGTGTGGGTAGCTATGAAATTATATGGATTAGTGAAGTTAAATAATATATTAAAGGCAATAAAAAGGAATTATTCAATGTTTGACCTTAGTGTA
This sequence comes from Tamarix chinensis, assembly GCA_030549775.1. Lineage (NCBI taxonomy): Eukaryota > Viridiplantae > Streptophyta > Magnoliopsida > Caryophyllales > Tamaricaceae > Tamarix > Tamarix chinensis. The sequence continues at coordinate 38,948,675 of CM060173.1, read as the reverse complement.
GCATTTATCCCTCTTCTTGAACATAGCATGAATGTATAATCAAATGACTAAGAATAGATTGTCCATATGGTTGGTACTAATGTAATGGATTAAAATGATGGATAATAGACCTCTATTAGCTTATATCGTGGCCTTAAAATGGAAACACATAATTAAAATGACATAGCAAAGATAAAAGAAGATAACATAAACATATAAGATAGCCTTAAGTTGATGTTACCTATGATTAGTTATCTTCACTTAGCTAATGAAATAAATAATAAATAAAAAACAATGAGTTAGGATTGGACTCTAGTCGACCTATAATCGGATCTTCACCTTTAGCTTTAGGAACTTTATTAGAACTTCCTGTAATAAATAGGTAAGCCTATGATTGAATTATGAACTATTAATTTAACCTTAGCATTATCTAGAGTTAAATTTAAAAAGGAAATAAATGGAAATTTAATGGTTGAATTGGATTTTTAGGGGTGATATTCACATTCAAAATGATAAAAGAATCTTAAAATAGTTTGAATCAATACCATTCCAATCATCTAATTTTCTTTGAACGATTGGAAATGCATTTATATGGAAGAAAATATGTTATGATTGATCATCTTTGTCTCAATAATTCAGTAATAATCTATATGTAATGACCCATAAACAACATCATGTATATGACACCATAAGTGACACAAAAAGGTCAAATAGTTCTTTAGGATGGATATGGAGGTATAGGCAAAACATTTATATGGTAGAAATTATTAGATACTATTAGATGTGAAGGAGATATCATGTTAAATATTGCATTAATTTGAATAGCTTATCCTTTATTACCATATAGAAGAATAACTCATTATTAGTTCAAGTTCCTATAAATCCAAATGAAGATTCAACATGCAACATCAAACATGATAGCCCACTTGAATATTTTATGCATTAAAGGAAGTAAAATTATAATGTGGGAAGAAGATTCAATGATGCAAAAATATTTCTTTAAAGCATTGAACAAAATAATAAGAGATATTTTATGCTTTAACAATCAGTTTTGTATTAACAATCCATTTGGAGGTAAGACAATTGTTCTTGGTGGTGACTTTTGACAAATATTAGCTATGATTCCTAAGGGTACTTAACAAGACATTATTCAAGCAACTATCAATTCTTCATGCTTATAGAGAGATCCTAAGGTTTTACGATTGACAAATAATATAAGGTTACAAAATCTTAGCTCTATTGATGAATGTACTGAGTTGAAATAATTATATAATTGGATTGCAAGCATTAGAGATTGAAAAATTGAAGGTCCTAATGATGGTTATGCAACAATTGAAATTTAAAGTGATCTATTAATAAAATATTCAAATGATTCAATTTTAGTTATTGTGGAAATCACTTATCCAAAATTCACTAACAATATCATTGATGATACTTATTTTGGAAGGAACTATACTAGTACCAACTCTTGATATTGTAGAGTATATCAATGAATACATGCTACCAATTAATAGTGTTAAAGAGAAAACATATTTAAGTTCATATAGAACATATAGATATGATTAAAATAATGATATGTTGCTAGACCTCTACGCTCTAGAATTTGTAAATGGTTTAAAGTGTTTTAGTGTCCCAAATCATGTGTTGAAATGGAAGATTAGTACACTTATTATGTTATTGAAGAATATCGATCATTCAATTGGGTTTTGTAATGGTACTAGGAAGGTGATCACAAGGCTTAGAGCTCATGTCTTAAAACTAAAGATCTTAGGTGGAAATAATATTGGTGAACAAGTATTATTACCAAAATTATCATTGAAACCATCTTATCTGCCTTTCAAGTTCAATTGAAGATAATTTCCATTGATTGTATCATATTCAATGAAAATAAAAAAAAAGTCACAAACAATCACTTCATAATGTTGGTATTTTCTTCAAAAAAGCTATATTTAGTCATAGTCAATTTTATGTTACTATCTTTGAAGTCACAAATTGTAAAGGTTTGAAAATTCTTGTATGCGATAATGATATTGCTGAAAGTAATTCAACTATGAATATTGTATTTAAAGAAGTCTTTAAAAAGATATATTCATAAAATGTCTTTGATAGTTATTCGTTTATATCTATATTTTATTTCAATATGTTGTAACTATTATCTCATTATTAATTACTTATATAATAATTCTTCATCCAAAAAGTTTTATTTAGTTATGAGATGTTAGATATAAGTACTGATATAAAAAAACACCCTATACATCGCGCGGATGCAAATCTAGTAGTATTAAAAGCTAAACCAAACCTATTTGTTAGACCTATTGGTTTATGAACTAGTGGCTATGACATCTAGATTAATGAATAAGACCAGTTAAGTAAAGGAACCAGTGAAACCCATCCAAACTAACCTACTTTATCAAAACTCAAAAACCAATCTATAAATTTACAAAACATACCAGTTAAACTCTACACATTATTGTCTAAATTTTTGTTTTAATCTAACTTTTGATCATCTATATTTCTCTTCAAATATCCTGCCCTTTTACAGCTTTGTCCTCATTAGTTCGTCCACCATCGCTAAAATTGGAGCATCAACCAACGTCGTCACTAGAGATGGGAGGTTTTCTTAACATTGCACCTACTCATCATCCCTTACACACAAGTTCATTCATTTCATCTGTCTATCTTCAACATCATCCACCATTTTTGACTCCAACATATCACTATTACAAAAGATAAGTTGGAGCTTGAGCTTAGACACCATTATCATTGGATCTAGAGCTTGAAGTCATCAATTTTATTTGCCCTTGTGCATATTCTACTCCTTCCTTGCTGGAGTTAGAGATGGAGTTGGAGCTTAGAGGTTTTTGGTGACAAATAAGGCATGCCTACCTCATGAGATAAACCACAAATTGATGTTGTTCTTATCTTACTAATGGTAAATACACATATATTAGTGCTCTTGTTGTAGTGTGTTGTCTATTTGTGACTATCAAGGCAAGTGGTTGATTCTCTGTAGAACTGTAGCAGTGCTTATAACATTTGTTTAGAAAAGAAGTTGGTGGTTTTTTTTTACTAGAATGTAAGCATAATAAAATTATTATGTGTGATTTTTGACTAGGTATTTGATGATATCATGACATTGTGTTGGTTCATGCAGGTATTAGAGACATTTAGTGTAGTATGGAGGTTTGTGTGAAAAACACAGAGGTTACGTGTTTATAACCATGGATAATGTTTCTCTATGGAATATTTTATGTGTTTTTAGACAAAATTCAAAAATAAAGAAATAAACATGGGGGTCTCGTGTTTCCTAAACACGAACCATGTTTTTCTTTATTTTTGAAACATGATGTTTCTTCCTTGTAGGTTTATTTTTTTAATAAAAGGAGACATGTTGAAATCCTAGCCATCAATTATTGTGCATCCCAACTTATTCATCTTTTCCATAGAATTATCCATTTAAAGAAAATTGTATATTTGTGTAATTGATTAATTTATTTGTTTAATTATTTTGTAACTATACAATAACACGAATAAAGATCTCTACTTTTTCCTAAATTGTTGTGTTTTGTGAGTGAACTCTCAATTTTTCCTAATCTTGTTAATTTTGATTTGGTTTGGACCTCTCTAGATCCATACTAATTTCATAAAATTTGGTATCAGAGTTGCATTCTTGAAGAGATTCAATTATTTGGATGGGTACAAGTATAAATATTAAGAAGTTTAATCGATTCGTCAATTTTGGATTATGGAAATTGAAGATGTAGGAAATTATAGTTCAACAAGGATTGAAAAAAAAAGCATTATCCAACCATTTGAAAAAGCTGGAGTCTATGACTGATGAGAGATTTGAAGAAATCAATTTGAAGGACCTCTCTATAGTATAATTATATTTATCAAATGAAGTATTTTGGGAAGTGGCAAAAGGATCAGCAATGAATGCCTTGTGGTTGAAGCTCAAGTCATTGTAGATGATAAAATCAATAGCAAATATGCTACTATAAAAGAGTTAGCTTCATGACTTGAAATTAGGAGATGGTCAATCTTTAAAAAGTTATATGGATGAATTTGAATTTATAGTTAATATCTATGTTTAATTAGATGACAAAGATTTGGCTATTATGTTTTTATGTTCTTTTATAGTAGGTTTTAAACATCTTTGTGAGACTATTTTGTATAGGAAGGACAAGTTAGTCCTTGAAGATGTAAAATCCCCCTGTTATAATGAGAGTTGATTAATAGTCAATTAATTGGTAGCAATACTTCTAGGAGACTCACAAAATGAGGGATTGGTAGCTAGGGGGAGGACAAAGAGTGGGCGTCTAGTGACTATAAGAAGTCCAGATCTAAGTCAAAGAGTTGGTAGAAGAATGTCACATACATAGGTGTTACAAGAACAAGCATTTTAGGAAGTTTTATCCTAATAAGAAGCTAAATGCTATGTCTGGTGAATCATCTAGTACAAAAGATGATGATGTAGCTGCCAATGGTGATAGTGATGTGTTTTCATCCACTGATAGCCTAAACAAGATTGGTGATAGATGGATCTTGGATTCTCGGTGCTCTTACTATATATGTCCAAACCGGAGTTAGTTTCAGATGTTCAAGGTGAATTATAGTGGAGTTGTAATACCCCAAAAATTTACTTAGCCTAATTCCATGTCATTAATGCCCTAAATTTATTTCAATCTCAGGAAATCTTATTTTTAGCCTTAACCCAATTTCTTAATCCTAAAACTTTAACCAAATCCAAAACCTTTACTCAGATAAATTGTAATTTGTAAACCAAAATTAAAATCTGCTACAATTTCTGCTAAATCCTAACTATCTTGGCTAATCTAAAATTATCTAAACTAATCCCCTAAACCTTAGCTGCAAGTTTTGATTTTGTTGCAACTTGCCTTACAAATTGCAGTTCTCCTCTACAGCTGCACCATCTTCCATGATCTATCAACATTTCTTCTTTTTCTTCTTCTCCTTCTACTTCTCTTACCCCTTTCAACATGCACACACACAACCCTATCTCCCTACCTCCTTCTTATCTTTCTTATCCTTACACAACCCATACACATAACCATTGCTATCACCTACATTTTTCATCACAACACATAACCATCACCTTCACTGTCACCCTAGTTACCCACACCATGACCCTACACAACCATCTCATGCCTCCTCCACTATTTTCCTTATTTTCCAGATTCACACAATACACACACACACATATACACATATACACATATGCATACACACACACACACACACACACACACACACACACACACACACACACACACACACACACACACACACACATACTACATACTCTCCATCTTTCTCTTTGGTTTTACCTCATTTTCCCATCTTAGTATCAAAAGAACCATTGCTTGAGCTCCCTCTTCCTTCTCCTTTCTTCTTTCTCTTTTCTCCTTTTTCTTCCTTCTTCTTTCCCTGGTTTTTGGCCTCCGCACAACCCATTCTACCACCATACACCACCTCAGGCACCACTCACAGCCTATTAGCCAGTGGATCAACCACCATGGTCACCCCAACCTTCCCTAACACTATTACCATCCATCATGCCTCTTATCCCTTCTTATTTCCCTTATCTATCGCAATCTTTCAGACTGTACGGGCTATGCACGACCTCAACACAATCACGCAACACTTAAAATATTTTACTACACAACTGTGCAACCTTTGCATCACCTGGCCATGCATAATCTTTTATCTTCACATGGTGTGCACTAATGAAGCATAACCGTGTAAATTTTGCGCCTCCTAGCCTTGCGTTACTATTTCTTTCAAACAGGGCTACACCAGCTACTGCACAACCATGCGCCTTCTTCTTGTTTGCCGTACACCCCTATTTTCACCTCCAAACTTTGTCCAAATACCACCAAAATTTTACTATAGTTCCACTACACATTCATCTGCACATCCACATATCTTAAGCTCCTATTTGACTATGGTTATTTCTATTTTTACTATCTTTGATTTAACTCCTTGAGCTTACCCATGAATTTTATTATTTTTTATAGGTGGTATTCAAGTAGCTTCAAAATAGGTAGTATAGGATTTAAGTGCTTAAAGCCTAGTATCCTATTTTGTAAGGATACTATTCAATGTTTAGGATTTTTGGTGTTATTTTCTTGTATGGTTGTATGTGTTTTCATGATATTATTGATATATGATGTAACATGTGTTGATCATGATATTTTGTGATGATATGAATATCATGTTTAAAGAAAGAAAAAATGGGTGAGAGGTACCATTATGTATTTTGTTGTGATAATGTCATATTTGTGGAAGTATATCTTATGATATGAAATATGAGCTTAAGGATATTATATTATTAAAAGAAATTAAGAATGGGTAAGAGGTACCATTATTAATTTATTGAGATAATGTTATATTTGTGGAAATATATCTTATGGTATGAAATATGGGCTTAAGGATGTTATGTTATTGAAAGAAAGTAAGAATGGATAAGAGGTACCATTATTATTTTGTTAAGATCATGTCATATTTGTGGAAATATATCTTATGGTATGAAATATGAGTTAAATGAGTTTTGATAAATGAAATTAAGAATTATTATGAGGTATGATGATAAATTATGGAATTGAAAAATAATATGTGTAGAAGGTACAAGATTTTATAAAATAAAGATTATTATTTGTGCTTAAGAGTAATTTGTTCATTATGGAATAATAAGGAAATTTTAGTATTTTATTTGTTAGGTGGATTAAAATATGATAATAATAGCATGAGTAATTCTTGGAGGTTTTATTCTTGTTTGGGGTCCTTAAATGATTTAATATATTTAACCTTATGATGTTATCTATCAAAATTGGTAATCATGTAAATTTCATGGGAGGTGTTATGAAAAATCTATGGAACGTGGGTTTTGGATATTCTATGAGTAATATATCCAGATGAGATTATTAATGTATGTATATAAGAATTAGATCATGCATTTTTGGTATGGTAATAATGATGGGATTTGTGGAATAATTAATATGGGAGAATGAATATAAAAGGAGGTGTAGTTAGGGTTTGAAAGAACTTAAAGACTTGGACCTATGCTATATGTATATCTGTTTTAATGTGCTATATGCCTAAGAATCAAGCTTGAATAAGATACTAATCACTTAAAGTAAAGATCACATAAGTAGGTCTGAGGTGATCTATTTTTCTATATATATATAAGAGAAATACATACATACATACATACATACATATATATATGTATGTATTCCACTTCCACCAGAGAGAGTAGTGGCTCGAGTGTATTTTGCCTCAAGAAGAAGTTTTTAATCTCTGTTCTACTCATCATAAAATGAAAATGTATTATTATAACTTATGGAAAAGATACTAATGATTTAAAGTGGAAGAATACATGAGTTAGGAACAAGGTGATCTATTTATGTGTGTGTGTGTTCCCATCCTATAGGGTAGAATAGTGGCTAGGGAGCATTTTTCTCTAAGAAGATATTTTTAATCTTTCTTTCACCAGAAAGAATAGTGGCTTGGATGTGTTATCCCTAAAAAGATAACTATATTCTACTATGGACTTCTTTGAGCACTATATATTTAACAAGTAGAAGGCAATTATCTATTCTACACATAAGCATAGTATAAGAGGGCTCTTTAGTATATCCAGTCAGATTTGTGGGGTCCAGCAAGAGTGGTTTCGAACGATAGTTCATGGTACTTGTTCACATTCATTGATAACTTCTCTAGAAAGATATGGGTTTCTTTCTTAAAGGATAAGAATGATGTATTTGGTATTTTCAGATGTTGAAAGACTGTGATAAAGAATCACACCAAGAATCATGTTAAGTGTCTCAAGGTAAATAATGGCCTTGAGTTTGTTTAACAAAGTTTCATTGGTTTCTACAAGGATCATAGGATATAATGACACTGCAACTATGTTAGAAGACGGCATCAAAATGGTGGTACTAAGTGAATGAACATAACCCTATTGGAGAAGAATTAATACATGTTATCATAGAGAGGGTTAGGTAAAGACTTTTGGGCTGAGGATGTTTATATGGTAACATACCTAGTGGATTGGTTACCAAATCAATCCATTGATTTGAATACACTAAAGGATTTATGGTTTTTTAAGCCACCTAATTACTTTGATTGGTAAATGTTTTGTTATCTTGCTTATGTTTATGTGAATACTAGTAAATTTGATCCTAGAGCCAACAAATGTATCCTTCTTGGCTTTATATCCAGAGTAAGGGGTATAGGTTATGGGACACAACTACATCCATGTTCTTGAACATCAGGGATGTTATCTTCAAGTAGTCTATGTTTATCTAGAACAGTGAGTTTTGTGATGGTGTCACTAAGGAGGTGGAGTAGGAAAGTGCTTCTATCTAGGTAGAGATTGAGGTTGAGTTGCATGGCAAAGAATTTTCTAATAGACCCACTATTCTTAAAGTTGGCGTATCTGGGTAGAAGATAGAGAAAAGACGTGTAGCTCCAAGAAAGGGGTGGAGGATTGTCAAGCCTCTAGTTAAGTACAATTATGAAGAATTGGTTGGCTATGCTTTATTAGTGTAGAGATAGTTATTGATATGCATGAGCCAACATCATTATTAGAGGCTATTGAGAGTACTAATTTTGCTTAGTGGTGTGTTACTTTGATGGAGGAGATGGAGTCCTTATTAAAGAATTAGTGTAATACCCCGTATTTTTTAAAATCCAAATTTATTAAGTTTAATGATTTTATTAACGTAATTTGATGTACATAATTAATTATTTTAATTTCGATTTGTCTTATGGATTTATCGATGATTCAAATTCATAGTTAAATTTAATTAAATTTCTTATGAGTTTGATTTTTGGTTAATAATATGTACTTCCGTTCTTTCTCGTATTTTTATATTTTAGATTTATTTTTTTATTATAACTTTGTCATGTGATTACGACATTATTTTCAAGTTATATTTTATTGACAAAATACATTATTTAGATTATATAATTCCTATTGAATAGTTAAATTTATTGTAATGATTTTATCAGTAGAAAATATTTTCGACTCTAAATTATTCGTTTCAATCGTTAATATTTTTGGAAAGTTTTAAATTTAGAAGACATATTCAGGAATTTCTTTCCAAAATCAGCTTTATTCTGTTGTATGTTTTTTTTTTAATTTACAGAAAAATAATTTCGGACATGACTAAATTTGTCTCGGGGTGTTAGAGTTCAACTTAAATATTTTATTATATGCTTTAAATAAAATTTTGAGTTCTTATGATATATTTCCATAAATAATACATATTTTTTTTATGTTCATCGGTTATTCCTTCCGAGAGTGTTTCCAAAATTCTTATATAACTCTTTTATTAATTTTGAGCCTTCGGATCTTTTCGGAATAGATTTTCGATAAATAAATTTTTGATTAAATTCTCCCAATATTAATATTTAATATTTAGTATTTAAATTGAACTTATACCCAGGTACAACAACCCATAGTTCGTCTCTAAGGGGGTAGTTTTTTTATAAGTGTTGTTTTTTATATGGTGTCCCTATTTTCGTGGATTTAAATTTTTTTAGTAAGTTTATTCCTAAGGGGGTAGTTTATATGGGTATTAATGTTAGTTTGGTTTTCTAGCAACTTAGAACATTTTTTTCCTAACCCTAGGCGCTCTCGGAGACTTCGGGGGAGAAGTCTGTTTTTAAGGGGGTAGTGAAGAAATGCCCTGAAAATTTCTAATTTTAAATAGTATATTTAAATGAGGTTTTATTATAAAAGTTAATTAAGTATATTAATTTATTTAAAATAAAATGAAATTAATGAGGAAAAATCAAGAATAAATTTATAAGTATTTTAATTAGGAGGAATTTGGGTATTTTAACTAGTTAAATATTTTAATTTGGGAATTAACTAAATAAATTATTTGATTTGAAATAAGAAGGAGAAAATAGTTTGAACTTATTTTTTCTCCTTTCCTTTTTCCTTTTTCTTTTTCTTTCTTCCTTTTTCTTTCTTTTTCTTCTTTTTCTTTTTTCCTCTTCTTCTCGCCGAACTGGGCCAGCCCGGCGGCCCAGTCTTCTCCTTTTCTTTTCCTTCGGCGCAGCCCACCCCGCGCCGCGCAGCAGCTCCCTTCTGCCTTGCTTCTCAGCGACGTGTTTTATCATGTTTACTCCCTAAACTCCATGTTTCATTTAACTCACCCTCTTCGCCCAGCCGACCACCCGGTCTCCCTTTTTCTTTCTTTCTTCCCCACGAACCGAACCACCCCCCTTCCTCCTTTCTTCTTCCTCCTCTCTCCTCTGTTGCCGCTGTTGCAACTCCTGCGCCCGATAATGGCGGCGACGGCTACGCAGAACTTGACTGACCGATTCACCCTTCTTTTTCTTCCTCTTGACTCGCACATTGACTTGGAATGATCAATTATCCTCAACTCTCGCTCGTTCCTTCTCTTTTGGCTCGCAAAATTTTGACCCCGAACCAAATGATCGACGGTCGATTCCTGCCATAACCCTAGCGTACAATACCACCCAGGCGACCCCCAAAACCATAATAACCCATCTAAACTCTATATATATCCTAGTTATGGATGTTTTTGAAATCTTTTCTTTCCTGAAACCCTAAGTAAGAAACCCAGCCACCGCAGATTCAGACGCCCCTTCCGCCGGTTATAGTCAACCTCAGCGTCACCTCTACATTCCAAACTCTTCCTTGAAACTCCATCTAGCTAACTAAACCATTCTCAACCTTCGATTCTTCTTGCACGGGCCTCCATAACCGAACCACATTTGCCACTTCTACCACCCTTTAAACCTTAACCCACCATCCACCGCCACATTTGCCACTTCTACCACCCTTTAAACCACCCAATATCTCCTTATAAGTCTCCTCCACCGAACCATAAGCTTATTTCATTTTTCTCCTTTCCCCTTCCCTCTTTTTCTTCATTTTCACCCCTCTTAGACCACTTTTCCGGACACCTCCGGGAACCACCGCCGGTGCCACCAATACCCTCCAACTCAAGGTGAAACCCTAGACCTTTTAAACACTTACTTTCGATTTATTGATATTTATTATGCTTTTATCCTAATTTTTAATGTTAATTCGATTCTAATATTATTATTATTTTTATCAACTGTAATCTAATGGTTAAATCTTCTTTACATGTTTTGGAGTATTCTTGAGTTAGAAAAAATATTATTCTCGAATTTTAGTTATTTAATAGAATTATTACATGTTTACTATTATTATTAATAATATAATTAATATTATTATTATTAGTGTAATTAATTATTTAATAAGTGTAATTATTTCAGGAGGCATAGAAACCTAAATTTTTAATTAAGCCTCGCAGCTTTTGCCTTTTATTACTATTATTAGAATTTTTAACATTATTACTAATATATTATCATTTTTAGCAATATTTCCTTTTATATTATAAGTATATATATATTACTACTACTACTAAATTTGTTATTATTATTATTATTACTACTACTAAACTTGATTATTTATTTTATTATTAGTATTATCTTGAAAAAGGGGCCGAAGCATTTATTTCACCTTGTTTTTGAATAATGTCCATTTTATTGTTATTATTATTGTTACTATTATTATTCTTATTTATATTCCCATTGATATTATTTTTAGTATCATTATTATTATTAGGGTAAAGTTTTTAACCCTATATTATCAGTTTTTATAATATTTATGTTATTTCTATATCTTTAGCAAAGTTAGAATTTTATTAATGTTATTTTTATTAGTATGTTGTTAGTTGGTCAAAGCCTTATGGAGGAGTAGGAGCGTGCTCCAAGACCGGTGTCGTTTTAGGTAAGGAGTACTAAGGCCTTTTATGTGCTTATGTGTATTATGTGTTTCGCATGTTATGTATCTAATGTTTATTATAATTAAATATTTTATATGTGGTATGACTTGGAGTTGAAGTATGTTGTGCATGGTATGTGTATTAATTATGTATGATGATATGTGTTGTGTATGTGAGGAAGTCGATGTGAATTGTGTGAGAGGAAGGACGAAAAAGGAGGATGGGGAAAGAAGTTAACTAAGGGAAGTGAGTTGACCTAAATTTTATGGTTTTATAAGGAATAATCTAGTTTATGATGCTATTTGGGAGAATTTAATTTATGGTATTATATGGGAGAATTTAATTTATGATTGATTGGGAGAATTAAATTATGGTTTGTTTGGGAGAATTTAGTTTATGATGTTATTTGGGAGAATGTAATTTATAATATTATAGGGGAGAATTTAAGCTATGATTTGATTAGGAGAGTTAATTTATAATTTGTTTGGGAGAATTTAGTTTATGATGTTATTTGGGAGAATGTAATTTATAATATTATATGGGAGAATTTAAGTTATGATTTGATTGGGAGAGTTAATTTATAATTTGTTTGGGAGAATCTAATTCATGATGTTATTTGGGAAAATGTAATTTATGATATTATATGGGGGAATCTAATTTATGATTTGTTTGGGGGAATTCAATCTATAGTTTTCCTTGGGAGATTCTAATTTATGATTTTATATGGAAGAATCTTTATGGCTTGAATTTAGGGTTTGGTATGGAAGAATCTTTATGGTTTGAATTTAGGGTTTGGTATGGATGAATCTTTGGTTTTGGTTGGATTGAATTTATGGTTTTGTATGACGGAATCTAGGGTTTACCTAGTGGTATTAATGGATGTATGTTGGTATTAGGGTTTGTATTATGATATTAAGGTTTGCATGGTGGTAATTATAGTTCTATGGTGGTATTAGGATTTATATGGTGACATTGATGGTTGTATGGTGGTATTAAGGTTTGCATGATTGAATTTAGGGCTTCACGTGGAATTTTAGGGTTTACATGAAAAAGGTTCGAAGGTTTGCATGGAAAGATTAGTGTTTGCATGGAAGTGAAATTTACGTGTGAAAAGTTGATTTGGGATGTAAGGGAGGAAGTAGAAGAGTTATTTGGGTGTTTGAATGTTTTGGGTGAAAAATAATACGTAAGACATTATAAGGGTATGGAGGTGACTGAATTAGGGTTTGGAGTGATTGACTATGGTTGTGGGGGTCAATTAGGGTATGTGGTGTTTGATTAGGGTCTTTGTGTTATCATGTGTATATGGTGATTAAAGTGTAATTATGATGGTGGAATTTTATGATTATGATGTGTGAAGATTTATGCATGTCTAGGGTAAAAGTCTTTGAATAATATACTTAAGACATTAATCACGTAAAGTGAAAGATGTTGAGCCGGGCCCAGACCGATCCACCGGCATAATAGTGGCCAGGTACTGCGGTAACCTGGAGATCGATCCACCGGCTTAATAGTGGTAGGGTATGTTACCCTAGTAACCGATCCACTGGCTAAAATAGTGGGGGATCCCGAGCTCAACAAACCAAACTATACATGTTGATAATAAGTGGGAAGACATTATCTACTTACAGTGGAACATCGTGCGAGAAGGGGCCAGACCGATCCATCGGCATATAATAGTGGCAGGGTATGTTACCCTCGCGACCGATCCACCGGCTAAAATAGTGGTAGGGTATATTACCCTTGCGACCGATTCACCGGCTAAAATAGTGGGGGATCCCGAGCTCAACAAACCAAACTATACATGTTGATAATAAGTGGGAAGACATTATCTACTTACAGTGGAACATCGTGCGAGAAGGGGCCAACCGATCCATCGGCATAGAATAGTGGCAGGGTATGTTACCCTCGCGACCGATCCACCGGCTAAAATAGTGGCAGGGTATGTTACCCTTGTGACCGATCCACCGGCTAAAATAGTGGGGTTCCCGTACTCATATGGACTTGATAAAAAGTATGGTGTGAAATGAATTCTGATCAGAGATTAATTTAAAAATTAATCCAGTCTACAATCGGGCCTTGTACTCTTACTTGGATGGTCGTAAGCACCTTATGTCATTGTGTTGGTAATTATGCCCTTCTATGTTCTGCATGATTTATGTGTTTGTGGGTTGGCCTTAGTGATCAAGTCACCTTACTCAATACTGGACCCGTACTGATACTACCTTGGTTGATGGGTCCTGTGATGATCCACTGATGGTGGGGAGCAGACCTCTTGTGCAGGTTTAAGATCAGAGACTATTTTGGGGTGGCAGGCCTCACTTGAGTGAGTAGGCAATCCGGAATTTGACCCATCGGGTTTCATCTTGTTTAAATGTATTTCTATTTGGAAGTTACAAGTGTTAATAAATGTTTATGCGTACTCTGATTTTGTTGTATGATATTTTGAATTCTTTTATGAATTGTTAATTTGAATTTAACGTAAATCTTTTCTTTAGCCTTAGCACTTGGTACTGGAACGGTTGGAGAGAACCGGTATGGTACTAAGTGCGGCGGTAAAATTCCCAGAATTCACAGGTTTTAAGTGTTTCTATCTTAATTGCTTCCGTTTTAAAAAAAAATTAGTGAATTTTGGGGTGTTACAATTAGACATGGGAAATTGTGAAGGCGTTGAAGAAGAAAAAGATTTTTTATTGCAAGTGGGTGTAAAAGTTCAAACAAGGAGCTTTAGGATTTAAGAGACCGAGGCACAAGGCTCATTTAGTTTCACATGGATTCACTCAAATTCTAGGAGTGGACTATAACGATGACTTTTCTCCTATGGTTAGACATAATTTTATTCATACCTTACTTATGCTTATGGCTATGCATGATTTTGAGTTAGAGCCTTTGGATGCTAAAACTGAATTTTTGTACGATGAGCTTAAGGAGGAGATTTATATGCGATAGCCTAATAAGTTTATAGTAGAGGGATGCATGATCATATGTTCCTATTTAAGAGGTCATTATATGGTCTAAAGTATTCTCCTAAATAATAGTATAAATAATTTGATCAATTTATGCTTGATTATGGTTTCTCTAGGATTGATTGTGATGGATGTGTACATAAAGGATATGGAGGGTGGCTCTTTTGTGTATTTTTTTATTATATGTTGATGACATTCTTGTGGTAGGAAAAGATAATTATAATGTTGATAAGGAGGAGGCAATGGAGATCATTAGAAACCATGAGCAGAAGCTTTTGTACTTGTCATAGGAGTCCTATGTGAATAAGGTGCTGGAGAGATTTCATATGATGGATGCTAAGATGGTCGGCACTCCATTAGCTACTCATTTCAGATTGTCTTCTTTAGACTATCTCAAATCCAATGAGGAAGAAAAGTTCATGGCGACTATTCCATATTTGAATGTTATTAGTTGTATCATGTATGCTATGCTATATACCTGGCCTGATATTGCTCAAGTAGTTAGTGTTGTGAGTTGATATATTATGAATCTAGGAAAGGCTCATAGAGAGTAGTGAAGTGGATCCTTAGGTACTTGAAGGGGAAAAATCATCTTATGTTGAGTATAGGAGATCAACTGATTCACTAGTTGGGTTTGTGGAATCTGATTATGGCGGAGATCTTGATAAAAGGAGATCTACCAGTGGATATGTTTTTTGTCTTGGTAGTTTTGGTGTTAGCTAGAGGTCTTCCTTGTAGGATGTGATAGCCTTGTCAACTACTGAGGCAAAGTATATGGCTATGACCACAAAGGCTTATGGTGTAGTGATTTAGTACAAGAGTTGAAGTTTGGTCATGGTGCTCCTATTATTTGAGGTGATAGCCAAAGTGCTATATGTTTAGTGAAGAATCATAATTCTTTTCATCAACGAAAAAGCACATTGATATTAGGTATCACTTTATCTTGGGTGGTGTTGTTGTAGGAAAAGTTATGTTGGAGAAAGTGGGTGCTTTAGATAATCTGGCCAATATGCTAATGACGGCACTAACCATGGGTAAGTTCAAGTACTTCTCGGACTTGATTGGTGTTCATAAGTCCCAAGGTCCTTTGTTAGGCCAGATTTTTTGTAGTGGACTTTACATGTCATGTGTCACAAGTACCGTATTAAGGTGGATAATTGTGAATTTTAAATGGGTATTTGAGCACATTCTAATATTGTGTTGGTTCGTGCAAGTGTTGGAGAAGTTTGATGAAGTATGGAAGTTCGTGTAAGAAACATGGGGGTCCAGCATTATTAAACACATACCATTTTTATCTATGGAATATTTGATTTGTTTTTGGGAAAAAGTAGAAAGTAAGGAAATAGACACGGGAGTCCTGTGTTTTCTAAACATGGATCGTGTTTTTCCTTACTTCCAAAACACAATATTTTTTCCTTGTACGAATTTTTCTTATATAAAAGGAGACTTATTAAAACCCTATCTATCAAGTGTCATGCATCCCAAATTATTCTTTTTCTCCATAAAATCCTCCATTCAAAGAGAATTTTAGATTTATACAATTAATTGATTGATTAATTTTATTACTCTATAATTACACAAGAGCACAAATAAAGATATATAATTTTTCTTGAATTTTTCTATTTTGTGAGGGAATTGTCAATTGTGCATAGTCTTTTTTATTTTTATTTAGTGTGGATTTCTCTAAATCCATGCTAATTCTGCAACAGTATATTTTTTAAAAATTAGTTGGCTGGTCTTATTCATTAATCTAACCGTTATGTGTATTATTTATTGTAGTGTGTTAAGCCGTAAACCTCATTTTATATGGGTATTAGATTCATTTTTTGTCAGTTATTAGCTTGAATATTAGATTTTCTTATGATATATTTTTAAGTTATCCTAAATCTATGATTCTCAATTATATTATATATTATTTTTTCTTATTATGCTTCTATGATTATGTAATGTATTTTTTTTTTTGTAAAATGTGGAAATTTGATATAGAACATGCGTGCAAAGGCTAGTAATACTAATTCTACATCTACACAAAGCTCTTCTCAAAAAGTGTAAATGGCTTTTGGGAGGTGGTATTCAACATTCCATAAAACATTTAGCTAGTGTCAAAGGTCAAGTAGAGAGATGCAAAAATAATCCTCCTAAAGTTGGTTATGAGATGAATAATATAATTGAAGATTATTCTAATAAAAGAAAAGGAAGACACAATATATGTTAGCTAAAGAAAGCTCATATGGCTCAATGAGAATATATACATGTTCTTAACATTTAATTAAACATAAACCATCTTTCATGCTTCCTCCTAGGGTTGCTAGTGGTTTGGGTTTAGGAGCTAAGAAAAAGGATCTAGATAAATAGAAAGGAAATCAAACCACAATAGCACATCACTTTATGCCAAGAATAGCTTTTGATGCACAACCAACAATTAAAAGTGTTTTTATAGAGCAAAAAAGCTATTGAAAGGGTAGATATTATCATTTCTAAGTGGATGATTGATGCTTTTATTCCATTTAATGATGCAAATTCTATTTATTATAAAGGATCCAAATTTTCATACTCTTCAAGGTTATTTGTTGATCAAAAATCAAGAGGTGAAGAATTATGTTGAGGGTTTTCATCTAATATGGGAACAAACAGGCTATACCATTATAGCAGATGGATTGATTGATCAATATAATCAAACTTTGATTAATTTTTTATTTTACAATACAAAAGGAATTATTTTTTTTAATTTAGATGATGCCTTTGAAGCTTATAAAACTGCTGAGTTGTTGCATAAGATATTTAGAGAGATTGATTTGTATGTTAGTGTTGAAAAATGTTATGCATATTAGTGACTAATAATGTTGCTAATTATAATTTTGCTGGTAGATTGTTAGACGGTGAGTTGAAGACACTTTATTTCCCATCTTGCACTGCACATTACATAAATTTGATGCCTAAAGATATATGTAATCTTGTTAAGGTTGAAGATATTGTAAAGCATGCTTCTAAAATCACCAAATACATTTATAGTCATTGTTATGCTTTAAATTTGACCAGGAATCATACACTAGGAAGTGAAATCATTCATCCAGCTCTAACTAGATTTACAAATTATTTCATTGATTTACAAAGTATATTGTCATAAAAGAATACTCTTAGGGGAATGGTTGTTTCTAGTGAAGGGACCTTTTATGCTTATGTTAAAGAAATCTTTAGGAAATGTGTTGAGTTCTATATTTTGGACGGAGTGTGTTATTATTATACACCTTATAGAATCTCTTATGAGTGTTCTACAAATGATGGATAAAAAATAAAAACCCTATATTGGTTATTTGTATCAAGCCTTTCATAAGGCTAGAGATAGTATAGTTGCTATATTTCAAAGAAGAAAAAAAGGGTGGATTCTTACTTATAGATCATTACTTCTCTTTGGGATACTTAACTTTCAAAGAGTTGTCATGCAGTTGGTTTTTTGTTGAATCCTTACTTTTAGTATTCATTTGATATTACAAACCAACAAAACATTATGTCTACTATTATTGTAACACCCCAAATTGTACAACTCAAAAAATTTCACTGTACAATGGAAGAATATAGCTAAAATATAGAGTGTTACCACCGTAATTAATGTAAGCCTAGCTTATCATACCATCCTTAAATCAATTACAAGTCAAAAACCATTAAAAGTAAAATAGAGCAAATAGAAATAAGAGAAGCTTCATAAACATAAATATGAGTTTGGAGATTAAATACGAGTACAATATCAAGATATAAACAAAGGGGAAATTGTGGATATAAGAGTCCAAAAAAGTATATGAGTAAAACCATTATCCAGATAACATAACTATATGTCCAAAACCCTAGTATAGAAAATCGCTTTTCCCAGTACAATGCATCATAGAAAGCAAAATCATCGAGCGAGTCCGCAACAACCAACATAAAAGCATCAAAGTTATCTACTCATGGCAATGAGCATCACCCATAAAAATCATGGACAATACACTACATACTAAGTAAGGTGATAATACTATTGAATATGGGGTATAAATAATTTTATAGATTTATAGTAGAAAGTAAACACACAAGCTAAGTACACATATATGTTTACTTTCTACTATAAATCTGTAAAATTATTTATATCCCAGGACAAAATGCATCTAGAAACATTTCTTTACTTGTGGAACGGTTATCAATATAACCTCATGGGAAAACACTATCGACCACTATTCTTAGCTGGTGGAACAAACAGGTATAACTTATCATGATTCACGTAGTCTTCCACTTTAAGTGATTAATATCTTATCAATGATTATGATCATTCTCATGACTTATTTAATATTGAGTTCATGACCCAACTATTTTCAATCGATGGAATTATTATCAATCTACAACCCTAGGATAAAATGCTCTTAGCCACTTTTCTCTACCAATGGAACTGTTAACAATACAAACCCTAGGGTAAAATACTCCTTGCCACTATTCTTATCTGGTGGAATGGACAAGTAAAACTAGTCCTAACTCTTGTGATCTTTCACTTTAAAAGGTTAATGACTTATTCATGGTTTATTTGATGGTTAAAAAGCATAATTAGTTTAAGGAAAACACCAACATATAAATAATAAGGCCATTCTTAGAGGTTAAGACCCATATTTCCCCATAAAGCCCTAATTTTACATTTTAGGTATAACTTATTTTCTATTAATCTTTATTCCACCAATCTTAGTACCAGTTCCTCTATTATTATTATTAGCATACCCAAAATTCAAGGTCTAATTCCTATGTCTTACATATTTAATGTAACACCCCAAACTTCACTACTTTTTTTTTGAAAGCAGAAGTAATTAAAATAGAAACACTTAAAACCTGTGAATTCTGGGAATGTTACCGCCACACTTAGTACCGAACCGATTCTCTCCGACCGTTCCAGTACCAAGTGCTAAGGCTAAGAAAAGATTTACATTAAACTCAAACCAATAGTTCATAAAAGAACTCGAAAGATCATACATTAAAATTAGAGTGCGCGTAAAGAATCATGAATAAATAATAAGATAGAAATCAGAGTACGCATCAAGAATTATAATTTATTTCCAAAAGAGAATTAACTTACAACCAATAAAAGATTAATAAAGGGAAATCGAATCACATAAATATTGAAATATGGCCACAACTCTCTTGAAATTTGAGCCAGAAAAGCTCAACACACAACCCCGACTGATGTCTTGCCCACCTGCATAAAGTCAGAAGGGCACACTACTCGTGGGAATGAACAACACCCATGAAAAGGGTGATCAGTACGCTACGTACTGACTAAGGTAACCGAACACTAAGGCCAACATATAAGCACGTAAAATCATGCATAACATAAAGAGCATAATTATAAATGCATATGATCAACCAGGTTAAAGTACAAAGGCCCAATTATAGTGCGGATTAATTACTGAATTTATCCTTGATTAGGAATCATTTCACACCATGCTTTTTTATCAAATCCATGCGAGTACGGGAACCCCACTATTTTGCCGGTGGATCTGTCTCCAGGGCACTCTGGCTCCTGGCCACTATTATAGCCGGTGGATCGGTCACTTAGGGTACATGCCCTACCACTATTATATGCCGGTGGATTGGTCTGGCCCCTTCTCGCACGGTGTTCCACTGTAAGTAATTAGTATCTTCCCACTTATTATCAACATATATAGTTTGGTTCGTTGAGCTCGGGATCCCCTACTATTTTAGCCGGTGGATCGGTCACTAGGGTAACATACCCTACCACTATTAAGCCGGTGGATCGATCTCTAGGTTACCGTAGTACCTGGCCACTATTATGCCGGTGGATCAGTCTGGGCCCGGCTCAACATCTTCCACTTTATGTGATTAATGTCTTAAGTATCTTATTCAAAGGCTTTTACCCTAGACATGCACGAATCATAAATCATAAATTCCATATTTATCATCATACTTTATTCACCAATTACACATGTGCTACCACCAAACCCTATACATGCATGAATCACTCCCTTTACGCTTATCCTCAAATTTTACTTCGCATTTCACTCTAGGGTTTTATCCCGAAACCCTAATTTAGGCCTTAACATCCCCTCTTACTCCACCTCACATCACCTAAATCATTTTAACACCCCACACCTCACAAATCATCGATCCCATTCTCATAATTACACTTTAATCACAAAAAACACATGATACAACAAAAACCCCAAGTAGCCACACCAAACCGTAATCAACCACCACAAACTATAATTATCCACTCCAAATCCTATTTAACCATAACAACCATAATTAGCTATTCCAAACCTTAATTAATCACGACAATTCACAATTAGCCACTCCAAACCCGAGCTTAGTCTCCTACGTACCCAGATAATGCTCTACGTACTATCTTTCACCCAAAGTGTTTAAACGCCCAAACAACACTTACATTACATTCCTTACATCCTAAATCAACTTTCCACACATAAATTTCATACCCATGCAGACATTAACCTTTCCATGCAAACCTTCGAACTTCTTCATGCAAACCCTAAAATCCCATGTGAACCCTAAATTCAACCATGCAACCTTAGATTCTTCCATATAATTAAAACCCTAGATTTCTCCATACAGAACCTTATATTCAATCCATACACAACCAAAGATTCATCCTTACCAAGCCTTAAATTCAAACCATATAAAACCAAGGATTCATCCATATAAAACCCAAAATTTCTTCCATATAATACAATTGATTAGATTCTCCCATTCATAACCACAAATTAGATTCTCCCAAGCAAAAACATAAATTGGATTCCCCCAAACAAATCATAAATTAGATTCTCCCAATCAAATCATAAATTAAATTCTCCCAAATAACATCATAAATTAAATTCTCCCAAACAAACCATAAATTTGATTCTCCTATATAACATCATAAATTAGATTCTCCCAATTAATATCATAAAATAGATTCTCCCAAACACACCATAAATTCGATTATCCCATATAACATCATAAATTAGATTCTCCTAAATAAAACCATATATTATATTCTCCGCATAAAACCATAAATTATATTCTTCCACATAAAACCATACATTAGATTATTCCTTATAAAACCATAAAATTAGGTCAATTCACTTCCCTTAGTCAACTTCTTTCCCCATCCTCCTTTTTCATCCTTTCTCCCACACAAACCACATCGACATCCTCTCATGCATGTCTTACAGGGTCACAACACATATTGCCACATACACATAGCACACATACCATTCAAAAACATACTTTAACTCCATGTCATACCACATACGAAATAATTAAAAATTATAAATATAGAATATATAGCATACAAAGCACATAATGCATATAAGCACACAAAAGGCCTTAGCACCCCTTACCTAAAAAGACACCGGTCTTGGAGCACGCTCCTATGCCTCCTTAGGGCTTTGACTAGTTTTACCTATTATGAGGGAAAAGCTAAAATTATAATCCCTCTTATCAAAATAATATTAAACACTAACTTAATATAAGACTAGGCTTTTGATAAAATAATAATAATAATAAAAATACCCAAAAATAATATCAATATTAATATTAACAAGAATAATAAAAATAGTAGCAATAATAAAAAGTCATTACTCAAAACTAAAGTGAAGTAAAGGCTTCGGACCCTTTACCAAAATAATACTAAAAATATTATTTGTAAATTAAATAACCAAATTTAGAAATAATAATAATAATAATAATAATAATAATAATAATAATAATAATAATAATAATAATAATAATAAAATTATAATATTATTAGTGATACTTTTATTAGTAGAATATTAATATTAATAATACCAAAATTCTTAAAAATTACAAGGTGGTTTTTGAACCACCCCAACTTAATAATAATACCATTCAAAATTTTAATAATGATATTAAAGTTATATATACCTATAATATAAAGTTAATACAGATGATAATATTAATAATATAATTAGAAAAAATGTTAAAAATGTTAATAATATTAATAGAAAGTAATAGTGTGAGGCTTAATTAGAATTTTTGTTCTCTGCCCCTCCTTAAATAATTAAAACATTAATTAAATAGTTACACTAATGATAATAATATTAATAATATTATTAATAATAATGTTAAACATGTAATAATTTAATTAAATAAGTAAAGACCGAGCTTAATAATATATATTACTCAATAATACTTCCATACCTGTCAAAAAAATTTAGAAATTAGGATACAATCGATAAAAAAATAATAATTATTATAATAATAATAATTATAGTTGAATTAACACTAAAATTTAGGCTAAAAATAGAATAATTATCAATAATTCAAAATTAAGTGTTTAAAAGGTTTAGGGTATCACCTTGAGTCGGAGGGTATAGATGGAACTGGCGGTGGTTGTCGGAGGTAGCCGAAAAATGGATCTAAGAGAGGTAAAAATGAAAAACAAGAGGGAAAGGAAAAGGAGAAAAATAAAATAAGCTTATGGTTCGGTTGAGGAGACTTAGAAGGAGATATTAGGTGGTTTATAGGGTGACAGAAGTGGCATATGTGGCGCTGAACGGTGGTTTAAGGTTTCGGGGTAAAAATTCTGGCGAGATGAGCAGCAAACTTTGCATGGTTATGGCAGCTCATTCAAGAAGAATCAAAGTTTTTGAAGGGCTTAGTTAGCTAGAGGGAATTTCAAGGAAGAAATTGGGATGCGCAAGTGGTGTTGTAGTTGGCTATCGGCGGCGGAATACGCGTCTAAAGTGACGGTGGCAGAAGGTTCTTACTTAGGGTTTCGAGAGTTAAGAAGTTTCAAAATCATCCACGACTGGGCTATTTATATAGTTTAGATGGGTTATTAGGGTTTTGGAGGTCGGCAGGATGGGTTTGGATGATAGGGTTTGGGTGGCCGGTGTCAGAAATCGGTTGGCGATTGCTTGGGTTGGGTCGAAGGTTTGCGGAGCAAGAGAGAGAGAATGAGCGAGAGTTAAGGATAATTGATAATTCCAAGCTAATGTGCGAGTCCAGAGGAAGAAAAATAGGGGTGAATCGGCCGGTCAGAGTCCTCGTAGCCGGCACCGCCATTTTCGGGGGTGGGAGTTGCAGCATCGTCGACGGAGGAGAGGGGAGGAAGAAGGAAGGAGGAGGGGGCTGGTCCGGCTCGCGGGGAAGAAAGAAAGAAAAAGGGAGGGCGGTCGGCGAGGGTCGAAGGATAGTTAAACGTAACGCGGCATTTTCGTGAGGAACGACAAAGAACGCGGCGCAGCAAGGGCGGTAAAGGACGCCGATCGCGAGGGTTAGCTCATTCAATAAAACGACGTGTTTTGGTGAAGTTAGACATAAAACGCGGTGTGGAGGAGTTAGGAGAAGGGGCCGTGCGGGCTGGGCCGAAGGAAGAAGAAGAGGACTGGGCCGCAGGTAGGCCTAGTCGTGGGAAAAGGGAAGGAAAAAGAAAAAGAAGAAAAGGAAAGAAAAAAAAAGGAAGAAGAAAAGGAAAAAGAAGAAGGGAAAAAGGAAAAATAATAATATTGGGTATTTAAATTAATTACAATATTTTATATATTTAAAAATAACAATATTTGAATAAAATAATATTTAAATCCTATTTTAGTCTAAATTAGAATTTTTAAAAGATTTTCCATAAATTCTATTTTAATTAGTAAAACACCCTAATTTTCTTCAATTAAATCATTTATAAAATTATTATTAATTTCAAACTATTTTCTCCTTCTAATTTTAAATAAAATAATTTATTTAATTAATTTCCAAATAAAATCCTTAATTAGATAATATACCCAAATTCCTCCTAATTAAAATACTTATAAATCTCTTCTTGATTTTCCCTAATTAAATATCATTTCATTTTAATAAAAATAATTTATTTAAATAATTTTTCTAATACAACCTCATTTAAATATAATTTATAAAATTAGGAATTTTAGAGCATTTCATTTAATAATAACCCTATCTAAAAATTTACTATTTACATTGCTTACAAAACCCTAATTCTATAATTAAATCATAACTTTTCCTTTAAGAGTCATATAGTTACCGAGTTTAATATACATACTTAAAACAACAATATTAAAAATATATCCAACAATCATATTCTAACTCTAATGTTTCACATATGTGATAAAAACATACCTGTTTTAGAGTTATTATTCCCAAATTTAGCATTTTTCTCATTCTATGGAACTGATTTTATTCAAGATTACTCTGAACATTTCATATGAATCACCTTAGAATAATTTAAAATTCTATCACATTAAAAAACCATAAATTCCATATTAAACCCCATAATGACCAAAATGTCCTTAAGAGTAGCCAAATGCCCTTATTTCATGAAACCTTATATGGTTGATGTCATATATTCCAAGTCCTCCACTTATCATCATGCATATTACACATAATAATTTTCACAACTTATAATACTTTATTAATCCCAAATTATAACCATATATATCTTATTGATATTATTAGGATTTACGATGAAAATAATATCATATCGATATAACATGATTTACAACTTACTCATTTCTCAACATAAAATTCATGTTCTCATGACATAGCATAGAAGCTAAATTTAGCAAAATAATAACAATAATGAAATAAAACACATAGCTATGCTAAGTAATGTAAC
The DNA here is from genome assembly GCA_030549775.1 of Tamarix chinensis. Lineage (NCBI taxonomy): Eukaryota > Viridiplantae > Streptophyta > Magnoliopsida > Caryophyllales > Tamaricaceae > Tamarix > Tamarix chinensis. The sequence continues at coordinate 38,923,302 of CM060173.1, read as the reverse complement.
ACAAGACCCTAAACCACAACTAGTATCCTTACAAAGAGGACTTGGGTTAGTAAGCATGCTTATCTTGTCCCTCCTCTTTCGAAGCTTCTAGTAAATCACCTAAGAAAAAATGAGCAAAACCATATTATCATGTAATGATATCGTTAAGTAGGATTTAAGGTAAATGGGAGTGAAAGAAAGGGGAAAATCAAACCAAGGATCAAAGGGGAAATAGAAAAAGGGATATAAGAAAAATAAATGGGGGTTTTAGATTTAGATTAAAGTTAAGGTAATGTGATAAATTAATCATCAACTGACCGATTTGAGGTTTAGGTTGATAAAAATAGTAAAAACCCAAATGATGTTTAGAGTTTGGAAAAGATTTAGGATTAGAAAATTAGGGTAAGATTTAGGATTGAGGTTAAAACTTATTTAAGATATTAATTACTTGAGATTAGGTTTAGCTCAAATTCAAGGTATTACATCATTACCCCTGTAAAAGAGATTTTGTCCACGAAGTCAAAAGTCAAGGTTAGGGAAGAAGAAAAAAATGATGTAAGCAAGGTGATATTGGAAATTAACTCTACCAAAGTTGTTACCATACTATTGGGGACTACCCCCTTAAATGATAGAGAACGCCAAAACTCAACATAACTATGCCAAAAAGCTTAGGATACAACTTGCACATATCCTTCTTAGTATACAAGATCCCCTCCGCTACTCCATGATGGATCCAAAGAATCTTCACAAGAAGAAATGAGTTAATTCAAGTCCACTGAATATTAGTGTTAAGAATACATAAAGGCCTCTCCTTGTAGGATAAAAAATCATAAAGCTCAAACTCATCTAGTCTGATCATGGGGATAGATATGCAATGTACATCCACTTCCACCTTGGAACATCTAAGGGTTGGACTAAGCTTGCAGTGCTCCATCTTGACCTTTTGGCAGGTCACATTGTAATACCCCATATTTTTGAAATATAATTTTATTCATTTTAATGATTTTATTAGCGTAATTTGGTGTAAATATTTAATTATTTTAATTTCAATTCATTTTATGGATTTATCAATGATTTCAACTTCATATTTGAATTTAATTAATCGTTGTCATTGCGGATCATTCTAGATAAATTCTTTCACGACCATGATTTTATTATATTCTTATGATTTTGATTTTTGGTTAAAAATATGTATTCCTGTTCTTTTTGGTATTTTAATTTTTAGTATTTTAGATTCAATTTTTATTATAACTTTGCCGTGTGATTATAGCTTTATTTTGGGGTTATATTTTGTTAACGAAATATATTATTTAAATTATGAAATTTTGGTTTAAAATAGTTAAAGTTATTTTAATGATTTTATCCATAGAAAATATTTCCGACTTTAAATTTATTCATTTCGGAAATCGTTAAGATTTTTGGGAAGTTTTAAATTAAATAGATTTTTCGGAGCTTATTTATGAATCTCTTTCCAAATTAATTTCCTTCCGTTTTACCCTTTTTGGTTTGCAGAAAAATGGTTTGATAAAATTATTTAAATTAGTCTCAATTTATTAAAATTTGACTTAAATATTTTCTTATATATTTTTAAATATTATTTCGGGGTTTGAAAATGTATTTCGGTAAATAATATAGATATTTGCATTCGTTGGTAAATTCTTCCAAAAATATTTCCAAAATTCTTTATATAGCTCTTTTATCAATCTCAAGCTTTCGGATTCTTACGAAATAATTTTTTGCTAAATAAATTTTAGATAATATCTTCTAATAATATTTTTTAAATGTTTATTATTTCTTGTATATTTTTAATTGTAAAAAAAAAAGAGACCAACCCACCGGTACCCGATCCCCCTCATCTTTTCCTTTCTCTCTTCTTTTCTCCCATTCTCTTCTCTTTCCCTTTCCCGACTTGCTCCTTTTCACAGCCCCAACCTCATCCCTCATCTCCATCTCCTCCCTGCTCCTCCACTACTGCCTCTTCGCCAGCCACCACCGTTGTTGCAGCAACAGCCGCAACAGCAGTCGCAGCAACAGCTGCACATAGCAGCCGAAGAAAGTAGCAGCAGCCGCGCATAGCAATAGCAAAAGCGTAGGCTGTGCCACCATTGTCCGGCCACGGGCTACCCCGCTGGTTGCCGGCGAGCTATCCCTGACCTCCAGTGAAGCTTCTCCGGCCTTCTCTTGTCCCGATTTGCTAGTTTTGTTTGGTATAAATTTTTGAAAACCCTAACATTTGATTTAATCAATTGAGTATGATTTAGCTTATGATAAGCTAAATTGATTGTTTGGTTATATATATATGTGTTGTAAGATTGATTAGGATAGGTTAATTGTATGGTTTATGTTGGAATTTTGGCTAAGTTATGCCCAAATTTTTTAGATTCGCCCGATTTAGCTATTTTTGGTAAATTGAATATACAATACGTTTTAAAATATATCTAACTTTATGTTGGAACTGTCAATTTGACAAATTTATGCAGAATTAATCGAACTTGGATTTTCAGATCAAAACTCTTGTGGGTCTAAATTGGATTGTATAATCGGGTTGTTGTATTCAATTGACTATATAATTTACATTAGAATACATTTAATTACATTTCAAAACCATCAATTTATATATTTTAGCAAGAATCGATCGGATTTGTATTCCAAGATCAAAAACCCTAACTATGCTAAATTAGGTATTTCTTTTATTGGTTTTGAGTAATTAATTATATGATATGTCTAATAGCATTTATAAACATTCAATTTAAATAAATTAATAGAATTCAACCGAATTGTATTTTCGGGCCTAAAACCCTAGATTTCAATTGAAATTATGAAATTGATCATTTGTATAATTGTTTTTCTAAAATTGAATTTATAGAAATAGTGGAAATGATCCTAATTGCATTCTAATACCTTCAATTGAAATTAATTGATTTGAATTATTCGAGTTTGTGTCGTGGGCCTTAAAACCCTAATTTTGAAAATGGATCATCTTGAATAGGCTAATAGGAAGATTGTTTTGTTGAAATAGATTATCTAGATTTATTTCAAATTAGTTTAATCGTACTCTTAAGCTATCAAATTGAGATAATAAAAGTTAATTAGTCGGTTGGTAGCGCGAGCATTAAAAGCCCTAATTTGACAGATATGGTTTTATAAAATTGATTGTGTGATGTGTCTTTTATCTAATTGATTTCTCGCTTTGATTTTTAAATCATTTGAATTATGTTTTTTATCTTATCGGGTTGGATTTAGTTCTCTACAAATGGTTGGTTTGTCTCTTAGGTTGTAAAACCTAACCAGTGAATCATTTTCGATAAAATAACTTATAATCTATTATTCTTTTCTTGAGTTTCTAAATCTATTTGAAATGCTCCAAGCGATATGTATTTAACTCGATTTGAATAATATTTAATCTTAAATCTTAATAGAGCCATGCTTACGAGTCCTAGGTTTTGAACACATTTTTCAAGAAAGATCGTTGGTATCTATTTATATTTATTTAATTATAATAATTAAATTATTAATTGATAAGATGGTTTCTAACCTAGTTCTAATTTCTATTAGTGATCTAGGAAAACTTTCTCGTGGATTGTCGAGCTCTCGATAGGTATCTCTCTCTTTCTCAAATTTCTTAGCTAGCTTTGGATTTAGGTAATTCATTACTTACCTTTACTTATGGTAGAATCTAGATGTATGTCTGCTTGAAGTAGAAGGTGATGAGTATGCTTATCGATTATTTAATCATGTCAAGTGTATGTTGTGTTCTATGTGGTAATTTTATAGTGTTAATGCCAATGGATGTTAGTATGACGTTGAATATGGTATGTATTTGAGTATGTGAAGGGTTGAGTATGGATTTGAAACTATTTGATACCTTATGTTGTATCTTTATGTCATGAATTATTCATGTGGGCCGATTTATGATCGGTTAAATCCTTGAATAAGATACAAATAATTTAAAGTGAAAGATCACGTGAGTTGGACTAAGGTGTAGGGTCCGTTCCACCGGACGATAATAGTGACTTAGGTGTGTTGTCCCTGAGAGGTGATTCAAACTGTTCCACCAGTAAGAATAGTGCATAAAAAGTGTTTTGCATTGAGAGGTGTGGGATCCGTTCCACCAGATGATAATAGTGGCTCAGGTGTCCTGTTCCTGAGAGGTGCTTCAGTCCATGGCGCTAGATTAAGAATAGTGGGGCCCTATACTTAATGTGAATAAAAATATGATATGAGTTAAGTAATGAATAAGATAGTAATTATTTAAAGTGGAAGATTATGTGAGTCAGGACCAAGTGTAGGGTCTATTCCACCAGACGATAATAGTGGCTCATGTGTATTGTCCCTAAGAGGTGATTCAAATCATTTCACCGGTTAAGAATAGTGGCTTAGGAGCATTTTGTCCTGAGAGGTGTAGGGTCCGTTCCATCGGACGATAATAGTGGCTCAAGTGTGTTGTCCCCGAGAGGTGCTTCAGACCGTTCCCCCAGTTTAAGAATAGTGGGTCCCTAAACTCATCATAAATAAATAAAATCGGATGTAATAATGATTATTATTGGATTGTTGGATTGGTGTTACTTAGCATGTGATTATGATTTCTTGTACGCTTGTATCCTATGTGCCATCATGTATAGTCATGTACTCATAAGTATGAATCCATGACCCTATGTTTTATTGTATGTAATACAAGTTGAGCCTGAATTATTGTATGAATAGAATGGTGAATCTATCATATATATAATTGAGCATGAGATTTGTAGGCTAGAGTCTTTCATATCTTATGTGTTTCATGTTTCCTTTCATGAGTTAGGTAGTCTTGATTTACTCAGTACCGGACTCGTACTGATGCTACCTTGGTTGAATGGGTCCTGTGATGATCCACTGATGGTGGGGAATAGACCTCTTATGCAGGTTTGAGATTGGATTTTGTTTTTGGGTGGAAGACTTGGCTTGAGAGAGTAGGTAATCCGGAATTTGATCAATTGAGATTTGTCTTGTCTTACAGTATTTATTTTTGGAAGTATCAAATGTTGTATTTGAAATATCAAGGGCATTGTAATTAACTTTTAATTTCTCATACTCTGATAAGCTTTTATAATCTAGGTTGATTTCATAGGTTCTGCTGATTCATTCAGCGATGATTTTATTTAGTGAAATTATTCACTTGTCATCTTCCTATAAATATCTCCTTATGGGAATTTATCCTCATGGCATAGATGTTTGAAATTTTGTTTGATAGGTTCTAGCCTTGCATCTACCATCAGATAGATGGTGGACATTTATCTTGTGTTAGATGTGGTGGTAACATTCCCTAAATTCTATTCTAGCTTCTGCTTTATTCATTCAAAAAAAATTCAGGAGTGAATTTTGAGGGTATTACACACACTATGAAATGAAATCCGTTGCCTCTCACTTCATGTGAGGCCATTGATAGATTCTCATGAGATCCTTCTACAATTTATCTCCTCCTAAGTGGATGGGATACGGAGTATAGTTGTAATGCCCCATATTTTTGTAAAATATTTAATGAAGATTATACTAGTTTTAGGTTTTTGATTTTGATTTGTTATTATAATTTGGTTTGAACAAAGTTGATTTAAATTAAGGTTGGAAGATAAGATTTATTCAGTTTTTCAGGCAAACTAATCTACTAGTTTCATGAACTAATTGACAGATTCATCGTTTCATCCAAATGGGTTTTCTCGACTGAATCGATCTAGTCGTTTATAGAATAGTCGACTAGTAGGCCCAAACTGATAAACTGGTTTGTTGAGTTGGGCATATTTTTTGAACTTAATTTTTATGGAAAATTTATTATACTGAAATGGAACCTTGTACATCCATGCCGCATTGTCCCTAAGAGATTATTAACCTTTTTCATGATACATTTAGCCTAAAATACTACCTTAGATCTAGAAGTCAATTGGGACAATTGAGAGTGAAAGATGACCTTAGACTTTTCTTCTTCCACCTCTCTCTCTTTTGTACAATTATGAGATCAATGCTTTAATCTTAGGTATGATTCTAATTAGCTAGAAGACTCATTCCATGTAGATCTTCCATTACCTCTCTTGTGAATTCTAATTCTGGCCTAATTGACCTATATTCTTTAGAAATATTATTTGATATTTGGATAATATGTCAATACATCTTGGACAAAATCCATCCAATTAGTTAGAATTTAAACAATGAGTATGGTTTATAATTTTTCCTAAACCCTCTATAAATTGTGTTAATTTGGTTAGCCATAAAGACCCAATCACCCTTTTTGTACACCTTTATTTTAGCCAAAAAAAATTCTTATCTCTCTATATTCATCCTTTTCCTTTCTACACTTCAAACCTTATAATTTATTCCTTTCATTCTTGTTATGCTTTCGCTAACTCTCTCTTATTTAAATTGTTAAGTAAGGATGAGTTAGATTTGGGGAAAAGGATTGAATGATTTAGTTGAGCATTCCCTATTTTACCTTACATGTGGTGTGTTCCTTCTTTCCATTCTATTTCAAGTTCAAAATTATTAAGGTTTTTTACAAAATTCTGAGTTTAAGATTTTTTGTTTTAAGATTTTAAAAGTTGAGATCTTCATATATTGAGATTTCGAGTTTAAGGAAGTTTACTTGAATTAAATAAATGATTCTTACTTCTAAGATGGATTATGAGTATTCCTATATAATTTGGGTTTCTTTAAGTTTATATTTTATTTTGGAATTAATATATATAGCTAGCATAATTTATTTAGATGCATAGTTTGTATATTTTGTGTAAAATGCATGAAACTTGATAAAAATGGTATGTGATGGTTAAAGGTTGAGATATGAAAGTTAATTTTGTTAAAAGTATGTTATACTATGTTAATATATGTTCCAATGTGGTTAATAATGATTTATAAGTATGATTTAAAGCACAAACTGATTAACTAGTTAGTTTAAATCAATTGATTGGTTCCTAAAAAAGTTGACTGGTTGACCTAATCCATTGGTTAGTAAGCCTATGGAGACATTAGTTTTACTCTTTACTTAAACCCATCGGTTGGTTGGGCATAATTGATAGAATTAGTCTATGAATAGTCAACTGATTTTCTCAAACTAGTTGATTGGTTTGAGGAAAAGTAGGATTTGGTCAAGTGAAATTGATCGACTAGTTGGTATAACCGATCAACTAATTAGGTTAGACCGACCAACTGGTTTGACGAGTTTATGTGGTTTGCTTCCTTTTAGTTTAGTTAAGCTTAGAGGCTATGTTTGGGATTTCCATATGATTATTAATGGGATAAAATAAATATTTTATCATGGATTAATGGCCTATTGAAAGGATTAAACGAATTATAATTTATGACCTACTCTATGAGTATTATAAAGGTTAAATGGGCATTCCACTTATGAAATATAATGGTCCTTAAGAAAAGAGAAATGATGCACAACATGTGCTCTAATGAAATAACATCATGGGAATGAATAATATTGGATAAGGATAAATGGAAATTGAAATGCCCCGAAAATTTCTAATTGTATAAACTACATTTAAAGGATATTTATTATAAGAATTATTTATATAAATTATTTTTAAATTGAATTAATTAGGGCAAATAAAGAAGAAATTTATAAGTATTTTTATTAGAAGAGAATTTGGGTAATTTAGCTAATTAAGCATTTTATTTTGAAAATTAATTAAATAAATTATTTTATTTAAAATAAGAATGAGAAAATAGTTTTAAATCAATAATAATTTTATAAATAAATTAATTGGAGAAATTTAGTGTGTTTTACTAATTAAAATGGAAATTATGGAAAATCTTTTAAAAGTCCTAATTTAGCCTAAAAAGGGATTTAAATAATATTTTATTTAAATATTATTATTTTAAATATCCCAAATATTCTAATTAATTTAATTATCCCAAACCATTATTTTTCCCTTTCCCCTTTTTCCTTTTTCTTTCTTTTTCTTTCTTCTTCTTTTCTTTTCTTTTTCTTTTTCTCCTCTCCGAACTGGGCCAGCCCAGCGGCCTAGTTCCTCTTTTCCTTTCCTTTCCTTCACGCGGCCTAGCCTGCGAAGCGGCCTGCTTCCCTGTCTCTTTCCGCGCCGCGTTTTCATTGTCTTTCCCTCAAAACGCATCGTGTTAATTAATGAACTTACCCCTCGCACCTGGCCCGGTTCGCCGCCTTTCTTTTTATTTTCTTTCTTCGCGAACCGCCTGGTCCAGCACCCCCACCATCTTCTTCCTTCTTCTTCCCCGAGCCACCGTCGACTTGCAACAACGCCGCCCGTCCGAGATTTTCGGCGGCGATCTCGCCCGTTTTGGCCGGCTGATCTCCTCCCTTTCTCTTCCCCCTGTTTTGGCAGCCTCAACAACCCAACCAAATCTCAGCTTTCTCGCGCTATCCTCTCTCTCTCTCTCCTGAGCACACCCATGCCCGTTTTGACTCCTACCGGCCGACCTCGCCACCGTTGACCCTAAACCTACCTGCCTTACCCCGTAGCTAACCCAAAGAACCCTACCCTATCTTATTTTTCCTATAAATACCCTCGTAAGCTGCTCTGTATCGAGCTCTTGATCCCCCCAACCCAGAATCCCGACCTTGCCACCATCGCCACTTCAGACGCTTCGTTCTCCACCTACGGCCAACTTCGCCGCCCTTTATGGCCACCCATGTCATCCTTACACTTTCCTCTAGCCAACCAAATCTATCTCGCCCTTCGATTCTTCCTACACAAGCCGCCCCAGCTGTGCGAAGTTCTCTTCCCGATCAACCTTGTTTTCTGCCTCCGCCACCTTGGCGTCGCCATTAGCCACCTCCTCCGCCGCTAAGGCCGCTACTTTCACCTCCCAAAATGTTCTGCAGACCCTGCCCTACCTTCCCCTACCTTTAGTTTCCTTTTTCTCCCTCTCCTCCTCTCTCTTCCTTCTTCTCATCCATTCGGCCACCACCGCCGCCGCCGTGCGCCGCCACCTTTGGCTGTGCCGCTACCTTCATTCTGTCCCTCTCCCTCTGGGAATTCTTAAACAGCCCAACTTCCAACTCCATTCTTCCTATCTTATTCCCAGCATGCAACTTTCCCCTCTTTCTTCTCTTTTTCCGGCCACCGCCGCCGCCGCCGCCGTGCGCCACCGCCGGTGCCGCCTATCTTCACCAACATTTGGTTGAACCCTAGACCCTCTCAGCTATTTTCCCTATTTTTATAACCCTTAAATTATTTTATTTCAATTATTTACATATAAATACTATTATTATTATTCTTAATATTTATATTTAATATGCATTATTACTGTTATTATTAGTATTAATATTTTTATTATTATTTATGTAGAGGGCTGAAGCCTAATATATTTTAATTCGATTTTATTATTATTATTCTTATTAATTCTATATTTACTATTATTAATATTAAAATGTTATAAGTATAATAATTATTATTATTTTCTACTTCGAATTTCCATTATTCTTATTTATTATTATTAATACAAATATTTTAACATTATTGCTATTAATAATGTTACTATTATTATCATTATTATTATTATTATTATTATTATTATCATAATCATCATTATTATTATTATTATTTTTATCATCATCATCATTATTATTATTATTATTTCTGAATTGGGTTATTTAATTTACAAATAATCTTTTTAGTATTATTTTGGTAAAGGGTCCAAAGCCCTTATTTCACTTTATTTTTGAGTATTCCCTTTTAATTATTATTTCTACTATTTTATTATTCTTATTAATATTAATATTGATATTATTTTAGTATTTTTGTTATTATTATTTTATATAAAAAAAAACTATTCTTATATTAAATTAGTGTTTAATATTATCTTGATAGGAGAGAGTCTAATTTTAGCTTTTCTCTCATAATAGGTAAAACCAGTCAAAACCCTAAGGAGGCGTAGGAGCGTGCTCCAAGACCGGTGTCATTTTAGGTAAGGAGTGCTAAGGCCTTTTATGTGCTTATGTGTATTATGTGTTTCGCATGTTATGTATCTAGTGTATATTATGATTAAATATTTTATATGTGGTATGACTTAGAGTTGAAGTATGTTGTGCATGGTATGTGTATTAATTATGTATGATGATATGTGTTGTGTATGTGAGGAAGTCGATGTGGTTTGTGTGAGAGGAAGGATGAAAAAGGAGGATGGGGAAAGAAGTTGACTAAGGGAAGTGAGTTGACCTAAATTTTATGGTTTTATAAGGAATAATCTAGTTTATGATGCTATTTGGGAAATGGTAATTTATGATATTATATGGGAGAATTTAGTTTATGATGTTATTTGGGAGAATGTAATTTATAATATTATATGGGAGAATTTAAGTTATGATTTGATTGGGAGAGTTAATTTATAATTTGTTTGGGAGAATCTAATTCATGATGTTATTTGGGAAAATGTAATTTATGATATTATATGGGGGAATCTAATTTATGATTTGCTTGGGGGAATTCAATTTATAGTTTTCCTTGGGAGATTCTAATTTATCATTTTATGTGGAAGAATCTTTAAGGCTTGAATTTAGGGTTTGGTATGGAAGAATCTTTATGGTTTGAATTTAGGGTTTGGAATGGGTGAATCTTTGATTTTGGTTGGATTGAATTTATGGTTTTGTATGACGGAATCTAGGGTTTACCTGGTGGTATTAATGGATGTATGTTGGTATTAGGGTTTGTATGATGATATTAAGGTTTGTATGGTGGTAATTATAGTTGTATGGTGGTATTAGGATTTACATGGTGATATTGATGGTTGTATGGTGATATTAGGGTTTGCATGGTTGAATTTAGGGTTTCACGTGGAATTTTAGGGTTTGCATGAAAAAGGTTCAAAGGTTTGCATGGGGAGATTAATGTCTGCATGGGTATTAAATTTACATATGGAAATTTAATTTGGGATGTAAGGAATGTAATGTAAGTGTTGTTTGGTTGTTTGAGCACTTGGGATGAAAAAAATAGTACGTGGGGCAAATTAAGGGTACGGAGGAGACTGAATTATGGTTTGTTGTGGTTATTGAGGTATATGGTGGCTGATTAGGGTTTTTGGTGTTATCATGTGTATATGGTGATTAAAGTGTAATTATGATGTGTGAAGATTTATGCATGTCTAGGGTAAAAGCCTTTGAATAAGATACTTAAGATATTAATCACATAAAGTGAAAGATGTTGAGCCGGGCCCAGACCGATCCACCGGCATAATTGATGAAAGCCCAAATACCCTTAGTACCCTTACTAAGAAAATCACCAATTATCCTTTAAAAATAATTAATTATATTTGTATTATTGTCTTGCAGGATAATCAAGAAAATTGACAATCAAAGCCAAGCAAGCGGGGAAAAGGATTCAAGACGGTGCTATCAAAAACGGGACCCTGTTGCTGAGAAGACATACTCAAGTTTTAAATTATTAGCAAGAATAATGGCATTATCGCCAATTAGCAAAATTCTACTATTATTATTATCATTGTTTTGTTTATTTAGTTTTATCTTGTAATAAGGGTAGTAAGCAGCTAGTTAAATAGGATTTGCCTAACCCATCATTAAACCCTCTTCAAACCCCCTACATCAACCTTAATCCTACCATAAACTCAGCCCAAACAAATTACCATACCCTCAGCCCAAATAAATTGGACATCGACGCCCTGCCCGCACCAACAGCCCTTTACGCCTGCCTTCCTTATCAACCCGTTCGTCCCAACACCTCACTCCCGTTCGGTCAAAACGACATTCACTCCTCACGCAGCCTGCCCGAGTCGTCTCCTTCCTCTAATCTCGCATTCTTCGTCGACCACCATGAATGGGAGTTACCCACCTTTAATTCACTCTACCCGCTCCACCTTTTCGACCGTTGCTCAACGTTCGACTTCCATCTACCATAGCTAGCTGCTGCTCTATAAATAGCGTCGATCTTTATGTAAGAAGAACAACTTAGTTCGAATCGATTTCAGCATATGAAATAAAGCTTTTAGCTTAATTCTTACGATTTACGTCGTTTATTGTCGGTGTCCGACATTTCTTTGTTATTCTCGGTTGCGAGGATTTAGATCGGGCAGTCCCGATCTCCCTATCCCTGTTTCTATTCGGTTGTTCTTGCGTTTTCTGTGTAATTTTTACTGAACTCCACTTGGGGTTCGCTTCAGCTGGTATCAGAGCGTCGATCTGCTTCGCTCATCTCTGAATTAATGTTTTTTTTTCTTCTGTTTTATGTTCGAAAATCGTTCGGATCTGGGTATGTTTAGCATCGATTTTTTTGTTTGAAATTTTGTCGTTGCAGCATCAAATTCGTGTCTTGATTTCTAGTCGCAATTTCTGTGTTTCGATTCTAATCCTGTTTTGAGTCGATTTGCAATTCCCTGCTGTGTCGATTTCGACAGATTGGTGTTTTCTATTTTATTTTAATTTTTTTTTTTCACTGTCCCAAACAGCACCCTGTTTGGATTGTCTGGTGTCGACCCTTGTTTAATTCTACCGTGTTAATTTTTTTTATTTTTTTTGGTCATCTGATTTAAAAAAAAAAAAAAATAAATAAATAAAAATAAATAAATAAATAAATAAATTTTTAGATATCACCTAGTGATCCGAACTTGATACCAAAATTAATTTGGTATCCAGATATGGGGCAGGATATCGGGTATTAGGCGGCGATTCGATATTCCATATCGTTTAAGCCACCAGCTCGAAAAACCCGTCCTATCGAACAGTCACGGGCTAAAAGCCCAACATTCTAGTCCCCTATTACGTAAGTAATATCAATCGATCGTGTGACAATTTAATACAGATAAACGGATTGAAATGAATTCCCGAACCGGACATGCAATGTCAGGACACGTGTCGGAAGGATCCGATAGTAACTCAAACCCTATTTCCGCACAACTACGTATCCTAATAGAAAGACTGGATCGGATTGAACAAACAATTAATAATACAACTGAACCTATCCAGTCACCCCAGCCAAACAGACATCCAAGAAACTTTCACCCCGAACCAGATATTTTCTCATCCGACGGCCCATCAGCCCAAGAACATGCCAGGATGGGACATCGACCTCGCCGACATCCAAGACGGTACGATCAGGAGGACCGGAACCTAAATAATATCAAATTAACGATCCCAGCATTTAGTGGAAAAAATGATCCTGACGCATATTTGGACTGGGAAAGAAAAATAGAGTTGGTCTTTGATTGCTACAATTACTCAGATGAAAAAAAGATTAAACTCGCCATTGTTGAGTTCACCGATTATGCCATCAATTGGTGGGATCAGCTTATTACTAACCGGCGCCGAAACCACGAGAGACCGGTAAGAGATTGGAACGAGTTCAAAGGATTATTACGACGCAGGTTTGTACCTAGCTATTACTATCGAGAACTCTACCAGAAACTTCAAAACCTCGTTCAAGGTCCTAGAAGTGTTGATGAATATTATAAGGAAATGGAGATCGCAATGATTCGGGCCAACATAATCGAAGATAGAGAAGCGACCATGGCTAGATTCCTTAGTGGACTTAACAAGGAAATAGCTGATAAACTTGAACTCCAACACTATGTGGATATCGAGGAAATGGTTAGCTTAGCCATCAAGATTGAAAAACAGATCAAAAGGGTCAGGACCTTTAAACCCCAACCCAACTTCCAATCCGGCCATTCAAAAAATCATAACTGGAAGCAGCCTCCTAGAAGTGAAGAAAGGTCAAGAGTCCAGTTCGACAATCGGGCAAGCCCTCTTAAGGAAAAGGGTAAGGAACATCTAAGTGGTAATTCTAGCAATGGACGTTCAAGAAACATCAAATGCTTCAAATGCTTGGGGCATGGTCATATCGCGTCCGAATGTCCCAATAGGAAGGTGATGGTGGTTCGACCCACAGGAGAGGTTGAGTCCGAGGATGATGATTGTGTTGACCACTCCCCTACTCCTATTGACCCCTATGATAGTGACCCTGGCAATGATGAGGTATATGCTTCCGAGGGAGAACTACTCGTCGTACGACGTGCCCTGAACGTACATGCAAAAGTTGATGACGAGCGAATACAACGTGAAAATATCTTCCATACCAGATGTCGAATCAGTGACAAGTTGTGTAGTTTGATCATTGATAGCGGTAGCTGTGTTAACGCCGCAAGTGCTAGCCTAATTACCAAATTAGGGTTGACAGCCACGAAGCACCCTCGACCCTATAAACTACAATGGCTCAACGACACGGGTGAGGTCAAGGTCTACAAACAAGTATTACTTGCCATCCAAATTGGGAAATATACGGATGAAGTATTATGTGATGTCATTCCTATGCACGCTAGTCACGTTCTACTTGGGAGACCATGGCAGTTTGATAGGAAAGTGACCCATGACGGGTATAAAAATAGCTACTCCCTTATCAAGGATGACAAAAAGATCACTCTAATGCCGCTATCACCCCAGCAAGTCCATGATGATCAACTCAAGCTTCAAGCCGAATTCAAGAGCATGAGGGAGGAGATAAGTAAGACCTCAAAATCCAACATGGAAGGCCAGAATAAACCACTACGTAACTTTTTCGCCCGAAAAAGAGACATCTCTTATGCTTTCTCTACGAAGTTACCCATCTATATGCTCTTGCGTAAAGAATGTTATCATAGTGATTTTTCTCTACTTGATTCTGTTCCTGAGGACATACGCACTTTACTCAATGAATACTCTGAGCTCTTTCCTGAAGAAATTCCACAAGGGCTACCTCCAACTAGAGGAATCGAACATCAGATTGATTTCATACCTGGAGCTTCCATTCCCAATAGACCTGCATATCGAGCTAACCCTGAGGAAGTAAAAGAACTAAAGAAGCAGGTAACTGAATTACTTGAAAAGGGGCACATTCGAGAGTCCATGAGTCCTTGTGCTGTTCCGGTGTTACTAGTTCCAAAGAAGGACGGAAGTTGGCGCATGTGTATTGACAGTAGAGCTGTTAATAAAATTACCGTCAAATACCGATACCCCATCCCTCGGTTAGATGAAATGCTTGACCAATTGCATGGGTCTATTATATTTTCAAAAATTGATTTAAAAAGTGGATACCATCAGATTCGCATGAAGGCTGGCGATGAATGGAAAACGGCCTTTAAAACCAACTTTGGACTCTATGAGTGGCTGGTGATGCCCTTCGGCCTGTCTAATGCACCTAGTACTTTCATGCGACTAATGAATTATGTGCTCAGACACTTTATTGGTAAATTCGTCGTCGTATACTTTGACGACATCCTTATATATAGCAAATCTTACGAGGAACACTTTGATCATCTACGATCTGTCCTTGAGGTGTTTAAAAGCGAGAAATTATATGCCAACCTCTCCAAGAGCAGATTCTGTTTAGAAAGTGTTGTGTTTCTGGGATTTGTAATAGGCAAGGATGGAATATCCGTTGACGATGAAAAGGTGAAGGCCATACGAGACTGGCCCGTACCCCAGTCTATTACAGAAGTAAGAAGCTTCCATGGCTTATGTAGCTTCTACCGGAGATTTGTGCGTAACTTCAGTACTATAGCCGCTCCCCTCACCTCAGTTATAAAAAAGGAAGTCGGGTTTAAATGGGAGAAAGAACAGCAGAATGCCTTTGACTTATTAAAAGAAAAGTTGACTAATGCCCCCATATTATCGCTACCTGATTTCGATAAGGCTTTTGAAATTGACTGTGACGCATCAGGAATAGGTATTGGAGCTGTCCTATCTCAAGAAAGAAAACCTATTGCCTACTTCAGTGAAAAATTGAGCGGTGCTACCCTTAATTACTCCACCTATGAGAAAGAATTATTTGCCCTAATTAGGGCTTTGGAAACTTGGCAACACTACCTATGGTCCAAGGAATTCATCATTCATTCAGACCACCAAGCACTCAAATACCTAAAATCTCAGCATAAGCTAAATCGGAGACAAGCCAAGTGGATTGAATTCCTTGAAACCTTCCCATATATGATTAAGTACAAAAAAGGTGGTGATAATATTGTTGCTGATGCCCTAAGCAGGAGATATACATTGATTGCTACCTTGGATGCTCATTTATTAGGGTTTACCTATATTAAAAATCTATATGCAGCTGATGATGACTTTTCCGAATTATTCAAAGCATGCGAAAATACCACCATCGGAAAATACTATCGTCATGAGGGCTTACTTTTTCGTGACAATAGATTATGCATACCTAGATGCTCTATGCGTGCCTTGCTTATACAAGAAGCCCATAGTGGAGGTCTAATGGGCCACTTCGGCCATCTCAAAACTTTAAGTATCATCAAAGAGCATTTCTATTGGCCCCACCTCAAACGAGATGTGCAAAGATTTTGTGATCAGTGCGTGACTTGTAAACATGCTAAATCCACTTCTAAGCCACATGGGTTATACACACCTCTTCCCGTCCCTAAGCAACCTTGGGTTGACATTTCCATGGATTTTGTACTTGGACTACCCAGGTCTAACAGAGGGAAAGATAGCATCATGGTAGTTGTCGACCGATTCTCTAAAATGGCACATTTTGTTGCTTGCCACCGTACCAATGATGCTACCACAATAGCTGATTATTTCTTCCAAAATATTGTGCGCTTACATGGTGTACCACGTACCATTGTATCCGACAGGGATGTCAAATTTCTCAGCCACTTTTGGCGGGTCTTATGGGGAAAATTGGGAACAAAGTTACTATTTTCTACTACATGCCATCCCCAGACTGACGGCCAAACCGAAGTAGTAAATTGCACTCTTGGTAACATGCTTCGAGCTATCCTGGATAATAACATTAAGCATTGGGAATCCCACCTACCACATGTGGAGTTCGCATACAATCGGACCATCCACTCCACCACCAAAAAGACTCCCTTTGAAATTGTCTACGGGTTTAATCCTCTTTCACCCCTTGATCTTATTCCTTTACCCATAACCGATTATGCTAACTTTGATGCAGAAAAAAGGGCGCAATCCATAAAATCATTACATGAGTCAGTCGAGAAACAGATAAACCTACGCAATCATCAGATAGCAAGCACAGCAAACAAACACCGCAAGAAGATTATCTTCGCCCCAGGAGATCTTGTGTGGGTCCATTTACGAAAAGAAAGGTTTCCTACCCAAAGGAAATCCAAGCTCGCACAAAGAGGCGACGGTCCCTTTACCATCTTGGAACGCATTAACGATAACGCTTACAAGATCGATCTTCCAGGAAAATATGGCAATATCAGTGATACTTTTAATGTTTCTGACCTATCCCCATTTTATGATGCAGGTTCGGTTTCGGTGACGAAACCTTTTCAAGAAGGGGAGGATGATGAAAGCCCAAATACCCTTAGTACCCTTACTAAGAAAATCACCAATTATCCTTTAAAAATAATTAATTATATTTGTATTATTGTCTTGCAGGATAATCAAGAAAATTGACAATCAAAGCCAAGCAAGCGGGGAAAAGGATTCAAGACGGTGCTATCAAAAACGGGACCCTGTTGCTGAGAAGACATACTCAAGTTTTAAATTATTAGCAAGAATAATGGCATTATCGCCAATTAGCAAAATTCTACTATTATTATTATCATTGTTTTGTTTATTTAGTTTTATCTTGTAATAAGGGTAGTAAGCAGCTAGTTAAATAGGATTTGCCTAACCCATCATTAAACCCTCTTCAAACCCCCTACATCAACCTTAATCCTACCATAAACTCAGCCCAAACAAATTACCATACCCTCAGCCCAAATAAATTGGACATCGACGCCCTGCCCGCACCAACAGCCCTTTACGCCTGCCTTCCTTATCAACCCGTTCGTCCCAACACCTCACTCCCGTTCGGTCAAAACGACATTCACTCCTCACGCAGCCTGCCCGAGTCGTCTCCTTCCTCTAATCTCGCATTCTTCGTCGACCACCATGAATGGGAGTTACCCACCTTTAATTCACTCTACCCGCTCCACCTTTTCGACCGTTGCTCAACGTTCGACTTCCATCTACCATAGCTAGCTGCTGCTCTATAAATAGCGTCGATCTTTATGTAAGAAGAACAACTTAGTTCGAATCGATTTCAGCATATGAAATAAAGCTTTTAGCTTAATTCTTACGATTTACGTCGTTTATTGTCGGTGTCCGACATTTCTTTGTTATTCTCGGTTGCGAGGATTTAGATCGGGCAGTCCCGATCTCCCTATCCCTGTTTCTATTCGGTTGTTCTTGCGTTTTCTGTGTAATTTTTACTGAACTCCACTTGGGGTTCGCTTCAATAATAGTGGCCAGGTACTGCGGTAACCTGGAGATCGATCAACCGGCTTAATAGTGGTAGGGTATGTTACCCTAGTGACCGATCCACCGGCTAAAATAGTGGGGGATCCTGAGCTCAATGAACCAAACTATACATGTTGATAATAAGTGGGAAGACATTATCTACTTATAGTGGAACACCGTGCGAGAAGGGGCCAGACCAATCCACCGGCATATAATAGTGGCGGGGTATGTTACCCTCGCGACCGATCCACCGGCTAAAATAGTGGCAGGGTATGATACCCTTGCGACCGATCCACCGACTAAAATAGTGGGGTTCCCGTACTCGTATGGACTTGATAAAAAGTATGGTGTGAAATGAATTCTGATAAGAGATTAATTTAAAAATTAATCCAGTCTACAATCGGGCCTTGTACTCTTACTTGGATGGTCGTAAGCACCTTATGTCACTGTATTGGTAATTGCCCTTCTATGTTCTACATGATTTATGTGTTTGCGTGTTGGCCTTAGTGATCAAGTCACCTTACTCAGTACTGGACCCGTACTGATACTACCTTGGTTGATGGGTCCTGTGATGATCCACCGATGGTGGGGAGCAGACCTCTTGTGCAGGTTTAAGATCAGAGACTATTTTGGGGTGGCAGGCCTGACTTGAGTGAGTAGGCAATCCGGAATTTGACCAATCGGGTTTTATCTTGTTAAATGTATTTCTATTTGGAAGTTACAAGTGTTATTTGAAACTTCAAGGATATTGTAATTAACTCTTAATTTCTCGTACTCTGATTTTGTTGTATGATCTTTCGAATCCTTTTATGAATTGTTAATTTGAATTTAACGTAAATCTTTTCTTTAGCCTTAGCACTTGGTACTGGAACGGTTGGAGAGAACCGGTCTGGTACTAAGTGTGGTGGTAACATTCCCAGAATTAACAGGTTTTAAGTGTTTCTATCTTAATTGCTTCCGTTTTAAAAAAAAAGTTAGTGAATTTTGGGGTGTTACAAAAATCCCATAGAATTAGGAAATAGAAATGATTAATATGGAGGAAATATGTTAATGCCTTGCTTATTGTTATATGGGCCTTGTGTGATCACTTCCCTTTATGAATAATGTACTGATCATATAAATCGAAAGGCAATTGAGATGTGTATGGGTCAGAGTTACATGATCCTCGACTAGCTACCAGGTGTTAGTCTACCTTAAGGCATTTATTGGTGCATTCGGGCTTTACCTTTAGGTAGGATCCTTAGAGGTTCAGATGTTTTACCTACTCTTGACACAGATGATGTACTAAGGGGCATCGATACTAAAGGGTCTGATTACCTCGGTGTTTAGCTTTGGCCTGGACTTATGTCCATATTGATTATCTTTAGCCTGAACTTATGTCCATTCTAGATTAGCTTCAGCTTGGATTTTATATCCCTTATTTGGATAAGCTTCTATGGTATGTGAGATCATAGAGTGGTGCACAATCTATTGCTCGATAACAAAAAGTGTGATGATAAGTAATTAGATGATAAATTATGAATGATGACTAAGTGAATGCTTATTAATTGGTTAAGGATGGAAATAAATGAAATGCCCCTAAAATATTTATTTTAAGAAATATAATTAAATAAGGTTTTATGAGGGAATTAATTTGATTTATTATCTTATTTAAAATGAGAGGATTTATTTAGGAAAAATTAATAAGAATTTATGAATATTTTTATTAAGGAAAAATTGGGCTTTTTGGTAATTAAAATGAAATTTAGGAAAAGACTTTTAGAAACTCTAAAAATAGCATAAAAAGGAGATTTAATATTATTTTATTTAAATATTTGTATTCTAAATACCCTAAAAAATCTATATAATTTATTTAACCCCAAACCACTTAAATTTTCCTTTTTCTTTTTCTTTCCTCCTTTTTCTTTCTTTTCTCTCTTTTATTTCTTTTTCATTTTTTTCTTCTTTTTCTTTTTCTCTTCTCTCGATTGGGCTTGGAGCGCGGCCCAATCATTCTTCTTTCCCTTCCTTCTCCCGCGTCCCAGCACCGCTCCTTCTTTTCTTCTTCTTCAGACACTATGTTTTGTTCTTTGTTTCCCTAGGACGCGCTTTTCATTAAAAGACTTATAACCAGCGCCGACCGGCGCGGTTCTTCCCCTTTTCTTTTCTTTCTCCTAGGCGCCGATTCACCCCTCCTTCTTCCTCCTTCCTCCTCCGTCGTTGAGCTGCGCCTTTGAAAGTACGAAAATGGCGCTGCCGACCACGCAGGTTTTGATTGGCTGTTTCTCCCCTCATTATCTCCCTCTTAACTTGCAGATTGGCTTGCTATAATCCTTTTCCCTTATCTGTCGCTCGATTTCTCTCTTTCGCTTCGCGAATGTTCGACCAGACCAAAATTTTTGCCTGTTGATTAACGCTGCTGGCCACCCCAAACCTAGCATCCAATACCCTCCTACCAACCTCCAAAACCCTACCATCCCATTTAAGCTCTATAAATACCCCTGGTGTGGGTGTTTTTAAAACCATTTATCCCCGAAACCCTAAGAGCTAACATGTGCGCCACCGTGACTTTAAACGAGCCGTTCACCACCGTTAGCCAACTTTGCCGCCACCTCTGCCTCCCAAATTCTTCCCTGCACCGCCCTCTAGCTATCTAAGCTCTCCATCTCCTTCGATTCTCTTCACATGAGCCACCACAGTCATGCGAAGTTTCCTGTCCATCTCGCAAAAGAATTTTACCCCGCAACCTTCAAGCCACCGTCCGCCACCATATCCGCCACTTCTACTGCCTTCTGTACCACCCAAAAACTTCTACTAATTCTCCTTCGCCGAACCATAACCTCATTTTCCCTTTTTTCCTTCTCCTCCCCTCTTTTTCTTCATCTTTTCCCCTTTTATCCCTCTTTTCCAGCCACCGTTGGTGCCACCCATCTCCGCTGGCTCAAGGTAAAACTCTAGACCCTCTCAACCCTTCTTTTCTATTTATTTAAATTTGTTCTATTTTTATCTAAATTTTAAATAGTTATTCGATTATTATTATTATTATTATTAGATGTAATATTCTTGATAAATTTTGTTGGGAGGGTTGAGATTATTCTTTAGTTAATTAAATTGTTAGTTTCAAATTTTAAGAATTTATTTAAATTATTATAAGTTTATTATCATTATTAATATTATTATTATTAGTATAAATATTTTATTATTTTTATAATTATTTAGGGAGGGGCGAGACCTTAAGTTTTAATTAGATTTCGTAGGCTTGTATTTTTATTACTATTATTATTATTATTACTATTATTATTATTATTATTATCATCATCATTATCTTTATTATTTTTAATATTATAAGTAATATATGTTATTAATATTATTATTAATATTATTGAATAGTACTTCCATTTTTAGAGGTAGGATCGAAAGCCCCACCTTGTAATTTTAAGCTTATATTATTATTATTATTATTATTTCTATTATTATTATTATTACTACTAATATTTTATTATTATTAATATCATTATTATTATTATTATCATCATCATCATCATCATCATCATCATCATCATCATCATCATTAGTAGCATTATTTTTGGGTGAAGGGTAGAAACCTTTATATTACCATTCGTTTTAAATTACATTAGTATTATTATTAGTATTTTTAGTAGTATTTTGTATAGTTAATTCTAGTATAGTATTATTTTAATTAAAAACCAAGTCTTAAGATAAGTTAGTAATTAATAGCATTTATAGGAAGGAATCTAATTCTAGTATTCTTCCCATAATAGGTGAGCCCAGTCAAAGCCCTCAAGAGATATAGGAGCATGATCCAAGACCTGTGACTTTTTAGGTAAGGGGTGCTAAGGCCATTTGTGTAATATGTGATTTATATGCCATGCATGCCATGTGATATGATTTATTGTGTATTTCATGTGTATATTGTACAACTATTATGAATGCAACATTGAGGTACGTATTGTGTAAATAATTGTGGCATGAGAATGATGTATATAAATGTGTTATTATTATGGTATGATGTGGCCTTGAGACCTGCATGATGGGGAGTTGCATGGTGTTAGGTCTTTGTATGGAATTGCATGGTAATAGGGTTTTGTATGGAGTTGCATGGTGTTAGGTTTTTGCATGGAGTTTCTTGGTGTTAGGGTTTTGTATGGAGTAGTAGGGTTTTGCATGGAGTAGTGGGGCATGGTGGTATTAATAGTTTCACAGTGGTATTAGGGTTTGCATAGTAGTATTAATGGTTGCATGGTGGTATTAGGGTTGCATGGTGATATTAGGGTTTATAGGGTGGTATTAATGGTTGCATGGTGGATTTAGGGTTTTGCATGGGATTAGGGTTTATGTGGAGTTAGGGTTTGCATGGGTGTTAGGGTGTGTCATGATACTCTATGGTGGTGGTTGTTAACTAGGGTTGGAGTGTTAACCTAAGTTGAAGAGTAAGCATGGTAGAAGTCAGTCTTGCATGTCTTGGAATGAGCTTCTGAATAAGATACTTAAAATATTAATTACGTAAAGTGGAAGATGTTGAGCTGGGCACAGACCGATCCACCGACTAAAATTGTGGCAGTAAATGTTTCCCTCATGATCGATCCACCAGCTAGAATAATGGCAAGGCATGTTACCCTCGCGACCGATCCACTGGCTATAATAGTGGCAGATCCCGAGCTCAACAAACCAAACTCTACAGTTACTAAGATGTAAAAGACACTATGACTTACAGTGGAATACCGTACGAGAAGGGCCAGACTGATCCACTAGCATAAAATAGTGGCAGGGTATGTTACCTTGACGACCGATCCACCGGCTAAAATAGTGGCAGGACATGTTACCCTCGTGATCGATCCACCGGCTAAAATAGTGGGGTTCTCTTACTCGTATGGATTTGATAAAGAGTATGGTGTGAAAATAAATTCGATAAAGGCCGGATGAAGTAAATAATCCGATCTATGTTGAATCATGATATTTCACTTGAGCATTTATTTTATCTTGTGCTAATATGATTGAATTCTATGCCCCTTTATTATTATGTATTGATTGTGTGAATTTTATATGCTAGCCTTAGTGCTCGGTTACCTTACTCAGTACGTAGCGTACTGATCACCTGTTTCATAGGTGCTGCTCATTCCTATGAGCAGAAGGCCCATCTGACCTGTTGTAGGTAGGAGACGCTTATTTCGATGCTAATGATGTCTATGGGACATCAGGTGGGAACGAGTGATGATTGGGATGGATTGGTTCCCGGAGTGATATGGTCGGCTTTCCATTTGATATTATTATTCCTATTTTCTTTATTTATGATTAACACTTTAGAAACAATTTTATTATTGTAGTTATCTCTTTTCCCTGAAAAACTAACTCTCGTATTTTGGATTGTGTAAAGACTGATACGTACTCTAATTTCTATATTTATAAATTTGGATTATTAATGATGCCATATGTAGTGTTTTCCTAGCCTTAACATTTGGTACTGAAACAGTAGGAGTGAATCGGTCTGGTACTAAGTGTGGTGGTAGCATCCCTAGAATATACGATTTTAATTTATAGGTATTGTTTAAAAAAA
Source organism: Tamarix chinensis (assembly GCA_030549775.1). Classification (NCBI taxonomy): domain Eukaryota; kingdom Viridiplantae; phylum Streptophyta; class Magnoliopsida; order Caryophyllales; family Tamaricaceae; genus Tamarix; species Tamarix chinensis. The sequence goes on along the minus strand of CM060173.1, from coordinate 38,899,570 downwards.
ATATGTGTAAATTTTGGGGGTGTTACAATAAATATTATGAATTTGTTTTCATCCTGATAAATGTAATAAAATCAAAATTAACTATTAAGTGTGTTATAAAAAAGAAAAAAAATATATTTTTAAGTTATTAATTATTTCACCTTATTATTGAAATCCAAAATATGTAAATGTAAATGCTATTAAAATTTTTTTATATGACATTCAATTTAATCACATTATTGATTTTAATAATTAAATTTAATATAACTGGTATTAATAATTAAATCTATTCATATTGATTATTACATTATGGAATCATATTATAAAAAAATTAATTTACAATTATTTATCTAACTTAAGTACATGTATTATGAATTTCCTTTCATCTTGATAAATGTAAGAAAATCAAAATTCACTAATAAATGTGTTATAAAAAAGTAAAAATGTATTTTTAAGTTATTAATTATTTCACTTTATTATTGAAATCTAAAATATGTAAATGTAAATACTATTAAAAAACAAATTTATATGACATTAAATTTAATCACATTATTGATGATAATAATTAAATTTAATATTACTGATGTTAATAATTATATTTCTTCATGTTTATTATGATATTATAGAATCATATTATAACAAAATTAATTTACAATTATTTATCTAACTTAAGTACATATATTTTGAATTTCTTTTCATGTTGAGATATATAATAAAATAAAAAAATGAATATCAAGTGTGTTATACAAAATTAAAAATTAGTTTTTAAGTTATTAATTATTTCACCTTATTATTAACAATTAAAATATGTAAAATAAAATATTAGTTATTACTTTTTCGTATATTAATTAATGAATTTTATTGAAATTTTATTAAATTTAATAAGCTTAATTATACCACATTTATTTACAATTATTTATCTCACTTTAGTACATGTATTTTGAATTGGTTTTCATGTTGAAAACTATAATAAAATAAAAAATGACTATCAAGTGTCCTATAAAAAAAATTCAAAATTAGTTTTTAAGTTATTAAATTTTTATTGATTTGAGAAGAATAAAAATATGTAAATTAAAATATTTTTAATAGAATTTCTTTTATATTCATGGATATTAAATAATAAATTTAATCACATTTATATTGAAATTATTGAACCTAATTAAACCACAACTAATATACAATTATTTAACTTACTTAAGTAACATATTTTCAATTTTTTCCATGTTGAGAAATATAATAAAAACAAAAAATGACTATCAAGTGTTTGATAAAAACTTGAAAAATAATTTTTAATTTACTATTTAATTTACCTTATTATTGAAAATTTAAATATTATGAATGTTTTCTCTTATATTGATTTATTTTAAATGATGATTTTATCCACAAAGACATTAACATTAAGAAAAATTATTATAACTCAATTAATTTACAATTATTTATCTAACTTAAGTATATGTATTTTGAATATGTTTCCACGTTGAAAAATATAATAAAATAAAAAATGACTATTAAGTGTGTTATAAAAAAGTAAAAATGTATTTTTAATGTATTAATTATTTCACTTTATTATTGAAATTTAATATATGTAAATGTAAATACTATTAAGAATTTGTTATGTGACATTCAATTTAATAACATTATTGATGTTAATAATTAAATTTATTATTGTTGATGTTAATAATTAAATTTAATATTACTGATGTTAATAAGTAAATTTATTTGTATTCATTATGATAGTATGGAATCTTATTATAACAAAATTAATTTAAAATTATTTATCTAACTTAAGTACATGTATTATGAATTTCTTTTTATCTTGTTTAATGTAATAAAATCAAAATTGACTATTAAGTGTGTTATAAAAAACTAAAAAAGTTTTTTTTAAGTTAATAATTATTTCACCTTATTATTGAGATCTAAAATATGTAAATGTAAATACTATTAAAGGTTTTTTATATGACATTTAATTTAATCACATTGTTGATGTTAAGAATTAAATTTAATATTACTGATGTTAATAATTAAATTTCTTCATATTTATTATGATATTATGGAATCTTATTATAAAAAAATTAATTTGCAATTATTTATCTAACTTAAGTACATGTATTTTAAATTTCTTTTCATCTTCATAAATGTAATAAAATAAAATTTTACTATTAAGTGTATTATAAAAAAGTAAAAATATATTTTTTAGATATTAATTATTTCAACTTATTATTGAAATCTAAAATATGTAAATGTAAATACAATTAAATGTTTTTATGACATTCAATGTAATAACATTATTGATTTTATAAATTAAATTTAATATTATTGATGGTAATAATTAAATTTAATCATATTTATTATTATATTATGGAATATTATTATAACAAAATTAATTTACAATTATTTATCTAACTTACGTACATGAATTTTGAATTTCTTTTCATGTTGAGAAATATAATAAAATAAAAAATAAATATCAAGTGTCTATTACAAAATTAAAAATTAGTTATTAAGTTATTAATTATTTCACTTTATTATTAACGATTAAAATATGTAAAATAAAATATTAGTAATTATTTTTTCATATATTAATTAATGCATTTTATTACAATTTTATTGACATTAATAAGCTTAATTATACCACATTAAGTTACAATTATTTATCTCACTTGAGTTCATGTATTTTGAATTGATTTTCAGGTTGAAATATATAATAAAAATAAAAAATGACTATCAAGTGTCCTATAAAAAATTCAAAATTAGTTTTTAAGTTATTAAATTTTTCATTGATTTGAGTAGAATAAAAATATCTAAATTAAAATATTTTTAATATAATTTCTTTTATATTCTTGGATGTTAAATAATAAATTTAATCACATTTATATTGGCATTATTTAACCTAATTAAACCACAACTATTATACGATTATTTAACTTAAGTAACATATTTTCAATTTTGTTCATGTTGAGAAATATAATAAAAACAAAAATGGCTCTAAAGTGTTTGATAAAATTTTGGAAAATAATCTTTAATTTATTTTTTACTTTACCTTATTATTGAATATTAAAATATGATGAATATTTTCTCTTATATTGATTTATTTTAAATGATGATTTTAACCACAAATACATTAACATTAACAAAGATTATTATAACTCAATTAATTTACAATTATTTATCTAACTTAAGTATATGTATTTTGAATTTTTTTTCTATGTTGAGAAATATAATAAAATAAAAAATGAATATCAAGTGTCATATAAAATTAGAAATTAAATTTTAATTTAATAATTAATTTAGTTTATTATTCATTATTCAAACATGCAAATTAAAGTAATATGAAAGATTTGTTTTATATTTGTTGATGTTAATTATTAAATTTAATCACATTTTTGTTGACATTATTGAACCTAACTATACCACAATTAGTTTATAATTATGTATCTAACTTAAGAACATGTATTTTGAGCATAAAGTTTAGCATATATTACTAATGTATTAATTTTACTTAATTACATTCATTTTTAATATATTTTCATGTTGCAATCAATGAATAAAATATACTATACATATGATATGTTGTAGAAAATATAATATAACTATAATGTGTGGTTTAAAAAATTTATTCATTATTACATTAATACAGGAACAATATTTAGAAAGTTTAGTAGATTTCGTCAATACTAACAAATATAATCATTTGTTAGTATAGTGTGTTACAAAAACTAATTTTTCTTCTTTATTTTATTACCATTTAATTTAGTCATTATATATATATATATATTACATGTATTCATGTATGTAGGAAATTTGAATACAACTATAAAGAAGACAACATATAAAAAAACACAGCTACAAATTATATATTCAATCCCTTCCAATCTTAGATATTGTTATCTCCACTTAGTGACATTACAAATGGTAATTTATTTATCTTAGTTATTAAAACTATTTTTCACATAATGCTTAAACTATTAAATTTGTTTAACAATTTTATTAAATATTTAACATAGCGTGCAACTCTAAAAGTTGTACTTATAAACTGGTGTTCACTAGTGGTGGAATGAACTATGGATCAAGTTTGGAAAGTTCAATCACATACAACAATACGATATGCACATCTCATGGATCAAATGACAGTGCTATTAACAATTTATTAAAATCCAACAATATTGGAGTATATTCTACAAACGATTTTGAGACCCCCTTCATAGGTGAACAATTGCAATTAAATGAAGGTTAGCATTTAAAATTTTTAATAAGCATTTCTTATTTATAGTATTCACATTATTTATAACGTAGAAAAAAGATAAGACAATGATATGTTACTTAATGACTCATATTCTAATTGTTCATAGATAATGAATTAGAAGACAACAATGGAACACCATCATTTGGTATATTTATTCAATTATTCTATCTTCAAATATCAATTCAGTATGAATTGATATACAAATGCCAATCATTAATATTTGACATTATGTTTATTAAATTTGTAGATTATTTGGATATTGGAGATCTGATATATACATGCAATTTTTTTAATTCATTCTTTTGGTATGGAGAACGAATGAGCAAAAGTCACTCATCTCAAAATCCAAAATACTCTTTATGTTATATGTAAGGAAAAGTTCAACTACTGGCTGCGAGAAATCCTCCAAATTTTTTGCATGAGTTGTTATTTTTACGTAATGATAGAAGAAAACAATACCTCCAAAATATCTGATCTTACAATAATATGTTCTATTTCACATCAATGGGAGGAAAAGTTGATAGGTGTTTGAACAATGGAAACTCTCCTCTGATATTTAGATTACATGGCTAAAATTATCATCTTATGGAAGCTTATTGTCACCTAAAGGTTCAGTGCCTAAATTTTCTCAACTTTACATTTATGATACGGAGAATGAACTTCAGAATAGAGTGAACTCTGTCAGGTGAGTTGTATAACTACCATTTCTCATTGATTATTGATTATTCATATTTGAAGTAAAATCCTCTAATAATATGTTACAACTATATTTTGTATAGGGGAAATGAAATCTTGCACAACCTTCATAAAGAAGATGCTTGATGAGAATAATGTGTTGGTCAAATCATTTAGAATGGTTAGAGAAAAAATTGCAAAAAGAGGGTTGTTTAGATGTAAAGTTGAAGTTGATTGGAAGAAGGACTGGTGATGGAAGAAGGTATAATCTACCTACTGCTTCTGAAGTGGCTAGATTAATTGTTGGTGACTTTGATGCATCTTTAGACGAAAGAGATATTTTGGTTGAAACTAAAACCAGTTTGCTAAAATGCATTAACCAACTTCATGCTTCATATCTTGGGTTATAATATCCTCTACTCTTTCCATATGGTGAAGATGGTTATATAGAAGATATCCCATTAACCTGTCATCAAGGAAGTAAGCAGAGTGGTCGAATCAATATAAGCCCAACAAAGTATTTTTGTTATCGTCTTCATGAAAAATAGTCTAAGTTATCTGTTATACTGTCTTCTACGAGGCTTTTGCAACAATTTATTGTTGATGCATATGCCATGGTTGAGACTTCTAGATTGACATACATTAAGTTACATAAAAAACAACTGTGTTGTGAATTATATAGTGAACTAGCAAATGCAATATTGAGGGGTGAGACAGATCCATCCACAAAAGGAAAACGAGTTATTTTACCATCATCATTTACCGGTGGTGCTAGATATATAATCCATAATTATCAAGATGCCATGGTGATTTGTAGATGAGTTGGTTATCCTGACCTTTTGATAAAAGAGGTCTCAAGGCTGATGATCGCACATAAATTATTAGTCGTGTTTTTAAATTGAAGTTGTAATGTCTTATTAAAGATATTCGAAAGAACAAGATATTCGGAACAGTTAATCAAGTAAGATTTTGGTTTTGAGTTATCACTTTTATTTCACATTAAATTGTGTTTTTCTTTGTTGACATACTTATATTTGTTTTTCGAATTGTAGTTATATATACAGTTGAATTCTAGAAGCGTGGCTTGCCACATGCTCATATATTGTTATTTCTTGCGTTGCAAGACAAGTATCCAACGGCCAAGGATATTAACAAGATCATTTCAGTAGAAATTCTAGATAATAACATTGATCTGGCATATTACAAATCAGTTCAAGAATATATGGTACATGGACCATGTGGTTCTACTATAAGGAACTCGCCTTGCATGTCGAATGGTTGTTATACTAAGTATTTTTCCCAAGAAATTCATTGAAACAACAACTATTGATGATGATGGGTATCCTGTGAACGAGCAACAAGATAATGGGGTGACAATGGAGAAGAATAGAGTTCCCCTTGATAATAGATTTATTGTTCCTCACAATCATTATTTGTTGCTAAAGTATAGTGCTCATCTTAATGTCGAGTGGTGTAATTAGTCGTGCTCTATCAAGTATTTTTTTAAATATATCAACAAAGGCCATGATTGTGTTATTGCCTCCTTCTATGAAAGTACAACGACAAATGAAGTATCCAAAAATGCAGATGAAGTTTAGATGTATTATGACTATAGATATATACCATCATGTGAGGCATCATGGAGAATATTTAAATATGATATTCAATTTAGGGATCCACCGGTGGAAAGGTTAGGCTTTCATCTTCCAAATCAACAAAGTGTTATTTTCTCTGACTCTGATCGAATCAATGATGTTGTGGATTGATTATCAGTTAAATAAAGCATGTTTATGGCTTGGATGAAGAAAAATGAACAATATTCACAAGCAAGGGAATTAACTTATGTAGAATTTCCAACAAAATTAATTTGGGATAAGTATAATAGAGAGTGGAGACCGAGGCAAAAGAGATTCTCAATTGGATGCATTTTCTATGTCCCTCCCGATACTGGTGAGTTATACTATTTAAGATGTCTTCTTAATGTTTTTCGTAGACCTCGAAGTTATGATGAAATAAGATGCATTAAGGTTGAACAACATTCATCATATCGTGATGCTTGCTATGCCTTAGGTTTGTTAGATGATGTTAAAGAATACATTGATGGTATTATTGAGGCAAGTCATTGGGCTTCTGCATCTTATTTAAGAAAATTATTTGCCACATTATTGGCATCAAAGTCACTTATAAGGCTAGAAGTTGTTTGGGATAATTGTTGGATTTACTTGACCGATAACATTTTATACAAATAACGTTTATGATTACATCACAAAGGTAACTTCATTTATTCATCAAACTCTTATTATCTATAATTTTGAATTATAATTTTATAAAATAAATCCTACATCTTTATAATATTCTTATATTATTTTTTAGAACTTCATTTGGAAATTGATGACATAAAAAATTATGGGTTGGTAGACATTGAAATTATGTTGCAAAAAAGTGGTAAAAGCTTATGAGATTTTGAATCAATGCCATTTTCCCGCCGAATGAGTTTTTTAAAACAGTGGGAAATACATTGATGCATGAAAAAATGTGTTATGATTGATCAAAATTGAAAGAATAACTCAAAAAACTTCTATCTGATATGACCTCGGAACAACGACACGTGTATGACACCGTAATGGAGGCAACCAAGTCTCACGCAGGTGGATTGTTCTTTGTTTATGGATACAGAGGTACAGGAAAGACATTTATTTGGAGGACTTTATCAACAACTATAAGATCAAAAGGAGATATTATTTTAAATGTGGCATCAAATGGAATTGCTTCTATTTTATTACCAGGAGAAAGGACTACTCATTCTCGCTTCAAATTACCTATAAATCTGAATGAAGATTCAACATGTAATATTAAATAAGGTAGTCCAATAGCTGAGTTGATTATAAAGTGTAAACTTATTATTTGGGATGAAGTACCAATGATGCATAGGTATTGCTTTGAAGCCTTGGATAAAACCATGAGAGATATTTTACAGTTCACCAATGACTTTAGCCTAGAGAAGTCATTCGGAAGTAAGACATTTGTTCTAGGTGGAGATTTTAGACAAATACTACTAGTCATTCCTAAAGATAGTAGACAAGAAATTGTTCATGCAACTATGAACTCTTCATACTTATGGAGATTTTGTAAGGTGTTACGTTTAACAAAGAACATGAGGTTACAAAAACTAAGCTCTATTGATGAATGTTCTAAGTTGAAGTAATTTTCAGAATGGATTGCAAGCATAAGAGATGGAACAATTGGAGGGATTAATGATGGTCATGCAACATTAGAAATTCCAGATGATCTTTTAATAAAACATTTTGAAGACCTAATTGGAGCTATTGTGGAGAGCACTTATTCGGACTACAATGGAAATATCACTGAGGATGCTTATTTTGAAGGAAGATCTATACTAGCACCAACTTTTGATATTGTTGAGTCCATCAATGAATATATGTTGTTAATTAACTCTGGTGAAGAAAAAATCTGTTTTAATTCTGATACAACATGCAAATTAGATGCAAATAAAAATTTATTGCAAAATCTACACACTCCAGAATTTCTAAATGGAATTAAGTGTTCAGGTGTACCAAACCATGTGTTGAATTCAAAGGTAGGTACACCAGTTATGTTGTTATGGAATATTGATCATTCAATTGGTCAATGTAACGGTACTAGGATGATCATCACACGACTTGGATCATATGTATTGGAAGCAAGGATTTTAGGTGGAAATAATGCTTGTCATCGAGTATTATTGCCAATAATGTTTTTAACACCATCTGACTTGAGATTGCCTTTCAATTTTAATCGAAGACAATTTCTCCTAATTGTATCATATGCCATGAAAATCAACAAAAGTCAATGTCAATCTCTTAGTAATGTTGATCTATTTTTATAAAAAATTGGAATTCTATTATGGTTAATTATATGTTGCGGTTTATCTAGTTACAAATCGTAGATGGTTAAAAATTTTGATATTTGATGATGATGTTCATCAAAGTAACCAATGTTGTATTTAAGGAAGTGTTTGAAAAGATTTGATCATGTAATTTTATCAGTTATGTATAAATACTTTATCTCAAATATTTTAAATTTACATTGTATGTTTAAGTATTAGGTTAAATTTTTATTTCCAAATCCAAACATGTTTAATATACATCATTTATTATTATCTCCATGCATTGTATGGGTGAAAATCTAGTAATAATTAATAACGCAAGTAGGGGCACTTCAGTTAAAAGGCATGGAAATTGGATTCTTGGCCAAGAATATTAATATATCCTCATAGCCCCTCAAGCATTCCAGGTCTCTACAGTGATCAAACTTCTCTCTCGAAGTCGTCTCGCTGTTACCTACTGGAAAAATGGATGCTCTCGACTTAGTTTTCGATCCATTGAGAGAATTTTCAAAGGACGTTATCCACCTTGTCAAGCGATGTCACAAACCTGATCAGAAAGGTAAAAGTGAATCCTAATCGCACTATAATTCAATATGCTAATTTACTTCTTCAGATCTCAACGATCTTTGCTAATGCCAATCGTGTTTATTAGTAAATTATTAATGATGTATGTGTTTGGTTTCTGGTGGTAATTGATTATTTTCTTTGAGTATGGTAGAATTCATGAAGGTTTCATTCCGTACTGCTATTGGATTCGTCATCATGGGATTTGTAATTTTCTTTGTTAAGTTGATCTTCATTCCAATTAACAACATCATCGTTGGATCTGCTTAAAAGGTAAAAATATCTACTGTTTTCTTTCAATTGTGTTGTGATTGGATTATCAAGTTTCTAGTAATTCTAATAAAGGTTCAAAATATGGTGATATTGTTTCTTATTTCTATATTTTCACTTATGGCGATCGATTCTCAACTCAATGATGCCTTTTCAGTTTGTGAATTTGATTAGCCTTTTTAGGGTTTATGATGATTTGGCAATTTGTTTGCATGAGGTATGAGATCACCAATTATCGATGCATTTGTGGTGGATTGGTGGTTAATCTATTTCACCGCCATATACTGATATTTATCTCAAGCTGGCTTCCTCTTCAAATAGGGAAGGCACCTCTAAGACCATTCTGTTCTGATCATGTTGTTATGCTAGTGAAACTTTCAATGTCAAACAACCATCATCGACTTTGTGTAAATCAAATAATGTTCATGGTCTCGTGTAGAAATATTTGTCCTACATATGTGATAATCATATAAGCAAAAAACTCATTACATCTTAGCTGGATGATTATACATCAATATGCAAAAGCTCATAGCAAACATGCATGCAGTTCAAGTGTGAATAAATATAGTTCTAGGTAGTGGTAAATTAAGAGTGCTGGTGTGGCTCTACATGAGCCTGCCTAACCAATAATGGGTCTCAATATATTTAGAATGTGTGACCCTTGGAACTTGAGCATGATACTATTGATTCTTGTTGACCTACTAGATTCCCCCTTCAAACTCATATTTGTGTTGCTGGTGTTTGGTTGTACTGCTGGAATCTTTTTCAGTAGTGGCCTTGATTTAAGATCCTCTTAGAGGTGTTTGTGACATTAATGGTTCTGAAAAAGATATCATGTTTTTCTAGTATATGTTAATAGAGAAAAAAAAATCAGAAATATTACCCATTTCACTTTGAATAATGATATAGGATGGGGATACTTGTTTCACTCTGTCTGAAAAGCCACATCTGAGGTTAAGGCATAAGGTTTTATTATTGTTATTATTATTTATTATTTATTTATTATTTTATCCTAGGTGAGGCACCATTGGCATGGTGCATCTAAGGCAACCTAGCCACACTAAGTTAGGCTATAAGGTGCGTGCCTTAATAAAGATTAGCTATTTTTAGGTTTTAATTTTGTCCAAAAAAATATGCAATCAATTGTGAAGGAAAGGGAGGAAAGGTAGGAGGTAAGAAAGGTCGTAGGAAAACCAATAGGCATAATTTTGAATGGGAATGAAAGAAATGTATTTAATGTAGAGCAAAAAACTCTAATTAGCTATGTATGGGCTTTATTTTAATAAATAAAATAACTATATCTCATGGTGGGAAGGAAAGGGAATGGGAAGACCAATAGGCATGAATTTGAAGAAAAAATATTATATATTTTAGGAAGATCAAAAATAGGATTAAACTAGGAATATTGGCACCTCATTTCACCTAGGTGTACCTTAGGCTTTTTCACACACTGCTGCAAGCAAATCTTTTTCAGTAGTAGCCTTGATGTAAGATTCTTTTAGGGGTTTTTGAGGCGGTAATTGTGCTGAAAATGATATTGTGTATGTCTAGTATGCACTGAATAGAGAGAAAATTCAGAAATATTACCCATGTTACATTGAATAATGATATAGAATGGGGAGACGAGTTTTACACTTTGAAAGTGACTATTAAAAGCATTTTATTCTATTCTAAATGCACTGTACGAGAGATGTAAAATACATGTATTTGTTATGCATTTTTATGTTAAGTATCAAAATAGATCTACACATGGCAACTAGAATATCAAATCAACAATGATAGAGAGGAGAAATTAGGGCAGTAAGAGAGAGAGAGAGAGAGTTAGATTGACAATATGAGAATGACACAAGGATAGTTCCAGGCATTTGAGGTCTTGGTCCCTCGCCCAAAAATTATCGATTCATTCCCTACCTCTCTCTCTCTCTGTCTTACCTTGGTTTATACTAACAGACTCAATTGCCACGTCATGTTCACCTGATGCAACTAGACACCAAAAAGGGAAAAAAGAAATGAAAATAGGAAATAGAAAATAGCATGATAAATCAGTTTCCGGTTCCCTCAGTTTGTTGACCACCCTACTCTTCCGAACATAAGTGTAATTAATCATTGGCCTATCATCACTGCCCCCTGGTATTTCACCTTGTCCTCAAGGTGAAATGAAAGAAATTTCCGGTTGATCACATCAAATTCCTCCAAAGAGGCCTCAAAATTATGTAGACCACTTAATTAGGACCTCCAGCCGGGTTCGTGAAATGTACCTTAAGTCAAGCACAAAATCTAGCTCTATTAGCCACTCTAAATCTTTTTAAGCACCGGAGTAAAGGGTCATGTTGGCTAATCAACCCCTAATACTGGCTTAAGCATTTAAACCTGGAATACTGGATGAATAGCAGCCAATGTAGTTAGCTTCAAGCTATATGCAACTTGCCCAACTTTTGCCTCCACCTGGTAGGGACCAACGTATATAGGTGACAAATTCTCATTCAAGCATCTCGCTAATGACTTGTGATGATAAGGTTTAAGTTTAACAAAAACCCAACTGTCTACATTAAGTTCTTTCTCCCTTATGTTCTTATCTGCTTGAGTCTTCATCCGAGATTGAGATCTCAGTAGGTGTTGCTTTAGTTAGTCAAAATGGTATCCATGTCCTATAACTCTTGCTCCACTACATCAAAGGGGGTGTGGCTTGTTTCATAATGTAACAATGGTAGAGGGTCATGACCATGCAAAGTCTTGAAAGGAGTGGTCTATATGGCTGAGTGGAAAGAGGTATTATACCACTACTCTGCCCAAGAGATCCACTTCGCCCATTGCCTTGGTTTGTCTTTAGAAAAACAATGCAAATAAGTCTCCACACTCTTGTTCACCACCTCAATTTGGCCATTTGTCTGTGGATGGTATGATGAGCTATAATAAAGGGTGGTGCCTTACATATTATAGATCTCTTTCCAAAAATTGCTGAGAAACACTTTATATATGTCTAATACCATGGATTTTGGCACCCCATGGAGGTGTACCACCTCCTTAACAAATATGGAAGCCACCATTTGAGTAGTGAAGGGGTGCTTCAAGGGAATGAAATGTGCATATTTTGTCAGTCGATTAGCCACCATAATGAAATTATAACCCTTTGAGTTGGGTAAACCTTCAATAAAATCAAGGAAAATATCTTCCCATGCCTATTCTGGCATAGGTAAAGGTTGGAGAAGCCTCGCAGGTGTCAAAGTTTGATATTTATTTTTTTGGCAGATTGTACAACTGGCCACAAACTCTTGCACATCTTTCTTCATCCCGCCCCAATAAACCTCCCTAGCTAGCCTCCGGTCTGTCCTCAAAACACCTGAGTGTCCACCTATCATTACGCATGTCTCACAGTGGATTGAAGGTTGCTCCAACTTTCTACCCAAGCAGTGGTGAAAGAAGACTTCACCCGGGAAAGAGCATCAACCGCCTTATTCTCTCGCCCAGGCTTATACTCAATCTCAAATGTATAGCACCACAGCTTTGAGACCCACTTGATGTGTTCCCTTGAAATTACTCTTTGCTCTAGCAGGAACTTCAAACATCGTTTGTCTGTTCTCACCTTGACTCATTGCCCCATCAATTATTATCGCCATCTTTGCACCGTAAGCACCACTACCATTAGTTCCCTTTCATAGACTGCCTTTAGGATAGCTCTTTGTACTAAAGCCTAACTAAAGTAAGCTAAGGGCTCTGTTGTTGCATGAAAACTGCCCCAATACCTACGTTTGAAGCATCTGTTTCTACCACAAACGGTTGCGAAAACTGGTAGCTTAAGAACCAGAATAGAAATCATGGCTTGCTTAAGTTTTTCGAAGGCTGCTTGTGCTTTTCCCCACTTGAAGCTGCCTTTCTTTATTTGTGCAATTAAAGGGGCATTAATGTGTCCATAGTGCCAGAAAAACTTTCGATAATAGCCAGTTAATCCCAGAAAACCCCTTAACTCCCACAGGATCTTAGGCACAGACCACTCCATCATACACATAAGTTTGGAAGGATCGGCTGCCACTCTTGCTGCTCATATAATGTGCCACAAGTACTCTAATTCTTGTTTTCCAAATACACACTTCTTTTCATTCATCGTCAAGCCATTTACTCTTAACATTTTGAAAACTAGTTGTAAATTTCCAAGATGAGTCTCTATATCAGGACTGTATGCCAATATATCATTAAAAAAAATATGAACTTGCTGAGGTAACGCTTAAATACCTTGTTCATCAAGGCTTGAAATGTCGTAGGGGCATTTGTTAATCTGAAAGGCATTACTAGGAACTCATAATGCCCCTCGTGCATGCAGGATGTAGTTTTGGGAACATCCTCCGGACTCACCCTGATTTGTTGATATCCTGACTTCAAATCCAGCTTGGAAAAAACTAATGCTCCATTCCACTCATCCAATAGTTCATATATTACATGAATTGGAAATTTATATGGAATTGTAGCCTTGTTGAGGGCCTTATAGTCCACATAAAACCGCCAACTACTGTCCTTCTTAACTAACAAAATAGGGTTAGAGAATGGGCTATGGCTTGGTCTAATCACTCTCGTAGCTAGCATCTCTCCCACCAATCGTTTAGTCTCATCCTTTTGTGCTTGTGAATATCTATAAGGGTGTAAGTTAATTGGTTTGGTCCTAGATAATAATGGAATTCTATGATCCAATTCATGAGCGGGGGGGGGGGGGATAGTTCTTAAGGCTTTTCAAATATATTTGGAAAGCCTTGGATCATTTCTCGTACCTTTAATCGTACCTCACCAATGTGGTTGCTGCCCTCTTCCACATTCAAGGCATAACCAAGCAATAAAATATCAGCTACGGTCGCGATTGCAGTTGTGGTCGTGGTGTTTTGGTATCGAGGTGTCGCAAATGATATTTTATATGTCGCGTTTGTCGTGGTGTGATTTTTTAAATTTTTTTCACAAAAATACTAACAAATATCGGTAAACATCTGCCAATATCGGTAAACATCAGATAATATTGGCAAAATATTGGTCGATATCTGAAATTTTTCCAATATTGCGGCGATAAATATGTGATTTTCTGAAACGGCCGCAATTTCAGAATTTTTCGTTGCGGCTGACCCAAAAACCGCAAAATTGTGGCCGATATGCAATTGTGGTACCGATATTTTATTGTATGGGCACAACACTCTAATAAAACACCCCGGCCTTCTTTGTGTACCCTATGCACAAATGATTTGAGGGATATCTGCATTTTGCATAATTTAGCTTCCCCTCTCAGAGTGACTGGTGTTCTCCCCACATTGAACTTCATCAACAATGCCCTCCAACTTACCTATATAGCCCCAAGTTTTTTCCAACCACTAAGTCCCTAGTATAAGATAAGCACTTCTTAGGTCCAACGGCAAAAAGTCCACCACAATCTCCACTTCAGGCAGCAATAGAGTAACCCCCTTATAGATTTTGACTGTTTGAACTGAATTTCTGATCTCCATGATAACTTCATAAGTTGCTGTACCAGACAGTGGAATACTGAGCCTCTGAACCAAGCCCTAAGCAATAAAATTGTGGGTTGCACCACAATCTATCAATGTCACCACAGTTTCACCATATATCTTACCCCTTAAGTTCATTATTTTTGGTGAGGTGAATCCCACCACAGAATTCATAGGGTTCAATTTTCCCATCCACTTCGTCTGCTACTTCCTCCGGTTCAACTTGCAGCAGCTCACTTTCTTCAGGATCACTAGCATCTTCCAAAATCATAATTTGGAGTATTCGATTCTTGCACATGTGCTTGGGTGAGTTTTTTTTGTCGCAGTGGAAACACATACCCTTTTCCCTTTGACGCTATTCCTCTACATGTGATTGCCGCCGGTATCTTGGAGTTTGCTGGCTGGCTTGTGAGTCTCTGGTGAAGGGGTTCGGTGGGTTGTTTTGTGGGGTTGCACTTGGGTGAGTATTGGGGGGGTTTCCTAACTATCAGGTAATTGTTTGGGGTTGAATTGAAATTTTTAGGGTTAGGGCTGCTAGTAGTATAAGTTGCATGGTTTACCTGTGACCTAGATTCACTAGTGCTACCTGGTCTGATTCACCATAGCTTGATCACTTGGTTCTTGTCCTCTACTAGTTGGGCTACTTCCATTATCTCTGTGTTCCCACTAGGCCTCATCATTCTAACCTCTACCCATAGTTGGTTTCAGTCTATTGAGAAAAGTGCTCTTGAGCACCTCCTCCGACAAACGCCCTTGTAGCGGCACCACTAGCAGCTCAAAGTTCTCCAAGTACTCGTGTTTGGGACGAAATCACGTCAGAAATACCTCTTTGAACCTCCTCCAACTAGTGAACCTCCTACCTTCTTCAGCATATTGAAACCAGGCTAACGCCCTTCCCTCCGTTGCCATAGCCACTAGTTCCAATTTCTCAGCCTCTCTCAATTGATTCAAGTTGAAGTATCTCTCTATGTTGAACAACCATCCATCCCAGTCTATCCCACTGAATATTGGAAATTCCAGCTGGCGGGTAGGTCAACATTCAGTCCGATGAAGGTCACTCTCCTGATCGCCTTGTGCTTCGCCCACAACTCATGGTGATGAAGCTCTGATTTCATCCAATTTCTGCTTCCCTAGGTTGGCCGAAGGTGAATTGTCCAACCCATGCTCTTTTAAGCTTGACAAATTCTCTCAGATTGCTTCTATGGACATCTCAATGGAAACCAATTGTCCCTCTAGAGCAATTAATCACTGCATATCATCCTTAACAGAATCTATTTCCTTCTGCCATTCCTCTTGAATGTATCCCAACTTCTCTTCTAATGCTTCAACCTTCTTTTTAGCCATCTTTCACAGTCATGTAGATGCTGTTATACCAAAATGTTAAGGACCAAAATAGGTTCGCACCTCGCAACTAGAATATCAGATCAGCGATGATAAAGAAAAGAAATTAGGGCAGTAATAGAGAGAGTTAGATTGACAATATGAGAATGACACAAGGATAGTTCCAGGCATTTGAGGTCCTGGTCCTGATCTAAAGTCAAACTTGGCCCATGAACCCATGACACTTGTTTTGGAAGCCCTTGAGTTTTCCCCATTTGCTCACAAGTCAAAATCTGTTACATGCCTTACTTGGGTGTGTGATTAAAGCCTTATTCAGCAAAGACCAAGCAAATAAAAGCCCAACGAGATTTGCGGTTATTTTAGTCTTGTTTATTTTTATTTTCTTGTGTTTTATTATTATAATAAATAATGTAGCTCTTTCAAATGGGTATTTAATCCCATTAAGAAGAGAGGCAAAAGGTGCGCTAGATTAAGGAATTGTTGTTGTTTCATTTCTATTCATTAAGTAGCATTTAATGCCTTAATGAGGGGAGTTAAAAGGGGGGAATATCTTTACTTCTTAGCTGTTATAGCTTAACAGTTTTGGGCTATTATTAAGCCAAACCGTTGGCTTTATTTTGTTGTATGATATTTCCTATAAATACAAGTTTGAAGAGAGGAATAATAATTCCTGATTATTCACAATATACCTTATGGTTTTCTCTTTGCTAAAAGACTATTTCCTTATAGCTTTGAGTTTGTATTGAGTTATAAGATTAGGGTGATCTTTCAGTTTTTCTTGAAATCTTGCCTAAGATCCCAGAACTTTGAGTGTGTTCTTGAGTTTTGGTTCATTTTCGTTATATTATTGCTAATTAGTTTCTGTCCAAATTTGAGTATTTGTTCTTGAAACTAAAATTAACTTCGTGATCTAAGAGGGTGTTTTGAGAATTATATCATTTGGTATCAGAGCTTTGGCATGGAGGTTCAAGGAAGATCGTGTTTTTGTTGAGAAAGAAAACCGCTGGAATTCATCCGGTTTTTCAGTCAACTTTGAACAGCAATATCTCATTCGTCAAAAATCCAAATCAATAGGTTATTTTTTTTGAATCTGGGTGTTTTTCTATTTAGAATACTCATATTTAATATCGGAATTTTTGGAAACTTTTTGCTATTAAACTAGGTAGTTTTCCGTGAACTGCGCAAACATAAAGTAAATCCAGCACATCAGATTTCAAATGAAGATTTCTCCTTCATCAGGACAGCTTTCGAGGAGTTTCTTTGTTTTGAAATTGCTTAAATTTTCTTGAATTTTGACAATCTGTAAGCCTTTGAGAGTCTCAAGGATATTTTCATTTTTGTTTAGTTTTGGCTTAATATCTATTGTACTTGTAATAACCTAGAAAATAGTGAAAAGTCACGGCTGGTGGTGAGGAGTTTGCTAAGATGTTACAAGTTATCGCTAAAAAATTAGAGAAAATGGAGAAAAAATCAGAGGAGGATAGGATGAGCCAAAATACTAGAATGGATGCAATAACCGAAATGGTTTTGAAAACCATTAGGAAACTGAATGAGTTGGAGAATGAGGAAGAAAGTAGCGGAAGCAATCTTAAACAATTTGATGAAGATAGGGGATTAAAGATTGACCTACCTGAATTTGATGGGGGGCATGATAGTGATGCTTTTCTAGATTGGGTAAGACAAATAGAAACTGTCTTTGAGTATGACAGGAAGAAGTTCAAACTGGCTATCCTCAAACTCACTAAACTCATTGCCCTATGGGATGAAAACCTTAAGGCGAATAGGAGGAGAGAGGGGAAAGAAAGAATAAACTCATGGGATAAGTTGAAAAAAAAGATGAGGGATAAATGGGTGAATAAGGAGTACTAACAGGAGCAATACCTAAAATTGACCCATCTTTCCGAAGAAAACATGAGCGTGGAAGATTACATTAAAGAGTTTGAGAAGTTGTGTTTGGTTTGTGATTTGTAAGAAAAGGAGACCTTCAAAATTTCTCGTTTTGTTAAGGGTCTTTCTAAGGGGATTAACCAAAAGCTCGAGGTAACTCACTACACCACTTTTAGTGATGTTTGTAAACTGGCAATTGAAAGAGGAGAAGCCCAAAAACACTTCTTTCAAAAGTCCCATGAAATTTACTCCATCTTACTCTTAGGGGGGTACGTTTCAAAAAAATTCAGGAGGTACATTTTAAGACAATTCTTTTTCTTCTAGTTCAAAATTTGATAAAGGGAAGGACAAGGCTGTAATTTTACCTAGTGAACTTGCTACTAGGAGAAAGTGTTTTAAATGTTATGGTAGAGGACATATGGCGTTGGAGTGTCCTAACAAAAGTCTGATGACAGCCGCTCAATATGCTATGTTTGATGAGGAAGAAAATCTTAATAATTTCATTAATCTAGAAGAAGATAACGAAGATGAAGAGCTTGATGAGATCCCACCAGAAAGTGAGCTTAATATGATGGAGGTTTGCAAAATTTTGTTTATTGAACCAGAAAATGATGAAAGGTAAAGAAACAATCTATTCTATACTAGGTGCAAGATTGGTGAGAAAACTTGCAATACGATTGTTGATGATGGAGCAAAAACTGATGTGATCTCTAATGAAGCCGTGAGTAAGTTGAAACTTACTACTAGGGATCATGAAGAGCCTTACAAGCTGAATTGGTTGTATGATGGTGTGGGAGTAAGAGTGAAGAAGCAAGCTTTGGTTTCTTATTCCATTGGAGGGTTTGAAGATGAAAGGTGGTGTGACATATACTGCCTATGGATGCGTGTCACTTGCTAATTGGAAGACCATGTGGTGTGACCGTAGCCGACACACAATTTAAACCCTTTTGTTGTCAATTGTAGCACTGGTAAATAAGGGTATCGTTCTAGGCCGGGGATTGAGAGGGCTCACCTCTATTTAACTAGCTTGGAAATAAAACTAAAACTAAAACTAAAATAAAAATCCTAAATAGCACGTAATAAATAAATAAGAAAAATAATAATGGGGGTTATACAAATAATAATGAAGTAGTAAATAAAATAAAGTAAACTAAGAACAATAAAAATAATAGGAAACTCGCAGATATGAGAAATATGTTAGGGAAATCAAAATCCACCACTAGATTAGGTCGAAATATAATTTTAATTTCTAAGTCATCCTTTAATCATGAGAAAGAGATCGACCAAGTTGTACACCAAAAGCAAGTCCATACACCTTATATTACTTCCCTTGATTAATTAATACGACAAAGCGCCAATATTAACCCTATTAAATACTAGCAGTATAGCAGCAACAAGTGGCTCCTATATTTAACTAGATTTAATGTATTAAGTGTAAATGGAAGGCTGTCAATCTAAGTACCCAAACTAGTACAAAAAGCATGTCTAGCTGTATTTCCTTTCCTTGACCCACACGTATCGAAACATTTTACCACTTCGGTTAGAATCACAAAACTATTAGATGAATTGTTATCTAACCTAGCTGCAATTTATACATATAGATTCTAGTATATTTAGATGGCCACCTCGCAGGCAAATAATCCTACATACTGTCACTTATGAGGAACCAGAACAAGGCATACACCAAATAAACTATACTTAACAAAATCATACATATAAACGATAGCAATTAACATAGAGTCAAGAAACAATCTCACCAAAACAAAGAAAATAAAATTATCATTCAAATCCTAATCCAGGGTTTCAATTTATTCCCTTACAATAAATAATCAGTCACTCATAATTATAGAATTAATTACACAGAAATATATATATCCAAAATATAAATAAAAAAAATAGAGAAAGAAATAACTGTAATTATTTTCACATAAAAAGGATCAAGAATTTATTCAGATAAAAGATAATTATAGTTGAAATAATTTCTTCTTGGTAAATTTCTTTTCCTTTCTCGGCTGACAGGGCTGACGTTCGCATGATGCTGAGTCTTCGACCTGTGCGCCTCAAAGTCTATGCCGCATTTCCTCTCTGTTCTTCATGCCCGAGCGTTGTCCTTTTCCTAGCCTTCGGCCGAGCCTGTGAAGGCTCTACCTTCTCTCTCTTTCTCTGCAGCTGTGCCACGCGCCCTCTGTCTCACGCTCTTCCTTCCTTTTTAATGCGTGCGTCTCCTATGCCACGACAACCCTCACTCTGCGTTTTTTGTCTCCTTTCATGCGGCTTGTTTGGTTTCGCCTCAGCTTCTTTTTGTTTCAGGCCTTTAGGCCTTCGGCCTTTGGCCATTGGTCCAAAGGTCCAATTTAATTTTTTTATTTTTTTTCTTTTATTTAAAAATAATACCTGAAAAATAAAATTAAATAAATATTAACAAATAATATTTTATTCTAAATATACTTAATTTATATCATTTTAGCTCAAATAATAATATTTATGCAATTTTTACCACTTAAGCATAAAACAATAATTATTCCCCTATATTACTTAAATAAACTACCAAAAATTAATATTATAAGGGTATAAAATGTGTCAAAATATGAACTCATCACACCCGCACACTTAGCTTCTTGCTTGTCCTCAAGCAAGTTATTACTCTAAACAGATAAAATTAAATTAACTAGCCACTTTCGTAGGTCTCACGATTAAACTCAGCATGTGCAACAAGCCCTTTAAACCCCTAGGTCACCCATTGAGGATGAGTAAGGTCTCGTGAGGGTTTCACAGATGATATCCCACAAAATCATACACAAATAAAAAAGATAAATAATCAAACCTAACACCCTTAACCATTTTTTTTCTCAGAATCTTTTACTTTCAAACGTCAAGATTAGCAATCAATCAAGATTCAGCATTAAGAGATTTAAAGGATCAATTTCAACATATGGTTCTACCACACCTTAGTCACATCAAGATCCATCCTCACTATGGATACCCTCAATTTTTTTTCTCTTAGATTAATGGCTACAAATGTATAGAAACACTCATGTATGTGAGCTAAAATGATAAAGATAACAAATGACTAACATATATAAACAAATAAGGCTCATATTTTTGTGGATAAAACCTCATGAAAGATATCAAATATTTGCCAAATGGACCGAACCATATGCTTAACTCTTGTGACCAATCTCCATCAGATCAAAGGCTGCTCATCTTGAGAATTAAATAGGACTTACTTATTAGTTGTAATGGGGTTTAAGGTAAAGAAGGGTGTCGAGTATTTTAGTTGTGTGGTGCTAAAAAAAATCAAGAGCTAGTGGAATCTAATAGGTATATGAAATATAAGCTTAATTCCACATCAATGATTAATGATACACCTCTCCACGTTCACAATAAAATATAACATGAATAGAACTTTCTCAACATCATCTCCATCACTCCCTCTCTTACTTATATCCTAACATTTTTTTTCTTTTTTTTTTCATATATTATTTTTTCTTTTTTTTTCAATTTTTTTTCTCCACCAAACATAACCAATCCCCTTTATTAGCATAAATACATATATTTCTTTCACATACACACATACACAACCACTCTTTATATCCATAATGATTTTATTTCCTTCCACTAGCTTTAAGCAAGGGTAAGGATATTAAGGGCTGAAGGTTAATGTGGGTAATGAAAAAAATGTATGCTCCATGTATAGGCTCAAAAGGGTTTCTATAGGGTGTACATCATGTATACACAATTCAGGTTAAGCTATTTAGTCATGTGATGGAAAACTCCTAAGTTGCCTTTATCATTTTCTCAATCAGAGCATGTTTTGACTATAAGCATCGACTAGCACAAGAGTAAGTTCTAGTAATCTCTATAGTCCATTACAAGATCTATGGCAAATAATTTGATCAAAGCAATTAAACATATATGAGGTTTACAAAGAAATTTTGAAGCCAAGAAAAGTAGATGATTTTATGTAAATTCGCTCAGAAAAAGAAGGTACATATGGTTCAAAAGCTTATAAAGGAATGTGATGAATCTCAATATGCCATGTCAGTTGTTAGAAAATCATACATGTTCTTTCTCCATTCACATTTAGGCACATAGATATGTGTTCCCTATATCAAAATTAACACAAAAAACTCCACTTACTTTATCTCGATTTTATGATCCTCTGTTTGTTAGATTTCAAAGATATATTCCTCATTAACTAGTTAAGGCTCTTACGACTCTAAAAACACTAAAAAATCTAAAATTTTTTTTTTTCAAAAATATATTTTTTTCACATACATAAAACACATGCACCCCCACACTTAAATTACACATTGTCCTCAATGTGCAAACAACTAAGGAAACATGAAATTTAATGTATGGAGAAAACAAAATAAATAAATAAATAAATAAAGGATAGAAAACTCCCTTATGACATTAGGTTGCCTCCCAAGTAGCGCTTATTTTTATGTCTTCAACCTGACATGATCTCGGTTTGTCTCGTTCAAGGTGGATACATTCACTTGAGAGCCGCTTCACCAAATCCTTTCTCGTGATAATCTTTTTTATCCTACAAGGAAGAAAAAGACAAAATGTTAGATTGAATGAATGATTTGATCTAGCAAGAACGTAACTTACCTAGCATGGAATTTAAGCTCGTGTGTAGAGAGATAATTTTTTCCCCATGTCCATACATCGTGATCTCTCTATCGAAGGAACATATTTTCCCATCTCAAAATCTTTAAACACATCCTTCCAACATAACCTCTCCTTTGGAGCATCACGCTTCTGATTAAATGTATCCAAGGTGATTTGATTACTCTCTTCACTCTTGGATCCATGCAACCAGCTAAAAGAGGGAAAACAAGGAGTGTGGTTAGCATAAATAAAATCAACGTGGTTCAAAGGCTTAACTTGTGTCTCATGGTTATCTCTAAGCAAAATTAGAGAATAAATGTTCAAAGATGGTATATGGTAGATGAAAGTGATAGTCTTGTCATCCATATACTTCTCTTTGTTCACTTGATCCTCGTTTTGATGATATTCTTCTTCTACTTTTATAAGCTCTTCTTCCACATGATTTTTCTTTTCAATTTTCTCCATGGAAACCTCCTCGACTAGCTCATCCTTACATTAAGATATGGCATCATCACCCTTATAACTCTCACTTGAATTTGTAACTAAAGTACTAGAGAGCTCTTCTTGTACTTGTAATTGATTCATCGGGTTGACCATATAACCCATTTTGTCCTCTAGCACTAACACCCTTTCAGTTTGCATAATTTGACTTTGCATCAGTTGATTTTGCCCTTCTACCAACCGGTTTTGACCATTTGTCAATGCTTCAAGAAGCTTATCCATTTTTTTGAACTTAAGGGTTCTAAAACTGGAGAAAATTCTTGTTCAGGATATTGATAATGTTTTAACGCTTCATAATCACGTGTGTAAGGGTCTTGATATGGCACTGAATACTAATCATTCATCTCCCATCCAAAGTTAAGGTGATTTTTCCCATCTCTCAACCGGTTTTGACTATTTATCAGTGCTTCAAAAAGCTTATCCATTTTTTCTGAACTTGAGGGTTCTGAAACTGGAAAATATTCTTGTTGAGGATATTAATAATATTTTGAAGCTTCATATTCGCGTGTGTAAGGGTCTTGATATGTAACTTGATAATGATCATTCATCTCTAATCCAAAGTTGGGTTGATGCCTCATTCCAGAATAGTATGTGCTTGTATAGGGATCATGTCCTTGAAAGATTGAGCGTTAGGTCGTGCCATCCTCCTCCTCTAATAGCTTGTGAATGGTAGGCATATGGATTTCCTTGCATATGACACACTCCACTTGTATTAACAACTCTAGTAGCTTTAGCAACCTGCAAAACAAGAGCAGTGAGTTTGTTAAGTTTATCATTTAGACTACTCGAACTTACCTCATTTACTCTTGCATTTAGATTTATGCAAAATTGTCCATAACCAAAGGATCCTCTCACAGCCACCTGAAAATACTAAAACTTCAAAGGAAAAGGTAAAGAGCAAAACAAAACACACCAAAAATCCTAAATAACCTAAAACAAAACAAAAAGAAAAAACACAAACACTAAAAATAAAAACACACTAAAAATACTAGCAAAATAAAGGTGAAGTTACCAATCCCCGACAACAGTGCCAAAAATTGGTGTGACCGTAGCCGGCACGCAATTTAAACCCTCTTGTTGTCAATTGTAGCACTGGTAAATAAGGGTATAGTTGTAGGTCGGGGATTGAGAGGGCTCATCTCTATTTACCTAGCTTGGAAATAAAACTAAAACTAAAAATAAAAATCCTAAAAAACACATAATAAATAAATAAGAAAAATACTAATGGGGGTTAAAAAAATAATAATAAAGGAGTAAATAAAATAAAGTAAACTAATAATAATAAAAATAATAGGAAACACGCAGATATGAGAAATATTTTAGGGAAATAAAAATCTACCACTAGATTAGGTCGAAATATAATATTAATTTCTAAGTCATCCTTTAATCATGAGAAAGAGATCGACCAAGTTGTACACCAAAAGCAGGTCCATACACCTTATATGACTTCCCTTGATTAATTAACAATATTAGCCCTATTAAATACTAGCAGTATAGTAGCAACATGTGGCTCCTATATTTAACTAGATTTAATGTATTAAGTGTAAGTGGAAGGCTATCAATCTAAGTACCCATGCTAGTACAAAAATCATGTCTAGCAGTATAGTATTTCCTTTCCTTGACCCACACGTATCGAAATGTTTTACCACTTCTGTTATAATCACAAAACTATTAGGTGAATTGTTATCTAACCTAGCTGCAATTTATACATATAGATTCTAGTATATTTAGATGGCCACCTCACAGGCAAATAATCCTACATACTATCACTTATGAGGAACCAGAACAAGGCATGTACCAAATAAACTATACTTGACAGAATCATACATATAAACGATAGCAATTAACATAGAGTCAAGAAACAATCTCACCAAAACAAAGAAAATAAAATTATCATTCAAATCCTAATCCAGGGTTTCAATTTATTCCCTAACAATAAATAAGCAGTCAGTCATAATTATAGAATTAATTAAATAGAAATATATATATCCAAAATATAAATTAAAAATAGAGAATGAAATAACTATAATTATTTTCATATAAAAGATCAAGAATTTATTTAGATAAAAATTAATTTTATTTGAAATAAATTCTTTCCGGTAAATTTCTTCCCTATTTTTTTCTTTTCCTTTCTCGGCTGACAGGGCTGACGTTCGCGTGACACTGAGTCTTCGACCTGTGCGCCTCGAAGTCCGTGCTGTGGCTCCTCTCTATTCTTCGTGCCCGAGCGTCGTCCTTTTCCTAGCCTTCGGCCGAGCCTGTGAAGGCTCTGCCTTCTCTCTCTTTCTCTACGGCTCTGATGCGTGCCCTCTGTCTCACGCTCTTCCTTCCTTTTTAATGCGTGAGTCTCCCAGGCCGCATCAGCCTTCACTCTGCGTTTTTCATCTCCTTTAGTGCGGCTTGTTTGGTTTCGCCGCAACTTCTTTTTGTTTCAGGCCTTTGGGCCTTCGGCCTTTGGCCATTGGTCCAAAGGTCCAATTTGTTTTTTTTTTATTATTATTTTTATTTAAAAACAATACGTGCAAAATAAAATTAAATAAATATCAACAAATAATATTTTATTCTAAATATACTTAATTTATATCATTTTAGCTCAAATAATAATATTTATGCAATTTATACCACTTAAGCGTAAAACAATAATTATTCCCCTATATTAGTTAAATAAACTACCAAAAACTAAGATTTTAAGCGTATAAAATGTGTCAAAATATGAACTCGTCATCATCTCACTTTGATCATGACACGGAGCATAAAGGTAGATCTAATGTTTATATTATAACAACTAAAGAAGGTTGAAGAGTTAGATTATTACCTTTACCACCCAAAGTTGCTAAGAAAGAAAAAGAGAAAAGCAGCTATCTTATAACTTGTAATGAGTTTAAAAGAATAGTGGAAGAAAATGGGGGAGTGTATGCTTTGGTTGTGAGAACGAAAGATGATAATAATACTACTTGTAATAACTCATCCCTACTAAATGAGTTATTAGAAGAGTAAAAAGATGTGTTCCCCAATGACTTGCCCAAAGGCCTACCTCCAATTAGAGGCATTGAGCACACCATTGACTTGATTCCAGGACCACCTTTGCCCAATAAGGCTGCCTATAGGTATAACCCAAAAAAAAGTAAGGAACTTGAGAGGCAAGTGAATGAGTTGATCAAAAGAGGCTATGTGAGGGAGAGCCTTAGTCCTTGCGCCATTCCTGCACTCTTAGTACCTAAGAAAGATGGTACTCGGAGGATGTGTGTTGATCGTCATTCCATTAACAATATAACTGTCAAATACCGTTTCCCTATGCCTCGTTTGCAAGATATGTTAGATGAGTTGATTGGTTCCTTATTCTTTTCCAAAATAGACTTAAGGAGTGGCTACCATAAAATGATAATTCAAGAGGGGGATGAATGGAAAACGACTTTCAAAACAAAGCAAGGGCTGTATGAGTTGTTGGTAATGCCATTTGGTCTTTGCAACGCACCAAGCTCCTTTATGAGATTGATGAATGAAGTCCTCCATCTTTTTTTGAATGATTTTATTGTTGTTTACTTAGATGACATTCTTGTGTATAGTAAAACCAATGAAGATCATGTAACTCATTTAAGGAGGTTGTTTGAAAAATTGAGGGAGGTGAAATTGTATGGTAAGCTTGACAAATGTCTATTCATGACTCCTAGTGTTGTATTTTTAGGATACATTGTAATGGGAGAGGGGGTTCATGTAGATCCTGAAAAGGTGAAGGCGGTTCAATGATGGTTGGCTCCAACTAATGTGCACGAAGTTAGAATTTTTCATGGACTAGCCTCCTTCTATAGGCGGTTCATTAAGAAATTCTCAACCATCATGGCTCCAATCACATAATTGACAAAGAAAGGTAGTTTTGAGTGGACTGAAGCGACACAAAAGGCCTTTGAGAAGGTAAAATCTCTTATTTGCAATGCTCCTATACTTGTGCTTCCAAATTTCGACAAAGTGTTTGAGGAGGAGTGTGATGCGAGTGGGATAGGGATAGGTGCTGTTTTGTTACAAGAAAAGAAGCCTATGAGTTAATTTAGTGAGAAGTTGAATGGGGCAAAGATGAACTATTCCACTTATGATTGTGAGTTTTCTGCCATAGTTAGAGCGCTTGATCATTGGTCTCACTACCTTAGACCAAAGCCATTTGTTCTTCATTCTGATCATGAGGCTCTAAAATTCATACATGGGCAGCAAAAGCTCAACAAGAGGCATGCTAAATGGGTGGAGTTTCTCCAATAATTTACTTTTAGTTCCAAGTACAAAGATGGCAAGAGTAATGTTGTGGCTGATGCATTGTCTCATGGAAACTACTTGCTTTCCATGGTGGATGCTAAGATCTTGGATTTTGAACAACTCAAGGAGTGTTACAAAGATGATCCCGACCTTGCTAGTGAGATGGGAAGTCCTACTAAGGAGTTTGTATAGCAAGATGGTTACCTCTTTAAGGGTAACAAGTTGTGTGTTCTGAAGAGTGGTGTAAGGGAGTTGTTGGTGGGAGAAGTCCATAGTGAGGGATTGGCCGGATATTTTGGGATCCAAAAAACCCTTGCTATTTTAAGCGAGCACTTTTATTGGCCTAGAATGATCAAGGATGTTAGTCATGTATTCAGAGATGTGCTACTTTTCAAAAGGCTAAGGGACACTTCACTAAGGGTCTCTACACTCCATTGCCAGTTCCGGATGCTCCATGGGAAAGTGTTAGTATGGAATTTATTGTGGGTTTGTCAAAGACGCAAAGGGGAAAAGATAGCATCATGGTAGTAGTAGATAGATTCTCTAAAATGGCACACTTTGTAGCTTGTGATAAAATTGATGATGCCTTGAAAGTGGGCAAACTATACTTCAAGGAAATTGTCAAACTGCATGGCATTCCTTGAAGTATAGTATCTAATAGGGACTCCAAATTCCTTAGTCACTTTTGGAGGACCCTATGGAAGCTTTTGGGTACCAAGTTGCTATTTAGTACCTCTCATGATCCCCAAACAAATGGGCAAACTAAGGTTACTAATAGGACTTTGGGTACTTTGTTGCGTGGACTTGTAAGCAAAACGCAAAAGGATTGGGACATGAAATTAGCCCATGCTGAATTTGCTTACAATAGGGCTCATTCATTGACTACTTCTCGATCTCCTTTTGAAGTAGTTTATGGAGTGAATCATTTTTTTCCTATTGATCTCATTCCTTTGGCTAAGGGGGAAATGATGGAAAAGGATGCCAAAAAGAGGGTTGAAACCATTCAAAAAACCTCTGAGCAAGTGAAGAAAAGAATTCAGGAGATGTATAAGAAATACCAAGAGCAAGCCAATAAAAACCACAAACAACCTATTTTTCAACCGGGGGACTTGGTATGGTTGCATCTGAGGAAGGAGAGGTTTCCTAATCTCCGCAAACACAAACTTATGCCTTGTTCTGATGGCCCTTACAAAGTCCTTGAGAGGATCAATGATAGTGCATATAAGATTGAACTTCCAGATGATTTGATGGGAGTTAGTGCCACTTTCAATGTGGGTGATTTATCTCCTTATTTCGATGATTCGATTTTGAGGGCAAAATCTTTTGAAGAAAGGGGGAATGATCCAAAGTCAAACTTGGCCCATGAACCCGTGGCACTTGTTTTGGAAGCCCTTGGGTTTTCCCCATTTGCTCACAAGTCAGAATCGGTTACATGCCTTACTTGGGCATGTGATTAAAGCCTTATTCGCCAAAGACCAAGAAAATAGAAGCCTAACGAGATCTGTGGTTATTTTAGTCTTGTTTATTTTTATTTTCTTGTGTTTTATTATTATAATAAATAATGTAGCTCTTTCAAATGGGTATTTAATCCCATTAAGAAGAGAGCCAAAATGTGCGCTAGATTAAGGAATTACTATTGTTTCATTTCTATTCATTAAGTAGCATTTAATTCCCTAATGAGGGGAGTTAAAAGGGGGCATATCTTTAATTATTAGCTCTTATAGCTGAATGGTTTTCGGGCTATTATTCAGCTAAACCATTGGCTTTCTTTTGCAGTATGATATTTCCCATAAATACAAGTATTGGTGGCATTATCCATTGATAAATATGAAGATGAGGTGCTTTGTGATGGGGTTACTATGCATTCAAGCCATTTACTTTTAGGAAGACCGTGGTAGTATGATCAAAGGGTTACACATGATGGATTCACAAATAGGTATTCTTTCATTCAAAGAAAGCAACCTATTATTCTTGTGCCATTGAATCCATAATAGGTCAAGGAGGACCAATTAAAGTTACAGAGATCAAATGAACAAAAGAAAGAAAAAGAAATGAAGGATGAAATTGAAAAAAAAGATTTAAAAAAAAGATAGAAAAGTATTGATCAAAGAGAAAAAGAAAGAGAAGGGATTTCGGCCATAATAAGAGCAAGAGAGGAAAAATTCAATTACATTGCAAAAAAAAAAGTGAGATCAAGAGAGCATTATTTTCACACGAGCCTCTTATTGTACTCATGTACAAGGAGGCTCTTTTATGTACTAATGATCTCATCGGTACTTTGCCGAGAGATATTGTTTCTCTTTTATAGGAGTTCGAAGATGTCCTTCCCGAAGAGGTACCTAATGGATTACCTCAAATCTAAGGGATTGAATATCAGATTGATTTCATACCAAGTACATCAATTCCAAACTGGCCTGCTTAAAGGAGTAATCTCGAGGATACCAAGGAACTTCAGAGGCAAGTAGGTGAATTATTGGAGAAGGGGTATGTGCGCGAAAGCATGAGTCCTTGCGCGATTTTGGTGCTATTAGTTCCAAAGAAGGATGGAACATGGAGGATGTGTGTTGACTGTTGAGCCATCAACAACATAACGCTAAAGTATCGGCATCCCATTCCTAGATTAGATGATATGCTGGATGAATTGCATGGTTCTTGTGTCTTTACAAAAGTGGATCTTAAGAGCGGATATCATCAAATTAGGGTGAAGGAAGATGATGAATGGATAACACCTTTTAAGACAAATATGGTTTGTATGAGTGGTTAGTGATGCCTTTCGGTTTAACTAATGGTCCGAGCACATTTATGCGTTTAATAAACCATGTTTTGTGTGAATATATTGGCAGATTTGTCGTTGTGTATTTTGATGATATCCTAATTTATAGCAAAAACCATGTAGCGCATTTAAGATTTGTCTTGGAAATTCTAAGGAAAGAAAAGTTGTTTGCTAATCTCAAGAAGTGCACCTTTTTCACTGATAAACTTGTGTTTCTTAGTTTTGTTGTTAGTAAGAAAGGAGTTGACATGGACGAGGAAAAGGTGAAGGCAATCCAAGAGTGGCCAAGACCTACAACAATTAGCCAAGTGAGGAGTTTCTATGGCTTAGCTAGCTTCTATAAACGGTTTGTGCGTGATTTTAGTAGCTTTGCCACACCTCTTACTGAAATCATCAAGAAAAATGTGCTGTTTAAGTGGGGGGAAGAACAAGAAAAGGCATTTAATCTGATAAAAGAAAATTTAACTAATACACCTTTGCTTATTTTACCTAACTTTGCTAAAACTTTTGAAATTGAGTGTGATGCTTCAGGAATAGGTATTGGAGCTATTTTGATGCATGAAGTGTCTAGTTGCTTATTTTAGTGAAAGTTGAGCGGGGCGGCACTAAATTTCCCTACTTATGATAAGGAGATGTATGCCTTGGTAAGGGCTTTGGAAAATTGGCAACATTATCTATGGCAAAAGGAATTTGTGATTCACACGGATCATGAGTCTTTGAAGCATTTGAAAGGACAACAAAATTTGAACAGACACCATGCCAAGTGGGTGGCATTCATTGAAACATTTCCTTATGTGATCAAATATAAACAAGGTAAGGAAAATGTGGTAGCTGATGGCTTATCTAGAAGGTATGCTTTACTTTCCATTTTAGATACAAAATTGCTGGGCTTTGAATACATTAAAGATTTGTATGCACAAGATTCTTATTTTGGTGATGTGTTCAATGCATGTGAAAAAATGACATTTGGTAAGTTTTATAAGCATGAAGGATTTTTGTTTCGGGAAAATAAACTATGTGTGCCTATGTGTTCTCTACGTGAATTGTTTATGGGAGAAGCTCATGGTGGTGGTTTGATGGGTCATTTTGGTGTAGCTAAGACATTAGGAATTTTGCATGATCATTTTTTTTATCCTTATATGAAATGTGATGTGGAAATTTTATGTGAGAAGTGCATCACTTGTAAACAGGCCAAGTCTAAGTTGAAACCCCATGGGTTGTACACCCCTTTGCCACTACCTAGTGAACCTTGGATTGATATTTCTATGGATTTTGTTTTGGGATTACCTAGGACTAAGAGGGGGAGAGATTTCATTTTTGTGGTGGTAGATAGATTCTCCAAGATGGCACACTTCATTGCTTGTCATAAAGGTGATGATGCATCACACATAGCTGATTTATTCTTCAAAGAAATTTTTAGGTTACATGGCATGCCTAGGACCATTGTGTTGATCGGGATGCAAAGTTTTTGAGTTACCTTTGGAAAACTTTGTGGGGAAAGGTAGGAACCAAGTTATTGTTTTCTACTACTTGTCATCCACAAACGGATGGTAAAACTAAAGTCATGAATAGAACTTTATCTACTTTGTTACGTGCTATCATTAAAAAGAACTTGAAAACATGGGAAAATTGTTTGCCACATGTTGAATTTGCTTATAATAGAAGTATACATTCAACGACTAAATTTTCACCTTTTGAAATGGTTTATGGCTTTAATCCTTTATCACCATTGGATTTAACTTCTTTACCTTTGAGTGAACGTTTGACCTTAGATGGAAAAATGAAGGCAGGATTTATAAAGATGATTCATGAAAAAGGACTGAACATTGAAAGGAAGACTCAACAATATGTCCAAAAAGCCAACAAAGGACGCAAGAAGGTAGTGTTTCAAGAGGTGATTGGGTTTGGTTACACTTATGGAAGGAACATTTTCCAAAGAAACGGCATTCAAAACTCCTACCTCAGGGTGACAGACCATTTCAAGTAGTGCAACTCATCAATGATAACACCTACAAGCTTGACTTAGGAGATGAGTATGGTGTTAGTACATGCTTTAACATTTCTGATTTATCTCCTTTTGATGTAGGTGATGATTTGAGGACAAATCCTTCTCAAGAGGAGGAGAATGATGCAAACCAAGGAGCTGGCCTCGTTAATCATACACTTGGGGATGATGCAAATCCTTCACAAGATCCTTTATCACTTCCAAGTTTTCCAATTACAAGACCTAGACCCAAACATTTCAAGGAAGCACTAAATGGGCTAATCCAAGAGATTTGGGCTGATTCTAAACAGACTAAGATGGGCTCAAATAATAATCAAGACTTAGTCAACATCATCAAAGAAGTTGAAGAGACTAATATTTATGCAAAAAGTTTCCAACATGATCTAACCATCAAAAGGCAGGAATATCATGAGTTTCATGATATTAAATAGAGAATTAAAACATAGCCTTGAATGGTTATGTTAAATACATTAAAATTAGTCATTTAGCTATTTATGGTTGCCTTTAGAAGTTCAAGGGGCCTAAAAAACGTGGGAACTTGTTTATTTTATTGTTTATGCTGTTTTAAAGCTTTAATTATGACTTTTCCTATTCGAGGAGGGTGTTTTAAAAGCTTTAGTTATGATTTTTCATATTCTAGCTTTATTTATGACTTTTCATATTCTAGCTTTATTTATGACTTTTTGTATTCTAGCTTTAGTCATGACTTTTCCTATTCTAGGAGGGTATTTTAAAGCTTTTGTTGTGACTTTTCCTATTCTTGGAGGGTTGTTCCAAGTATATATATATGAGTATTTCGAGATGAATAAGGATATATAACATTTTCAGAAATTATCATATTTTTGAGGTTTTGTGTTCCTCTTCCTTCTTAAAGGAACTTGTAGAACTTATCAAGTTAATCTTGTGGAGTTCAAAGAACCGAAATTATAACCTTGATTGTTGAGAGATTCTCAAGTTTTCTAGGTGTGGCGTTTCAATCCTTCGTTGCCTTGGTTTTCAACTTGTTAGGTGTTGGGTCAAGGCTCAAGCAATCTTGTCTTCATGATCTTAGGGTTTTAAACCATCGTTTCTATTGGGTTTCATCATAGTTATTGATGGAGTTCATATCAATAACTAGGAAAGTCTAAACTATTTCCTAGAGGGTTATTGATATTGTAGGCTCATAAACCAAGAAAGGATTGATCATCATCTAACATCCACTATCAATAAAGATAAATTCAAATCGAAATGACAAAACCTTTTAGTTATAGGTATAAAGAAACTTTGTAGAGTTTCTTGAACCACTATTAATCATGTATTTATGTTTTGTTATCCTTCTACATATTTCTCACAAAATTTTAATTTGGCACTATTATACAGAATACTCTATTCACCCCCTCCGAAGTATATATACTACATTTCAATTGGTATCATAGCTTAAGGCTTCATCAAATTGATCTAACAATTAAAAGCTTAAGATCCTCAAGAATAGATAACTTCTTGGGTGAAGATGTAACACCCTCAAAACCTTTGCTGCTCATTGGAAAAATATTTGAGCTTTGGAAAATAGTTATTAGAATCTTATTCAACACAAATTTTCATGACTTGTTGTTTTTCATTCACATAGTCAAACCAACATTTAAACTTCCACCAATAAAGGATTAATTGATAAACTATTTAAAGAATGGATAGATCTCGATAAATAAAGGGCAACCATGAATGATGAAGCTATCATGATGCTCCATTGTGGCATTGGAGAAAATGTATTGAGCACATCTTAGAAGGACCACAACTAAAGAGATTTGTAAATATTAAATATCACTTATGGTGGTAACAAGGGAGAAGAAATTTGGCGTCATTTTTCATCTATATAAATGATGGAATTTCATATAAACGGATAAGGTAACCACTTTCTCGACTAACTCTATAATTAATTCATATGATATTAATGATCATTACTTTAATCATATATAATTATTGATTGTCAAAATTTTAAGTTAAATAAAATGTTTTACACTTATTCTCAAAACATGTAAAATTGAAGAATGAACATGCATAGTTTGCATTTATGGTAAAAAGCTTAAAATTTGAATCACGTGTAAAACTCAGAATAACTTTTAAAAATTGTGAAAATCTTAGAAACAACATTCATTAATACAAAATAAGGATTCATTTCCCTTTTCCAAAAATGATTTGGATTCTAAATAATATTATTATTTTTGATAATTCATTAAGGAGTAATCCCTATGGACCCAAAAAGATAAATGTACCAAACACATTTAATTGAAAATTTATTATTGGGGAGAAGAAGAGGAGGAATAGCTTGAAAGATCAAATAAAAATCACAACATCAAATCTGATTCTACCTCTTCATAAAAGAAAGAGGAATACATGTAAATTTTACTAACTCCAAGTTAGTATTCTCTTTTTATTATTATTATGCTTTCTTTAATGTGAAATATAGCATGAGTAGATGAAAAACATGTTTGCTAACAAGTCTTAACTAAAGTTAACTAACAAAAATTAAATGTTATTCACTCTTTAAATGTCATTTCATAAAATTTATGTTTAAGTCATGTTTGGATACACTAGGTAAATGTTGATTTGATTATAAATTGACCTTCTTGATTTTTGCTTAAACTAAGTTTACAATGCATTTTTAAATTCATTAATTGATTAACTTTCTTGCTCATAATAAGTATTTATGACCTGAAGCGACCTATCAACTAATGAAAAAACTAGTTGATGTATTAAAGGAA
This sequence comes from Tamarix chinensis, assembly GCA_030549775.1. Classification (NCBI taxonomy): domain Eukaryota; kingdom Viridiplantae; phylum Streptophyta; class Magnoliopsida; order Caryophyllales; family Tamaricaceae; genus Tamarix; species Tamarix chinensis. The sequence continues at coordinate 38,864,369 of CM060173.1, read as the reverse complement.
CAAGTTAATGTGTCTCCGTTGAACTTGTCAATTAGTGTTGAGCTTTATTCTTCAAAATAGGTCAAGAAAAACTAATGTATTTATCACATCAATCAACTAATCTATCTAGGGTATATAAGGCTTTTGTTTCTAAAAAACATTTGACTTTGCTTTACTTTCATTCCATAGGCTACTTGAAATCAAACTACTTTTCTCTAATTCAATTGTCTATTCCTATTAATTTTGTTAACCAAATATTATAAACTTCATCTCAATAAGGAATACACCCTTAACTACCATTTTCTTCCATCTATTTCTAAGAAACAAAATTATGAGTGATTTGAAGGGAAAAAATGTCCTTAGATGTTGTGTCAACATTGATGTTTGAATCAAATAATTCCGTTTATCCTTTATGCAACATCTACATGACTCTCACATGCTACTGAAACTCATGCTCAAAAGTCCTCACTATCACGAGTTAGCAAAACTCTTCTTGAATAACTTATCCTTCGATAAAAGCACTCTAGTGATAACTTGTTAAGACAAAAGGGTTGAGATACACTTGAATAAGACTAGGGTAATTGAGGTTCTTGGGATTCTTTGTAAAGAAAATAATTAAGGAAAAATGCATTAATAATGACACTAGTTCCAATATTATCAAGATACACTTTATGCAGAATCGCTTTAACCTTCACATTAATCCACTCTTTGAGCTCTATAATCTTATCTACTTTTATCTTATTCAATTTTTATATGATAATTTGATTGTTGCTACAAATGGTTCCACCATCAACAATATATTCGTAAGTGTTCCTAATCGGGTCGATGAGCCTAGACATGTTAGGAGTCTAGGCATTTAAATGGTCACCTCTTATGGGGATTACATATAAGAATTGGATAAGTGTCATGAAACATACATAATTATGTAAGATGTGATGAGGAATAATTATGTGATTCAAGGCACCATTATCTCTTACTATCTACATACCTACAAGAGGGTATTGAGTTATTCTATTTGCATGGTGTTGTTCTCTCATATGACATTTGGGGCTAATATGATTCCTAGAAATTGGCATAAGGATGACTGCATCTTATAAGGGTTTTCTATATCCTTTAGGATTGACATATCTTAGAACGTAAAATATATAGCAAGTTATGTACACAGCTCTTTCGTGTATGGTTCTCTCATTATATGGTTATTAGAGCATTTATAAGTCTTTTTTGGAGATTCCAATTTCATTTCTCTCTATTTCAAGAATAGATTAGATATCTTTGATACGATGGTCTTATGACTAATAGGATATGATTTGAGTGAATATGGTAAGAATCTCGTACTTACTATGAATGTTAGAGCTTCATTGGCATACACTAGTAGGATACTAGTTACTCATGCTTCTCATGCCGATACAGATGATTAGGACATCCCTCCTCTGACTCATGATCCACTCACTACATATCCTATAGTTTCACTTGCTATATCATATTTTTTATCCATATCTATTACTCTCCTTCATCTACTCCTTAGGGTAGAGAAATAGTTTATGGTCTACAAGAATTACTTATCAAAGGTTTTCATAAGGCTGATTATAGATTTATATATATAGATTATACACAAGCTAAATAATGGAATAAAACTTGAGAAACTTATTCATTGCATGCAACCTACTACCTTTGTTGAGAGTTCATTAAGTGTATAGACTCATACGTACCTATAGTTTCTACAACATAGAATTATTCATAAAATACATCTACAACTCCATAATATACTATATTTGAAGATGGCATGGTCACTTCTATTTTTCACTACTATTGATCCAAGGGTCAAGGTTAATGACACTAAGGAGACTACACCTCCACTCAATGCTAATGATGTAGAGTGAGCATTGGGAACTTGAGATGGTGTTGATATTATGTTAGATAACACATATGTAGAGAACTCTGAGGATACATTGTTATAAGATTCTCTTCACTCAAATCAAAATATTCCTATGATTTATCTTACCATCATTCCTCACCCATCTTGATCCACACCTTTAGATCCTAGCCTTACATCTACATCTAGTAAAGATGAAGATACCATAGCTGCTGATCAAAACTCCTCATAGTCCATGGTCATATAATGCGTGGGCCATATTGATTTTTTTGATGATTTTTTTCTACTTGTACTCATACTCTCATTGTTATCCTTCCATGATCTTTGTTTTTATATCTTTATAAAAGACATTTTCCTATATTAATTTACTTATATATCAAGAAGAATTGCTCAAAAACGTTTCTGGGTCATATATGGTTAATTGAATGAACTTTATATAATTTCTTCATACCCAAATAGATTGACGAGTAATGGAAATCTGTTATGATGCATGTTTAATGTACTTATGCATCTGCTAGATCTTCATGCTTCCTGATGGCTTATTTGCAACATGAATAAGTTATCTCATAATGATTTTAAGGAACTTTATTTAATTTCTTCATACCTAAATGGATTTATGAGTAATGGTCATATGTTATGATGCACACTTAATGTGCTTATGCATCTGCAAGACCTTCATGCTTCTTGAGGATTTATCTATAACATGAATAAGTTAGCTCATAATGATATCTCTCATGTCATTATACTTCAAATGTTACATTTTGAGAAAAATTTGAAATATTATATAATTGAGACAATGCTCTAATTAAGTATTTTTTTTAAATATTCTCCTAATATTTTTAAAAAGTTGCTAAATTTTATAAGAAGTTTCATCATCATGATACTGATACTTTCCTATGTTTAAATTATCTTGATAAGTGCTAACTCCATTATCAAAGGAAATTTTCCCCATTGCATTTGAGTATTGGTTATAGGTTGAATAGAATCACTAAATTTCACATTAGATATACTCTTGAGATTCCATAAGAACCATTTAGCATGAGGTATTTGAAAGCCACTAGAAGAAGAGTAATACTTTGCTCACACTAGTTATTCATATTTGGTAAGCTCTAACGAAACAAGTTGACATGCATTAAAATATTTTATTTGAGTCAGATTTCTTACCCTAATGCCTAAACAAGTATAGCTTATATGTTCAAGGATTTATTTTACATTTTTTCATTTGATTCCATCTAATTTCTCACTAGGTATTAACACTTGTGCCCATAATATTATTATTTATTATTCTATATATTTGATATTTGTTTATGATTGATTAGAACATTTCATACTATTTATCATCATCAACATCATACCTTACTTTGCTTCATCTTTTAAGCATGCTTATGCTTGAGTAGCATTTAAAATTATGTATATCTCTGATGAATTTGTCTATATACATATGGGACATTCATGATGTTGTACCTTATAATCAAATGTACATGAGTAGAAATTGTCTCTTCCCATAAGTGATATGCCTTAAATTGTTATATTTTATCCACTCAATCTCTCTTATTATTATCTAAAATATCTAACATGTTGAGAGTTTGCATGACTATAAGTACCATATGTTCTATCCTATTAACCACTTTGGGTAATCTATCATATTTATACGAGGGATTTGGATATAGTGAACTTGAACTTAAAGGTTCCTCTCACTTGACTCTAATGTGCGATGAGATATTTATTATGAGTTATATATTCTCCACTTAATTTTCAAATTCCATTACAACCTTAGCTTTTAAGTGTGAACTTGCCTTTGTGTTATTTGATGCATGCACTTCATATCACCCTATTGATAAAAAAAAGTTAAACTTGATTCTATTTTTTTAACATGTTTCTGCACTCTTTATTTTAAATTTATGTGATATATGAATCTCTTATTTTGTCTAATTTATCATTTAATGGATATGTATGATTTTAGCATCATCATTCTATTCCATGATTCCACTTTCATATCTTTGACTAAGACACGGTTTAACTTATGTTCATAAATCTTTTATATTCTATGAGGATACATGACACTTTTAATAAGTTTTCTGAAAGTTGATCTTGATTATAGGTATTTTTCCTTAAGAAAATAAAATCTTTCAAGTCATATGTGCTGGGAAAACTAATTTCTTGATGTACACATCTTCTCCCTCACTTTCCTTCTCAAATATACATTGAGAAGCAATTCATGTATGGATTTGAAATTACCACTTATAACTTAATTGTCATTCAAGTGTGAATGCTAATACTGATTTGTAATAATTTGATATTTCATTTCACTCAAATATATTCCATGAAATAGGAAGTGCTTAGGATATTGTTCCTTTGCCAGCTTTCCATCGATGCATCTAAAACATGTCTCCTTTTGATGACTAAATGCCCATACTTGATACAAATGGATGGCCTTTTTCATTCTAATTGATAAGCTCACCAACTCACCATATTTTTTAACAGTTTAGTTTTTTTGTGCATGCTTTTTCCTATTTCACTTCCCTTATATTTCTCAACCTTCATTATTATAACATGTAACTAGTTGATATGGCCATAATAAGGATTTGAGACACTTCCTTTCTTAACTAGACTAGTGCATAAATAATATGCGGCCTAAATATTCTTATTTCAATCTTTCTCTTATATAGCCAATTACAATACTAAATTACTCATCTATTGCTTTGATATATACTTCAACTATGATATTCTTTTTCTCATCATTTATGTTTCTTAATTTTATATAACTCTTTGATGGAATGTGCTTTTATGAGTTATGCCTTGGTCTTTTCTCACGTTATGGACTGTTGAGTGATGTTATGCCCTTACATGATTTTAGCATAAACATTCACTCTTGAGATCATTATAATGTGTTACCTTCCCTACATGGTTTTGTACACATCTTAGCCACACACAAAATTGTCTATTTATTGGCTAGATTAACAGATGAAACTTTAAAATTAATTGATCATATAGCTTCATTGCTATATTCACTTAATATGTTAAAATATATTACTTAGTACAAATATATACTTATTATGCTTAAATTTCTTACTTAATACAAATGAGTGATACTCTTGCACTTCATTGATATGCTTTTCTTGATCCCTGATACATCATATTACTGACAAGTTACTCATTGAACGGATCATTCATCACATTCCTTATGTTCCTTGTGTTTTGTGTCCAACAAATAAAAGGAAAACATTTGATAAGGTATTGTGTCATAACTTTCAAGATGAAATTATTATCATAGTCTCATCTTAATATTTTTTCATGTTGAGGGACACTCTCACATCTTTACATAATCCTTTCCTCACTCACCCTCTTGTTTGTTGACATATTGGATTTATACATCACTAAAATTTATCTTCATACCATTTAGGTTAATTGAGTATCTTTATGACTCATTCAATAATTCAGTCCATATTGCTAAATTATCACAATTATGAAATCTAATGAGGCTTTCACTACTTATATTTTTTAAGATAATAATATCATACATGATCATATTGTGGTATTGATCTTATTGATAAAATATGCATACCCTTAGGGGGAGCATACTTATTTTACTTTATCACTTGTGTTATTACCCAAGGTAAAGCCTAAGAGGAAGATATGCCATATTTGTTTCACTCTTGCTATTCAATGATAATATTAAGTATGACTTATTTTCTTACGCTTAAATTGAGAGTTTGCATACCTTGTGGGGATGTTTTACTCCATATGAAATAAATTTATTATGCACTTATCGTTTTGTTGGAGATCTTATCTAACAAAGCCCTTTTCTTTTATTAATGACAAAAGGGGGAGAAAGAGTGAAAAGATGCTATGTGATGACTTGTTTTATCATTATATTCACATTTATAAGATAGTTGTATGATTTTATGGTAAAATTTCAAACTATTGAGATTTTTACCTTCTCTCTTATGTACTTCATATCTCATGATATTGCCATCTTTTTGTTTTTGTCATCAAAACGAGGGAGATTGTTGGCCTTATAGGTTAATTAACGAGTGTTAAAGAGATCGAGTTTATAAATCATATCCCAAGCACAAGCCAAAGATCAATAAGGAGAACAAAATAAGACCCTAGCTTCAATTACTTCAATTTTATATGTGTAATACACAAACCATGAAGGAATAAGCAAGTGTGCTCAAGATACCAAGAATTAAGCTTCAAATAATATGTTACACTCTTAGGTTTTATGTACATATGACTTACATATTGAGCACTTAGATATTTCAATGATTAAATATTTATAATCCTATTCAAAATTCATTTTCAAATATCTTGACGTGATTTCATGCATAAAAAATATTTCCAAGTATTTGCGAAAAGGTTGTCTTAAATTAATTTTATTTTAAATAGTTTCCATATGGTTTGACTTGCACAATTCACCATAAATTCCATTTATTTTTTTCATTAAAAATTTTTTAGAATCATTAAGATGTCTAATTTATGGAAAAAATATGGAATACAATATCAACCTCTATATATCAAGTTATGGTCTCTTTCGTAAAGGTATGCGGTGGTAAAACTAACTTCTCGAACAGATTGTTTTCATAAAACCACTTGATAGGTATGTTAAAACTAGTCATCTAATTTAAATACTTATCAATTGGTCTCAACATTTATGAAATTTTCTATCCATTGGAATTCGACCATTAAAATACTTTTCACATCCAACGGCTATTGCCGATTTTTCTTTTCTTTTAGAACTATAAATAAGAGTTATTAAACATCAATTAAACTATTATAACTCTTTTAAAATCATCATTTTTATATATTACCAAAAATCAAAGAGATTTTTTGACGTAGGAGCATCCATTATCATTTTAGTTTTGCTAATCAAAAATTATGATGATTTTGTTTTGTCCTTAAGTTGAGATCAAAAGGCTAAATTTTCTTTAATTTCATTCAAGGGATATTATGTGACCTTGTTGGCTTTTAATTATTATATGTTTGAAGGATATAAATATCCTTCTTACATGGAAGAATTAAACATGCTAAAGGTTAGCCATGCAATGATGTATGAGCAACCCCATTACAACACTTCTCATTAGCCACTCATCATCCTAAATTTAAAAGACTAAAAATCATTCCTTTTTGGGAAGGATTTCACTAAGTATAAAACATCCCCATTCACATTTATTAATTCCACCCAAGCCTTGATATGTAACAACCATGCCACCCATCCCTTTTTGGAGCTAAAAACACAAGCTACAACTTACTACCCTAGTCACTTCATGGCTTCTCCATTTGTTGGACAAAACATATCCTGCACAAGCTTATAACTATGCCACTTATCCCTTTTTTATCCAAAACAAAATCTACAATCTACCACCCCATACACTTTGTGGCTTCTCTTTTATTTGGACAAAACATAGCCTGCACAAGCGTGCATCCACACCACCCATCCAAAGTCAACCAACCACCTATGCCACTACCAGGTCCTACACACAATTACCATGATGACAACTTTTGATTGCTTCAAATAGGAATAGACAAACATAGGGTAAGACTGGGCATTTAGGAGCTAAGAACTATAGTTATGATAATTCCCTTCATCTTTATGTACTATTCATAGCCTCTATTGTAGACTATGTTTATTAGTCAACATTTTTCATAATTAATGATGTAATAGTTGGATAATAGCTTATTACTTGCACCCTATCTCAACGTCACTAATGGGGAATGGGTTGGGAAGTGAATGCACGACCAAGGGAAGGAGAACATCATATGTGAGCTGGTTAAAATTAAACGAGGATAGTTACATTAATAGTAAACTAGATAGTTTAAGTCTTAACTAGCTTATCTTTTAGTTGGGCATAGTTATATTGTAACTATGTTTTAAACATCTACTTAAGTGTATAAAATGGCTAAATAAATAGATCTCTGTTGCCTAATATTTTTCCTCTCTTATGGTGAGATGCACCTTCAAACTTGAGTGAAGAGTTTAATTGATTATCTTCTTCAAATCTAACTTCTTTTATTTTAAGAGTTGAAACTATGAGTGGTAGATGTGAGTATATAAAATTAAGGAGTACTTAAGTTCATATTTTCCTCTTCTTTGAACTCCATTTCTATTTTTAATTTCGATGATAATTATCCTGATTGACCGTCTTCCTAGAATGACCCAATTTGTATTTCATATGCATTAGTTGTACCCTAAAATCATTTATACTACTCAAATATAGTGCTTTTTAATGGAAGTAGGAATCATAAAGGACGAAAAAGTGCCAAGAAAATTTAGAAGTACTATGATTGTTCATATATTTAATCGTGTAAGGCATCATGTAAGTTATTTAGAAACTAGATTCATGTTAGGAATCCACTAGTTTAGATGCTAGGCTTTCATCTTCCAAATGAATAAAGTGATGTTTTTTTTCTAATTATGATCAAATTAATGATGTTGTTGATTGTTTATAAGTTTGAAAATTATTTTACATGGAGACTACTTGTTGATTATTTATTAGTTAGAAAAGTGGTTGATTTTTGCTAAATTTCTAATGAAATTGTTTCAGGAAAAGAGTGTGGAAATTGACGAAAATAATGATGTAACACTCTTAAGTTTTGAACTAGAAAATTTTCATTTTGAAGATAATTTGGAATTGAGTTAAAATATAATTCGGGAATTTTACCACCACCCCAATCATAAGAGAGGCGTGATCATTTGGTAATGCATGTTTGATTCAAGGCATAATGGTACAAAGAATAAAAGGATGTATGATTGGCACAACAAAAAAAGTAAATTAGAAGAGAATAACATAAATAAGAATGGTATTATAAAATAAAGCTAAGTGCTTAAATAACCAAGAAAAAAACTCAACACAGTGGATAAAATACATCAAATTCAGTTAGTCAAACTCTTTACAAAATGGAAATGTAACTCTCAAACCCTATGAAATGGCTAGTTACTGGGCTACCACATTATCATCAACAAAATAAAGTTGAGAGTTATAACCTTACAAATTTTCCTCTACTCACCAAATAGAAGCTAGATCATCATAGATACCATAAAAATGTAGTATCAATATGATTAAGTAAAGGTAAAAAAAAAAAACTACCTAGAAGATAGTAGAGAACCATGTTGCACACTAAGGCACATGATGCGAATCATCTATGAGAGTTGTAATTTAAAGGGTAAAGAAAGAATCTTATGTTAGTAGGTTAAATATAGGAGGGATAGGTTATAAATATTCAAGAAAGATTCAATCAATAACTCAAAAAGAAAGTTAAACTTTGAATGTATCACATAGAACACACTCAATGGATGTTATATAGGAACACACAAAAACATCTTATCTGGTAAAAATACTCAAAAAGAGAGATAACCAACTAATTCACTCGTCATAAGATTTCAAATATATCAACTTGTGGGTTATAGTGGCTTGACATCATACTTATATAGGTAACTACAAGATTTATCAAACTAATGCTAACTAAGCACAAATTAACTTTGTTGTTACGACACTAACATAGTCGACCATTCAAAAGTAAATGACCAAGGGTTAGCATTTATTTTGTTGGAACCTAGTTTTCTCTATTTAGAGAGAATTTATTCCCTACATATTAGAAGAAAAATGGATGACTACATTGCTAGATATGGACTAAACTTACAAAATAAGTCGCTAGCAATAGAGATGTGTACATGGCATACATCAAGGGCATGAATATATTCATGGAAGGAATGAACATAAAATTTGCATCGGAAGACTATTCTAGACCTTTTGGAAATCTAATATTAGTATTATCTCATTGATATTAGCTAAAGGATAAGGGAGTTAAATTCGTTAAAAATATAAATTAATTCTATCTTTAAGGATTTATCTTATTTTATCTTATAAGATATCTTTGGTGTGAGGAACAAGACATTGGTTTAGGGATCAATTTTCATTATATTTTATTAAAATTATCTTGTAATATTGGGGTGGTGCAATGGCTATAGAAACCATAGAGGTACACATTCATAAAGTAATGAAAATTGAATGAAGTTGCATTATTTGAATTATCTGTGAGTTCTTCTCAATGTTAATCAATTATGTGTGAGTGATTACTATTGAAATCCTTAATCTCTTTGTTTGGTGAATTATAGAATAATAACTATTCTTTAAACTCTCTAAAAAATCCACACCACTCTAAATTCTAATCGCCACCTTCAACGTCATCATCATAATCTTCAACACTCATCTTCAACCTATTTTTCATATTTAATTTTATCTATTTCTGAATGTCATATAAGAATATTATGATAGTCACGTGATCATCCTCAAAATATTAAATTTTAAATCTAATCATCAAATCATCATCATTCCAATCATTCATCATCATAATATTCATATCACCACTAAACCCTAATCATAAACCCTAACTCTAACCCACGAACTAAGCCATGTAGAACCAACATCATTCGAGCATCATCATCATTAGTTCTTCTATGTTGAATCAACATCAACATCAACATCATTGAACCATCATAACCTCTAAATAACCCTAACCGAACCCTAATACCACCTAAACCATAAGTCTATATTCTTACACACATCAATTTTTGGTATCAGACCATAGGTTTTTTTTTATTTAGTTTGATATACAAGATCAAGATTTGATCTTTCCTCTAAGATTCATTGAAAAATAAATTAATAATTTAAGATTATTTTAAGAACTTATCATGGAGGTGCCAAGATTTGAACTTCGGTTGACTTGAGAAGATATTTTTAGAAGCACGCCATTTGTTAGGTGTACGGAAGTATAGCAGGACGTTCTCAAGGTATTAGTGGAGGAGATCAAGAATTTAAGATAAGTATAGATATGATGGAAGCCTCACATGCCAAAGGATCACATATCTAACATCAAATCCAAAAAGATCAAGGAGAGGAAGATCAAAAAAAGGGAACACATGGCCAAATGGAGGAAGGAGGAGAAGAAAGTGTAGGGAATAATGGAACACTTGAAGGAAATTGATGATGTAGAGAATGGGATTTGATTTAACCTACCTAATTTTGAAAGTAATCTTAATTCAAAATCTTTCCTTGAATAGTTACAAATTGCTGAATCTATTTTTGAATACAAGGAGCTTGATATTGAGAAAAGATATCAAATTGCCATATTAAAATTTATGAAATTTGTTAGAGTATGGTGTGATAATTTAAAGAGGAGAAGGTAAAGAGAGTGCAAAAAAAATATTAGATCATGGAAAAAATTGAAAAATCACACAAAAAGAAAATTTTTACGTAGAGAATTTCATAAAAATGACTACTTTGATGCAAGAGTTGCTTGGGAGGAGTACATTAGGGAATTTGAAATCTAAGCTCTTATTTGTGATGTTAAAGAAAAAGAAGAGAAAAGATATTCTAGATTTATTGGAGATCAAATATAAATGTTAGAGAGAAGGTAGAAGTGTATCCATATGCGTTATTTGAATACTTGGTAAAGATAGCAATCAAATTTGAGAAGTAATTAAAGGGAACCAAGGTACCAAACAATGAAACCAATGCACCTTATGGTTCAAAACTCAAGGGTTTGTCGAGGCCATCAACCTCTTAATCCACAATTTAAGACAATAATATAAGGTACAATTGTGAAGAAAAAGGCAAGGATAAGATGGTTGATAAGATGAACAACCAATGATTCAAGTGTAGAGGCTATAGTCATTTTGCTGGGGATTGTTAAAATGAAAGGTCATTAACTTTGAAGGAGATAGCAATTATGAAAGATTGTGATGAGGAAAATGAAGATCTTAATGAAGACCCTTAAGAAGGTAGTGAAGATCCGAAAGATGCATTGAAAGATGGTTAAGTAGATTGCCATATGTTGCAATGAGTGTTTTAAGCGGAACAACAACCTCAACTTACTCAAAGGGATAAGCTCTTTAAAGCCAATGTAGAGTTGAAGATAAGGTTTGTGAAATCATCATTGATAGCGACTCTTATACCAATCTTTCTAGTGAAAGAATTGTGAGCAAGCTTGGATAGACGACCATGGATCACCCAAGTTAATATTTGCTTTAATGGCTCAACATGGACACAGGTGTAAGGATAACCAAACAAACTCTTTTCTCTTTGAAAATTACAAATTATTTTGATGATGTTTTATGTGATATTCTACCTATGGATTCTTGTCATATTTTGTTGGAGAGGCCTTGTTAATTTAATAGGGAGGTTACACATAATAGCGTTCTTAATGAGTATAGAGACATTTTGGCTTTAAGGAGTGAAAGGTAGGAAGTGGCCAAGGGTATAAAGTAAAAAAAAATGAGAAAAATAGAGAATTGAGGGTGAATGGGAGGAATAAAAAAGGAAGGAAGATGTAGAAGGTAAGGGAGGAAGAAAGAAGAGTACCATGAAGTTGTTGATCCTTAAGGAGTTACAGATGATTGAAGCTATTGAGAGTGAGAAAGTATACCATACCTTAGTGGTGAAAGAAGTTCAACAAGGGGGGCATGCTAACATAGATCTAAAATTGCAACAAGTGTTGAGAGAGTATGTAGGTGCTTTTTGAGATGAGTTTCCACCATGATCACCTTCTTTGAGAGGAATTTATCATGCTATTGATTTTATGCCTAGAGTTCCATTAGTAAACAAGAAATCTTATTAATGAAATCCAAAGGAGTCTAAAAAGTTGTAGAGATAAGTGCAAGAGTTATTGCATGGAGACTATGTTCAAGAGAGCATGAGTCCTTGTAGTGTCCCAACTTTATTCGTTCTTACGAAGGATGGTACATGGAGGATGAACATTGATTCTAGAGAAATCAACAATATCACAATGAAATACAAATTCCTAATGAGAAGATTGGATGATATATTAGATGAGCTACATGGAGCAAAGGTTTTTTCGAAGCTTGACTTTAGGAGTGGATACCATCAAATGAAGATAAGGGAAGGGGATGAATGGAATATGGATTTTAAGACTAATTATGGGTTGTATGAGTGGTTGGTGATATTTTGATATGTACTAAGAGTGAGTTCAAATACATGTAGCATTTAAAGAGATTATTTGATAAACATAGGGAGGTCAAGCTCTATGGTAAAATGGAGAAGTGTGATTTTATGATGAAGAGTATGGTTTTCTGTTGCTACATTGTGAGTGGAGACAGTATTAGAGTTGATCCTTTAAAGGTGGAAGCCATTCAAACATGGTTAATTCCTACTAATGTTCATCAAGTTCAAAGTTTCCATGGATTCTCTTCATTTTAAAGGTATTTTATCATATATTTCTTCACAATTGCAGCTCCTATTACCCACAAATTTAGTGGAATGAATATGCAACAAAAGCTTTTGAAGACTTGATGATAAATCTTTCAAATGCATCGATATCATCGTGACCTTGCTTTGATAAATTCTTTAAAGTAACCTATGATGCCAGTGGTGTAGGTACTAGAGGGATACTTTAACAAGAAAAGAGAAATTGCATTATTTTATGAAAAGTTGAATGGTGCAAGACTCAATTATTTAGCTAATGACAACTGATGGGCTCAATCTACAAGCGCACATATTCGTTATATCACTTCAAGGTTATATCCCATAGGGAATTCGCAAATGAGTACACAACGTCATTATTTTAGCTATCTAGATCAATATGGAGCACACAAAATCAAGTGCTAAGCGAGAATATTTACATTGACTTTCTATTTATAAACTCTAAAACAATAGATATGAAATCTACGATTGAATTTTAGTCTCCAAATTAGTAATCAATGATGAAACAACATATATGTTATAGTTTAATTCATTGACTATGAATAAATGATCTAATTATATTTGTTATCCTTTTTCAAGGTCTAATAATGTATTTAATCTAATTTATATACTACTTTAATGACTCACAAACTAATTCAAACCTATTGAGTGTCACCGATTTTATAGTCACTAAGATTTAAACATCTACAATCATCATTGCTTAAATTCTCGTTCATACGCCATGGTATGATAATAATTTCAACCTTTCAGTTGTAGATATTATCTAAAGAAGTCAGATTTCATCATATCCATTTTATAAAAATTTATCCAAGCACATATAATAGTATCTCAAATCGTCATATTAATAGTATAAAAATATAAAGGAGAGGAATTTGATTGAATTAATCGTAAATTAGAGGAGAATGGAACTGATTTTAATCGTAATATTATCTAAATAGTGTATATGAATCAAATATACAATATAATATCTCAAATCGTCATATTAATAGTAAAACGGACCAAGTTCGACCCTAGGAAAGAGGATTACTCACTCATATCTTCAAGGAAATGAAATGAAAAGAATTACATAATAAACATAAAAATAGTATAAAAATATAAAGGAGAGGAATTTGATTGAATTAATCGTAAATTAGAGGAGAATGGAACTGATTTTTAGTTGATCATACATGAATATACATTTGAATCTTTAATAAATCAAACTAATGAAAACAACCAAATTTACATGAAGCTTTTGCAAGAAGGGAAAAGTGGTCTGAAATCTACCCTAAAAATTTCCCACGAAGTCCCTAAAATGTTAAATACTCCCCATCACACGAGGCATGTTGTGCACGATGAACGTGGGAGCAACCATCACTGCACGGTAGTGCTAGGCCTACACAACATAGTGGTGCAGCTTTCATTCTCTCAAATGGGTGGAAATATGGATTTTGCATGGTTGTGTGAGTCTTGCACTAACTTTCCATGGAAAGATGTAGGTTCGACTTCTCTAGAAAAATTTTGTATGGTTGTGTGTTATGTGCATAGCCTGACAGTACAATTTCTTTTTATATCTAAAATACAGAAATAAGTGCTGAATGGTTGTGTAGCTGGTTGTGCAACCGACTATGTTGCCATCTCTTCTTGTTTCTTTTAAACTTCTTGGCATAAATTTGGCTTTTTAAGCTTCTAGAATCTTCCATAAATAAGTTGGGTTGATTTATCATTCTTCAAAGCCTTCCATGCTGAGACATTTGCCATGAAAACATGAACTTCTTTCTTAAATTTGCATGTTTTTATGGAAATTCCTGAAAAATAAGAACTCCAGAGAGCATTAGTGCAAATAATAGACTGGAAACACAGTAAAAAACATAAAAGAGACTAAATAAAGTCTCAAAGTGAAGGCAAAACAAGGTAAAAATAGAGAAAATATTCACTTTATCAATAAGGAGTTCTATGCTAATTTTCATTGTTTGGAAACATGGAGACATTATTTGTGCTTCACTTAGATCATGAGAGCTTGAAGTATCTATATGTTCAAAGAAAAGTGAGTCCAAGATATGCCAAGTAGCTTAGTTTTTTGCAAACATTTGTGTTCTCTACAAGATATGTGGATTATAAGGAGAATGTTGTTGCAGATGCATTGTGAAAAGGACTATGATACTTACTATGGTGGATACAAAGCTTTTGGGTTCAAGATTTTGAAAAGTCAATATGCCATTGATGATGATTTTTCTTTAATATTTAAAGATTGTAAGAAACAAGGAACTCACGAAACTTATGTTCTTCAAGATGGTATCTTATTCAAGAAAAACAAATTTTATGTGCTAAAGACCTAAATTTGAGATTTGCTAATAAAAGAAGGGAATGATGAAGGTATTGTAGGACACTTTGGAGTTCATAAGTTTGAAAGTTATTTCAAGGATAGTTTTATTGTCCAAGAACATAAAGGAGAGTGTAAGCTATGGTTGTTAGGTACATGTCAAAGAAGAAGAATTTCTTCCACAAAGGGTTATACGTGCCATTACCCTTGCCTACTCAACCAAGGGAGGGAGTTAGTATGGACTTTATTTTGGGATTGCCTACAACACAAAGAGGCAAAGATTCTATCATGGTAGTGGTGGATTGATTTTCCAAGATGGCTCATTTTACTCCATGTCACAAAACCAATGATGCTACTCGTACTGCAGATTTGAATTTCAAGGAGAATGTATAATTATATGGGATTCCAACAAGTATAGTTTCAGTTATAGATGTGAAGTTCCTAAGTTATTTCTTGAAGACATTATAGAAAATACTAGGAACAAAACTTCTACTTAGTACATCATATCATCCTCAAATTGATCGTTAGACCGAGGCCACTAATAAAACATTAGGTAATTTGTTAAAGTATTAGTGAGTAAGAATGCTAAGGATTGGGTTGTTAAGTTATTACATGTGGAGGTTACTTACAATCGAAGTCCTTCAGCTCCAACAAAATATAGTTTCTTCGAGATGTTATATAGTATTATTCCATATATACCAATTGATATGGTACCATTGAAGAAGGTGGGAGTGAAAATTATGATACACAATAGAAATTGGAGTTATTTTATAAACACCATCAAAATATCAAGCACATAATATAGAAAGTTAATGAATTATATAAGATAAGAGCAAACTAGCATAAGAGTCAACATGTATTTCAACTGGAGGATTTGGTATGGTTGCACTTACAGGAGGAGATATTTCCTAATCTGAGGAAACATAAGGTTATGCCAAGGTCGGATGGCCCTTTTTTGGTGCTTAGAAAATTTGGCAAAAGTGCATATGAACTAGATTTGTCGAATTGATATAGTGGGTTGTCTAGAATGTTTAATGTTGGAGATATTAGTCCCTACTAAAAATATGCAAATATAAGGCCAAATTCTAGTCAACAAGGGGAGAATAATGATGGAGAAAATGATAAATACTTAGAATTTAATGTGTTGGAACCTATTGCCCTCTATTTAGAGATGATCCCCTACAAGTTAAAAGATCGACAAACGAATGACTACTTTAGTTATGAATGAAACTTGCAAAACAAGTCACTAGCAATAAAGATGTGTGCATGGCATCTATAGAGAGCATGAATATGTTGCTTGGAAGGAATGAAGGTGAAATATGCATGAGAAGATTATGTTAGAAATTTTGGATGTGTAATATTAGTATTATCATGTTAATATTAGCTAATGGTACTTTAATTCTATCTTTTTGGATTTATCTTATTTTATCTTATACGATGTGCTTTGAGTTGGGAGAAAAACATTTTTTTAGGGGTAAATTTCTATAATATTTTTATTAAGATTATCTTTTAATATTGGGGAGGTGAAATGGCTATAAAATCTATAGAGGTACAGGATCATAAAGAGATGTATATTAGCTAAATTTACATGTTTTGCTTATTTGAATTCTATGTAAGTTTTTCATAATTTTGATCAACAATTTGTAAGTGATTATTATTGAAATCCTTAATCTCTATCTATGTGTATTAGAGATTAAGAACTATCCTTCAAACCATCCACAAAACCCATGTCATTCTAAATCCTAATGTCCACCTTTAACATCATCAAAATCATCTTTAACACTCATCTTCAACCTATTTTTCTTACATAATTTTATTTGTTTCCATACTTTAGATAACATATTATTATTATCACACAATCATCCCCAAGATCTTAACTTTTAAATCTAATCATCAAATCATCATCATGCCAATTTTTCATCATCATAATACTCATATCACCACTAAACCCTAATTGTAAACCCTAACCATGACCCACAAAAAAATCAAGTAGAATGATTGTCATTCAAGCATCATGAACATTAGTTCTTCTTTGTCATCGTCAACATATTTGACCCATCATACCTGTAATCCTCCAAAATTTTAGAAAACCTATAATTTAATAAATAGCTTTATTTGAAATAAATTAGCTTTTAAATTTATTTATTTTAATTATTTTATGGATTTTTGAGTATAAAAATTTTAATAGGAGTATTTAATAAATAAAAAATAAATATTTTGTCATTTTATCATATCATTTTTTTAAATAATTTTTCAAACTTATATTTTACTAAAATTATCCTATGTGAACTAATATGTTAAATTATATTGAATTAAATTATTAAATTAAATAAATTATCAAAATATTACATTTTATTATTTTATAAATTAAATTAATTTATTTTCCCATTTTCCTTTTTACCTCTTTCCCTTTTTTTTTCTTTTTTTTTCTCCCTTTTTCTCCTTTTTCTTCTTTCTTTTCTTTTCCTTCCTTTTTCCTTTAGGCCGCCCGCTAAGCCAGCCTCTTCCGTCTCCCCTGTGCCTCGGCCTCTGGCCAACTCCTTCCCCTCCTCTCCTTCTTTAGTGTGCAGCCCAGCCCCCCATTTTTTTTCTTTCCTCCCTTCACCTCAAGTCGGCCCAGTTCCCCTTTCCCCTCCCCGACCGGCCTGATGCCCCCTTTCCTTTACTTTTTTTTCTCTTCTTCTCCTACGCCTTGACCTAGCCTCCCCGACCTGTCTTCATCAACAAGGCCTACCGCCTAGGGCACACCAGCCCCTACCTTCCACCATTGCAACCCCCTTCTCTCCCTCTCTCTCTCTCCCATAATTTTCTTCCCCTTTTTGGACCTATCCAGCCCTGCAAACCAGCCCTCACACCCTATTATTTCCACCTCTTCGTCTCCCCTCTTTGCCACCCTACCACCTCCCCTACCACCCTACACGCTGATGGAAATATATCCTAGAACCAATCATATGTTATTCATTCAAATGTTGTTATCCCTTTGAATAATTATTCTTTATGTAGATAATCAAGTATGTGACTGGATTGTGAAACTCTACTAATAGATAGAAAGATTATTATTCAAGAACTGTCCCTTGTCTAATATCATCTAATTAAGGATATTAGTGATTATAAGACTAGTATGTTGATTAGTTGATGATCATGTTCCATTGATCATTGGTATGAGATATCAAACTAATAACATAGATACATGTTATGGAACATGATATTGGACTGACCTAGTAGGAGGGCACTACATTAAATATTGTGCAAAGTGTCATCAGTGTTTTCCAAATAGTATATCATCCTTTAACCTAAGATCTTTGTATTTACCGGTATGATGATCATTCTGTTTTAACTTTACCAATCGTTACCCTTATTAGGGGTGATCATAAAGGTATTGATTAGACATGTTGTGAATCATATAGAGGCACATAGTTGATCAAGATGGGATTTGTCCCTCTCATGACATGAGAGAGGTATCTTTGGGCCCCTCAACAAGTATGACTAGTAATAGAATGGCCATGTACAAATGAGGTGTTGTTTGTTTAAGGTTATTCTTACTTGGTGATCGAGAAAGAGTGTGATTGAACATAGCAAGGATGACACGACCAATGCCTTGTGTTTAATCTAAATATCGTGTGACAAAAGGATAAATATACGGGTTATTAATAGGTTATGTCGAGCATAGGACATTTGCGTAATTTGGGTAGTCATAATGTCTTGCTAGAGATCTCTTATGATTTGTTGGCCCGAAAGGAGTTTAAGTCCACTACCAATATTACGTGAACCTATAGGGTTGCACACCGAACTAAACTGGATCAAAAAGATAAGATGAGATCTTAATATGATTAATATCTCATCAAGTCCAAGTGGTTTTAATGTGATTAAGGCCCAAGTCTACTGCCACTAGGTGGGCTAGAGTGTTAATATAAATACCCAAGCTAGGGTTTTATTATATATACACCTCTTTGCTCTCTCTCTAAGTGTGAGAAAATAAACTAGCCACCAACGCTGGTTATTCACGAAATTGAGACAGTGGTATTAGAGCCAGGTTCTATGATTTCTTTCGGCCTGTTGAATTTATTCTTTGTTTTGATAGGGGTTGATGTGATCTTTCCCTTATTCATTCTAGTCTATTTTTTTATTTATTTATTTAGATTTATTGATTTATTCTAATTTCATAGATCCAATCGATTGAATCTAATGATTCGACTTTATTTTATCATCTTTATTCGATGATGAATTTGATTGATTTTATAGGATTCAGATGGTTAATCTCTTAAGTTTATGAATATGTTGTACATAATGTTTTATGTGGTAGTAGATTTGATCTACTGGTTTTGGCTTTGGTTCTTGTTGGCGGCTAGGATTATGGTAGATGCATATGCCTAATTTTGTAACATCTATTCAAAGGTTGTATTAATTTGACTAATTTATTCCGGCCTTTTGAATAATATTTCATTAATTTGATGAGTTATGTAACGCCTATTCAATAAAGATAAATTAATATGATTAATTTATATTAGATAATTAAATATGATTTGATTAAAGAAATTAAATATGATTTAATTTATATTAGACAATGAGATTTCATTAATTTGAGTAGTTATGTAACGCCTATTCAATAAAGATAAATTAATGTGATCAATTCAATTGATGTAAATGAATGAGATTAATTCATATTGGTGTATTAAATATGGTTTGATGAAGGTGTTTTAAGTCCAATAAGGATTGGACGGTTTTTGGATTGATTGGATCAATCCATTAAGGTTTTTTCCATTGAAATTAATTAATGTGATTAATTTAATAACTGCCGCCTGGGGCACTTCCCTTATCCCTACGTTATCTTATTTTGCACATGCTTGTATGTTACTTTATGTGATAAATGTATGAGTACAGGTATGTAGCAGTTGATCATAATTATATAGCATGGCCCTATTTAATACAACTTGTGTGTTGTTATGTATTTTTAATGGTTTTATGGCCTGCGAGTCATTAAGTATTTTGTAAATATTCTCTTCCATTCACAGATCTTTTGTATTTTAGGACACCCTTTTGTATGTATCCTTAGTGCTATTAGCTAGATCATTAGGAAATAGTGTACATCCTATATGATAGGAGTTTGGCACTTGAAGCAAAGGAATTGCCTTGAAGAGTCCGAGACTGGTGGTGTTCGAAGAAGAGTAGTGGCAATTGGTTGCTAGTCAATTTAGTTCTAGGGCCATGCTATATCACACACTTAGTATTCTGTTGTTTATTTACTTCGTATATTCTACGTAGCTATCATTTGTGAATGTTTTGCATGCATAGTTGTCCCTTT
This sequence comes from Tamarix chinensis, assembly GCA_030549775.1. NCBI lineage: Eukaryota > Viridiplantae > Streptophyta > Magnoliopsida > Caryophyllales > Tamaricaceae > Tamarix > Tamarix chinensis. The sequence goes on along the minus strand of CM060173.1, from coordinate 38,843,697 downwards.
AATATAAGTCTTAAATGCCTTCCCAATACCTCATGCTATTAACACCAGTATCGTCATTGAATGGGTTTACCAAACAAGAGCATTCATGATTATCTTGGTATAATAGTTTGTGATGATTGTCTTTTGTTAAAGGTATTGGTTGGACTTCACAAGGCTATCAAAATAATTTTGGGCCTTGAGGCATAAGGTTGGGAATGTTAGGACATTAGATGTCACCCAACAACTAGGAGTTACATAGGATGTAATTAGTAAGGTGTTGCTTACCTAAGTTACTAATATCTTAAGCGATAAGCCAAAGCTTACTTAAGTGTTAGTGAATTATGGGTCCTGGCCTGCAAAATTTCAAAGGGACAATGAGATTTAGTAGGAGATTCTTTTACTTTGGCGAGTATACAGAATCAAATTATTTAAGAAGCACAAACTTAAATCTTCGCATATCTTTTGTTGTAGATCAACATGGCAAATAATAACACCAATACCTTCTCACTATGATCGGTCCTTGATAAGGACAAACTAAATGGAAATAACTTCCTCGATTGGCATAGAAATTTGAGAATAGTTCTCACTCAAGAAAGGAAACACTATGTCCTAGAACAGGCAGTCCCTCAGGAACCGGCAGCTAATGCCCCACGTGCCAAGCAAGCTGCTTATCGTAAGCACAAAGATGAGTCATTGGATGTAGCTTGTCTAATATTATCTTGTATGCAATCAGACCTTCAAAAACAGTTTGAGCTCATCGTTGATGCCCATGCTCTCATCACTGAACTCAAGAACTTGTTTGAGAAACAAGCTCGAGTTGAAAGGTTTGAGACTACAAAAGAATTGTTCTCATGCAAGCTCGCAAAAGGGAACCCAGTCAGTCCACATGTTCTTAAGATGATTGGCTATGTCGATTATCTTGAGAGATTAGATGTTCCCATTAACCAAGAGTTGTCTACAGATCCGATCCTGCAATTGTTGCCTGAGTCATATGATCAGTTCGTCATGAACTACATCATGCACGATCTCAAGAAATCGCTAACTCAGTTGCATGGGATGCTTAAGACTGCTAAACAAAACATTAAGAAGCCAAATAATGTTTTAATGGTTCAAAAGGGAAAAGGTTTCAAGAGAGTTGGTAAAGGTAATGGAAAGGCTGATCCCAAAGGCTAGGGTAAGGCTCGAGTTAAGAACTGGAACAGACTTAACAAGGCCAATCCTAAGCCTGGACCAACTGCTGACCAACAATGCTTCAATTGTAAGAAGTCTCGCCACTGGAAGAGGAATTGTAAGAAATACTTGGAAGATAAGAAGAATGGCTTGGTTGAAGCCACAATTCAGGTATTTGTGTTATAGAAGTGAATGTTACTCCTTCTACTTCTTCATGGGTATTAGATACCGGATGTGGATCTCACATTTGTACAAATGTGCAGGGTCTAAAGGAGAGTAGAAGAATGGAAAAAGGAGAATTGGACCTACGCGTTAGAAATGGAGCAAGAGTTGCTGCTCAAGATGTAGGAATATTCAATTTAGCCTTGCCATCGGGATTGCTTCTAGAACTTAATAATTGCCATTATGTACCTGCTATAAGTAGGAACATCATCTCTATTTCTTATTTGGACAAGGAAGGCTTTCATTTCATTATTAAGAACAATAGTTGCTCCTTTTATTTGAATGAAGTGTTTTATGGATGTGCCCGAATGACTAATGGGCTTTATGTACTAGATCTTGATTTCCCTGTTTATAACATAAATACTAAAAGATTCAAGTCCAATGATTCGAATCCAACTTACCTTTGGCATTGTCATTTAGGACATATAAATGAGAATCGCATTATGAAGCTCCATAGAGATGGACTTCTATAATCATTTGATTTTGAATCATTTGAAACGTGTGAGTCTTGTTTATTAGGGAAAATGGATAAATCCCCATTTTCTAGTAACAGTTAAAGGGTTGATGAATTATTAGACCTCATACATACTGATGTTTGTGGACCGATAAGTTCAATTGCTAGAGGAGTGTTTCAATACTTCATCACATTTACTGATGACTTCAGTCGATATGGTTATGTTTATCTTATGAAACATAAACATGAATCATTTGAAAAGTTCAAAGAATTTCAGAATGAAGTACAGAACCAACTTGGTAAAACTATTTAAGCTCTTTGATCCGATCGAGAAGGTGAATACTTGAGCCAAGCTTTTGATGACCATCTTAAAAGATGTGGAATAGTTTCACAACTCACTCCACCAGGAACTCCATAGTGGAATGGTGTATCTGAACAAAGGAATCAAGCAATATTAGATATGGTTCGATCAATGATGAGACACACCGATCTTTCAATCTCTTTCTGGGGCTATGCTCTTAAGATGACATCGTTCACACTAAATAGAGCTCCATCAAAAGTAGTAGAAAAGACTCCATATGAGATATGGACTGGAAAAGTTCAAAGTTTATCTTTTCTCAAGATTTGGGGTTGTGAGGCATATGTAAAACGTTTTACCTCAAGCAAGCTTGAACCCAAATTAGACAAATGATTCTTTGTGGGATATCCTAAAGAAACTAAAGGATATTACTTTTACAACCACACCGAGAACAAAGTGTTTGTTGCTCGGCATGGTGTCTTCCTAGAAAGAGAATTTCTTTCTAGAGGAGCTAGTGGGAGTAAAGTACATCTTGAAGAAATTGAAGAACCACAGGATAATGATCCCAATATAGTAGAGCCTAAGCAGCCTCTACAATCTATTATAGGACTTGCAGAAGTGGAAAGTGTTCCACGTAGGTCTACAAGGGTGTGTCACGAGCCAAAGAGATACATGTTTCTCATGACTGAACATCGTGATGTGTTATTGTTAGACACTGATGAACCCTTAACATATGAATAAGCAATGATGAGCTCTGACTCTGATAAATGGCTGGACGCCATGAAATCCGAGATGGAACCCATGGATAAAAACCAAGTATAGCTTTGGTTGATCCGCCTGATGGTTGTAGAACCATTGGGTGCAAATGGATTTTCAAGAAGAAACTTGATAAGGATGGCAATGTAGATGTTTTTAAGGCACGTCTAGTGGCTAAAGGTTTCAAATAAATTTATGGTACTGACTATGATGAAAGCTATTCACCTGTTGCTATACTTAAATCGATTCGGATCCTTCTAGCAATTACTGCATTCCATGACTATGAAATATGTAAAATGGATATCAAAACTGCATTCCTTAATGGTTTTTTATAGGAGGATGTGTATATGACACAACTTGAAGGTTTTGGGCATCCTAGCATTACTAGAAAGGTATGTAAGCTTAAGAGATCCATTTATGATCTTAAGCAAGCATCTCAGAGTTGGAATCTTCGTTTTGATGAAGTAGTCAAAGAGTTTGGCTTCATCAGATGCAAAGAAGATTCTTGTGTTTACAAGAAGCTTAGTGGGAGTGCACTTGTTTTCCTTGTTCTTTATATGGATGACATACTCCTTATTGGAAATGATATTCCTATGCTATAGTCTGTAAGGACATGGCTAGGTAATTCATTTTCAATAAAGGATCTTGGCAAGATAGCCTATATTTTGGGGATCAAGATCTATAGGGATAGATCAAGAAAGTTGATTGGATTAAGTTGGAGTACTTATATCGACAAGATCCTATATAGGTAAAATATGCAAGACTATAAGAGATTTTTCTTGCCTATGCAACATGGTCCGGCTCTTAGCAAGACTCAGTGTCCTCAGACACATGATGAGAGAGACTGCATGAGTAGAATTCCATATGCTTCAGCCATTGGTTCTATTATGTATGCCATGTCGTGTACTCGCCCAGATATCTCATATGCCATTAGTATAGCAAGCAGGTTCCAATCTGACCCTGGTGAGAGTCACTGGACTGCAGTCAAGAACATTCTCAAGTACTTGAGAAGGACAAAGGAAATGTTCTTGGTCTATGGAGGAGAATAGGATCTATTGGTAACTGGTTACACAGATGCAAGTTTCCAAACAGATAAAGATGATTTCCGATCGCAGTCAGGTTATGTTTTTTGCCTTAACAGTGGAGCTATGAGTCGGAAGAGTTCAAAACAAGACATAGTTGGTGATTCTACAATAGAAGCTGAGTATATTGTTGCTTCAAAAGCATCAAAGGAAGCAATGTGGATTAAAAAATTCATCACTGAACTAGAAGTGGTTCCTAGCATTCTGAGTCCAGTTTGTTTATGCTGTGACAGCAATGGAGCTATTTCACAGGCTAAGGAGCCAAGGTCTTATCAGAAGACCAAGCACATACTCATGAAATATCACATCATTCGAGAGATTGTCCAGAGGGGTGATGTGAATTTGTGCAAGGTTCATACAAATGCAAATATTGCTGATCCATTTACCAAACCTCTTCCACAACCTATGTATGAACATCATACTAGTTCACAAGGCATTAGGCTTATACATGATTGGTCCTAGTGCAAGTGGGAGACTGATGGAAATATTCCCTAGAACCAATCATATGTTATGATTTGTATTTGCATATTTAGTGATTGTGCTTATTAATAAAAGCATCAATTGATGTTATTCATTCAAATGTTATTATCCCTTTGAATAATTATTCTTTATGTAAATAATCAGGTATGTGACTGAATTGTGGAAATCTACTAATAGATATAAAGATTATTATTCAAGAACTATCCCTAGTCTAATATCATCTAATTAAGGGATATTAGTGATTATAAGACTAGTATGTTGATTAGTTGATGATTATGTTCCACTGATCATTGATATGAGATATCAAACTAATAACATAGATACATGTTATGGAACATGATATTGGACCGACCCAGTAGGAGGATACTGCATTAAATATTGTGCAAATTGTTATTAGTGTTCTCCAAATAGTATATTGTCCTTTAACCGGAGATCTTTGTATTTGCCGGTATAATAATCATTCTATTTTGACTTTACCAATCATTATCCTTATTAGGGGCAATCATAAAGGTATTGATTAGACATGTTGTGAATCATATAGAGGCACATAGTTGGTCAAGATGGGATTTGTCCCTCTCATGACATGAGAGAGATACCTTTACTCCCTCGACAAGTATGAATAATGTTAGCATGGCCATGTGAAAATGAGGTGTTGTTTTTTTAAGGTTAGTCTTACTTCGTGATCGAGAAAGAGTGTGGTTGAACATAGCAAGGATGACATGACCAATGCCTTGTGTTTAATCTAAATATCGTGTGACAAAAGGACAAATATACGGGTTTTAATAGGTTATGTCGAGCATAAGACATTTGCGTAATTTGGGTAGTCATAATTTATTGCTAGAGATCTCTTATGATTTGTGGGCCTAAAAGGAGTTTTGGTCCATTGCCAATATTACGGGAACCTACAGGGTCGCACACCGAACTTAACTAGATCAAAAAGATAAGATGAGATTTAATATGATTAATATCTCATCAAGTCCAAGTGGTTTTAATGTGATTAAGGCCCAAGTCTAATGCCACTAGGTGGGCTAGAGTGTTAATATAAATACCCAAGCTAGGATTTTATTATATATACACCTCTTTGCTCTCTCTCTAAGTGTGAGAAAATAAACTATCCACCAACGCTAGTTATTCACGATATTGAGAGAGTGTTCCATTGGCGCTAGCACGCTTCCTTAGTGATCCAGATTCAAAGTGTGTGGATACCGGTAGAGGTGTGACGCAATTTGCACTCGCTCGCTCAAAGGAGATTGAAATCCAGCAATTGAAATAAACTCAATTGGATCAAGATATTAATCAAACCATTAACAATTTCAAGCCAATTGTGATTCAATAGTAACCTAGTCCGGGAGACTAGCAGGTTCATCTTTAATGTAGCATATATTCCTGGTAATTTTAGCCTTTGATTTTATTCCACTGCGTTGTGTTTCGCTTGGCTAAATTCCTACACACGCTGCCACCGGCTGGCCACCTACACCCCTATCTTCCCCCTTCTTTTTCTTCCTCTCACAAGCACTTTCTTGCCCCCATTATTTTTTAGCCTCCCCCTTCTCTAATCCCCTTCTCTCCTTTTCTTCTTCTTCCATTTTCATCCCAGTTTTGTGCACCACAACTGCCCTCCGTCGGTGCAACCACCTCATCAATCACCTAAAACACCTTCTGCACCCCTCTACTCCCGCCCAACACAACCACAACACCATCCAAGCCACCCTGCAACTCCACCTTCCTCTCCTCTTCTTTTCCTCCCCATTTTTCTCCCTCATCGGTAGTTCACTCGCAACCCCTTTGTTCGCCACCGTCTAGCCATCTCTGCCACCACCCAAACCACCAATCCACACCCTACAACCTCCTCTACCATCCATATACCTTGTTTGGCCAAAACAAGCCCCCTAACCCCTCCATTTACCCTCTCTTTTCCTTCCTTCTCAGCCCAGTCCACCCCAATAGCCCCTTTTGCCACCGTTATCTCCGCCGCCCTTGGCCGCCGACAACCCATCCCCATCCCCATCCACCACCTACACACTCTCTAAACTGCTACACCCTTCCCTTGCCTCCAATCCTCCACCATCTACCTTCTGTCCTAGCCTAAAGAACCCAACCCGAAAAACACCCCTTCCTCCCTTTTACCCCTACCTTCAACCCTTTTTCCCCATCGACCTGCATGTAGCTCATGCAGCGCGAGTTCCACATTATTTTGGGATTTTTTTAGTTTAATTATTGAGGTATATTAATAGTTAAGTAAAGTGTTATTAATTAAAATTTTTTATATAAATTTGTATCCTCTTAATTTCCTACTCCTAATATAATAATCATTGACATTATTTTTAGGTGTTGATTTTGCTATTTAAAGTTTGAATCTTTAACCGGGATACCGGTAAGATTTGATTTTTGTGGGAATTTAGGTAATTGTTAAACCCCACTTAAACACATCGATAAACATATGTTTGCACATTAGGATTTTTAATATGTTATTATGTTTGATATATAGTTAGTATAATTTATATGTTTGCTTGTATTGTTTCCTGCCACCTTTGATGCTGCTGGAGAAGGAATAATAGTAGGAAGTGCATCAAGGAAGAAAAAGCCTTTGCAGAAACAGGTCCATTTTTTTGAACCTAGGATCACTAGATTCAGAGCAAATATGGCTGGCTCTCATGACTGTATGGATGTTATTCCAGGCTCAACCTAGAGTAGAGATGGATTAGATCATAAAGGAATGGTTTCCAACTTTGACCCTGATGGTCATGCTTAGTGCTTGGAATGTAAGAGGACTTAATAAGACTTCCAAGCATAAGGAAGTCAAAAGATTTTGTGTTGGACACAAAGTGGAGTTGTTTGGTTTATTGGAGACTAGAGTAAAAGAATCAAATTTAGTTTCCATCCTTAACAAGGTTCTTTAGGGGTGGCATTTTATTACTAATTATTCTCAACATCCTAATGGCAGAATATGGGTTCTTTGGAATCCTGTAGTTTGGTTGATGTGTCTTTAGAGAGTGCATGAGCAGGCTATTTTATGTCATGTTACAAATGTGCACTCAAATTCCAGTTTCTGGGTGGCTTTTGTGTATGCATTTAATTCTGGGAGGGAAAGGCAACCTTTATGGCAGTGGTTGAAGGAGAATTCACCTGGGTAGAAACCATGGCTGCTTATGGGGGATTTCAATGTGGTTTTACAAGAGTTTGAGAAGTTTCAGAGTAGGTCTCTTAATGTCTCTGATATGCAAGATTTTAGAGATTGTTGTCATGAGTTACAATTATGTGATTTAAAAAGTCAAGGTTGTCATTATACCTAGTCCAGTCATAGGCAGGGAGAAGAGGAGGTGTTGTGTAAACTGGATAGGGCCCTTGTTAACCTCCCATGGCTTACTTGTTATCCACATTCTATGGCTGAGTTCCTTAGTCCTCTTATTTCTGATCATAGTCCAATTCTTATTCATCTTAATATCGCCTATTTGATTGATCCAAAACCTTTTAAATTTTTTCAGTTTTGGACAGAATCTGAGGACTTCTTGCCTATGGTACAGAATATATGGAGGATCAAGATGGGAGGAAATTTACTGCTAAAAGTCTCTAAAAGGTTAAGCTTGCTTAAGCAGGATCTAAAATCTTTCTATAGGGATAAATATGGTTCCATTTCTCATAAAGTTAAGGTAGCTAGAGAGGAAGTGGCAGTTCTACAGGCTCATTGTTTCTCTCATCCAGGTCAACATACCTCTAGACTATTGATGCGGGAAAAAGAGAAAAATTACTTTCATTTTCTGCACTATGAAGAGCTTTTTTACAAGCAAAAAGCTACCAACCATTGGCTTGCATGTGGTGATTCAAACCATAAATATTTTTATACAAAGGTTAAAGAGAGACAGCCAAGGAAGACAGTGGTTATGCTGTTAGATTCTAATAATAATGAGGTAAAAGGTACAACACAAATTTATGCAGCATTCAATTCATATTATCAAGAGCTGTTGGGCACTGATGTTGCTATGGAGGGAGATCTTCATTTGTTTGAGTCCTACAGTTTTAATCCTCATTTTTTGCTGGTCTTTCTACTCCTATTTCTGCGATTGAAGTAGAGACTACTGTGTTTTCAATGGGGGATGCAAAAGCCCCAAGCATTGATGGTTTCTTTGCAGGTTTCTATAAATCTTCTTAGCCTATTGTTGTTGAAGAAATTACTTGGGTTGTAAGGGATTTTTTCTCTATTGGTTTTCTTCCCAGAAAATTGAATATTAATTCTCTCACTCTTATCCCTAAGCATGCCAATGCAAATAGGGTTACTGAGTTTAGACCTATAGCATACTGTAATGTGCTGTACCAGATCATTGCTAAGGTTATGGTTCAGAGATTACAGCCCCTTATGCCTCAAATTATTGACCCCTCCCAAAATGCCTTCATTAAAGGAAGAAGCGTTGGTGAAAATATTTTGCTAGCCTATGAATTAGTAAGGAAATATTCTCACAAGGGCATTTCACCTAGATGCATGATCAAAATAGATCTCAAGAAGGCTTATGACATGGTAAATTGGGATTTTCTACAGAAAGTTCTAAATCTTTATGGCTTTCCTCCTCACTTTATTAAATTGATTATGGCATGTGTAACTTCTTTATCCTATTCTGTTTCCTATAATGGGGTGTTGGCTACCCCTTTCTCTGGAAAAAGAGGCTTAAGGCAATGTGATCCTTTTTCTCCCTATCTCTTTGTGACGGTCATGGATTATTTGAGCCAATATCTGAAGAAGTTATGGGCTGATTCAAGGTTTCAAGCTCACCCAAGATGTAGAAGACTTCAGCTCATAAATTTAAACTTTGCAGATGATCTTCTATTGTTTTATAAAGGAACCCTACAGAGTGTTCTCTATCTCAAAGAAGTATTGACTCATTTTGCTGTAACTTCAGGGCTCATGGTGAATCCTACCAAATGTTATGTTTTCTTTGGAGGAGTTTCAGCAGAGAACCAAACAAGTATTCTTCATCTTCTTGGGTATCCTGCAGGAAATTTTCCAATCACTTATCTGGGGTTTCCTTTATCCTCTACAAGACTTATAACTACTCATTTGCAGCCACTGTTGGACAAGATGTCTGCTAGGTTAAGGCATTGGAGTACATTATTTCTTTCTTATGCTGGGAGAGTTCAGCTAATTAAATCAGCGTTACTCAGTATACAGCTTTACTTTAGTCAAATTATTCTCTTGCCAAAGAAAGTGTTGAACTATTTTATTAGTCTTTGTAGAACTTTCCTCTGGTCGGGTAAAGTTCAGATAAGGAAAACTACTTTGGTAACTTGGGAGTCTCTTTGTTCTCTAAAACAGGAAGGTCGGCTTGGGCTATTAAATTTGTAGTTGTGGAATTTCTATGCTTTAGGAAAGCTACTTTGGAACACAGCTGCAAAGAAGGATACATTGTGGGTTAAATGGGTGCATGCAGTGTATATTAAACAAGGCACTGTATGGGATTTTTCCCCATCATCTTACAATTCATGGCTTTTTCTCAGGATTCTACAGAGCAGACCTATTGTGAAGGAGTTCATATTAACCTGTATAGAAAATCAGAAGGAGTATACTATTAAATTAGCATATAAGGCCATTAGAAGTCCACAGAATAAATGTCTTTGGGCTAACCTCATTTGGAGACCTTTTTCTACTCCCAGAGTAAGTTTCCTTGCTTGGCTTGCATGCAGAAATCAAATCTTGACAAAAGAAAGGCTAAGGAAGATTGGCATGCCTGTGGACACTCAGTGCATTTTCTGTCATCAGTAGGATGAGACTAGGGATCATCTCTTCCTCTTTTGTCCTGGTGTTGCAATCATTTGGAAGACTATTAGAAGTTGGGCTGGAAGAAGTGATCCTATTTTAGGATGGGATCAAGAGATTAGATCTTTGCTTACTAGAACAAGGCAGGCTCATAAGAATAAGTATATTTTGGGAGCTCTTTTTGTTTCTTATATAGCTGTTATTTGTCATGAAAGAAATCTTTGGAGTAAAGGGGTATTATGGTAATTTTGGGATTAAAGGGTAAAATGGTAATTTTGTAATTAAAGGATAAAAGGGTAATTTTGAAATTAGAGGATAAAATGGTAATGTTATCATTCAAGGGTAAAATGGTAAAGGTAATGGTAATTTTCTAATTAACGGGAAAAATAGTAATTTCATAATTAAAGGTCAAAATGGTAATTTTGTAATTAAAGGGTAAAATGGTAATTTCGTAATTAAAGAGGAAAAATGGTAACTTTTTTAATAAAGGGTCTTATGGTAAATTTTGAAAGTTAAGGGTGTAAATGGTGAATTTAAAAGTAAAAGGAAAAAATGGTAATTTTGTAAATAAAAGGGGTAAAGTGGAAATTGGAAAGGAGTAACTTGGTAATTATGATAATAGAGAAGGGCAATTTGGTAATTTAAATAACTAAAGGGTAATTTTATAATTTGACCAACTACAGGATAATTTGTTAATTATAATAAAGGAAATGGGAAATTTGGTAATCTAACCAACCAAATGGGAAATACAATAAGTGTAACAATTATGAAGGGTTATTAGTGGCCTAATATGTGTGTGGGAGATGGCTAAGATCAACTATGTGTGGGTTACTTGCCATGCGTGCCATGTATTATACCGTATTGTGTACTTTATGCTTAATGATTAATCATTATAGTGCAACTTTGAGTGAATGTATGCTCATGTAACTTCCTTATGGCATGTGAATGATGATTATATATGTTGTGTGTACAATGTTATATGATGTGACCCTCTAAGACATACATGCTAGGATGTTTAATAACAGGATATGGGGTTAAAGGCATGAAAAATAAAAATGGGAGAATAAGATAACCAAGGGAAAGTAAGTTAGCTAACGTAGGAAAGAATGACCTAAATAATCCATGATCCTTGAGTGGTGAAAAAGAGAGGGGACATATGTAAAATGAAAGAGTGGGAGAAACTAGGGTTGCATGGGAGGAACTAGGGTTTAGGAGAAATCCTAATGTGAGAAGGTGGAAAAAGAAAATAATAAAAATAAATGAGAATGAGTGGGGTATGAAGTGAGAGCTAAATCTAAGGGTCTGAATATGTGGGGTGTTAAATAGTTTGGGTGGTGTGAGGATGGGCCACATAGGCCCAAATTAGGGTTACTGAAGAAAGCCTTAAGATAAGGCGGTGAGTTGACCTTGGGGTATAAGGTGGTGGGCCTTGACCTACACAGTTAGGAGTTGGGCTTCCGGTGTGAGAAAGTGGATTAAGGGAAGGATATCAGGGCGAGTTAGGAGGTGCAGAAGTCTTAAGATATGGGACGGGCCCTCCTGGGAGGATAAGTGTAGATATAGTTAGCCATGCATGTCAAGGGTGAAATACTTTTGAATAAGACATGATAAGACACTAATCACTTAAAGAGGAAGATGTTGAGCCTGACCAAGACCGGTCCACTGGTGAATAATAGTGGCCAGGGCTAGGGTGCCCTGCATGACCAGTATACCGGCTAATAATAGTGGCCAGGAGCATTTTACCCTGCATGACCGTTCCACAGGCTAAAATAGTGGGGGATTCCATGCTCAACAAACCAAACATAAAAATGATAAGGCATGGGGAAGATACTAATTACTTATAGTGACACACCTTATGAGTCAGAGCCAGACTAGTCCACCGGCAAATAATGGTAGCCTGGAGCATTTTTCCCTACATGACCGATCCATCGGCGAATAATAGTGGCCAGGAGCATTTTTCCCTGCATGACCGTTCCACCGTCTATAATAGTGGGGTTCCTACACTCACATGAACATTTATAATCCTAGATGATTGATTAATGATGGACTAATGGCCTTAAGGCCCTAAAAGTATTGATTGTTCATGATGGCCTATTAACATTTGGTTAACTTGTTATGTATGTGAATGTACAAAAGTGAATATTACCTATACACCATTAATATCCGATTGACTTGTCAAGTATGTGAATATAAGGATCTGAATATTATGTTAACACTTATCGTTATGTATGGATATAGTAGTATATCATGTGTTACATTGCGTGCCTACTTTTAAATGTGTTTTAAAGGGTTACTCAGTACCGTAGTACTAAAGGGTTCCCTTCGTGGGGGCCTTACCTATTCAATGGGCAGTGTCCCTTGCAGGTCTTTTTCAGGTGTTATTCAAGTGCGCAACAGGAAAGAGAGTAAGGAATTATCCGGAGCTATTAGGGTGTTCTTCTCTTTCTCTTTTAAATTCCTAGTTTTAATGTTATTGTTGTCTTTGTGACTACCACTGGTGGACTTTATTCTTGTAAATGGTTGTCACACTACTCTGATTTAAATATGGTTTGTAAGTTGTTTTTTACACTTTTAGCCATAGCACTTGGTACTGGAACGGTATGAGTGAACCGGTTTGGTACTAAGTATGGTTGTAATATCCCCGAAATTTATAATTTGTTGTTTTGCTTCTGCTTATCTTTAAATACCCCTTAAACAACCCTAACCAAACCTAAATACCACACAAACCATCATTCTATATTTTTACACACATTACTCATTTTGGTATGCTAGTTACAACCCAAAAATATAAGTATGTAACTAATATAGACATTAAGCTAATTAGCACACAAGCTAATTATAACTAGTTATAACAATCTAACATTAACCTATATAGTATATGAGTCGATGGATATTAATTATAGAGGAATTTTATTACACATGGAATAAAATAACAAGATTCCTAATCATGCAAGAGCATCTCACTCTTTTCCTAATTAATGTTAAAATTTATCATACTTGGTAATAGAACCAATCATTTATGAAAACCATAATTCTACTAAAGGGTTCTTAACTGATTCTTCTAGGTTTTTTAATATGTTTGCATGAAGGATAATGCATCAAAGATACTATGTTTACAAGATAAGAACAAGGAAAGGATATACAAAGTGAAATAGAAGATAAAGCTACAATACAAATCTTGGTTACATGATTCATACATTGTATGGCTAGGATTTTTGTTTACCATTTTTATTTTATCTACACTTTGTAATCTTTTTTGTCATGTAGTTGTGGATGATAGTAGTCATGTTTTGTATATATGTTATAGGGATTTCTTATATGGTTGATTTGTTGATTTAACCTAGAAATGCCAAAAATAAGAGGTGTAATGAAAAATTAGCATGTGAGGAGTCTCCCAACTAATTAGAAGTAGGTTTGGAATCAAAGAAATAATTCTATATTTATATAGAGGAGAGAGGTGGAAAATATAAAGTTATGGTGACCTCCCCTCTCAATTATCCCAATAAAACTTCTCAAATTAGTTTGAAGTAGAATTTTGAGCCAACTGCATGATATGAAAAGATAAGAATCATTAAGAACATAGGGTTATCAAGGTCACATTTTGGTATAACAAATTTTCTCAAAAAATTGAGTTTTAAAAATGTACTTAGCTCGATAAACAAGTCAATTTGTTTGGCTTACCAGATGACTCTTCTATAGACTAGTCAATCGATTACCCCAACCAACCACTCATTTTAATCAAGCAAAACCATTTGGCTCAAACAACAAAACCATTGATTGATTCATGGAACCAATCGATTACTCCACCTAAAACTCAAGTTATAAAATTTCTATTGTATATTCAAATCCAAAATTTCTAGAAACTCAATTATAGTTCTGAATCAAAATCAAATATCAACCAATGTCATAATTTCTCAATCCATAACTTCATAAAAAGATGGGAAATTAGAACAAACCATTCTTTTGCCATATTTTGGATATGAGTCATAAAGCCTTCTTTATATATATAAAACATAGCTTAGGTAAAATGGATCATTAAAGAGCACCACTATTAGAACTTTAACTTCATTTTCATTATTTCTATACCATTAGTGTTGCTTTGTTAGATTTAGTTAGTTAACTACCATAATTGAAGGATTAGAGATCAAACGGTTTATATGATTCTACAATATCCTAAGTTCATTCTTTCTTTAATTTTTTTAATCCTTTTTTAGTTATTATTATGTTTAATACAATTCTCACTCTTCATTTATTTATTTGATTTTATGATTGTGCTTATTTTAATTTAATAGTTAATAGTTTGTTTATTTATTCTAATTCAAGATTTGATTTTTGTGTTTCAATTCTGTATGTTTAGGTTTTATCCATATTCTTAATTAGTATGGCATAGTAGAAAAATTGAACTTTAAGATTTAATTAATCGTGAGAAGTGAATTGGAATTAATTATTATATTTTTTTATTAGATTAATAAATTAGGTTTAATGATAATCGATCAAAGTTTTGTGTTTTATTATCTAGATTGATCACTTGTTTCATTTGAGTGCTAATTAGAAGCTAGGATATTATAGTTAATGTATATTTATTGACATATACATCTGCAAGTAACAGATAGGTTATTGATTTAATCTAAGTTTATTAAACTTTAGAATTACATAATGCAAGTATAATATAATTAAGGTTCTAGTTTACTACTTCCTAATTGTGAATGATGCCATTAAATAAATCTAAAGATCTTATCCTATGATATTAATTAGTTAAACAATAAATCATGAGCAAAGCTATGTTTATTTCATTATTACTTTTCTATTATTTTGTTAATTGCTAGTTTTTATTCTTTTTTACTAGTAGTTGTTAGTTTTTGTAACTTGGGGAATTTATATATAGATTAGATTATAGTCTTTGTAGGATCAACCCTCACTCAATTATTACTATTTGTGTGTGTGTTTAGGGTTTGGTTTGGCATGTGTATGATAACACATCAAACTTTGGCGCCATTCTCGGGAACTAGCAACTTTATTTCTTTTTTAACATATTATTATTTTTTTATCGCTTCATATAATTACAACTCCCTTTTTTTATGTCTAATGTGAATCAACATTTGCTAGTATTTTTAAGCAAAAAATAAACATCAACCCATTCAATTGGTAGATCCTAATTATACTTCTTTGATGCTAAATACAACTCAAAGGCTACTAGAATATGTTTTCACTACTCCTTTGGCTCTAAGTGATAGATCAACATCATTAAATGATAGAATTGATGACAATTGGGAGAAAATTATTAAGGAAACGATGGTGAACCAAATGTTAAAGGAGCTACCTACTTTTAATCCTAATTTTCATTACATTATTTATCTTTATGAACATGATGAGCATAAGATTAGACCTAGGATGATACTTGCAAATACCTTTTTTATAGGATTTTGAAATACTAGCTCGTCTGGATCAAGTTATGAACAAATTTCTCATGAAACTTCATATGGTTTGTTCTAGTATGAAACCTGCTGGAGTAAGTGTAGATGAACATAAATTAAAAGATTTTTCGTTTTCTTTAACTGATGCTGCAAAGGAGTGGTTAGATTATTTTCCTACTAGATCTTTTAATACTTGGGTTGACATGAAAAAACTATTTCTAGAAAAGTACTTCCTATAAGCTATGGCCATAAATACTGGATAGTGAAAATTTATTAATATAGTATTTCTATGAAGGAGTAATGTCCATAGACCATAATATGAGAGATGTAGCTTGTGACGGAGCATTAGTAGGTAAGACCCCAACTAAAGCTAGGAGGCTAACATCTAATATAGCATCAAATTCCTAATATTTTTGTACTAGAAATATTAAATCTTCATCCCACCATGTAAAGAACATATGTATAATAGAACATAATAAAAAATTAAATAATTTTACTTCTTTAGTTAAAAAAGTGTTGAAAGAGGGAGTGTTAGCTCAAGTATGTAGAATTTATTCATATGCTGGTCATGCTACCATTGCATGTCCTAATTTACAAGAAGTGAAAAAAGTTAATCTAATAGGTTGAACTTAGGGAAACCTAAAGTATGATCCTGATACTACAAATTATAATGTAGGATGGAGTGATTATCCTAACTTAAAGTATGGGAAAAATTAAAGATTGCCATTGCACTAAAATCAGCAAGGATATAACCAACCCCTTAGATTGCATCTTATTCCTTAGAACCAACCACACCAATCATTTGTTTAGTCTCCTTCACCACTGGTACCACAAGCATCTAGAGGAAATTCAATAGAGGATATAATTAATTATTTAGCCACTAGTGCCCTATAATAACAACAAGAAACAAGAAATGGGCTAAAGAACTTAGAAAGTTAGGTAAGTTGGTTGGCAATTTTTATAGGTAAAATGCTAGCATAAAGTTCAACAAAGTTACCCAACAAACTAGAGGGGAACCTAATAGTACACAAGAGTGCTATAGCCACAAGGAGTGAAAAATAATTACATTATCCAAAGTAATGTAATGATAATCAAGGAACAAAGGAAGAAGAAGAAGAATCAACAATTATAGAAGAAGAGATCAAATAAAAACCTCCTAAAGTAACAAAAATAAATTCTTCTAACACTTTTAAATCCATTTCTCCTTTTCCTATCTAGTTAGCTAAGTGTATGAAGCAAGATCATGAAATAGAGACATTAGAAATTTTACGAAGGTGGGGGTAAAAATTTCCTTACTAGATTAAATAATCAAGTGCCTAGGTATGTAATGCTTTTAAATGATTTGTGTATAAACAAGAAAAAAAATGAGAGAAAATGAAAAAGTTAGCATGAGGAGAATATGCCTGCAATTTTGCAAAGGAAAAACCCACCTAAGTGCAAGAACATGTTATTTTTACAATTCCTTATAAATCTTGAAACATGAGGTATTACAAATTCATGTTTGACTTAGGAGTGTCTATAAATGTCACAACTTTATCTATTTTTAATGCCCTAAGTATAATAACCTTTAAAGAGACCTATTTTGTGATCTAATTAGTTGATAGATCTATAACATATCCAAATGGGGTGATGGAGGATGTTCTAGTTCATGTTAATGAACTTGTTTTTTCTACTGATCTTTATATTATAGCCATGCAAGACGATGGATCCCCTAACCCTTCTCTTGTTCCATTAGGAAGACTATTTCAAAAAATTCTCAAACTAAAATTGATGTGTAGAATGGGTTTCTTACTATAGAATTTGATGGAGAAATAATTTATTTTAATATTGATGACTCCATGAGGTATCCTGCTAGTATTTTATAGATAATCTACAATTGTTAACATATATATGCAAAAGTATCAAATAGGTTATTTATTACATATATGTTTAGTAATCTTTAAGGCTCTAGTTAGCTGCTTCCTAATCATTATTGCTACTATTTATTAAATCTAGAGATATTATCCTAGACTATTAATTGGTTAAATAATAAATATTTAGCATATCTTCATTTTTTTGCATAAGGGGATGCTAGGAAGCACATACGTACGAGCTTCTATAGGCTAACATTAGAAATACTGCATAACCATTTTATTTATTTATTAGTTGATATCCCTATACTAAATATATCATCTAACCACTATTAGTCCATTATTGTCATTCATTTATTGTGTTAATTTAAATTTTTTATTCCTTTCATTATTAGTTATTAGTTTTCCTAATTTTTTAATTGGATAACTTTATATGATAATAGAAATATGCAGATTAGATTACAGTCTTTGTTGGATCGACCCCTACTAGCTACTTTCTATTTATGAGTGTGTTGAAAGTTTAAATTGGTGTGTACAATCCTTGAATGATGTGTTTTGTTAAAATACCCATTCCCAAATCATGTATGCTCTACCCCCTATCTGCCGTCTTTTCCATATATCCCTATGAAGGCCACTTTGTGCATATATATAATATGCCCCTCTCAATTCTCTCTCTCTTCTGAAGTCCCCAAAATACTTCTTTCCTCCCTCTATTTTTCTATCAATTTTAGCACCACTAATCATAAGAAATTCCTCCTATTTGCTATCATGAGACACACTACAAAAACCTCCAAAGGTAGCGTTTCCCTTACCTTCCCACTAGCATCAACCACTTCCACCAAAACCATAGTACAACCACCAACCAAACTCACTGAACACCCCTTGAACCAGCTAAATTCACCAAAACCTTCCCCTAGCTTTCGTATGCTCATTACAAACCTATCGATTTCCCCCAAGTGAACCACATCCAACAACCAGCCAAAAATGTTGTTCCCTACCCTTACTTTCACCAAAAACCACCATAACATAACACATCCAATCGGTTAAAACCAACATAACAAACCACCACTCCTTTAGTCACCTATACTACTACACACCCCTTATCAATGGCACTAAGCTACCATTATAACCTCCCCCATTTTTTCAACACATTCAACTAATCCCCTCCCTTTGTCACGTAACTCTCCACCAAAGCCCTCACTTTTGTTTGGTTCATTTTTTCCTCTATTATTTCATTCTTCCTTAACTTAACTCTTCTTTAATTATGAAGTAATGTTTTCATGATGTTTTAATATTTTTTCTTTGATAATAGTATAGAGGTTTTGGAGGAGGTTGGATAGTATAAGTTCTTAGAGACTAGTGCCTTTTTTGAAAGGTTATAAGTCGTAGTTAGGGTTTGTTGCTAAATGTATTAAATGATTTCGAGTATTACTATGTTGTTAAATCATATTGACAATTTCATGTTGATCCATTTAGTAATATGATTTTATATAATGAAAAGTGAATGATTTGAGAATCATAAGATATCATTAGGGTAATTTCTATATTAAAACCCTTAAGAGAATCGATATGGTATATGGTATTGCATTGTGGCTTTCATGAGTATGATAAGTTGGAAATGAGTATTTGAGTTGTATGGTGATAAATGGAGGATTTATAAATAATGATACCAAACATATAATATTTTTTTGAAATAAGGTTATTTTTTTATTCTTAAGGGCATTGTTGTCAATGTAGGTCTAATATGGCAATTCTGGTATATAGGCTGAGATGTACTAATGTATCATGTGAAATGTTTGGAATAAATAAAAATGGAATAACAATATTCCATCCTAAAATCCTTTAATATATATTTAAAATTATATTAATATAAGATAAATAAACTTTGGTTTTAGAAAGGGCTTGAAAAATAAATATTGATGTGAATTTCAAGTACGTCACTAATTTTCCTAACCGATCAATAGGCATAGGGCTACCTTGGAGTGCTTTCGGATTGATCGACTGGCCCCACAAATCAACACGAGTCCTTTTAGCATGCTTTGTCCTCACTCACGTGCTTCCCGAGAAATTTTCAGAAAATTTCCGAAACTTCCCAGGAGGTCACCCATCCTAAAATTACTCCACGGCCAGCACGCTTAACTGTGGAGTTCTTAGGACGGAATCACCAAAAGGATGGTATACCACGTATTCGTGTCCACTCGGGGTGTTACAAATGGTATCAGAGCAAAACCGCGACCGTGAGCTGAACTTGGATGAGCCAGTCAGCCACCTAGCGGGGCGATTCTTGAGATGAATTGTATTGAGACAGTCATTGGTTGAGGCGCAACGAGGACGTTTCGTTCTTTGAGTGGGGGTGAATGTAATACCCCAAATTGAACGGAGTGCTATAAGGATTGATATGGCTACTTATATCAACATGGTATACCATCTTTTTGGTGATTCCATCCTAAGAACTCCACAGTTAAGCGTGCTGACTATGGAGCAATTTTAGGATGGGTGACCTCCTGGGAAATTTTCCGAAATTTTTTGAAAATTTCTCGGGAAGTGCGTGAGTGAGGACAAAGCGTGCTAAAAAGGACTCGTGTTGATTTGTGGGGCCAACCAATCAATCCAAAAAGTGCTCCAAGGTAGCCCCCGTGTGGTCATATCGACTCGGGGTGTTACATTAGATCACTCTATGATTTTTATATAAAAATTAATATTATAAATAAATAATAAAATCATTTAAAAAATCATTAAATACACCAATCGTAGTTGAATTACATTCATCAACATCATCGGTGCATATCAAATCATCTTCATTTCTATGCTTTGTGACTCTATTAAATGTGACTAATTCACATTGAAGATCTGTTTTGGGGCTATTTTTTTGAGGTTCTTAGAATTTATAATTTAGCATTTATCACCATATCTATCTTTCCTAACCAAGTGGTGCCAAGCAATAGGGAACCTTCAACACATGCTCTATCCTTGGTAGAAGATCTATTATAAATTCTATCTCACACATATACAGGATCTCATCAGAAATCACATCTCAAAACTCCCATATCAACAGTATACCCTCATTCAATGGCTCCTTAACATCTAAATCCTAAACATTGCAAATAGTAGAGTGGGTATGACCTTTGTACTAATGTACCAAGCACAAGTGTAGACACCATCCTCTACGATGGCCTAGGATTACATCTCCAGTAAAACAACTTAGAAACCTTTGGTCCCTTATGAACCACACATTACTATGTGTAATCGACAATGGCTTAATATCTCCAAACCATATCATTACCAAGGATTACATCAATGGTAGAAATTTTAAGCTCTACGAGGTTGATCAGAAGCTCAATTCTAATAATAACTAAGGTTGTATTTGTATAAAACATAGCACACTAAATTTGATCCTTATACAGGAGAACAACATAAGTCTCTATCCTATAAAATGGTTTCTTTGAGTAAAACCAATTTTGCTAAAATGATGAACTAGTCTATCGGTTCATGAGACTAGTTGATTAGTGTGCCTCAAAACTTGTTTAATTTAGTTTTCCAACTTCATTTCAATCTAACTTTTCCTTGAACCCAATCATAGTTTCAAATTAAAATCAAACAACAACAAATGGTATAATTTCTCATTCAAGACATTTACGAAAAGGTGGGGTATTACAAACACCTACCACATAGAGTTAGGATACATTGAAGGGATTTTCTTTTGCAATACCACACCCATCAAACATCAAGTACACTTACTATGAGGGATAGTACAATATATGATACCACACCCACTACACGTGGCTAAAGTACATCAAGGGAATTTTATTGTGATACCTCACCCACCACACCGTGAAAGTCCTCGATATAAGGGCTAAAAGTAGGGATACTACACCCACCTAAGCAATGGACAATACGAAGTACTAGCAGGCTTTTATTAGGATATCTTAGCCACCCCAATAGGACAATGATACCAAGCTAGCTTGCCCTAGTAAAATCTTATACATCAAAGATATGTAATTAACCCCAACCAATCACAACTATATAGAGAAGATTTTCTACTATGTGAAAATATAAAACACAAGGTGACCCACCTAACTAACTCCTAATGAGCAACCCCAAGCTTCGGAGAAGAAAGCTTGAAAAAAAATCTTAAATAATTAATTATTAATTGCCAAGGGATATCACAAATAACATATTAATTCCATTATTATCCAAATTGGATGTTTCCAAGTTATAACACCAAACACATTACAAGGCATATAATCCACCAACTGGGTATTTAGAGGTGATAATAAACAGTAAAAAATCAAGTCCCAATTATGATCATTTTGATCCATATTAGTTTCAAGGTAAACATGGTTGTAATCATGAATAAATGTTGTAATTACATAAACAAATTAATATAGAAGACCCAGCTAAAGGATATGATTTAATAAGTAAATTTGATGAATATAGGTTGACTAGTTGATTAGTTCTTGGGACTAGTCAATTGGTCTCGTTGTACCAAACCTACACAAAAAATAAACTAGCAAACTAGTCTATTGGTTAGTCTCACCGATTGCCTATTTATATGAAATCTGTTGATGGGCATAAGGATATAAAAGAACACTCTGGTGAATAGGTAACAATTTGATGCCTTTGGCACGCTGATCGACTCCTTATAGGAACCACTCAAATAGTTCATCGAACCAATTGAATGATCTCACAACTAGCCTATTAAAATCCCCAAATTGAGTGATTCTTCACATGACTAATTTATTGATCCAACATACAAATCTATTGGTTGGGTAAAACTATAACTCCCTCAAAAGTTTAAACAAAAAAATTATGCTTTGAAAATAATGTAGAGCGATTTAAAAATAAAATCAAGGGATGCTACTACCACATAAACCATGAGAGAAATGTAATAATTACCTAACCCATATTAGATGAAAGGAAAAATGGAACAACAAACGAAAAGGTACCTAATCTTAATAATATAAAAATAGTACTGATGATAATGGTGAGGAGGTAATAATATAGATAGAGGAGAGAGTTCACAAAATATAAATATTATAAGTAAAGCCAAGAGTTCAAATAGCTAAGAAGAGCCAAAACATCCCAATGTAGTGGGAAAACATAACATCAAACCAGTTAGCCTAACTCTTAACAAACAAAAGTGTAACTCTTTGATTCTAAGCAATGGCCCACTACTAGTCCATGTCATCATCCTCAACATACTATTCTTGGGAAACATATCCCTTCAAATCATCATCTACTTAATAAACCATAAGCCAGATCATCAAGGTGACTACAAAAATGTAGTATTAGTAAGATAAGTTTCCTAAAACATAGTAAAGGCTCATGATGTACATTGAGTGCACTTTCTGGCACAGTGATAAGCATACTAACATAATAATACTGAGGCTTATAATAGCAATATAATAAGGCATACACGTATGGAAATCATGGAATAATGATAATATATATTTTGCATTACAACCATATAATGTAAACCATATTATGAATCTTCCTTTAGTGACCACATAGTTTTCAATTATTAAGGTAATCCATTTGATTACACCTTGTTCTCCAACATAAACAAATGTCATGAAAGCATACACACATAATGGGATACCACACCTACCACATGAGGTTAGGATACATCAAATAAGGGTTTCTCTTGTGATACCACACCCACCATACACTTAGTGCACTTGTAGCAAGGGCTAACACAAATTGGGAGATCACACCCACAAGAAGTGGTGAAAATACATTGAAGGGGCTTTTCTTTTGGGATATCACACCTACCACACATTAAGTGTACCTACGACGAGGGCTAAATAAAATTAGGATACAACATCCACCACATGTGGTTAGAATACATCGACGGGGCTTATATTTGGATGCTCTAAGACCCCCAAAAATCATATTTGAAATTTTTTGTTTAAATAAAACATACACAAACACAAGGGGTGCTACCGCTATGATCAGCACAAGCTTGACCCCCAACTAGTCTTGAACCAACCATAAGGCTAAAAATAACTTTTTAAGATATTAAACACACTTAAGACAAAGAACTATAGAAATCTGAAATATTCATAAAGAGAAAGTCAAAGTATGTGATCAAAAGTCATTACAAACTAGAAATAGTTACATAGTAAAAGCTCCCCGAAGGGAGAGAATGATAAAAACAGTAAGCCAAAACCTAAAACAAGAAGAGTGTAGATTACATCGCTCTCTACCTCCATGACAAGCCCCAAATGATCAACACTAATCCCCGCTTAATGCCTTGAATGCACTATAGGCATCAGTCATAGCATCTCCTACCTACACCAAGTTAGATGGGACCTCTACTCATAGGAATGAGGAACACCCATCAAACGGGTGATAAATATGCTACGTATTGACTAAGGTAACCATGTAGCTAAGGTCGTACATAAAATATAGATAACACAAGCTGATAACCATGTACATATACCATACATGAAGGACACATATTACAAGTAGTGATTCAGTCGGGTCAAACATAATCATTAGATCTCTGGTCAATATTCCCATTTCACACCTTTCTCTTTATAAGTCCATGGAAGAACGGGAACCCCACTATTATAGCCGATGGATAAAAAATCCAGAGTAGAATGCTTCTAGTCACTATTATTAACTGATGGATCGGTATCTTCAATAAAGTGCTTCTGGCCACTATTATGCTAGTGGATTGGTCTTATCATAAATTAAATTTTAGTTTATTGATCTCGAGATCCTCCACTATTATAGGCGGTGGATAAGTAATATCCAAGTAACACATATCGAGCCATTATTATTCGTCGGTGGATTGATCTTCAGGGCACCCTGCACCTAGCCACTATTATGCTGGTGGATTGATTTGGGCCCATCTAAAGAATATTCAACTCTAAAAGCTTAGTGTCTTATCCGTGTCTTATTTAATAAATAATTTCACCTAAGACATGCATGCGCCTTTGGCTACCACTCATATAACCCAATTAATCCTCTTCTTTTAAAAGGCACGTCCCATATCTTGGGACTCCTATTCCTCCTAGTACATTCAGACATCGTTTCCCCCTTTTCCTTACTTAGCATGAATACCTAAATCCTATGTGCATGGGTCAAGGATATATTTCCCATATCTCTATGTCAACTCACTATCGTCCTCTAGGGTTTTTCCCGGGAAACCCTAATCTATCCTATATGGCCCAACCTCCCTCTATCTCACACAACATATGATTTCCTTGCCCCCAACACATTACCTCACTCGATCTATCACCAAGCATCCCACTTTACTTCCCATTTTGCACGTGTGACCATAAAACCCTAGTTGGCCACCCTAAACCTTAGCACTACTCTTTTCTCATGTGTTGTCCCTACATTATTCTCACTTACCATTCCCTCTTCCACATGACACACATTCACCTTCCATGTGACATCCTCCCACACAAATCATATACTCCAATCCTTCCAATTATTTCTCCCATCCACAATCTCCTCCACTTAGGGTTTTTCTCCCAAACCATGGCCAAGTCCCCTATGCATCGTTATATAAGCTCACATACTTTTTTTCACCTATGGACTCCAATCACCCCAACAACTCTTCCCTCACCTTACTTAACCCTCAAGTAAAATTTTACCACGTAAAGATCATCCCTACGCTAAGACTATCCATGCCATGCAAACCCTATACTTCCCATGCAAAATTTATTACACCCTCTTATTTTATTCTTATTAACCTTTTATTTGTCCACCCATAAGTCATTAGATAGTTAGGTCATTCTTACTTCCCTCTACTTAACTCACTTCCTTTACCCCTTTCATCTTTTCCACACCACATCATACCATTTAATGCCTCCTAGAATGTATCTTCTTAAGGGACATATACCATAAGCACCACAAAGCACAAGACATCGTATCATATTACACAAGCTAAAAAGAGAACACATACAAATTACCTTATTCCCATGCTTAACAAGCTGCACTATAAGTGCATAATTCATAACCAAAAAAGGTACACAAATATATCATCACACATAACATATAATACATATAATACACATATTTGGCCTTTACCACATTCTTACCTAAACGACATAGGGCTTGGAGCATGATCCTATACCTCCTTAGGGATCAGATTTGGCTCACCTATAAGAGGAGAAAAACTAGGGTTAACTTTCCTCTTAATGATATT
Organism: Tamarix chinensis; assembly: GCA_030549775.1. Classification (NCBI taxonomy): domain Eukaryota; kingdom Viridiplantae; phylum Streptophyta; class Magnoliopsida; order Caryophyllales; family Tamaricaceae; genus Tamarix; species Tamarix chinensis. Next base: position 38,818,085 of record CM060173.1, on the reverse strand, counting down.
TTCATTATTTCCTACTTACCTCTATTATGAACTAGTATTAATAATAGTAATAATAATTTTTGTAGTAAAAATAAGGGTAATATCCCTAAAATGGTTAACCATGCCCATTATTAGCTAAATAGGGTCAGGTAGTTGTATTAGTCAATGATAGAATATTAGTAACAATATCAATAGTAATAATGGTATTAAATTTAATAATAATAATAATCATAATAGTAAAGTTAAAATAATAATTATACCAAATAAATAATACTTAAGGGCTAAGAAGGGTGTGGTGGAGGGTGAGGAAGGGGAGGGATTGGGTGGTGTTTCGGGCGGTGGCATTACACGATGGTGGTTGAGGCGGTGTCTAAAGTGGTGGTAGTGAAATGTTCTTGATTTTCTGAGCAGATAAAAGGAGAGCAGGTGGGGGTCAATATGGGGTATTTATAGGTCAAAAGAGGGAGAAGAAGACAAAAGGTAAACAGGATAAGGGGCAGGTGTGGAAGGGCCATGCTGGTCAAAAGTAGCAAGCTAGTACGAGCCTGCGAATGGAAAAGTGTAGGTTATAGGTGGGGGAAAAAGGGAATGGAGCGGGAGCACGAGAGGGAGGTAGGTGAGGGGATTCTAGATCAAAATAGGAACAAAAAGGATGGTAAAGAGACAAGAGGAGTAGGTTGGACAATACGATGGTAAGGGAAGGACGAATAGAGGTTGTAGGTGTGACCAACAATGTAAGGTCGAGGAGAAGGGAGGAGGAAGAAGAAGAGGGTTGGGTCGGCTAGTCGAGGGAAAATAAATGAAAGAAAAGAAAGGGGGAGCACTAGGTGCGTGAGGGTAGAAAGAAAGAAAGAAGAAGAGTGAACTAAGACACGTAGGGGAGAGAAGAGATGAAGGGAGTTGGGCTGCATGGGCAAGGCCCAATCGGGGGAAGAAGAGGAGAAAAAAAATGAAAAGGAGAAAGGAGAAAAAGAATGAAGAAAAATGGAAAAGGAAGGAAGAAAAGGAAAAGGGGAAAAAAGAACAGAAAAAATAGGGTAATTTGGGTGTTTAAGATATTTTGGTATTTTTGAATATTTGAAGATAATAAAAATTAGTAAGTTTTTAATAATTAAATTCCTTTTTATTTTAATTTAGAATGTTTTTTTGGGTAATCTTCCTAAATTTTATTTTATTAGCAAATTACCCTAATCTTCACTAATTAAATTCTTTATTATTTCCTTGCTTTTTTGTCTTAATTACTCCCATTATTTTATTAAAATGATATATTTGATTAATTTCACTAATAAATCCCTATTTTATCATAATTTTCTAAATTAGGTTTTGGGGTATTACAATTACCTCACCCATGACAACTTTAGTGCATTTACCACAACGGGGACAAAATTTGGGATACCATACACATCTAAGTAATAGATAATAGGAAGAGTCGAGGGGCTTGTACTAGGACACCTCACCCACTTGAGCTAGACACCGATGCTATATTGGTCTTCCATAGTATAATCCTACCATCAAAGGTATGCACATACCCTCTACGAATGATAACACGGTATAGAAGGAAATAGGTACTGAGTGAAAATATAAAGCATAAGGTGGCCCACCCACTAACTCTCGGTTAGCTACCCTAAGAGTCAAAGAAAAAAGTTGGAATGAAATCTTAATATATTATTATTAATTTTAAAAAGATATCAAAAATCACAAATTAATTCCATTAATAACTAATTGTGTGTTTGCAAATGAATACACAAAACACAACATAAGCCCTATAAGCTACCAATTGGGTGTTTAGATGTAACACCAAACCAAACCAAATGAAGGCCCAAAATACCATTATTTTGATCCATATTAAATTTTTGGTAAACATAGTTGAAATCATAAATAAAATGCTATAATTACATGAACATATTAATCTAGAAATCCTAAGGGAAACCTAATAAAACAAATATGACAAAAATTCATTTGAATCGGTCAATCGATCCCTGGGAATTGTTGACTAGTTTAATCATACTAAACTTGAGCAAAATATAAAACTAGTGAACTAATAGAGTTGTTTGTCTCACCAATTAACTCTTCTTTGGAAACTTATCAATGGGTTCAGCTCAACTGATCGATGGGTATAAGTAGAGACCACATCACTTTGGTCATCAGGTCACCATTGCTCATAGGAGCTAATCGAATAGTTCATCGAACCAATTAATCTATGTTGCAACAAGCCAATCAAATGTACTAAAAATAACACCCAAACTTGTTATCCACTTACAAAAAATTGAGAAAATTTTACCATGTTAGTCCTATCATGCTTTTATATCATAAAAATAAATAAAGAGACATGTTAAACATATAGAATTACATGGATGCATAAAAATCATGCTTAAAACTTCCAAAATTATGCATAATATCAAAAATCGTCAATTATTCTCCAAACTTCAAAAATCAAAACATATGGCAACATGATTAAAATTAAGGTAACACATACACTCCTAGAGAAGACCTATCACTCGAAACCACATCATGCAACTTAAGATCTTATTCATGGTAGAGATAAGAATGGCTTATCACCAAGTAAATTTCTTGTATAAAATACTCCTAACTTGATGGCTAGGTACCAAGACCGTAATTCCTAAGAGAATCAAGAATCAAAAACATTAAAAATACTTTTTAAAACTCCACTAAAAAAATAGAAGAATAAAAAGAAGATGATAATCACAACTCAACCTTTTCTCAAAACATAATTTTTAAGGAGAATGAATCTAGAATCTTTGACCCTTCTCAAAACTTAATCCTTCCTTACTTAAGAGAAACAAAGGATGACATGGTTTTTATCAAAGTAATGGAAGGTTGGATCAAAATTTTTAGTAGAAGCTGTCACTCACGATCTAATTTAAAAATAATGAAGTGATTTGGTGGATTATAAACGAAGAACTTGATGTTGCAAGATGAAGGTGTTTCAGCAGATTTGAAGGTGTCCAAATGTGTCGACTTGAAGATTGTATTGAGGAAGGAGTAATCCCAGATTTTCCTTGCTCAATGTAGACCCAAAAGGGAGGATTAGACTTTATCTATCTTGCTCAACGTTTGATTTAAATTCTCATTCAATATTCTACATACAAACCATGCGCACAAAGGGTACATATAGGAGAAGGGAGACTCGGTGGTTAGCTAGCTTAAACCAACTGAGTTTTCCTTCTTAATTCATCCCATTAATTATGGTTGAATTAAGCCCATATTAACCTTAATCCGAAGCATGATATCATTGGTTAAATGATACTAAGGATTAATATTACAAAGCTATACAATTGACTAAGATACATACATGAAATTATAGTCATACCCTAACTTACATAAAATATACTTAGGGTTAGGGTTTTACAACAAGTTTATACAAATAATGAATTTCATCACTTTATCTCTTGTTATAATGTATCATCCCATGTATGTCATAGCCTTGCATACATTGGAATACTTGTACACATCAATGTGTATGAACATCATCTTCTTGCAAATATATAATTTGAATGTTTTTCAATATCAAGCATATAAGAATTATCAAGAATATTTAACATGATAGGCTCCAACATTAAGAAAGCTAAATCATCTTCCTTATAGTGAGGATTCGAATGAATATGATAATCATTATGTTCAATGGATGCTCCTACATTTTACTCCCCAATTTGAGAAGAATTTGTCCTCAAATGTTCATAGGAATAATAAGGAGACAAATCACCAACATTAAAATTTCTTGAAATTCCTTCATAAGAATCTGGAAATTCAAGTTCATAAGCATTATCTCCAAACTTCCTAAGTATTTTAAATGGACCATCGGCTCTTGGAATTATTTTGTTTTTACATAAATTAGGAAATCTCTCTTTACGTAAATGTAACAAAACTAAGTCACCAGGAGAAAACACATAAGAGTTTCTATGCTCATTCGCTTGAGCTTTATACTTGGCATTGGATTTTTCAATATTATATTTGATTTTCTCATTAAGTTGTTGAAAAAATTTTATTCTCTCTTTAGCCTCATAGTTTTTCAATGGAATCATTTTAATAGGCATGTTATAATTCACACCATACACACTAAGCATATTCCATAAAGTTTTCAAAAAATAAGTCACAAACTTGACATAAGCAGTATTTGAAAGGATTATACAAAAACTCATATTTTCTTTCACAAATCCTTTATCCATAAGTTCTTGTATTTTCTTTGTAATTCCTTAGCTTCTTCTGGGTTATATCTATAAGTCAGTTTATTAGGGATAGGCATACTAGGAACAAGATCAATAGCATGTTCTATACCTCTTTTAGGTGGTAATCCAGGAGGTAGGTCATCAAGAAATACATCGTTATACTCATCAAGTAACTTAATCAAATTAGGATTTTCAAGTTGTTGTTTTTCAGGTTTAGAATCTTTAGATACTAGAGCATAACAAATTCCTTCTTCTTTTATACATTTCTCCATAGCCTTTTCATGTAAAAATAATCTCTTTTTATCATCACTCAAGGGCATATGATCATATAAAGAAGGTTTGAACCTATATAATTGTTTTTCCTTTTTCACCACATATTCATTAGTTACCCCATCATGAGTTGCTTTTTCTATCAAATTGCCATGGTCTACCCAAAAGTAATCCACAAACATCCATAGGTAAAACATCACATAGAACTTCATCATGATAGTCTCTAATAGAAAATGTGATTAAAGCTCTTTTGTTTACTTTAGCTCCTTTATCCTTGTTTAACCATTGTAAAGAATAGGGTTTAGGATGATTAGTAGTTTCCAAACCAAGTTTATTAACCATAGCCTCACTAGCAACATTAGTACATGAACCACTATAAATTATGAGTCTACAAACCATGTCACCTATTTTGCACTTAGTTTTAAAAATATTTTCTCTTTGAGTAGTTGTAATACTAGGTTGTATTTGCAAGACTCTTTTAATTACAAAGCAAGGGTCTCCTTCTTCTTCTTCTATAGTTAATATTTCTTTAGGAGATTCAACTTCTAATTCATCATCATCATTACATGGTTCCATGATTTCTAGTTCATGTAAGGTTAAGGCTCTTTGGTTAGGACAATCTCTAGAAAAATGTCCATATCCTTTACATTTAAAACATTTTTTATTATCCATTTCAACCACCTTATTTTTACCTTTATCATCTTTGTTAATCCTTTTATCACATGAAAATGTTGATTTAGGTGTAAAGGTATTAGAATAGGGTTTAGTTGAAGTAGAAGCATTAGACTTAACATAGGCTTTTGTAGTTTTAGTTTTTCTTTCAATTTTCATAGCCAATTTTATCAAGTCATCAAGAGATTCATAAGAGTACATATCAACCTTGCCTCTTATTAAATTATTCAAGCCACCTAAGTATATAACACATTTTTGTTCCTTTCTTTCATGAACATCACAAATAAGGGTTAGTCTTCCAAATTCTCTAGTGTACTCTTCTACACTAAATAAGCCTTGCCTTAGAGTAGTCATTTTAACATAAATATCTTGTTCATACTCTCTAGGCATAAATTTATTCCTTAAGTGCTTTTTAAGTTTTTTCCAAGATTTTATTTTAGACTTCTCTTGTCTTTCTCTAGTGTGCTTTAAGTTATCATACCAAATTTGAGTAAATTTTTTGAACTTTAGAGTAGCTAATTTGCACATTCTATCATCATCATATTATCTAAATTCAAAAATAGCCTCAATCTCATACAACCATTCAAAAAATGAATCCACATTCAAATCACCACAAAAATTAGGAAGTTCAAGTTTAATACCTTGATCTTCATGGCGTTGATTTCTTACATGGAATGTAGGTGCTCTTCTTTGGTTGCTTGAGCCAAAAGAATTTGCCTCTTCTTCTCCATATTCATGATGAGAAATATTGAAATGTCCATGTCCATTCTTGGCATGGTAAATCGTCTTCATTCTCCCTTCCACACTATCATGCGTGGTTTCCATTCAAGGTTGCCATGGTTTACACTTCTCTTAGTTAGCCAAATTTGCTTCTACACTTTGGAGTTGATGTTGTAGTGTGTTTTGAGTCTGTAGTTGGGAATCCATGCATGTGGTGAGGCTTTTTATGGACTCAACCAGGGAACGCACCTCTTTACTAGCCATGATAAGGTTGACACACAACCTTTCTTGATGCACACAATATGTCTTCCACAAATGTAGGTGCTGGATTTGTTTTGCCTACAACCAAAGAAAGAACAAACCAATTTCTAATTCTAAAGAAAATATAAAACACTACCTTCATTATTTATCTAGGAACAAAGGATATCTTTTATCCCCAAGAATAGGCACTGCACGCAGGTACACACGAACAATGAAAGGTTAGTAGTAATAGATGCAAAAATGATGCACATAAAATCATAGAATTGGTTTCTGTGTTGTCAATAAAAGTTTGTCTTCCAGTGGGATTTTTGTGTTTAAGTCTTCATAGAAAATTTAGAGGAGATCCAGGGGTATATGAAGGACTAATTTATTGAGATAAATTGATGAGAAATGAATCGAATATTGGGCCTGCAAGTTCCAAGTCAATCATGGACTTCACATAAACTCATATAACATATTTCTGTATTTTCAACAAAAACTTGTGTTCCAGTGGGAGATTCATGTTGAAGTCTTCATAGGAAATGTATAAGAAATCCAGAGGTAGATGATGGACTAATATCTTGAGAGAAAATGATGAGAAATGAATCTAATATACGGCCTGCAAGTTCCAGGTCAGTCTTGGCGATCGGAAACTATCCTGGGATGTCGAACACTTTGAGGCTTCTTTGCTTGCTTTCACGAAGAGAAATTGAAGGGGGTTGTTGTACACTTGATCACACACTAATAAAGAGTAGAATAAAATAGAAATCAAGTGCTGGAGAGACACACACGATCGTTGCAAACAGATGAACCAAACTGGTGCTGCTGAAATTCAAACTCTGTTGGTATTTTATGTGGAAAGTTGAGGGAAAATGCAACAAGATCGTTGCAAGATTGCAAGAAATTGGAGCAACAACTTCAAGAAGAATTAAATAAGTTCATCAAGAATCAATAATTAAAATAAATTGTGGATTATCCATGGATTTCTTGGTGAAAGAACACAACATGATTTCAAGTCGGCCAAAATCACTAGTTGTATCAGCTTCGAACAAATGAAGCTTTGATACCGAAAATGATGTGTTTTTTTTTATCAAAGTAATGGAAGGTTGGATCAAAATTTTTAGTAGAAGCTGTCACCCATGATCTAATGCAAAAAGAATGAAATTATGTGGTGGATTATAGATGAAGAACTTGAGGTGTTTCAGTAGATTTGAAGGTGTTCAAATGTGTCGACTTGAAGATAGTATTGAGGAAGGAGTAATCCCAGCTTTTCCTTTCTCAATGTAGACCCAAAAGGGAGGATTAGAATTTAGATATCTTGCTCAAAGTTTTATTTAAATTCTCATTCATTATTCTGCATACAAACCATGCGCACAAAGGGTATATATAAGAGAAGGGAGACTCGGTGGTGAGCTAGCTTAAACCAGCCGAGTTTTCGTTCTTAATTCAGCCCATTAATCATGGTTGAATTAAGCCCATATTAACCTTAATCTAAAGAATGATATCATTGGTTAAATGATACTAAGGATTAATATTAAAAAGCTATACAATTACATACATGAAATTATAGCCATACCCTAACTTACATAAAATATACTTAGGGTTAGGGTTTTACAACAAGTTTATACAAAAAATGAATTTCATCACTTTATCTCTTGTTGTAATGTATCATCCCATGTATGTCATAGCCTTGCATGCCTTGGAATACTTGTATACATCAATGTTTGTGAACATCATCTTTTTGCAAATATGCAACATATCTACAAGAATAACTTGAATGTTTTTCAATGTCAAGCATATAAGAATTATTAAGAATATTTAATATGATAGGCTCCAACATTAAGAAAGCTAAATTATCTTCCTTACCTTGAGGATTAGAATGAATATGATAATCATTATGTTCAATGGATGATCCTACATCAAAGGAAAGATAAAGTTAAGATAAGAAGAAGAAAAGTTAGATAATAACTTGACTAAGGAGGGAAGAAAACAAGACATAACCTCCATTTTCTCAATAGAAAGGAATATATGGAGAGACCCAATAGTTAGGAATTTTAACAAGGGAAAAGGGAGAAAATGAACAAGTAAAAATGGTGAAGTGTGAATTTCATCAAGAATGGGGTGTATAAGAGAGAGTGATAGTCGACATTTTCAAGTGGGAGGGAGGGAAGTTAAAATTAGGTTGGGTGTCGGAAACTAAAGTGTAAGAGAGTGCATAATGAGGGGAGGGAGGTGGATTAAAGTCAAGGATGGGCATGGTAGAGGGTTGGTAAGTCAAGGAAGAGATGTAAGAAGCCAAACACAAAACCATGCTGCCAGAAGAGAGTGGAAAGTGAAGGACAAGAGAGAACATGAGATATGAATCAAAAAGTATTTTTGGGGAAATATTAGCTTAACGAAATCATAGTATTATATATATAATTGAAAAATAATTCCAAAGCACAAGAATATGCTCATTAGCATAAATAGATTCTAATTAGAAGTTTGCATAATCATTGGAAAGGGATTCCAATCAAAAATTAGAAAAGGATCTACAATTGCAAGATAACCAATTGATTAGCTCATCAAGAACAAAATTGACAATCTCTTATCGTATTGATTGATTAGTTAGGCAAATTAGTAGATCGGTGTAATACTCAAAATATTTATTTAGGATTAAGAAATTATTGAGAAAGATATAATTTTATGATCCATTTTTAATAAAACAACAACAACAACAAAAACTAGAATAATAATAATAATAATAATAATAATAATAATAATAATAAATAAGGTAATAAAGAATGAAAAATGATTTAAGGACATAGTTAGTAGAGACTAAATTAATTACCTAACCTAAGATAGATTATAAATGAATTATATTAATTTCTAAATTAAAAAAAATTATTTTATTATTATTATAATTATTAATTTCTATTATCCTTAAAACTTCAAAATATCCAAAACACACTACCACCCTATTTTTTTTCTTTTCTTCTTTTCTTCTTTTCTTCCCTCTTTTTTTATTATTATTTTCTTTCTTCTTTTCTTGATTTTCTTTTTTCTTCTTTTCATCCATAATTCGTCCCAGTGGCAATCCAGCATCCTCCACCCTTTCTTCTTTCATTTCTCCATTCCCCCAGCCTAATCCCCCCTCTTCTTTTCTCTCCCCTAACTAGCTCTCTCGCTTACGCCCTCTCTTTGCCCTTTCTCTCCCTCCTTTTTCCTTTCTTTCCCCTTCTACCCCTATCATCTTCTTCCATTGGCCTATGTTACACTATGCCCAACTACACATCCCATCCCTCCCCACCTCTCTTTCCCTCCTCTTTTCCTCTTTCAACCCTAGAGGGCATGCAATAGGCATGTCTTTGTATGGTTCCCCACCCCTTGCGAGCTCCCACTCCCCTTAACTTACCCTCCTGCAATGTCCCATGCAAAGCTACCCAAGCATGTACGTCGGCTAGCAACCACCAACCCCCTCCTTTTATCTGCTTCCCATTCTTTTCGACTTCCTGCATCCTCTACACCTAGAATATGTAAATTGGAAAAAAGTTTCATTACATAGTCTCAAAAGATAAAGAGAGAAAATAAAATGAGAATTCTATAAATGATATACAAATAAGGATTTTAAATAGATGGTGCAAATATAAAGAGCTAAGAGATGAAATCTATTGTTTATAAAAGAGCAGAAAAATTAGTGAATTACAATTGAATAATGTTATAGCGTACCAATTATATCATTTATATTTACACTGATTTAACAAAACATCAACTACTCATCATATCCAATGCTAAATTTTAACTATTGTTGAGTATTTAACATCATCCTAGGTAGAAAACCTAATGCCATCAATATCGATCCTCTAACTAGTTCTCCATGTATCCTCTTTTGTAACCGACACTATTGCCAATATATTATACTCCAATCATAAAGAAATTTGATCACAAATATATAATTATGCATAAATAAGATCCCAACCATGTCATTGTCAACACTTCTATTTACGCTATGTTCACATATCTTTAAATATCAAATAAGAATCTCCAATTGCGAGGGTAGTGCTCCTTTAAGTTGTGTAATTTCCAACATACTCTCAAATAAGAACATTTTCCAAACAAAATATTTATATAAACCTTAGACATAAGCAATTCAACTTTGCAAGTGCTACCCACTTATGAGAAAAGTACTAGGAACAAGTAACACGACAATGTTGAGATACGTAACACAAAAGAGACAATACGAACCAAATAAATAGAAAAATAACAATAAATAAAGAAAAAGGATAACAAATGTAACTCAATAGTAGTGAAAATAAAAATAAACTTAAGACAAGGTCAAACCCAAAAGGCTAAGTTTATAATCTTAAAAGAAAAATCAACTAATACTACTCCACTAGAGATAAAATTAAAGACCCATATATTTTGTATAAACCACCAACTAAGAAATGTAACAACTTCAATCAAAATTTTATCCATTTTATCTATATGTTAATAACAGTGCAGCCTTGAACACTATATGTTAATATCTATATGGCCATACCTTGCAATATAGAACCTATAATATCATAGGAAAGTAGGAAAATTTTAGGGTTAGAATGTTAGTTATTTATTATGAAAATTGAATATTAATATTATTTATTACATCAACAGTGTTAAATAGAAAGAAGTGAAAATTAGTTTGTCTTTTGTCAATAATAGTCATTATTACTTACTTTATCTAATTTTTATCATATTTTTCTTGATATAATATAATCAAAATACATAATAAAAAAAACTAATGTGTTGTTATTATTATTTTTTCCATAATTGATATTCATTAATTACTATTATTATTGTTATCATTATTTTTGTATTATTATTATTATTATATTTATTAAAATTATGTTGATATGATGTGATCAATCTCTTATAAAAATAATATTAGAAGCACAACCTTAGAAGCCTTCATTTGTTATCAATTATCAATAATTATTATAAGTTAATATTATATAAGGAGCGTATAAGATATAAATATAATATAAACTTAAAATAATACTCGAACTCGATATGACCAAGCTAATAATGGAGTTGAGTTATAAGTTACACCTTAACATAAAAAGAAAAGTAATACGATTTGAAAACTTTTAAATTTGAAATGCCAAATACATCTCCAAAGATGAAATAATGATAAAAAAAATTCTAAGGCCCCAAAATAATTAATATAATAATTCACTTTTAATTGAATAAGATAAATTAAAATAAATTATCTCAAAATAATTAGCATTTAATAATATCTTGGAATAAAAAAAGAAAGAAAATGACACAAGGATGACTCAAATATGAAATAACCTAAATCCAATCTAAATTCGACTTGAAAATATAATAATTCAAACTCACTCGAGCCTGATGCAAACCCGAACCAAAATTTGAACAACCTAAATTTACCCAAATCCAAGTCCATCTGATCTCAACCAGACCTGATCCGAGAGCTTAGAATGACCCGAGATTATCTGATACCAAGTTTATCCGAATCAAACCCAACCCGAAAAAATGATCTGAAATTATCCAAAACCGATATGACCTGATTATCATATAATCCGATCCCATAGTGACCCGACCCGCCCAATTGCTAGCTCTATCCATGGCCACTAGGCAAAGATTTGATATTGTTTGTCTTAATCATAATTAATTAATTATTTATCCTAATTAGATAGGTTAATCCATGATTAATAATCATAAACTTGATTAATTCTAAACTTAAAAAAACTAATGGGAATTAGTGGGTAATTAGTGAAGAATAGTTTGAATGTTCATGAAAAGCATTAATAATATTTAAACTTATTTTTCTAAACATGATCCAACTTTAGCCAATCATAACTTAAATTATGCTTATCAAATGGTAACATGTTATATGTCAAAACTTTCCCAAAATTACCAATAAAGGACTTTAAAATTTCTGTAACTCAAAAAAAAAATATCTAACTCAAATATCAAATGCCAAACTTTATCCTTATGCAAATAAGTTGGGTTTCATTAAGGTTTGCACACTCTTGTTGTTTTGATCATAACATTTAATATATAACTTCTAGTCCGAAAGAGAAAGTTACATGACAAATTACACTCACAGAAATTTATTTTTATACTAAATATGACTTACAACTGAAATCCATATGAGATATATCATCCATTAAATTTGATCGAAATTTATAGGTTTGAAATAAGCCTATTTCATACTTTCTGTGATCTTTCTTATATCATTTTTTTAGGAATACACCAATAACAATTTTAAAAATCCATTTAAACTTCTTAAATGATATAAAAAAATTGATAATAAATAATTTCATATTATTCATGATATAAAAAGAATAAGAATAATAGTGAAAATCACCTAAAATAGAAATTTTCATTGCCATACATGAAATCATAGCAAAAGTTGTGTTTCAATATGAATGAACCAAGTTCCTCTTTCCATGAGAAGTAGTTAAAATATCCCCACCTAGAAAATAAAGACAAAGTTATAACTCTATCATACAAATAACAACAACCAAAGAAAACGTAAACTAAAAAATAGAAGATTAGATTCATGAACTTATGTCGTTGATGATTCTGAGAGGCTTCTAAGGTTGTATTTGATGGTATAATTTGTTAAATGATTGAATATAAAAAAGAATGAAGAATATGAAGGTAATTAAAGTGAGAAGATATACAAAGGGAGGCTCAATTAAAGGTTACCCATCCATATACAAGAACACAAAAGAGTTATACGATGATACTTATATATGGATGAATAGTTGATGGTTAATGGAGGGTGTTTATGATGAGGATAAGGCATGAAATCGAGAAAATGAAGAAAGAATATGTTGTGTGGCTTGAAGAGGAGGAAATTGGGAGGTTAATCCATGATGAAGCAAGATCGTAATTAAAAGAGAATGGAAGGGGAGATGCACCTTCAAGTGTCATGATTGATTACCAATCATTAAATATACATATAATGGGTGTAAGAGGAATAAAAGGCCAATTGATTTTTAGGAATTTTAAGGGGTGGAAGGGGAAGATGTATCTATAGGAGATTCCTTTATACTGGCCTAAATTCATAATCTCATAAGGCCTTGGTTTCTTGGCAGTAGGTTTTTCTTCCTCTTAATGAAGGAGGTTTAGATTTTAAAAACATTTATTATTGGAATATTGCAGCTATTGGAAAGAGATTATGGTAGATAAGTAAAGAAACTCTTTAGATTAAATGGGTTCATGGTTATTACATCAAAGGTGCAAGGTTGAGTGAAGTTTAAAGTAAACCTTAGTAGTCTTAGATGTTTAGAAGAATTCTTAATCTCATAAATGGATTACTTAATGCAATCTAGCAGGGAGGATATGCAATGAAATGGATTTATAAACCTAGAAAAATAAATGACATGATTCGATTGAGAGAGGATGTCAAGCCTTGGCACAAGCTAGTGTGGAATCATGCAGGCTTTTCCAAACACAAATTTATTCACTAGTTTCTATGTAGAAAGGCACTCCTTACTCAAGCTAGACTTTGGAAATGGGGTGCTACTACTGATTTGAGTTGTGGTATATTTTCCCAAGAGCAGGAAGAGTGGATGTATCTCTTTATTCATTACCCTTGTGTTAGAAATCTTTGGCACAACATGTGTAATTAGGTAGGCATTTGTCTTGCACTGACTAGGATCATCTACAAACTTGGCTTATCTAAAGGAAGCATTATATAAGAGTAGAATAGGAGGTTATGAGGATGATGACTGCTACAATTACATGATTTGGCAATCATGGAACCAAGCCATCTTCCAAGCTAAGGTCTCTCATGTGAAGAAAGTGACTCGAGAAATTATCATCAAATTTTCATCAGTCTTAATTCATCCAAGAAGAAGGAGAAATGTGATGCTTTTTTAGATAGACTTGATAGACTTGTCTAATATATTCTGTATCTTTTGATACTTTATTGTAATTTTTTTCCATTTTGGTAATTAATGAGATCTCTAATTACTTACCAAGAAAAAAAATACACATATTGGATAAGGAAGAAGGATGATGAATTTGAGGTGGCAAGTTACTAACTAGGGGAGATTACATTTGGGGGAGAATGTTATGAGATTGATGAGGCACAAAATGAAGACAAAGAGGAAGGTATATTGACATGGAAAAAAGAGAAGATATGGAGCTAATGATGGAACACGGAGAGGAGTATTGGTTGGAGGTTATTGCATGATATTAAAGGGTATATTCCAAGTATATTCTTAAACAAGGAAGGTGCGAATTGTGAAAGGTTTACAGGGGGTAGGTGAGTAACCAAAGAAAGAAGGATAATGGAGTTTAAGATTGTTTTTCGGTGTGCTAATATAGGTATTAGAAAATTTTAGCATATATTAAAAGCCTTAAGATGAAAATAAGTAGGAAATGATTTAATAAATCTACAAAGAATATTTTATAATTAGAAATGTGTTAATTTAAACATTCTGTTGTATTATATTTTTAGGATCAATGAAGATTTAAGATTAAATATTGATAGAGTTCAAGAGCTTTGGTTAAGATGAGAAATTTTTTAGTAGTATCAAAGTTAAGAAATTCACGGTTCATAGTTGATTGCATAGAATTTGTTGAATATTAATAAAAGTAATAAAAATAGGAACTTAAAGCAAAAATAATTTTAATTAGGATTTATTTAAAATATAAAAAATGTGATCATCCCAAAATTTTATTTATTTTTTTATGAGTAGAAAACCAAAATGAAGTTTATGATGTGAGTAATTATAAAACAAGGTGTAATTCTTTTCATGATCTCTATTTATCATTTCAAATATGATGAAGAGACTCACAATAAGTTATAAATCTAATTAGAGATTATAACTATTATAAATTGGGTGGGTAGTTGAAAGTTGTTCAATGATTTTTGTGAGAGTTAAAACTATAATAAAGGTCAGGGAAATGAGAATGAAATGCTTAGAAACTATGCATAAGGTTTCTAAATCTTTATTGGATGTAACAAAACATGTAAAAATGATAACTTTATTATCAAATAAAACATATACAAAAATAAGTAAGGTTTTCAAAATAATGGGTGTTACAACATTAAAGTACATTAAAAACACTGTGGCATCTATGAATATTTCGCTCTATTGAGAAGATAATTGATCACTCAAGTTTCTTTACTTTTAGAGGTGATATTAAACAAGTATAACATTAGCATTCAAAAGCAAACTTTCATTAGTTGCTCCTTAATTTTATCTTTTAAGATAATCTTCTACGCTAGCAACTTGCACTAACAAAAAGTTTGCATCAATTAATATAGAATTCAATTTGTTCTTTTCTCTTCGAAACTTAGTTACTTTAGGCTCATGAGTGAGATGAACCCCAAATGGGGTTTGATAAAAATTGAAACAATAATCGCAAAAACAACCGAAACAGGGATAGGGTTAGGGTGATCGGGACAACCCAATCTAAATCCTCCAAACAGAGAATAATAAGGTCGCCGGAATCCCGAAAATAAACGATACAAAATTGTAAGAGTTAAGTAGAGAGCTTTATTTCATAAACTGAAATTTAGTCAAGCAAGTTGTCCTCCTTTACATCAAAATGGAAGCTTTATATAGGGAAGCAACTAGCCAAGAATTAATGGGAGTCAAACGTTGGGCAATGGTTGAGAAGGAGGAGCGGGCAAAGAGGATTAATGGTGGATAATCACCATTGATGGTGAGCGACGAAGAAGGCGGAGTTAGAGGGAGGGAACAATCGAAGGTAGGAGAAGACTCGGTCTAGCTGAAGGAGAGGCCTTGAGGCCGCGTTTGACCTGATGGGGTCGAATATGAGGGGGTAGCTTTCAGACTGCGTCTGACCGGGTGAGTGCGTGTGAGGTTTGGACTTAGGCTCTTAATTTCACCCAATCCCTTTTGGGCTTTAAGCTTCGAATGATGGGGCTTGGGTTGTGGTAAGATCAAAGGTTGATTTGGGGAATTGAAGGTGGTTTAATGATGGATTAGGCAAGTGCCAACTGGACTAGCTGCTTAATACCCCTTTTACAAGATAAATAAAAATAAATAAACAACAAATAATAATAATAATAATAATAATAATAATAGAATATTTCTAATTGGGCATTAACGCCATTATTTTTGCTAATAATCTTAAAACTTGAATATTTCTTCTCAGCAAAAGAATCCCGTTTCTTGATAGCACCGTCTTAAATCCTTTTCCTCGCTTTCTTGGTTAATTTTTCAATTTACTTGATTATCCTATAAAATAAAAATACAAAGATAATTAATTGTTTTTAAAGGATTGTTGACGCTTTTCTTAGTAAGGGTGTTAAGAGTATTTGGGATTTCATCATCCTCCCCTTCTTGAAAAGGTTTCGTTACCGAAACCGAACCTTCATCATAAAAGGGAGATCAGTTAGAAACATTAAAAGTATCACTTATATTGCCATATTTTCCTAGAAGATCCATCTTGTAAGCATTATCATTAATGCGTTCCAAGATAGTAAAGGGACTGTCACCTCTATGTGTGAGTTTAGATTTCCTTTGGGTAGAAAACATTTCTTTTTGTAAATGAACTCACACAAGATC
The DNA here is from genome assembly GCA_030549775.1 of Tamarix chinensis. Classification (NCBI taxonomy): domain Eukaryota; kingdom Viridiplantae; phylum Streptophyta; class Magnoliopsida; order Caryophyllales; family Tamaricaceae; genus Tamarix; species Tamarix chinensis. Next base: position 38,801,482 of record CM060173.1, on the reverse strand, counting down.
TCCTGGAGTGAATATAATCGTTTTGCGGTGTTTGTTTGCTACGCTTGCTATCTGATGATTGCATTGGTTTATTTGTTTCTCCACTGACTCGTGTAATGATCTTATGGATTGCGCCCTACTTTCTACATCAAAAATAGTATAATCGGTTATTAGTAAAAGAATAAGATAAAGTGGTGAAAGAGGGTTAAACCCGTAGACAATTTAATATGGAGTCTTCTTGGTGGTGGAGTGGATGGTCTGATTGTATGCGAACTCCACATATGGTAGGTGGGATTCCCAATGCTTAATGTTATTATCCAGGATAGCTCGAAGCATGTTACCAAGAGTGCGATTTACCACTTTGGTTTGACTGTCAATCTGGGGATGGCATGTAGTAGAAATAGTAACTTTGTCTCTAATTTTCCCCATAAGACCCGCCAGAAGTGGCTGAGAAATTTGACATCCCTGTCGAATACGATGGTATGTGGCACACCATGCAAGCGCACAATATTCTGGAAGAAATAATCAGCTATTGTGGTAGCATCATTAGTATGGTCGCAAGCAATAAAATGTGCCATTTTGGAAAATCGGTCGACAACTACCATGATGCTATCTTTTCCTCTGTTGGACCTGGGTAGTCCAAGTACGAAATCCATGGAAATGTCAACCCTAGGTTGTTTGGGGACAAAAAGAGGTGTGTATAATCTATGTGGCTTAGAAGTGGATTTAGCATGTTTACAAGTCATGCAGCGATCACAAAATCTTTGCACATCTCATTTTAGGTGAGGCCAATAGAAATGCTCTTTGATGATACTTAAAGTCTTGAGATGGCCAAAGTGGCCCATCAGACCTCCACTATAGGCTTCCTGTACAAGCAATTCACCCATAGAATATCTAGGTATGCATAATCTATTGTCACGAAAAAGTAAGCCTTCATGAAGATAGTATTTTCCGACGGTGGTATTTTCGCAGGTTTTAAACAACTTAGAAAAGTCATCATTAGTTGCATATAAATTCTTAATATAGGTAAACCCTAATAAATGAGCTTCCAAGGTAGCAACCAATGTATATCTCCAGCTTAGGGCATCAGAAACAATATTATCACCATCTTTTCTGTACTTAACCATATATGGAAAGGATTCAAGGAATTCAATCCACTTGGCTTGTCTCTGATTTAGCTTATGCTGAGATTTTAGGTATTTGAGTGCTTGGTGGTCGGAATGGATGATGAATTTCTTGGACCATAGGTAGTGTTGCCAAGTCTCTAAAGCCCTAATTAGGGAAAATAATTCCTTTTCGTAGGTGGAGTAGTTAAGGGTAGCACCGCTTAGTTTTTCACTGAAATAGGCAATAGGTTTTCCTTCTTGAGATAAGACAGCCCCAATACCTATTCTTGATGCGTCATAGTCAATTTCAAAAGCTTTATCAAAATCAAGTAGTGATAATATGGGGGCATTAGTCAGCTTTTCTTTTAATAAGTCAAAGGCATATTGTTGTTCTCCCCCCCATTTAAACCCGACTTCCTTTTTTATAACAGAGGTGTAGGAAGCGGTTATAGTGCTGAAGTTACACACAAATCTCTGGTAGAAGCTGCATAAGCCATGGAAGCTTCTTACTTCTGTAATAGACTAGGGCACGGGCCAGTCTCGTATGCCTCTTACTTTTTTATCGTCAACGGATATTCCATCCTTGCCTATCATAAAGACAAGAAACACAACACTTTCTAAATAGAATCTGCTCTTGGAGATGTTGGCATATAATTTCTCGATCTTAAACACATCAAGAACAGGTCGTAGATGATCAAGGTGCTCTTCATAAGGCTTGCTATATATAAGGATGTCATCAAAGTATACGACGATGAATTTACCAATAAAGTATCCAAGCACATAATTCATTAGTTGCATGAAGGTACTATGTGCATTTGATAGGCCGAAGGGCATCACCAGCCATTCATAGAGCCCAAAGTTGGTTTTGAAGGTCGTTTTCCATTCATCGCCAGCCTTCATGCGAATCTGATGGTATTCACTTTTTAAATCAATTTTTGAAAATATGACAGACCCATGTAGTTGGTCAAGCATTTCATCTAGCCAAGGGATGGGGTATCTGTATTTGACAGTAATTTTATTAATAGCCCTACTGTCAATACACATACGCCAATTTCTGTCCTTTTTTTAGTAACACAGGCACAGCATAGGGACTCATGGACTCTCGAATGTACCCCTTTTCAAGTAATTCAGTTACCTATTTCTTTAGTTCTTTTACTTCCTGGGGATGGAGGCTCCAGGTATGAAATCAATCTGATGGCTCAATCCCTCTAATTAGAGGTAACCCTTTTGGAATTTCTTCGAGAAAGAGTTCAGAGTACTCACTAAGTAGGGAGCGCACATTATCAGGTATAGAATCAAGCAAGGTGAAGTCACTATGATAACACTCCTTACGCATGAGCATATAGATGGGTAACTTAGCGGAAAAGGCATAAGAGATGTCCCTTTTTCGGGCAATGAAGTTATGTAGTGGCTTATTTTGGCCGTCCGTGTTGGGTTTTGAGGTCACATAATACTTCATCCGTGTATTTCACCGGTGTCATTGAGCCATTGTAGTTTGTAGGGTCGAGGGTGTTTTGTGGCTGTCAGCCCTAATTTGGTAATTAGGCTAGCAATTGCGGCGTTAACACAGATACCACTATCAATAATGAAACTACATAATTTGTCACTGATTTGACATCTAGTATGGATGATATTTTCACATTATATTCGATCGTCATCAATTTTTGCGTGTACGTTCAGAGCACGTCGTACGACGAGTAGTTCTCCCTCAGAAGCATATACCTCATCATGGTTAGGGTCACTATAATAGGGGTCAACATGAGTAGGGGAGTGGTCAACAAGCTCATTATCCTCAGACTCAACCTCTCATGTTGGCCGAACCACGATCACCTTTCTATTGGGACATTCGGATGCAATATGACCATGCCCCTAGCACTTGAAGCATTTGATGTTTCTTGAATGTCCACTGCTAGAATTACCTTTTGTATGTCCCTTACCCTTTTCCTTAAGAGGGTTTACTTTATTGTCGAATTGAACTCTTGGTCTTTCTTTATTTTTAGGGGGTATTTCCAGGTATGATTCTTTGAATAGTCGGGTTGGAAGTTTGATTGGGGCTTAAAAGTTCTAACCTTTTTGATTTGTTTTTCAATTTTGATGGCTAAGTTAACCATTTCCTCGATATTCACATAGTGCTGGAGTTCAAGTTTTTCAGCTATTTATTTGTGAACCCCACTAAGGAACCTAGCCGTGGTCGCCACCCTATCTTCTATTATGTTGGCCCGAATCATTGCGATTTCCATTTCTTTATAATATTCGTCAACACTTTTAGAGCCCTGGACGAGATTTTGTAGTTTCTGGTAGAGTTCTCGATAGTAATAGCTAGGTACAAACCTCCATCGTAATAACCCTTTGAACTCGTTCCAATTCCTTACTGGCCTTTTGTTATTTTGGCACCTATTAGTAACTAGCTGATCCCACAAATTGATGGCATAATCGATAAATTCAACAATGGTTAGTTTAATCTTCTTTTAATATGAGTAATTATAGCAGTCAAAAACCAATTCTATTTTCCTTTCCCAGTCCAAGTATGCGTCAGGATCGTTTTTTCCACTAAATGTTGGGATTGTTAATTTGATATTATTTAAGTTCTGGTCCTCCCGATAGTATCGCCTTAGATTTCGGCGAGGCCGATGTCCCATCCTAGCATGTTCTTGGACTGATGAGCCATCAGACGAGAAAATATCAGGTTCGGGGTGGAAGTTCCTTGGATGTCTGTTTGGTTGGGGGGTCTAGATGGGTTCAGTTCTATTGTTAATTATTTGTTCAATGTGATCCAGTCTTTCTACTAGGATACGTAGTTGCGCGGAAATATGGTTTGAATTACTATCGGATGGTTCGTGAATTCATTTCAATTTTCTTATATTTAAATAGTCACACGAACGATTGGCATCACTTTACGCAGTGAGTGATTAGAATGTTGGGCTTTTAACCCGTGACTTTCCTATAGGACAAGATTTTCGAGCTAGTGGCTTAGACGATATAGAATTTCGAATCGCCACCTAATACCCGATAGCCTGCCCCAATTTTGGATACCAAATTAATTTTGGTATCAAGTTCGGATCACTAGGGGAAAGGGTACTTGATGAACTCAGGAAGAAAAAAAAATAGATATTTTTTTTAAAAGGAAAAGAAAATAATATATATATATTAAACAAAATTAGCAAAGGTCGACACCCATACGAGCCGAACAAGGTACTATCGAATTCAGGCGAATGGAGGCTTTGTTTGGAAAGAAGAGAAACACCAAACTTTCAGACTTATGACTCAACACGGTAGAAGACATGCAGATTCACAATCAACTCAAATAGGAGTACTAGAAAACAAAGACAAAAAATTAAAAGGCAAAATTGATACTGGAAAACAAAGACAGAGTATTAAAGACACGAATTTGATACTGGAAAACACCGACAAAAAATTAAACAAAAAATCGACGCTAAATACACCCCAGATCCGAAAGGGTTTTGAATAATAGAAGCATTAATCCAGAGATGAGCGAAGCAGATCGACTCTCTGATACCAGCTGAGACAAACCCCAAGTGGGGTTTAATAAAAATTGAAACAATAATCGCAAAAACAATTAATACCGGGATGGGGTTAGGGTGATTGGGACAGCCCGATCTAAATCCTCCTAACAGAGAATAATAAGGTCGCCGGAATCCTGACAATAAACGATACAAAATCGTAAGAGTTAAGTAGAGAGCTTTATTTCATAAACTGAAATTTAGTCGAGCAAGTTGTCCTCCTTTACATCAAGATGGAAGCTTTACATAGGGCAGCAACTAGCCAAGAATTAATGAGAGTTGAACGTTGGGCAACGGTCGGGAAGGAGGAGCGGGAAGAGCGGATTAATGGTGGGTAATCACCATTGATGGTGAGTGATGAAGAAGGCGGAGTTAGAGGGAGGGGACAATCGAAGGTAGGAGAAGACTCAGTCAAGCTGAAGGAGCGGCCTTGAGGCCACGTTTGACCTGATGGGGTCGAATATGAGGGAGTGGCTTTAAGGCTTCGTCTGACAGGGTGAGTGCATGTGAGGTTTGGCTTGGGCTCTTAATTTCACCCACTCCCTTTTGGGCTTTAAGCTTCGAATGGTGGGGATTGGGTTGTGGTAAGATTAAAGGTTGATTTGGGGAATTGAAGGTGGTTAAATGATGGATTAGGCAAGTCCCAACTTGACTAGCCGCTTAATACTCCTTTTACAAGATAAATAAAAATAAATAAACAAAACATAAATAATAATAATAGAATTTTGATAATTGGGAAACAATATCATTATTTTTGCTAATAATCTTAAAACTTGAATATTTCTTCTTAGCAACAGAATCCTATTTCTTGATGGCACGTCTTGAATCCTTTTCCTTGCTCTCTTGGTTAATTTGTCAATTTACTTGATTATCCTGCAAAATTAAAATACAAAGATAATTAATTATTTTTAAAGGATTATTCATGCTTTTCTTAGTAAGGGTGCTAAGAGTATTTGGAATTTCATCAATGAGGTTATGTATTATCTTGAGGTGTAACAGTCGATTATGTCACCATATGTTTATTTTTAAAGTTTTGGAGCATGTTTAAGTATTTTAATATAATGTATAAATTTGGTAAATTTAAGCATGATCTCTTTAAGTATCGATTTCCAACATGACCTATACTAATTCATATAAGGATTATACCTCTTTATATTTTTTAAAAAAACATTAAAGCATGATAGGATTAATCTACAAAAGATTGGTAATTTTGATCATGTGTGGTTTGTGTTTATGGGTGTTATTTTACTTAGACAAATCAATAGGTTGATCTACACCATTGACTGGTTGTGTTAATAGTCAATAGATTTGGTAACAACAATTGGATAATCATTCAAATAGAAGATTAGTTTAACAAACCACTCGATTGGTCTCCATAAAAAGTTGATTAGCTTACCAACCCATTGACAAATTTGACTATTACCGGAATGGTATGACTTCTATTTCAACCCTTTGAGTAGTTAATTGATTGGACCAATCAATACATAGGTCTTGATGTGTGAGGTTTTCCCTTAGATCTAAAGTGATGACACCTATCAATCTGCCCCAGCAAAAGATTAACTAGTCTGCCATAGTTTGCCATATTTGCTTGTTAATTGATGTTCTGTCTTTGGGACATCTATACTATTGTTTCCTTGTACTTGAAACATTTTAATCATGATTTGAACCATACCTAACCTGAATTAATATGGATCAAAATGTTTATATTATTGTGCCTTGTGTGGTTGAATTAGTGTTAGCTTAAAAACCTAATTTGGCAGGTTGTATACATAGTCGGTGTTTATTGTTAACACTTACACCCTATTGGTTTAATCATTTTAATTAAATCATGGAATTTTAGAGGCCTTCCTATTTTGCATAATTAGGCAATATCCTTTTTTACCTACTATCCTAAGAGACCAAGTGTGATAGATGTTGAAGAACCCTAAGAAAAGTCCCTTTATACTACTGTTAGTCTAATAGGTGAGGTAGATCCAAAATTAAACCAATGCCCCCTAACTTAGGGGACTAAATGTGGTGGATGTTAAATATTCTAAAACAAATCCTCTTGGAACTAGAGTGATGTAGTGGTGGGAGTTATAGTCCTATGTTCAATCAAATATTCAAATATAGACAATTATTTGATTCCATGAAAATGTAATTAGGGTAATAAAGACCTTAGATTTAGTGTATGCACTCTTGCCTAGAAGGTAAGGCATGGTGTAACACCACTAATTTTAGAACTAGAAAATTTTATTTTAAAGATAATGTAGAAGCATTTAAAAGAAAAATTAGGGGACATTACCGCTACATCAACTATGAGAGAGATCTTAGCATCACCTAACCCATGCCTAATGCAAGGAAAAATGGAATGAAGAATGAATAATACACGCTCTACTATTAATACAAGAATACTAGTAATAGTAATGAGAATAATAATATAGAGAAAATAGAGAATACAAGATTTAAATATAGGATTTAATTGACTAGAAAGAATCGAAAACATCCTAACACAATGGGTAGAAATATCCAACTAGTTACCCTAACTCTTAACTACTAGCCCATGGCATCATCTTCAACATACTCTAACTAAGAATAATACCCCTATGAATTGTCCTTTATGATAAATATAGTACCATTATGATGAAGTACTGGTATATCAAAATACCTAAAACATGGTATGGATCATGTTCCACATTAAGGTCATACAATAACATGGTATGCAACCTTATTAAAAATATAGTACATAGGAGCATGGATAATATATGAATATCATAGCAAGGCCTTATGATACACATTTACACATCTGCACAAGTCTCCAAAACATGCCATATAAAAGTAGAACACATAATGCTAGTATTCCATGATGAGACTAGTGTAGGACTACCTCTCTCGCTACCACATCATGATAGTTTTAAGGGGATTTTCTTTATGATCTTCCTCATCCACCACTCTTGGTCTCCTAAGTGATGGGGCATATGTTTAATTTTTGGTCTACCTCACCCACCACACTAACTCTAATGCGAAGGGGGTTTTCTCAAGGATATTAACAATCCACCACACATAGTCTAATTATCTAGGGTCGCAGAAGATAATCAATTATAAAGAATGCATACTGGGAAGCCCTCTATGATTCCATGATCACATTCTAAATATCTAATCAATTGAATGTTTTAATGGTTAAAACCAAACATTAACTAGGGCATATAAGCCATCAAATTAGGTATTTTAAGGGAACAAAAAACTGATGCAGGGGCAAACACTTAAGAATCAGCATTTATAATTATGGAAAAAATTATTCTTCATTTAGAAATGATTTTTGACTAAATTGATAACAAACAGATGGTTACATTGTTAGTAATAGATGAAACATAAGACACAAGCTATTTAACATATATGTGCATGTGCATGGCATACATAGAGCACATTGATATGTGTACGGGGAAATAATATGCAACTTGGACATGCATATTAGTTGATTTGGTTAATTAATAAATTAGTAGAGTTAGAGATTAGATAGAGAATAAAGTAGCATACATCTACCTTTTTGATCTATATCCTAGTATCTTTTAGCATATTCTATATTCTAATATCTTTTTAGCTATTTATCTTTTGAAGAATTATACCTTTTAGCTAGTATCTTTTAATGTGTAGCCTTGGCTATATAGAAGCCACGATTAGAGATTCATCAAGATTAGATTAAAAGCATATTGTAAGTATTGAATTCTCTGTGAGTTCATCTCACGTTTAATCAAATATACGTAAATGATAAATCTTAAAACCTTTCATCTCTTTGTCTATGTGAATTAGAGATTAAGTACTATCATTTTAAACTCCATAATCCATGCCATTGTTATCCATATTCATCATCCAAACATATCCCTAAATTAAAACCCTAGTTTAAAACCCTAACCCTAACCCTAACCCTAATTTCAAAAATAAACCTTAACCCTAGCCCTAACCATTGAAACAATCCATCTTCAGACCCTAATTATCGAATCATCTCATCATTATTGAATCATCACCGTCATCATATTTAAATTATCCTTATCATTAATTCATCACCATTGAATCATCATCACCATACCATCATCTGACCTAATCTACCATATTCGAATATCTTCATCATCAATTTATCACTTTTAAACCTTCATCTTACTAATTCCAATATAATTGATAACTCCACATTTAGTTAGATATGGTTGATGCTATGATAAAAATTTGTAATTATATATAACCATTAATACAGAAGGCCTAAAGGAACAATCATTATATAACAAGAAAATATGGTGAAAATCAAGACAACTAATTAATTAGTATGGTCATACCAAACAAAAATAGAAAATAAGACGAGTAGATTGGTTAACTATTCATCAAAGGCCAATTGATTCGTTTGAAAAACCAATCAAATAGTCATAGGATCCTATCAAATGGTTTATCAACATGATCGACTGGTCATGGAACGTACTAGGAGAGCAGCCTCCATGGCAAAGAAGAAGATTGGTAAGGGTTGTTCAGGGTCCTCCAAGGATGTGGATTCATCTAGGATTGATTCACAAGTAGAGGTTGTGGTTGTTTCAAATAACATAGAGACTTGTAGGCCAAGTGCATGCATCTTGCATGCAGACGCAGAAGTTGTTTTAGGTCCTGATGTTAGGGATACATCCATAATTTCTTTAAAGCCTAGGGAATGAGTGATCTTCTCTAAATGTGGAGTCCCAAAGGTTGATAGTCCTAATCATGAACCAATACGTAACGTATCGGTAGATCAAGGGTTAGGCGTTTCTTCTTCCTAGAAAGACAAGGTAATTTGAAACAAACTTGCATCTATAGGTTCCTAGTTTCACTATGTTCCTTCTATTGCAGGGGACAAAATTTGTGTGTCTCTATAGAGAGATAAGGTGGAGAATTGTAGTGCTGATTAGCGATGGACTATAGTTAGCTATATAATTGGGTATCGACCAACTCAGGGACAAATGATTGCTTTTGTGAAAAATGATTGGCAGGGTGTGAAGGAACCAAAGGTGTTATTGCATGATCAAGGCTTTGTCATCTTTTAATTTGAATCTTATGAGGACCCCTTCCTTTTTAGGTAGAAAAATGGTTTTCCATGCTATAAGTGTTCTTTTGCTAGGTAAGTTTTACTATTCCATAGAAATCATCGACACAGTGCAATAATATGCACAAATAATTTTTTAAGAAGTAGAAACACCTGGATCTAGAACATTGTAATGCCAAAAACAATTGACTTCAGCAATTGCACCCTCCCTGGATATGATAGCACTCTAGTGGACCAATGTTGCATTCTTCCAGTGATATTTTGAACAAAAGAGATCATAGAATCATATTTAAGTTTAGAAGAGTCTAAAAGGACCCCCAAATATTTGAAGGGGAGCCTTCCCTCATTAAAATTCAAAGTAGATAAAATCAAACCTTTCAAATCATACTTGACACCCCCAAAAAATATAGAGCTCTTCTCAGGACTTATGTGCAAACCTGACACAACACTGAAATCATCAAAATTTTGATTAATTAAAAGAATAGAGGATATATCAGCCCTACAAAAAACCAATATATCATCGATAAAAGCCAAACTAATAATCTCCAATCTCTTACACTTATGATGCCGATATAACTCATCTTTGAGCCATAAAGATTTTAGCATCTTGCTCAAATATTCCATAACAATAACAAAAAGGTAAGGAGATAAAGGGTCTCCTTGCCTTGACCCTCTCTTCCCTAGAAAAGGCTCCAAAAAACCATTATTAAGAGCTAAAAGTAATTAAAAGTAGTAACACAAGCCATGAGAAGTCTAACCATATGAAAGGGAACATGCAATCCTAACAGAACCTACTCCAAGAAACTCTAGCTCTTTGAATCATAGGCCTTCCTAATATCAACTTAAGCATGCATCTTGGAGAAATAATCTTTCTTTTATACATATGAATCAATTCGTAAGCCAATAAAATATTACCACCAATGACTCTACCCTTAACAAAACCAACTTATGAAGCATGAATCAAAGAGGTTGATATGGTTTGTAAATGAGTAGAAAAAATCTTGGCCAAAATCTTGTAAAGAACATTACATCATGTAATTGGTTGAAATTAAGAAACACATTGAGCTCTAGCTATTTTTGGAATAAGAGCAAGCAAAGTATGCCCAAAGAAAGGAGGAACAATTGCATATTAGAAAATATCATTCATCAGCTGCTAAATATCGTCACTTAGAATGGCCCCATATGCTTTAAAAAACCTTGCAGTAAACCTATCAGGACCAGGTGCTTTATAGTTACCTATTGACCACAAAGCTTCCTTGACTTCTTATTTAGATATAGGACTCCGTAACTGTTTTTGGTTCTCTACAGACATAATCGAGCCTAAATGCAAAATATCTTATGAGATGGAACCAATAGCAGGACTTTCAGACCCCAAGAAATTCTTATATTAAGATAAAAAGGCTTGTTCGATCCCCTCAGCAGAATGGAACCAATGTCCATCAGGCGATTGAATTATGTGCACTTGTCTCTTCATATGCCTTACTTTCATAGAGGTAAAGAAAAAATGAGAATTAGAATCAGGTTAAGCCACTTGATACCAAACTATTGCTTGAAGAAGCTCTCTTCACATAAAGCGTAATGTTAATAGAGCTTTAAGCATTTCTTTTCCCCCTCTTATAATCTAGAATTCTGTGGTTGAGGATCCATTTCTACATGAAAAATTTTAATTTTTTCCCTCTTCTCCTACCCTTGCAAAAATACCACCAAACTAGGTCTAATTGAACTACTTCAATCTAAACTTTAACTCCCTTAGCTTGTTCTTAAACTTAGACACCAAAGAACCAGCAAGAGGATGACACCAGACAGAGGCAACCAGAGGAATAAATTTTGGGTCCAAAGTCCATATATCAAAACTTTTAAACTACTTCTTAAACTAGAAAACCCTTGCATTCACATGAACAAGACCAGGGATATGATAAGAAAAAAGGATCCAAAAATTCAGCTTTAGAGGAAGGAAAAGATGAAGACCAAAACATATTCACCAAAACCCAATCTAATTTAGCCATGATTCTAGTTTCACCCATACTTCTATCCGACCAAGTGAAATTTAGCCCCAAAAACCCTAAATCATACATTAGGAGAGAATTGAAGCACTCTCTTGCATCATTGACATCATTCAAATTTATAGCATTTTCTTGAAATTTATCATCAGCCTGCAAAACAACATTGAAATCTCCCAAAAATAATCCAAGCCTCCTTAACCACCTTATGAGCACAAAACTAGTTCCAAAACCTTTTCCTATATTTACTAGCATTAAAAGCATAAATGAAAGTTACATAAAACTTGCCTCCAGACCCTATATCAGTCACTAACAGGTGCATTACCTGCTCACAATTAGCAATAAGCTATAAATCCCATACATTATTATCCCATATACACAAAATCCTACCATTAGGATGGTGATCATAGTTACTTAACATCTGCCAATTATGACCTAATCTACCACAAATCTTATCAGCATTATTACATTTTATTCTAGTTTCTACCAACCCCATAAGGGAAACTTTATGCACTGATAACTAGTGCTTCAACTCCTTTCATTTATAAGGCTTATTCTAGCCTCGAACATTCTAAACCCCTGTCATGGATATTATCAATAGTTGAGTTAAGAAATACAGTATCATCAATAAGAATTTTACCTGTATCCCTCTCTTGATCAGCACATTGATCCAACAAATCATCACATTCTCTCAAACAATCAAATTTAGTCCCTAATTCCCCTAGACATTCCAGTCCTACTATAGTAGAGGAGGGATGAACATATGGCCTTTTTCTTGGACCAGGCCCCTCTTTCTAAGCAACATTATGAGAAGTCTCCTTGTGAACCAAGAATAGGTACTTTATCATTTTGTTTATGAAAATAAGAGGCCTAATTTTTAACATCTTTAGCTTTCAAACAATTCTCAGATGAATGGTTAGACACATTACAATTAGAACAAAAAATCAGGTCACCATTCATAAACCACCTTCTGAATTAGAGTCTCTCCATCAAGATCTAAAATCTCAACTAACTCCACTACCTCTTCAAAACATCAACTTCCACTAGCATACGAGTCAAGGAAATCTTGTCTCCTACAATAGTAATTCCATCCAAGTATAATGGTCAACCCACAACACTTCCTATCTTGCTTAGGGAATCTACATCCCAATAATCCTTTATCCATAGAGGCAGAAACTAGTATTTTTCTTTCAAAAACTGAAACTTCCTATGCTAAGCCTTGAGAATGAATGGTCTATTCATGAATAACTAATAAGGATTTGCAGGTACCCAGTAAAAATAATCCCAAAGCACTAAATAATGTAAAAATATTTAATTAGAAGTTTTTATAAACATTAGAAAGAGATTTGAATCAAAATTACAAAAGGATCTAAAATTTTAGGATAATCAATCGATAGGTTTGACCAAACCAACCAAATGGTTTGTTTAGAATTAAATCATCAATCTCTGAATGTATTAGCTGATCAGTTAAGAAAACTAGTTGATCGATATGCCCTAAATTCATATTTATATTAGGTCTTCCAGCCCATTCCAAAACATAAACTAATTTACTTTCTTTGAACATAATTTTAGACACATTTTAAAGGATTTTAGGATCGGGTATTACACGTGGTAGATGAGGTTGATCCCTAAGAAAAGAACTTCGGCACTAATGTAATATGGTGGCGGGAAAGTCAGCCCTACGCTAGTACTATCATAAAATATTAATAATATGCATTCCACTTTTATATGCATTGATGTGGGGACTCATGCATGTATGTGTAATACCAGAATTTGATAGACTACAAGCGGGCTATTTAGTATCCACTTGATAGCACCCAAGGCCCACAAGGGTTGCTTAGGCCATAGTTGTGTCTTTTCAATAAGCTTTATCCTCTCTCACACACTTCCCAATAAATTTTTTAAACATTTTCCAAGAGGTTTTCTCATTCTAAAATTTTCTCTATAGCAAGTACGCTAAACTATGGAGTTTTTAGGATGGAATTACAAAAAGAACGGTATACCATATTGATATAAGTAGCAATGTCAATCCTTATAACGCTTCACTAAATTTGGGGGTATTAAAGTATGGATTTGTGTAACCTAAGGTCTTACCATGATATATATGTTATCAATGATCTATTATGCTACTCTTTCCTATGTATGTTATAGAATGTTTTATTGTATGACCTTGATGTGTAGCTTGATCCCTTATCATGATTTAGGTAGTTTGTTTTACCAAAATTTCACCATAATGATACTACATTTGTGTGGTTATGGTTATGTTATAAGTCCTCTGAACAAAGGATGATTTGTAGGGTTATGTTTCATCACTAGAGTAGGTTGAGCATGATGTTGTGGGTCACAAGCTAGCCAATGCTTGGGGTTTGAGATATACAATTCTGTTTAGCTACTAGTCAGGATAATTAGTTTAAATATTATTCTCCCACTATGTTAGGATTACAATCATTCTTTCTTGTTATTTAAACTCTTGTGTTTGGTTCCTACATTTAGATTTTTTTAATCTCTCCCATCATTCTATATTATTACTCTCATCATTTTTATCTTTATTATTGTTATATGATTAATAGGGCACGAATCCTTCCATTCTTTGGTTCATTTTACCTTACATCAGTCATGGGTTAGGTGATGATCACTCCTCTCTTATATTTTATGTTGTTGTAGAATCCCCTAATTTTGTTTATAGTTGGTGTATGCATTATGTTCAAAATGAATTATTTTGGTTCAAAATTTGGTTTTGTTACAAGTTTGTATGAAATTTATGTTTTTAAATTTTAATCTTACTTTGGCAAAAATGAATTTCTTCAATCTACTCCAAACTTGTAGAATCAAGTGTATTTCCTAAATAAGAATTGTTTTAGGATGGGAGTTGGCCTTAAATTCCTAATTAGACTAACTTCTAGCCTTATATGCAATGTGTTACCTCTATGTGTGTTAACTTTATAGCTAGTAGTTTGCTCTTCTAACATGGTTTAGTATTTTTGGATTTTTGACCAATGTGAATATACAACTTGAGCATTTCATAAACATGGTTGGGGCTTTAGTGCATCCACGAATTCCACTACCGCATACCTTTTTTTTTTATTCTACAAATGGAGAATTAGCTACGCATATTTGATCATCACTACCCATTGATCTTTGAGGGTTAAAAAGACTCGAAACTTTTGGAATGCTAGCATAAGGAATATAAGAAGATCTTTCTGAGTTGTGGTTTTATGAGAATAAGCTCATTGGAATGGGAGTGTTCCATGAATGAGGGACATGTTGACGGATGGTGGAAAGTTTGGCAACTTAGAGGAGCCACTAAAAACTAGTTGGAGCATTTTGTGGAGATGGTTGTGGATTATTTTCAGCCTACTTTCCTAAGAATGGCATTGTATGATCTAGTCAGTTCATGGTTCTATATTAGGGGTACATCTATAGAGGAGGAGTATTACAACCAATACCATGATCTCATCCATTTTCTCTAAAGGTCAACACTGATGAGCAAAAGAAGTTTCACCAATTTTATTTGGGGCTTAGTTTAAGATTTTAGAAGATGTAAGGAGGGACTCATATGGAGGGATTGTAGGCTATATATGATTATTCCTTGGGGGCATAATTAATTGTATAGGGCTATAGTACCTAATAAGGTGCTAAGTGAGGGTGTGAGCATGGTTAACTCTATGATAGAGAAAAGTGGTCCCAAGTCGTAGGTAGATACCAGTAAAGATGTGTGCCTTGCTATGGAGAGTAGTTGAGTTAACCATCAAATAAATATTTTTTTAGGTAAAAGTTGTGGAAAAAGTCATCCATGAATCAATTTTACTAGTTAATTGGTTCATTTTTGTAGCTTTCATAAGTTAGGGAAATGGAAATTTAAGTGTCAGATAACCAAAGGTAGTATCCAATGGGGAGTTACATGTTCATAGGGTAAAATGGTTCAAATGCCACTAGCTTAGAAGGTTCATCTAGTTGATTGTGGAGTTAGAAAAACTCCACTGTAAAAGAGGATCTAGAGGCCCTGATCTTTTTAATGAGGTTAGAATTCGGGTACTATTGTAGGACTACCTCCAAGAAGTCACCTAAATGTTATGAGTTATATGGAAGCTGATCAGTTGATATGTTTCATCATGAGTATGTTTTCTATCACTTCCTTTCTTCAATGTATCCTATTAATCTTTGGTACTTCCTATTATTTTATGTGTAATTCTTTTGTAGCTATAGAAACTATGGATCCTTATAATAGGATAGGGACTTCTATTATGCTCCCATCAAGGGATAAAATACCCTGTACTAGGCAATACATGGACGTAACCTTAGTCATTAGCAAACTTGACTATTAATAGACCTCATAGAGATTGAAATTGGTGATTTCCATGTAATTATGGACATGGATATATTCTCAAGATATCATGTTATGATCAATTTCACATAGGATCACATGATTCTCAAAGACCAAAGGTTAGTAGGGTCTCTTTCTAAAGATGCATGTCTAATCCCATAGTGAGGATGGTGTATGTGGTGGTTCTTTATACATGGGTACAAAAATGATACCTATTGTACTTATACAATGTTTATGATCTGGGTGTGAAGGAAACATAGATTTAGGATATCCCAATGATATAATAATTTCTAAATGTATTATCCCTTGAAATACTAGGTATACTAGAGTTGTGTAAGATAGATTTCACGACATACCTTCTACTATAAACAAAGCTTATACTGAAGGCACCCTATCTTATGGTTCCAATTGAATGTGCTTAGTTAGAGAAGCTATTGGAGAAGGGATATATCCAACCAAGTGTATCACCTTGGGGAGCACTGATCCCTTTTGTTAAGAAAAAGGATGGTGGGTTGAGACTTTACATCGATTACCAAGGATTTAACAGAGTTAGAGTGAAGAACCAATATTTATTACGTTAGATTGACCTTTTTATTTAGCTATTTGGGGTTATAGTGTTTTTTAAGATAGATTTGAGGTTGGGGTAAAATTACTTGAGGTAATTCAAGAGATGAATACCAAAGATTGACTTGAGGATGAGGTTTGAATATTATGAGTTCACTTTGATGTCCTTTAGACTCATGAATGAGCCAAGGGTTTGCATAGATCTCATGAATTACATCATCTAGCAACACCACATTCAACTCATCATAGTCTTCATTGATGACATCTTAATTGATTACAGAGCATTTAAGGAGCAATTACGGTACATCATCTAGTAACACCACCAAAATTTACTATTAAAATTTTTTTCTTTTAAATGTTATAAGCGGAAGCAATTACGGTAAATTTCAGAAATGCTACCACTATACTTAGTGCCAGACCAATTTTCCTCCACTGTTATGATACCAAGTGCTATGGCTGAGAATGTACTTTATATTAATCAAAGATATAATCATAAAATAAAGTAGCACAATATTTAGATTATAAGAAATAAAATCCACTAATAGTGGTTAGAGAAGAAAATCATTGAAAAAGGAAGTATATAAGTTTTAAGGAAAACCCAAAAATCTTTCTAGGTAGTTCTACACTCATAACTCGAGAGTAAATCCTACAGAGTGCTTGCGAGCTAACCTACAAAGGCCGCTGCCATTGAATAAGTTGGGGCCCAAGAAAGGAACCTTTTAGTACTATGATACCGAGTAACCATTTAAATAGGACTAATAGGTAAGGCCCACATGCAATAAATTAGTTGCTAACCATCAAACACTTGAACATGAAATTACACATATATAAACTAAACTGCAATAATCATTTGAATGGGGTATATCCATCAAGATTATATGTCACAAATGCACATTCACTTAGAAATTATAGGACTTACCAAGGGAGCTTCTAAGAAATGTTTTTCATAGTATAATTAGAGATCCAGCATCATACTCAATAATGCACATGATCAACTGAACTCAAAGGCATTCCCATAGGTCCATCAATACAACACCAAACTCAATCTATTAGTTTAGATATTAGTCATCTCTCTTATTATATCCACAAAAGTTCGTGAACCCCAATATTCTCACCTTTGAATAGGTAGATATGATACAATCTAGGGTACCATGCTCTTCCCTACTATTATAATCGGTAGACCAATAAATATAACACAACCGAAGACAACACTCTTCTAGCTACTATGATCATTGGTGGACTGATAAATATTATACAACCTAAGGCAACACACTCCTAGCTATTATTATAATTAATGGACTAATACATATGATAAAATCTAGGGCAGAACCCTCTTAACGACTATTATAACCGGTGGATCAATACATATGATATAATCTAGTTAGTATGCTCATTACCACCATTTTAACTAGTGGACCATTACACAAGGTCCATTTAGTCCCAACCTGTGTGGTATTCTACTATAAGTTTTTAGTGTCTTTCCATTTAATTATCACACCATTCCATTTTATTTACTTGAGTGGTAGATCATGAACCAAGAAACACAAAGGTACACCTATCTAGCTGGCACATAAGAGTTGCACAGTGTCCTAACAACTATCAATCTAGGGACGAAAGGTACCTTGGTTACACTAGTACAAGAAGGCACACCATATCGTACCAATAAGGAAACCTAATCCTTAATTGTGCATACCCCCTAATTAGGTCCGTAGAGCTAAATCGAGTATGATTGAGGGCCTGGTTGGAGTATTAAGGCACACTAGCAAAGTCCAGAACAATCGTAGCTTAAACCACATCTTTAAGGTAGCCACCCCTAAAGAGCCGCCATTCTCAATCTCGAGGTCTTTCACTTTAATGTTAGTCTTTTGATTAAGGTGACCATGAAAAGCACACATTAATCACATACTTAATCACTTTTATTTGTTTCCAAGATTATGAAGTAATCATAATCAAGATTATTATCAATGTTAAAATTAGTAATCCACTAAGGCCATCCTAGGTTCCAATACTCACATTTAGGCACCTTTGACCAAAATGACTAAAATGCGCCTAAGGATAAGGCTATATCTATACCATCCACTTACATCACAAATTCCATTTTATTTCATCACATGCGATGAAAGGAATAACAAACCATAATTATACTATTGATTATGATATTAAGTTACTCAACACACCAAACAACCATTTTGCACATAGAATCTTAACATACCCTTCGAGAACAACCAACATACATTCTCATGCTCAATGAAGAATTAATGCACTTCCTGAATGTTTATGAAAATAACAACACAACATACTCTAATTTACTAACTTACCCTTAAACCATGCATATTCGTTATGATACTTTCCAAATTACCAAATTAACCGTAACCCTTATAATGGCCATGATCATGCTTGAATAAGTGATGCTAAGGCAATAACCCCTATTATCATATTTAACACTATTTATCACTAGCGTACATGTTTATTAAACCAACCTTGATAGTATATGTAAATTTACAAAAATGACCATAGATTATCTTTTATTAAATATAATGCTCAAGTAAGTGATACTAAGATAGTAGACTTCTATTATCATATTTAACATCACTTCATACTTACCATGCATGTTTATTAAACTGATCACCATTTTGTATGCAGAATTACCAAAATACCCCTAGACTATATTTTATTGATTACTATGCTCAAGTAAGTGATACTAGGATATAAACTCCTATTATCATGTATAACATCATTTTATACATACAATGCATGTTTATTAGACCAATCACCATCATAAATCCAAAATTACTAAAGTACCCCTAGGTCATTTAATATTAATAATCATATTTCACATGCATTACTAACACCATAAATCCCTATTATCATATTTATCACCAATTACCACTTATCATGCATATTTATTAAGTTAACTTCCATTGCACATGCTAAAATGCACCTAGGTCATAAAATATAAATATACATGCCCAACATGCATTATTAACACCACAAAACCCTTATTATTATTATTATAGCCAATTATTAATTACCATACATATTTATTTAGGTAACACCCATGGAAATTATATTATTACTAAAACTCCCTTAGAACATAAAATATCATTATTCATGATGGAACATGTATTTCCAATGCCACAAACCTTTATTATCATTTTCAACCCCATATAACTCTTAACATGCATTTTTATTAAGATAATTATCACCATATATTAAAATTACCAAATTACCCGTTAGCCATTAAATGTTGATATTTTTACTAATATTTATATTTGTACTCCACCAAACTCCAATATCCATTCTTAGCATCATACATAACTCATTAGGCATTCTTGTTTAGGTTTAAGCATCATGATGTATCCAAATGATCAAATTTCCCCTAGGGCTCATATAAGTACTATTATTACTACAAGTGTCCATACTCACTCATCATAGAATGCATATATGCATAAGACACATTATTAACATCAACCCCTACCTTAATCACCATTTCACTCATACGACATCATATACAAGATAACATGCATTCCTTTCCATTTTCAAAGATAACATTGGTAACACGGGATTGTTAGTAACACTTCATATTTATGAAAATCACATACCAAAGACCCTAATGTGCTAAAATAAGATAATTCAAACATTTTAGTGGGGTATAATGGTTACCTTATTTCTAAAAAAACCCAACTTTACTAGTATCCTAGTCTAAATTGTTTAAGCTGCTTTAATAAAATTTCATACCTAAAATAATGTCACAAGTGAAATATTAATGTTTGATAAGTAAAAGAATTACTTTTATTAAAAATATTTATTAAATAGATAACATTATTAAACTATTTTATACCTTAACATAAGCTAGAATATACTAAAACTATACAACATAACTCACATTGAACATGCAGCGTGAGCTATGCAAATAGACTTAAAGGATAAGGGGAAGGAAATGAGAAGAAGAGGAAGCTTAGGTAACACTTGAGGAAGATGGTGGAGTTGTGTTGGGGTTTGTTGTTGGGTGTAGGGGTGAGATAGGAGGTGGGTGGTGGTTGGGGGTCACGGTATAGTAGTTTGGAGGTGGCAGAGACTATAGTGGGAGAAAGGTGTAGAAAAGGGAAGGGGAAGGATATGAAAGAGAAAGAAGAAGAGAAGGGAAGGGGAGAGGTAGGTAGTTTAGGTATTGTCTGTAGGAGTGATATTGGGGTGGTGTCGACAGATGAAGGGAAGCTATAGTGGTCGTAGTAGAGAGAGGAAAAGTTGGTAAAAGGTGGCTGGTGCTAGGAGAGAAGGAGAAAAGGGAGGGAATAGGCTATAGGGTGGCCGGTTCTAGCTAATTGGGGCTATGCAATGAGGAGTTAGGGTTTAGAAGAGGGTGGTGTGGTGGCTAGTTAGGTGGCAGAGACAGGGGAGAGGAATGTTGAAGGAAAAATAGGGGAGAAAAGAGATAATCGAGCATAGAAGGATAGGTCAATGGATATAATGGGTAAAGAAGAAGAGAAGGAGAAGAAAAAGAAGCGGAGGAGAGAGGGAGGCATACGACATGCATAGGTTAAGTATACAGGGGGCCTGTATGGTAGGTAAGTGATAGGGATGAAAGTGGAAGTAGAAGGGTATACAATTGAAGGGTACAAAGGATGTAGGGCTGAAAAAGGAAAAGAAAGGAATGAGTAGAGGGGTGGAGGTGTGAGCTAGTAGAGGCATAGAGGTGTGGGGGAAGGAGAGGAAGAAGGAGGGAGAGGCATGCAATGGGCATTAGTGGTGTTTGACTCAGGGTAGTTAAGTGGAAGAAGAAGGAATAAAGGAAAGAGGGTTAGGCAGAAGGGGAAAGAAAGGAAGAGGGCTAGGCCAGCCCTCGTAGGAGAGACAAAAGAAAAAAAAGGGGCGGGGCTTGGCTGTCCAAATGCGAAATGGAGAGGAAGGATATAAAAGGGGCTAGGGTTAGCCAGGATGGGAGAAAGGAAGGGTTAGCCGGGGATGAGAAAGAAGAAAAGAAAAGAAGAAGAAGGGTTGAGTTGGCCCAAGAAATAAGGAAGAAAAGAATAGAAAGAAAAAGATGAAAAAAGGAAAAAAGGAAAAAAGAAAAAGAAAATTATTTTTAGAGTCAGGATTAGAAATTAGGCTAAATTTAGATAATGGGGAAAATATTGAATTGATTTATCCAAAAATTAAAGTATAAATTTAGGAAAATAATTTTAGTAAAATTATGGGTTTAGGGATTTAGTTAAATATAAAGAGTAAGATTAAAATGATAAAAATATTTGAATTTATTTATTAAATAATTCTATCTATCTTTATAAATCAAAGTGCCTCAAAATAATTAAATTAATAATTTATGATAAAATAATTCTGGATAAAGGGTTAAACATTTGATTTTAGGCTTTAAAAATTTAGGGAGTTACAACATGAGCATCATTTTACGTTGTTATTGGAACTATTAAGGACACAACAGTCATACAACAAACACTCCAAAAGTGAGTTTTGGCTAGATAAAGTAGCCTTCCTTAGACATGTCATTTCAAAGGATGGTGTGTTAGTGGATCCTTCAATTTTTTAATCAGTATCAAAGTTGTCAACATAGATGAATATTAGGGCGATATACAACTTCTTGGGGACAGAAGGTTACTATAATCCTTTCATCCATGCCTTTTCTCATATTTTTTGTCCTTTGATGACCTTGTTGAAGACGATAACAAGATGTATAGTGACTCATCTAAGAAATATCTTGTTTGTGTGTTGACACTATATATATGGGTAGTGAAACTTGCTTCCTGCTAGTTGAAGGATCATGAGAAAACTATCCAACTCACAACCTCAAGCTAGCAGTAATGGTTTTTACGTTAAAGATATAGATCCATTACTTGTATAGATTGTAGTGTAAGTTCTTCATCGACCATAAGACCCTATGTACATCTTAGAGATAAACATGAGATAGTGGAGATGGCTAAAGTTGGTAAATGACTCCTATTTGGAGTTTACCTACCACAAAGGTAAATCCAACGTCATTGTAAATGCTGTTAGTGGGGATACTTTGCACTCTTTGTGTTCTTTGGTAGTTTCATACTTAATTTGATAGGAGCATCAGTATATGGGATAGATATCATTAGTTTCTAGGATCTTGACACAACAATAAGCCTCCAAAGGATCAAATGAGTTAGCAAAAGAATGTTATGAGTAGATCAAATGAGTTATGGTAGAGGACAAACAAGCATGGTTTTAGCTTTTTGACATTGGTTACATTTGTTTCTGAGGCAGGTGGTGTGTTTCATAGAGTTGTGGGGAGCATAAGGGGATGATTGTGGAAAAAGTTCATCATGAACCTCATTTTGTACATCCTAGAGGGCATAAGTTGTTCTAGGACATAAAGTAGATAGAATGGTGGGTCTTTATGAAGTCAGAGGTTGCAGACTTCATAGCTTGGTGTTTTACCTATCAGAAGGTTAAGATCAAGTACAAGAATCTAATAAGGATCGTTTAGCTATTGGAGGTTCCTAAGTGGAAGTGGGATAACACGTCAATGTAATTTGTAGTTTGGTTACCAAGGACCTATAGTAGTTAGGATCATATTTATGAAAATCCCATTACAATCCTCTAATTTTATGATCCTATGATCTAAAAATTAAAAAATGATTCACGATCCTAGTTGGAATCTTAAAATAGTCAAATAGTATAGAATCTTACAATCCTATGAATCTATATAATAACTATATTTTTTAATGATTTATTTTCTGGTCCATTCAATCTTATTCTAACTAAGTTTCTTCTTGAATCTTTAGATTTCCAACCATATATTATTTTACAGCATGTCTTAAAAATGAGATGATGCAAACAAAGTATGATTTAGTAACCATTAAATTAATGAATTTGATTGTTGTTGTAAAATGTGAAAAAATAATAATTTAATCTCCATATAAATAGTAAAATGAATATATTAAAGATTACAATATTATTAATTATTAATTTTTATTTAGTTTGTAATTAGTATTTTTATGACCATATTAGCTTCATAATATAAATAAGATTTAGTTTATAGTATGCACATGATTCATTTAGTAACTTAGCATGCCAAAACTTCTTTTTTCCTTTTTTATATTGATTCATCATAATTTCAAAAACTAACATAAAAATGTTTTGGGTAATATTTTCATAAATGATACAAAATAGTGTCCTTTCATTATTGGATTCATTATCATCCGCTTTATTCACTCTTTGAATATTTTTCATAAGGCTAACAATATTATATATTTTGAACAAAATGAGTTGTATATTTCCTCTACCCATAATCTTATTGCAATTTTCACATTTTATTTGAAAAAACTATTTTTCATGTTGTTGAATTTATAGAGTTACTAATATGAAAAATAACTTTAATAGTTATGCTACTTGTTTGTTGCTTGAACTCAATTAGTGACTATAGGAGAGGTTAAGAACATGATTCTCTATACATTTAACTTAAAATATATTATTTTATAGCATATAAACATACAAGTTTCATATTTTTATAGTTTTTATACGATCATACGATCCTACAAGCCAATTCTACTATCTAATCCTAAACCCCCGAATTTAACATATGTATAATCTCCATTCTAACAACCTTTGTTTAGATTTGATATAGGTTGTAGTTGATTCATTGACAAAGTCATATTTATACCGATAAGATTACATGGAGATTAGAGTAATTAACCGGTGCTTATAAGAAGTACATAGCATGGTACCTTGGCGTATCTAAGGATATTGTGATAGAAAGAGATTTTAGGTTCTTATCACTCTTTTGGTAAAGTTTTCAAGCAACTTTCAAGTTATAACTATAAGTGAGCTCAACTATCCATCTAGTTACCAAATATGAACATGAATGTACTATTTTGAATTTAGAGGATATACTTCGAGCATGCATACATGAGTTTCAAATATTTGGGAGGATCGCCTAAACATGATAAGATTATCCTACAACAATTATCATGCTAGCATGGCGATGACACATTTCAAGGTACTCTATGGGTGGAAGTGTCGTAGTCTTGTGTGTTGCAGAAACTCAAGCAAGATAGTTGTCTTGGGACCATATGTGGTAGGAGACACTACAAGGCATATTATACTTGTTAAGTATTCGATGAACGTTGCCTAGGATAGACAAAAGAGTTATACAAACCTATGGATAAGGATAGATAGGTATAAGGAGGGTCGCATAGTCAACTTCAAGGTATCACCCACCAAGGGAGTGATATATTTTTGTCATAAGGTCAAGCTTAACCTAAGGTATATTGGGTCATATGAGATTTTAGGTTAGTTTGGAGAGTTTTCTTTCCGACTCAAAATATATATTAAACATTCTCAAGTGTATATCATTTTCCATATTTCGTAGTTAAGGAAGGATTTGGTAGAACCATAGCACTTTATCTAGTAGGAGACAATCGAGTTCAATGATGCTTTGACATATGAGGATCAACCACAACTCAAGAGATATGTTCAATGTTCAACCTAATAATTAAGATATTGTGGTTATATAGGAGAGGCCACCTAGGAGTTAGAGGATAAGATTAAGACTAAGTATCTATAGTTGGTTGTTGTCCTTTGCAAGGTTTATTCTGCCCTTTTTAAAGGGTGTAGTGCCATTCACTTGTATAGTAACTCTTCATTGTTATTTTATTTTAGCTTGATGGACTAGGATATTAATGTGTTTTTGAGCTTACAATAATGTTTCCTTTGTAGACATTAAGGACAATGTATTTTTTAAGGGGGTAATAGTATAATACCAAATCCTAAAATCCTTCAAAATGTATTAAAAAACTTATGTTAATATGAAATACATTAGTTTTAGTTTTTGATAGGGCTTTAAATTTAAATAAAAAACATAAATTTTAGGCACACCAATTAACTAGTACGGTGAAAAACCAACATTCTTATTCTATAAGAAACTAGTTGACTAGTTTATCCACTAGTTATCTTGTGATTTTAAAACTTTTTCTATGTTTGGATTCAAATATCTTTCCACTATTTGTGAAAATTTCTAATAAGAATCTATTTGTTCTTATAAGGATATTTTGGTGCTTTGGGATTAACTTTACATTATCTACATCATTATATAACATGTCTTTAGCTAAAAATCCCTTAAAAGCACTTTTATGATATTTTTCACATTCTCCCCGTCCACTTTCCTCTCTCTTTTGATAGCCATGGTAGGATGGTTGACTTCTTACATCCGTTTTCCTAACTTACCAATCCTTTATCATATTATACATGACAACACCTTATCTCCCTCCCCTCATGATGTATTTCTCATACACTTGGTTTCTAAGACTCAACCAAGTAAACTTTTTTTCATCTTCCCCTCTAAGATATTAACCCAACTCTTCATTACGCTTCATCCCTGATTCATTATCACTTCTTCCTTTCAAAATTTTCTCTCTTCTCACCTTCCCTTAGTAAATTTTACTAAGAGTTGAGGTAACCTTCATCCCCCCATCTTCTTCTCTAATAGGAAAAAATTGAGGCTTACCTATTTCCTCATCATCCTTTGCTTAATTCTTATCTCTTTATTCTTTTCCTAATATTATCTTTAGCTCTACCTTGTTTCGCTTAAGAAAAGAAGGATTAAGGTTTTGAGAAAGGCTGAAGATATTGGTTTTTCTAGCTTTAATTTTAGCTTTGAAAAAAGGTTATAATATGCCATTTTTCTTCTCCTTCTTTTGATTTTGTTTTAATAAGTTTTAAAAGGGAAATTTAATGGTTTTGATTCTTGTTTGTTTTGGGAATCATGATCTTAGTAGAAACCATCAACTTAGGAGTAGTTATATGCTAGAAAATTTACTTGGAGGTAAAGCATTCTTATTAGTAATATAAATGAGGTATTATGTTCTTTGTTATAATCTCAGATACATGGTATGTTTTATGATGTGTATATATGATGTTCAGATCTTAGATTCCAACATATCACCATATGTTAATTTCTAAAGTTTTAGAGCATGCTTGAGTATTTTGACATTAAGTTGATTTTAGTAAATTTAATCTTGATCTTATTGGGCATTGATATCCCCCATGATATGTGTTATTTCACATATGGAATATGCCTTTTTATAATTTTACAACATAGAAGTATGAATGGATAAATTTGAAATTGATTGATAATTTTAATCATCTAGGCACTACATGTGGGAATAATCACTTAGCTTGGAAGCTAGGATTAGCTAGTTTCTTGAGTAGTGGATTAGTTTGATAAACAAATGAAGTGGACTCTAGGAATGGTCAATTTTGTGACTAATATGCTTTGGCCTCTACTTAAACCCATTGATTGGTTGTTTGTGACCATAGTTGTTTGGCCTCTACTTAAACTTATCGATTGGTCAGACAAAACCAATTTGCTATTTCCTATGAATGGTCGATTTTATTGGAAAAACTAGTCAACTAGTTTCAATTCGTGATATTTTTTCTCAAGTTTGGTGCGAATAGACTAGTTGATGAATCCCAACAACTAATTGGCTTATAACCTAAGTTTGCCATGTTTGGTTATTATTAGATGTTATTTATTTGAATTTTATACACTAATATTTCCATTTCATTTCAACATTTTAATTATCATTTGAAGCATGCCTAACTTGAATTAATATAGATGAAAATGTTAATATTATAGTGCCTTTCGTGGTTGAGATAGTGTTATCTTAAACATCTAATTTGGTGGCTTGTATACTTGGTTGGTGTTTTGTGTCAACACTTGAAACACCCAATTGGTTTAATCCTTGTAATCGAATAATGGAATCATTGAGGCCTTTGTACTATGCATACTTAGGGTATTGTTATCTGTTATACCCTCTAGAAAAAGAGACCAAGTGTGGTTGATGTTAAAGATCCTTGAGAAAGGTAACTTGGCACTAGTGTTACTATAGTTAATTGAGGCATCGCCAAAATAAAATGTATGCCTCCTCACTTAGGATACTAAGTGTGGTGGATGTTGAATATCCTGGAGAAAAGCCTCCAAACACTAGATTGGTACAATAGTGGGAGTTGTAGTCCTGTGTATATCCTAGTCTTGGAAATGTGCTTTAGGTAATGCAAATCCAAAATTTAGTATATTCCCACTCACCTAGGAGACCAAACATGGTGAATGAGGGAGATCCCTCAGCCTTTAGCACCAGGGCGATGTGGAGTACGAGATAGTCCTATGCTTCTCTCATCATGGAATATTGACATTATGAGTTGTACTTTTATATGGCTTGCTATAGACTCGTGAATGTATGGATGTGTGTACCTTAATTCCTTGTCATTATATATATGTTATCTATGATTTTATGTGATATTCGTTTCCTAAGGATGTCCTATACCATGTTATTGTATGATCTCAATGAAACCATGAGCCCCTTATAGTGTTTTAAATTGTTCTTTTTACCAATATTTTACCATACATATACTACATTTATGTGGTAACTAAAATGATTTAGCTTCTAGTCCGATAAGTAGTGGTTACTATTCTCTATTACAGTATAGTGAGGCTGATATCATACGTGAGAAGCTAGCCATTGCTTGAGGTTTGAGAGATACATTCATGTTTAAGTAAAATTTGGGCAAACTAATTTAGATGCATTTTTTCCATTATGTTGGGATACTTTTTTTACTACTTATTTAAACTCTTAGCTTTGGTTCTTATATTTAGATTTTATAATCTCTCTCTTCTATCATACTCTCATCAATATTATCATTAGCTTTATTTTATTATTAGTAGATCATGTATCCTTTCATATATTTTGTTTCACTTTATCTTATATTAGGTATGAGTTAGGTGATGGTTACATCTCGCTCATGATTAATGTGGCAGTAGCATCCTCCATTTTTTTTTTATTATATGCTTTTGCTTTGTCTTAAAAATATTTTTTTTTTCATTCAAAATTTTGAGATGTTATTAAAATATATTCATCTTTAACAAACTTATCAAACTTATTTCTATTATCTTGTAACACCAATGAAAATGGCACACACTCTCAGACATCAATACTTACTTGTCCCTATTTTTGTATATTCCATTCAACATCTACTAAAATGAATAAGTACTAGGAATTATATCCCTTTATATAAGATTAGGAGTCAAGAACTATGGTTTCATAGGTGCATTTTGCACTATAATGTTCATTATGTTTGTGTTGCTAATCCACCAATTAGGGAATAGTGTAATAGCCATCTTTTTTAAAATATTTTGAAAGAGAAAATATGTCATTTGTTGGTGTTTCATTTTGATTTGAAAATATGATTGTATTTGAGGTAAATCCATTTTAAATGTGGTTGGAAAACTAAATTAAGTAATTTTTTATGCAGATCAATTGATTCGTTCCATGAACCAATCAACTAGTCCATTATTTCAGCAAATTGGTTTTTACTCGACCAAACTAATCAATAGATTCAAGAATCGATCAGCTGGTCTGTAGAATTGTTGACTAGTAGGCTAAACCGATCGATTAGTTTGTTGAACTGTTTATATTTTTGAAACACAATTTTTGGAAAAACTTCTTATACTTAAATGGAACGTTGATAACTAGTTCCATATTGTTCCTAAAAGATTCTGAACATATCTGAGGATGTATTTGGCCCAAAAATACTACCTCGAATTTATCTAGGAGTCGATTAGAGGAGTTGAGGGGGTAGATGATCTTCTTCCACCTCTCTCCTCAACACATTTATAAAATAATAACTTTGATCTTTGACTCAATTCTATTTAGTTGGGAGATTCCTTCCATGTTAACATTCCATTTCTCCTCTTGTGCCTTGCATTTGTCAACCAATCAACCTAAACTCTTCCAGAATCACCAATTTAACCATAGAGGATAAATCATCATATCTTGGATGAAATATATCCATTTAACTCAAATTTGAATAGTAAAGGGTTTTCAATTTTTTCCTTAGCACACTTATATTTTATATTAATTTTTTGCTATAAATAGCCCTAATTGCCCCTTCTATTCACCTTTCTTTCAGCCACCAATATATTTTAACCCTCTAGAATTCACCTTCTCCCTCTCATTTTGATATTTGTATTTTAATTATTTTACTCTTTTGATCATTTCTCTGTCTCCCTCTTTTTTGAATTTTTAAGCAAAAGGAGCTAGATTTAGGGAAAAAAATGACTTCATAGAATTATCTTTTACTTTTATTTAGCGGTGGTCTGTTTATTTTTTCCTTTCTATTTCATGTTTGGATTGAAAAAATTATTCATAGATTTCTAAGTTAAACTTGTTATTTTTTTTAATTTAAGGTTTTAAAAGTTGCGACTTCACTGGTTGAGTTGTCTTGTTTTAAGAAGTTATGTATGCAATAAGTCATTCTTACTTTTAAAGTTGGTTATGATCAAACTTACATGCGAGCCTTACATAAATGTTTAGTGGTGGAATATGCAACTATTGTAAGCTAGAAATGTGTTATATGGTGTTAATACATGTTTCAATGTGGTATGATAAAGAATTATAAGCATTATAAGCATCAAAATGGTTGTTTGGGGTTGTTGGAGGGCAAACTGATTGACTAGTTAGGTCAAATTTGAAGTGTAGTGAGTTATGGACTTATGAATTAGGTAGTAACATAGGTTGGTTAGGGTTTGAATATGATGATAAAAATTCAATGATGATAGATTAATAAAGATGATGGTCCAATATTTAGGTTTTTGGGGTGACCTGGTTCTCAGGTTAGGGTTAGGGTCACGGTTTAGGTTTAAGATTAGGGTTTTGAATGTGGGATGAAGATGATGTTGATGAATGATTGTGATGATGGTGATTTGATGAAGATATTTTGAGTATGATATGGAGATGATGAACATATGATAATAATATAATTATTATCTAAGGTTGAACATAGATAGTGAATAGGAAGAATAGGTTGAAGATAAAGTTGAAGATGATAAATGTGATGTTGAAAGTGGAAACTAGAGTTGAGTATTAGCATGGGTTTTGGATTTGTTTAGTGATATTACTTAACCTCTAATTAAAATAGATAAAGTGATTGAGAGTTTCAATAATACCCACTCACATAAAATTAATTATAATTGAGGAGAGTTCACATAGAATTCAAATAAAGAATAACTTATATTTCCACTCAATTTTGCTATCCATATGAATGTATAGCCCTAAGTATTTTACAGAATATTTGCACCTCCTTAATATTAAAAGATAGTTCTAATTAATTAGGAATAAAAATCTGATATTATCAAGCCCCATGCAATGTCTTGTTCCCTACTCCATGTACATCATATAAGATAAATTGTATAAGATAGAATCCCCTTAAAAGGTTACTTTACGCTCTAGCCAAACATAATGCAAATAATTAGAAAAATAATAACACAATAAATTAGCTAAACATAAGCATAAGCCATTAAATCTAAAAAAAAAATATTCTCATGCATCCCATTCAAGCCATACACATGCCTCCCTCATTATTGTCCATAACTAGCAATATAATCATCTGTTTTATCTTTAAATTCGTATGGTATCCCCTCTAGGTAAAGGAAAATAGGTTCCATAAAAATAAGTGCTAATTATTGATCATTTTATCCTACATCATTCTCCTCTTCTTGACTTGAATTTTTTTTTAAATTTACATCTCCATATTAAGGACTAATATCTCCAACATTAAATGTCCTAGATACCCTAGCATATGAATCAGGTAAATCTTGGTCATAAGAACTTTCTCCAAATTTTCAAATTATTATAAAAGGACCATCCTCCCTTGGCATAAGCTTACTTTTCCTTATATTAGGACACCTCTTCTTCTTTAAGAGCAACCACACCAAATCTTTCGGCTGAAATACATGTCAATGCCTTTTTGCTCTTATGTTGTATACTTCATTTGCCTTCTCAATGTTGTGCTTGGTTTTTTATCTAATTTTATGAAAAAACTCTACTCTCTCTTGTGCATCATAATTCTTCATTTCACCTTTCCTCAATGGTACCATATCAATCAGCATGTATGGATTAATACCATAAACTATCTCAAATTGAATAGAGCCTATTGTTGGTTAAGGACTTCTACTGTGAGAAAAATCTAGATGTGTTCACATAATATCCCAATCCTTAGCACTCTTACTCACCAATCTCCCTTAGCAAAGTACCCATTGTTCTATTATGGTTGTGGATCAATTTTTCAAGATGGCTCATTTTATTCCATTTTACAAGACAGATGATGCTAGTCATACTACAGATTTTTTTTCAAGGAGATCATGAGATTGCATGGGATTTGAAGGAGCATTATTGAGGATAGAGATGTGAAGTTCTTAAGTTATTTTGGAAGACATCTATTAGTCCATTATTGTCATTCATTTATTGTATTAAATTCTATTTTTTATTCCTTTCATTATTAGTTATTAGTTTTCCTAATTTTTTAATTAGATAACTTTATATGATAATAGAAATATGCATATTAGATTAGAGTCTTTGTTGGATCGACCCCTACTAACTACTTTCTATTTATGAGTGTGTTGAAAGTTTAAATTGGTGTGTCTAATCCTTGCATGATGTATTTTGTTGAAATATCCATTCCCAAATCATGTATGCGCTGTCCCCTACCTTCCATCTTTTCCTCGGAAGTGAGGTAAATATATATCAAAAAATGATTACTGTACAACTACACAGGGCATACCCTGGTTAACAGGCCCTAAGCTTACAAAAATATGCTACCATCCTCCATAGGCAGGGAGAAAAGGGGAGACCCTAGATTACACTAATACTTCTCTGTTAAGCCTTCCCTAAGGTTCCTATCAAAAAATAGGGCACTGTACACAGATTTCTGGACTTGTACAATAATACTCTTATGATCAAAAGTTTTGGATTCAAACAGCACAGAGTTCCTACTCCTCCAAATGAACTGGACAACTGCTGCCACTGTTAAGGCTCTTGCTTTCCAGATATTGTGATGTCTGTGAGTGTTTCTCTGTATTGTTCTCATGGCACTGAAAAGGGTAGTGGAGCCCCTGGTAATGCCAAGCCATTTCCTGAGACATTGCCAAATGCTTTTAGTTCTATCGCAATCAAAAAATAAATGTTCATGTGTTTCTTCCTCCCTCTTGCACAGTAGGAACTGTTTGGGCCCCTCCATGAGTCTCATTCTGTCCCTGGTATATAATCTTCTATTGAGGGTTAGCCAGAGCAAGAAAGAGTACCTTTTGGTCTTGTTCAGAACCCATACCACCCTATGGGGTTTCCACTTGGGGGCCTTTTCTCTGAAAAAATTATAAGCCATCCATGTAGCAAAGCCTCTGTCCATACCCCAAGACTTCACAAGAGCCATTGCCTGTTCCCTGGAGCCCTGATTATGTGCCAAGTTGTCAAGGATCTTGCAGATCTTCTTCAAAAAGGGTGAAGTATCCTGGCTGGGCCTGAAAGAGTCCAGGCTTCTACCCTTCAGGTAGTGTGTATGGATCCATTTGGTCCATAGAGTTTCCTTCTCATCCTGCAGGAACCAGATGTATTTACAAAGGAAAGCAGAGTTCCAGGCAGAGAGATTTTTAACCCCAAGGCCCCCTTCTCCTTTAGGGAGGCAAACCTTATTCCAAGCCACAGGTGGGGGTTTGCCTTGCCACAAAAATTTTCGACACAGGGAGACCACTCTTTTCCGCACCACAGAAGGGATGGAAAAGATTGACAGCCAGAAGCCAAGAATGCCTTGGATGATGGAGTTAATCACCTCCAGCCTTCCTGCATAGGATAGGGTGTTAGGCCTCCACATTTTCAACTGGTCACAGATTCTGTTAATAAGCTTCTCATAATCAATAGTTCTGATCTTGCAGGGATTTAGAGGGACCCCCAGATATCTGAATGGGAAGGATCCTTGACTCATGTTGGTGATGGACAGAATCTGCCTCTGGATGTTGTGGTTGATCCCTGCCATGAAGATCTGAGATTTGTGCCTATTGACAGAGAGACCAGAGCACCTGCTGAAAGATTGAAGCCCATGAAGTAACATCTTGACAGAGGTGGTGTCTCCTCTGCAGCAGAGGATCAAGTCATCTGCAAAAGCCAGGTGCTGGAGGTTCATTTTCTTGCATTTAGGATGGTATGCAAAATTCTGTAGATGTGCCTGCTGCTTAAGAAGTCTGCTGAAATATTCCATGCAGAGAACAAACAAGTAGGGTGACATGGGGTCTCCCTGTCTGAGTCCTCTAGCTCCCTTAAAGAAACCAAATATATGGCCATTGAGTTTTAAGGAAAAGGTGGTGGTAGTCACACACTCCATGATCAACTCAATGAAAGAAGGGGGAAAGTCAAAGGCCATAAGAACCTGTTTCAGGAAGCTCCATGAAAGGGTATCATAAGCTTTCCTAAGATCAATCTTGATCAAGCATTTAGGAGAGGTTCTTTTCCTGCTATACTCTTTCAAGATCTCCTGCAGAAGTAAGATGTTTTCAGCCATGAGTCTTCCTTTAACAAAGGCCCCTTGTTCAGGGCTAATGAG
The DNA here is from genome assembly GCA_030549775.1 of Tamarix chinensis. NCBI lineage: Eukaryota > Viridiplantae > Streptophyta > Magnoliopsida > Caryophyllales > Tamaricaceae > Tamarix > Tamarix chinensis. Next base: position 38,767,544 of record CM060173.1, on the reverse strand, counting down.
GTCTTGCAGGCATTGAGATACCCTTTCAGCTAAAATCCTTGCTATCACCTTATAGAAGATGTTGCAACAGGCAATAGGCCTGAAATCTGTGACAGAAGAGGCCTGCTGCATCTTGGGAATCAAAACCAAAATTGCATGGTTCACTCTCTTGAGAAGTTTCCTGTTGCAGAAGACTTCCTTGACAGCCTCACAGAAATCCTCAGCAATAATGTCCCAAGCTTCCTTGAAAAACTTAGCAGAAAACCCATCCGGGCCAGGAGCCTTGTGATCCCCTAAAGCAAAGACAGTTCTCCTAATCTCAGCATTAGTCACTGGTCTAATCAGGGCCAATTTTTGTTCTGCAGAGAGAATTTGTCCTTTAGTTATTACTGTACTATCAAAACCTGAGTGCCATTCCTCAGTTCCCAGGAGCTTCATGTAAAAATCCAGAAATTCCTCTTGTATTTCCTACTCTGACTGGGTCACAAGGCCATCTCTCTGTTATTAACAGAACTATTGTTTCCCTTATCTTGTTCAAGGGGTGTTCGGTGAGTTTGGTCGGTGGTTGTAGTGTGGTTTCGGTGGAAGTGGTCGATGCTAGTGGGGAAGGTAAGGGAAACACTACCTTTGGAGGTTTTTGTAGTGTGTCTGGTGATAGCGAATAGGAGGAATTTCTTCTGATTAGTGGTGCTAAATTTGATTGAAAAATAGAGGGAGGAAAGAAGTATTTTGGGGAATTAAGAAGAGAGAGAGAATTGAGAGGGGCATATTATATATATGCACAAAGTGGCCTTCATGGGGATATATGGAAAAGATGGAAGGTAGTGTTTTGGTGTGTACAATCCTTGAATGATGTGTTTTGTTAAAATACCCATTCCCAAATCATGTATGCTCTACCCCCTATCTGCCGTCTTTTCCATATATCCCCATGAAGGCCACTTTGTGCATATATATAATATGCCCCTCTCAATTCTCTCTCTCTTCTTAATTCCCCAAAATACTTCTTTCCTCCCTCTATTTTTCAATCAAATTTAGCACCACTAATCAGAAGAAATTCCTCCAATTCGCTATCACCAGACACACTACAAAAACCTCCAAAGGTAGTGTTTCCCTTACCTTCCCCACTAGCATCGACCACTTCCACCGAAACCACACTACAACCACCGACCAAACTCACCGAACACCCCTTGAACAAGATAAATTCACCAAAACCTTACCCTAGCTTTTAGACGCTTATTAAAAACCTCTCAATTTCCCCCAAGTGAACCACATCCAACCACCAGCCAAAAATGTTGTTCCCTACCCCTACTTTCACCAAAAACCACCATAACATAACACAACCAATCGGTTAAAACCAACATAAAAAACCACCACTCCTTTAGTCACCTCTACTACTACACACCCCTTATCAATGGCAATAAGCTATCATTGTAACCTCCCCCATTTTTTCAAGACATTCAACTAATCCCCTCCCTTTCTCACGTAACTCTCCACCAAAGCCCTCACTTTTTTTTAGTTCATTTTTTGCTCTATTATTTCATTCTTCCTTAACTTAACTCTTCTTTAATTATGAAGTAATGTTTTCATGATGTTTTAATATTTTTTTCTTTAATAATATTCCAGAGGTTTCGGAGGAGGTCGGATAGTATAAGTACTTAGAGATTAGTGCCTTTTTTTGAGAGCATATAAGTCATAGTTAGGGTTTGTTGCTAAATGTATTAAATGATTTCGAGTATTAATATGTTGTTAAATCATATTGACAATTTCATGTTGATCCATTTAGTAATATGATTTTATATAATGAAAAGTAAATGATTTGAGAAGCATAAGATATCATTATGATAATTTCTATATTAAAACCCTTAAGACAACAAATATGGCATATGGTATTGCATTGTGGCTTTCATGAGTATGATAAGTTGGAAATGAGTATTTGAGTTGTATGGTGATAAATGGAGGATTTAGAAATAAGGATACCACACATAATATTTTTGTGAAATAAGGTTATTTTTTTATCCTTAAGGGCATTCTTGTCAATGTAGGTCTAATATGGCAATTCTGGTATATAGGTTGAGATGTACTAATATATCACGTGAAATGTTTGGACTAAATAAAAATGGAATAACAATATCCCATCCTAAAATCCTTTAATATATATTTAAAATTATATTGATATAAGATAAATAAATTTTTATTTTAGAAAGGGCTTGAAAATAAAATAATGATGTGAATTTCAAGTACGTCGATCGATTACTTTTCCTAACAGATCAATAGGTACTCTAAAAAAATACCAAATTTATTTCTAATAAACTAGCCAATCACTTTGCTTAAATTGATCAAATGTTTTTTTTTTAATTTTAAACCCTTTTTTCTAATTTTGATTTGAATCACATTCCAATATATATGAAAACATTATATTATAATGTAATTGTTCTAATAGGCATATGTTAGTGTTCTAGGATTACTTTTACATTATTTAGATCACTCTATGATTTCTATATAAAAGTTAATATTATAAATAAATAATAAAATCATTTAAAAATCCTTAAATACACCAATCGTAGTTCAATTACATTCATCAACATCATCGGTGCATATCAAATCATTTTGATTTCTATGATTTGTGACTCTATTAAATATGACTAATTCACTTTGAAGATCTGTTTTGGGGCTATTTATGTGAGGTTCTTATAATTTATAATTTAGCATTTATCACCCTATCTATCTTTCCTAACCAAGTGGTGCCAAGCAATAGGGAACCTTCAACACATGCTCTATCCTTGGTAGAAGATCTATTATAAACTCTATCTCACGTGTTAGTCACATATACATGATCTCATCAGAAAAAACTTCTCAAAACTCCCATATCAATAGTATACCCTCATTCGATGGCTCCTCAACATCCAAATCCTAAACATTGCAAATAGTAGAGTGGGTATGACCTTTGTACCAATGTACCAAGCACAATTGTAGATCCCATCCTCAACGATGGCCTAGGATTACATCTCCAGTAAAACACCTTAGAATCCTTTGGTCCCTTATGAACCACACATTACAGTGTGTAATCGATAATGGCTAAATATCTCCAAACCATATCATTACCAAGGATTACATCAATGGTAGAAATTTTAAAATCTATGAGGTTTATCAGAAGCTCAATTCTAATTATAACTAAGGCTATATTTGTATACAACATAGCACACAAAATTTGATCCTTATATAGGAGAACAACATAAGTCTCTATCCTATAAAATGGTTTAGGATACATTGAAGGGCTTTTCTTCTACAATATCAATCCCATGACACATCAAGTACACTTGCTACGAGGGCTAGTACAATATATGATACCACACCCACTACACGTGGCTAAAGTACATCAAGTGAATTTTATTGTGATACCTCACACACCACACCGTGAATATCCTTGATATAAGGGCTAAAAGTAGGGATACCACCCCCACCTAAGCAATGGACAATACGAAGTACAAGGAGGCTTATATTAGGATATCTTAGCCACCCAAATATGACAATGATACCAATCTAGCTTTCCCTAGTAAAATCTTATACCTCAAAGATATGCAATTAACCCCAACCAATCACAACTAGATAGAGAATATTTTCCACTATGTGAAAATATAAAACACAAGGTGACCCACTGATGTGAATCTTGTAAATTTATATCTGAGTAATTTTGAAATTTGTTGTGAATTAATTACTTACAATTGTTTATCTTATTTGTTGAATTAATAGGATAATGTCGCAGCTTATGGGATTCTATGAACGGGAACATGATTGCTGGGCAGTTCGGACTGTGCTTGGAATGTTCAGATTATGTGCATTTTTATTAAACATTTTTTTTTTGTAATCCCATATGATGCATTCGCTGGTCGAATTGGCTAATGGGAGTAGGATGGTTGTATAATCCGCCACCCGGTCCATAAAATTGGGCTACCTGGATTGTGGATTAATCAATCCTTAATGACCATGATTTGCTAAAGTTGTTTTAGCTGATGGGAGATTAAGCCTTAAGCTTAATTTGTATTATTTGGGTTATTTTCTTTATGATGGCTGCCTGGTCGACACCCTATGTTGTTGTTGCTTGGGTTGGGCTGTTTGACACTTATATATATTTGGGCCCAATCGGATTGTGTATCGTCGACCTTAGCAGGCTGTAATTTTTGTATGTATTTTGTATCCTATACGGCCTTTGTATACATATATATATATGTTAGATACAATGTAATATGCACCTTTTGACAGAAAATAAAGCTCTGTGTTATTTTTGCTCGATTCTCTCTCTCGACTCCTCTCTCGTGGCGATCTTCTCATTCGCTTCTCTTCTGCTTCCGTCTCGTTCTCATCTCGATCGATCTTGATCATTCACCTTCTAAATTCAGTTGCCATTGATTCAATTGTGCTTCTGAAGTTGTGGTTCTTCCTTTGGAAAGTTTTCCTTAGGCTGTACCGACGGAAATCGAACTTTGCGCTCGATTAAATCTTCGATCCTTTGCGAAACCCTAACCGGTTTCCATCATTTGGTATCAGAGCCTCGGTTTTTCTAGAGTGCTCGTAGTTTTTGGTATCTTTGATTAAGTTTGTTTTCATTTTGTTAATTCGATTTCTATATTTCGCTAACCCTAGTTTGAGGTGTGAAATTTTAGGGTTTTGCAGCGACGAACTCAGTATCGATTCTTGTTGCTTTCAAACCGGCGATTAAAGCATTTCGACTACTATTTGTTTCTTCTTTTTTTGAAATTCTGAAACAGAAAACCCTAATCGACCTAGGGTTTGGTCAAGAATCTGAATCTTGATTGACCGCGTGACCTACTATTGTTGGTAACTTCGATTTGTGATTTCCTTGTTAATACTACTACCTGCTATACTTAATATTTCTATCTTCGACAAATTGTCTGTTATTGTTAAGTATATAGGTTGAAATTTTACAACCGGCGAACTATCTTGGTTTCAAGAAAGGGGATAGTCCTCCAAGAAGAGGGGCATCCTAAATCTTTGAACTAATTGCTTAAGCGGACGCGGTAATATTGTTCCTTCCTACTTATTTCGTATTATTGAAATAGTTTTGTCAAATTATCATAAACAGTGAGTTATTCTCAGTAAAGTTTTTACTGTTGCTACTACTGTTGATACTTGTGAAGCCATATTCCTGTGGTATTTTTGTGTGTTTGTTATCTGTGATTCTTGGATCAGTTGCTTTTGTGATTAATTACTGCTGTGATTGATTGTTAATTACTTTTGAATTTCATCATGTCTAATAATGGCCAATCAGTGAATCAATCTGTGTCTAGTAATGACCTTCTAGAAACCCTTAGGACTTTTCAAGAACAAATGACTGCACAGTTTTCTGTCTTATCTGCTAACCTAGAACAAAGATTAGGAGAACAAGAAGTAAGACTTAATGAAATGCAAAATAACAGAATTGAGACTAATCAAGCAGGAGTTTTAGGAAGAGCTCCAATGGATCCTAGGACTAGGATTCCACCCATAGCTAATTTAGAAGAGTTAGAGGATCAAGTATCCCACAATAGTGATAGGCGCTCAGACAGAACACTAGGCAGGATAGGGAATTAGAATTCGTAGATAGAAATTTAAATAATCTTAAGCTTGCATACCATGGTTCAATGGGAGAAATGACCCTAATTACTATTTTGAGTGGGAAAGAAAAATAGAATTGGTTTTTGAGTGTCACAATTACTCTGAGGAAAAGAAAATTAAAGTGGTTGTAGTGGAGTTTACCGAGTATGCGTCTTCTTGGTATCATAATTTGGTGTTAACTAGGTGTAGGTGTGGAGAATCTGCTATACAGACTTGGGCAGAGTTTAAAACTTTAATGAGAAAGAGATTCGTACCAAGTTACTACTATAGAGAGTTGCATAAGAGGTTACAAACTATTAGTCAGGGAATGAGATCAGTAGATGATTATTATAAAGAGTTAGAAGTTTTAATTATTAAGACAGGAGTTATTGAGGATGATGATGCTACTATGGCTAGGTTTCTGAGTGGACTAAATTCAGAGATAGCTGATAAGGTAGAGCTGTATCCTTGTGGAACACTAATTGAGATGGTGAATATAGCTACAAAAATAGAAATTCAGTTGAAGAAATCTAGGCAATATAAACCCCCTGGGATTGGGTTTAAGCCTACTATGAGGAGAAATTTTGGGGGAAATACCTCTGGAAACTGGAAGAACAATAATAAAGTAGAGTTTAGAGGGAGAAACAATGAGGTTAAGGTAGGGTAGAAACCTGAAAAGGGTAAGAATTTAATGGCAAATCCTGTAATTGGGTCAAACAGGACTAGGGATATTAAATGCTTTAGATGTGGAGGTTTAGGTCATATAGCTTCTGAATGCCCAAACAAGAGGAATATCTTGATTAGAGAATCTAGGGAAGTAGAATCTAAATCTGAATCTGAAGAAGAGGAAGAAGGGGCTAATGTAGAAGGAAAGGGAGATAGTGACCTAGAAGATGAAGTAGAATTACCAGTGAGTAGGGATCTTTTTGTGGTTAGAAGAGCCTTAAATAGTAATAAGTTACCTGATTCCAATGCTTTACAAAGAGAAAATATATTCCTTACTCGATGTTTAATTGATGATAAGTGTTTTAACATGGCTATAGATAGTGGTAGTTGTATTAATGCTGCTAGTACTTTATTAGTATCTAAATTAGGTTTAAACACTACTAAACATCCAAAGCCATATAGATTGCAGTGGCTTAATGAATTAGGAGATGTTAAGGTTAGTCAACAGGTTCTAGTGAATTTAAAATTAGGAAAATATGAAGATTCTGTTCTCTGTGATATAGTTCCTATGCATGCTGCTCACCTGTTGTTGGGTAGGCCTTGGCAATATGATAGAAGGGTAGTACATGATGGTTATAAGAATAGGTATACAGTAAAAAAGGATGATAGGAAGATTGTTTTAGCACCAATGACTCCAAAGGAAATATTTGAGGATCAAACCAAAATTAAATCTGATTATAAGGAATTAACTAATTCTAATTTGGGAAATGATCATAGTACAAAAGATATGAAAGGCACTTTTGGTTTTTATGCTAAAGGAAAGGATGTAGGAAAAGCAATAAAAAGAAACGCTAATATATATTTGATGGTTTTTAAGGGATACTATGAGAGTCAGAAAGAAACAATTGAAGAAGTACCTAGTACAGGGAAAATGCTATTGGAAGAATATAGTGATTTATTTCCTAAGGATATACCTAGTGGATTACCTCCATTAAGGGGAATAGAACATCAAATAGACTTTATTCCAGGAGCTGTTATACCAAACAGACCTGCTTATAGGGCAAATCCAGAAGAGGTTAAGGAACTAAAAAGACAAGTAACAGAATTGTTAAGTAAAGGATACATTAAAGAGAGTATGAGTCCTTGTGCAGTACCTGTATTACTAGTGCCAAAAAAAGATGGTAGTTGGAGAATGTGTGTGGATAGCAGAGCAGTAAATAAGATAACTATTAAGTATAGATATCCAATTCCTAGGCTGGATGAGATGCTGGATCACTTGTGTGGTGTTGTTATATTTTCTAATATAGATTTAAAGAGTGGGTATCATCAAATAAGGATGAAACCAGGGGATGAGTGGAAAACAGCTTTTAAGACGAACTTTGGTTTGTATGAATGGTTAGTGATGCCTTTTGGGTTGTTAAATGCTCCTAGCACTTTTATGAGACTTATGAACCATGTATTAAGGGAATTTATTGGAAAATTTGTGGTTGTTTATTTTGATGATATACTTATATATAGTAAATCCTTAGAGGAACACTTGGGACATTTAAGAATTATTTTGAATGTGTTTAAGGCAGAACAACTTTATGCTAATTTAGTTAAGTCAAACTTTTGTTTGGAAAGTGTGGTTTTCTTGGGATTTGTGGTAGGAAAAGAAGGTGTGTCTGTAGATAAAGAAAAGATTAAGGCTATTCAAGAGTGGCCTGTACCAAAAAGTGTAACTGAAGTAAAAAGTTTTCATGGATTGTGTTCTTTTTATAGAAGATTTGTGAGAAACTTTAGTACTATAGCTACTCCTTTAACTACCATAACAAAAAAAGATAATGGGTTTATTTGGGGATTAGAACAACAACAATCTTTTGAGACGCTTAAGAATAAGTTAACCCAAGCACCTATTTTGAGTTTGCCTGACTTTGAAAAGATGTTTGAATTAGATTGTGATGCATCAGGATTAGGAATAGGGGCTGTACTTTCTCAGGAAGGAAAACCAGTGGCTTATTTTAGTGAAAAATTAAATGGTAGTACTTTGAATTATTCTACCTATGAAAAGGAATTGTATGCTTTGGTAAGGGCTTTGGAGGTATGGCAACATTATCTGTGGCATAGGGAATTTGTAGTTAACACAGATCAGGAGGCTATTAAGTATTTAAAGAGTCAGTCAAAGTTAAATAGGAGGCAAGGTAGATGGATAGAATTCATTGAAAGTTTTCCTTACATAATTAAATATAAAAAGGGTAGTGATAACATAGTTGCAGATGCTTTATCTAGGAGATATGCTTTATTGAACACTGCTGATACTACTTTATTAGGATTTTCCAGTATTAAGCTATTATACTTAGAAGATAATGATTTTAAAGAAATTTATAAAAGGTGTGAAGTTTCTTCTCAAGGAAAATATTTTATTAATGAAGGATACTTGTTTAGGGAAAATAGATTATGTATTCCTGTATGCTCTTATAGAGGATTATTAGTTCAAGAGGCACATAGTGGTGGATTAATGGCTCATTTAGGAACTCAGAAAACTTTAGATGTTTTAATTGAACATTTTTATTGGCCACACATGAAAAAGGATGTTTTGAAACATTGTGTTAATTGTATTAAATGCAGACAGGCAAAAACTACTTCAAAACCTTTTGGATTATATACCCCCTTACCTGTATCTACCCATCCTTGGATTGATGTTTCTTTGGATTTTGTGTTAGGATTACCTAGGACTAATAGAGCTAAGGATTCTATAATGGTTGTGGTAGATAGATTTTGTAAAATGGCTCATTTTATTCCCTGTAATAAAACCAATGATGCTGTAGCAGTGGCTGAATTATTTTTTTCTAATGTGGTAAAGTTACATGGAATTCCTAAGACTATAGTTTCAGATAGGGATGTTAAGTTTTTAAGCCATTTTTGGAAAGTTTTGTGGGGTAAATTAGGGACTAAATTATTATTTTCTACAACTTGTCACCCTCAAACTAATGGTCAAACTAAAGTGGTTAATAGAACTCTGGGAAATATGTTGAGGGCTGTCCTTGGAAAAAATCTTAAACAATGGGAGTATGTTTTTCCTCAAGTGGAATTTGCTTATAATAGGACTTTACATTCTACAACTAATAAAACTCCATTTGAGATTGTGTATGGTTTTAATCCATTAACTCCATTAGATTTGAGTCCTTTACCTCATGCTGATCTACAAAATTTTGATGCTGAATCTAGAGTTGAAAGTATAAAGAAATTACATGAGAATGTAAACCAACAAATTAATAAGAAGGTACAACAGATGGCCGAACATGCTAATAAAAGAAGGAGAAAAATGATTTTTAAACCTAGAGATTTAGTTTGGGTTCATTTAAGGAAAGAAAGGTTTCTAAATTTAAGAAAGTCAAAATTGGATCCTAGAGGGGATGGACCGTTTACTGTATTAGAGAAAATTAATGACAATGCTTATAAAATTGATTTACCTGTTAAGTTTGGAAATGTGAGTAATTCTTTCAATGTGGCAGACCTTAGTCCATTTCTGGGACTTGTTCAGGTTTCAGAGGCGAAACCTTTCCAAGAAGAGGGGAATGATGTGAATCTTGTAAATTTATATCTGAGTAATTTTGAAATTTGTTGTGAATTAATTACTTACAATTGTTTATCTTATTTGTTGAATTAATAGGATAATGTCGCAGCTTATGGGATTCTGTGAACGGGAACATGATTGCTGGGCAGTTCGAACTGTGCTTGGAATGTTCAGATTATGTGCATTTTTATTAAACATTTTTTTTTGTAATCCCATATGATGCATTCGCCGGTCGAATTGGCTAATGGGAGTAGGACGGTTATATAATCCCCCACCCGGTCCATAAAATTGGGCTAGCTGGATTGTGGATTAATCAATCCTTAATGACCATGATTTGCTAAAGTTGTTTTAGCTGATGGGAGATTAAGCCTTAAGCTTAATTTGTATTATTTGGGTTATTTTCTTTATGATGGCTGCCTGGTCGACACCCTATGTTGTTGTTGCTTGGGTTGGGCTGTTCGACACTTATATATATTTGGGCCCAATCGGATTGTGTATCGTCGACCTTAGCAGGCTGTAATTTTCGTATGTATTTTATATCCTATACGGCCTTTGTATACATATATATATATGTTAGATACGATGTAATACGCACCTTTTGACAGAAAATAAAGCTCTGTGTTATTTTTGCTCGATTCTCTCTCTCGACTCCTCTCTCATGGCGATCTTCTCATTCGCTTCTCTTCTGCTTCCGTCTCGTTCTCATCTCGATCGATCTTCATCATTCACCTTCTAAATTCAGTTGCCATTGATTCAATTGTGCTTCTGAAGTTGTGGTTCTTCCTTTGGAAAGTTTTCCTTAGGCTGTACCGGCAGAAATCGAACTTTGCGCTCGATGAAATCTTCGATCCTTTGCGAAACCCTAACCGGTTTCCATCACCCACCTAACTAAGTCCAAACAAGCGACCCTAAGATTCAGAGAAGAAAGCTTGAAAAAAATCTTAAATAATTAATTATTAATTATCGAGGGATATCACAAATCACATATTTATTCCATTATTATCCAAATTGGATGTTTCCAAGTTATAACACCAAACACATTACAACGCATGTAATCCACCAATTAGGTATTTAGAGGTGATAATAAACAGTAACACATCAAGTCCCAATTATCATCATTTTGATCCATATTAGTTTCAAGGTAAACATGGTTGTAATTATGACTAAAATTTTGTAATTACATAAACACATTAATATAGAAGACCCAACTAAAGGATATGAATTAATAAGTAAATTTGATGAATAAAGGTTGACTAGTTGATTAGTTCTTGGGACTGGTCAATTGGTCTCGTTGTACCAAACCTACACAAAAAAATAAACTAGCAAACTAGTCTATTGGTTAGTCTAAACGATTACCTATTTATATGAAATCTATTGATGGGTCTATGGATATAAAAGAACACTCTGGTGAATAGGTAACAATTTGATGCCTTTGGCACACTGATCGAATCCTTATAGGAACCATTCAAATAGTTCATCGAACAAATTGAATGATCTCACAACCAGCCTATTAAAATCCCCAAATTGAGTGATTGTTCACAAGACCAATTTATTGGTCCAACATACCATTCTATTGGTTGGGTAAAACTATAACACCCTCAAACATTGAAACAAAAAAATTATGCTTTAAAAATAATGTAGAGTGATTTAAGAATAAAATCGAGGGATGCTACTACAACATAAACCATGAGAGAAGTGTAATAATTACCTAACCCATATTAGATGAAAGGAAAAATGGAACAACAAAAGAAAAGGTACCTGATCTTAACAATATTACAATAGTACTAATGATAATAGTGAGGAGGTAATAATATAGATAGAGGAGAGAGTTCACAAAATATAAATATTATAAGTAAAGCCAAGAGTTTAAATAGCTGAGAAGAACAGAAACATCCCAATATAGTGGGAAAACATAACATCGAACCAATTAGCCTAACTCTTAACAAACAAAAGTGTAACTCTTTGATTCTAAGCAATGACCCACTACTATTCCATGTCATCGTGCTCAACATACTATTCCAGGGAAACATATCCCTTCAAATCATCATCTACTTAATAGACCATAAGCCATATCATCTAGGTGACCACACAAATGTAGTATCAGTAAGATAAGTTTCCTAAAACATAGTAAAGGCTCATGATGTACATTGAGCTCACTTTCTGGCACAGTGATAAGCATACTAACATAATAATACTAAGGCTTATAATAGCAATATAATAAGGCATACACGTATGGAAATCATGGAAGAATGACAATACATATTTTGCATTATAACCACATAATGTAAACCATATTATGAATCTTACTTTAGTGACCACATAGTTTTCAATTATTAAGATAATCCATTTGATTACACACTGTTCTCCAACATAAACAAATGTCATGACAGCATACACACATAATGGGATACCACACCTACCACATGAGGTTAGGATACATCAAATAAGTGTTTCTCTTGTGATACCACACCCACCATACACTTAGTGCACTTGTAGCAAGGGCTAACACAAATTGGGAAATCACACCCACAACAGGTGGTCATAACACATTGAAGGGGCTTTTCCTTTGGGATATCACGCCTACCACACATGAAGTGTACCTACGTCAAGGGCTAAATAAAATTAGGATAAAACACCCACCAAATGCATCCCATTATTTCTCCCATCCACAATCTCCTCCACTTAGGGTTTTTCTCCCAAACCTTGGCCAAGTCCCCTATGCAAAGTTATACCAGCCCACATACTTTTTTTCACCTATGGACTCCAATCACCCCAATAATTCTTCCCTTAGCTTACTTAACCCTCAAGTCAAATTTTTCCATGTAAAGATCATCCCTACACTAAGACTATCCATCCCATGAAAACCCTATAGTCCCCATGCAAGATTTATTACACCCTCTTATTTTATTCTTATTAACCTTTTATTTGTCCACCCATAAGTCATTAGATAGTTTGGTTATTCTTACTTCCCTCTACTTAACTCACTTCCTTTACCTCTTTCATCTTTTCCACACCACATCATACCATTTAATGCCTCCCAAACTGTATGTCCTTAAAGGATATATACCATAAGCACCACAAAGCACAAGACATCGTATCATATTACACATGCTAAAACGATAACACATACAACTTACCTTATTCCCATGCTTAACAAGCTGCGCTATAAGTGCATAATTCATAACCAAAAAAGGTACGCAAATATATCATCACATATAACACACAATACATATAATACACATATTTGGCCTTGACCACATTCTTACCTAAACGACACAGGGCTTGGAGCATGATCCTATACCTCCTTAGGGATCAGATTTGGCTCGCCTAAAAGAGGGGAAAAACTAGGGTTAACTTTCCTCTTAATGATATTTTCATTATTTCCTACTTACCTCTATTACAAACTAGTATTAGTAATAGTAATAATAACTTTTGTAGTAAAAATAAGGGTATTATCCCTAAAATGGTGGACCATGCCCATTATCCCTAAAATAGTTGTATTAGTTAATGATAGAATATTAGTAACAATATCAGTAGTAATAATGGTATTAAATTTAATAATAATAATAATAATAATAATAATAATAATAATAGTAAAGTTAGAATAATAATTATACCAATTAAATTATACTTAAGAACTAAGAAGGGTTTGGTTGAGGGTGAGGAAGAGGAGGAATTGAATGGTATTTCGGGTGGTGGCATTACACGATGGTGGTTGAGGCGGTGTCTAAAGTGGTGGTAGTGAAATGTTCTTGATTTTCTGGGTAGATAAAAGGAGAGAAGGTGGGGGTTAATATGGGGTATTTATAGGTCAAAAGAGGGAGAAGAAGACAAAAGGGAAAGAGGATAAGGGGTAGGTGTGGAAGGGGCTTACTAGTCAGTAGTAGCAGGCTAGTACGAGCCTGCAAATGGCAAGGTGTAGGTTATAGGTGGGGGAAAAAGGGAATGGAATGGTAGCACGAGAGGGAGGTAGGTGAGGGGAATCTGGATCAAAATGGGAACGGAAAGGATGGTAGAGAGACAAGAGGAGTAGGTTGGACAATACGGTGGTAGGGGCAGGACGAATGGAGGTTGTAGGTGTGATCTACAGTGTAAGGTTAAGGAGAAGGGAGGAGGAAGAAGAATAGGGTTGGGTTAGCCAATCGAGGTAAAATAAATGAAAGAAAAGAAAGGGGGAGCACTTGGCGGACGAGGGGAGAAAGAAAAAAAAGAAGAAGAGTGAGCTAGGGTGCTTGGGGGAGAGAAGAGACGAGGGGGAGTTGGGCTGCATGGGCAAGGCCCAATCGAGGGAAGAAGAGGAGAAAAAAGAAAAGTAGAAAGGAGAAAACGAAGGAAGAAAAATGGAAGAGGAAGGAAGAAAAGGAAAAGGGGAAAAAGGAACAGAAAAAATAGGGTAATTTGTGTGTTTAAGATATTTTGGTATTTTTGAATATTTGAAGATAATAAAAATTAGTAAATTATTAATAATTAAATTCCTTTTTATCTTAATTTAGAATGTTTTTTGGGTAATCTTCCTAAATTTTATTTTATTAGCAAATTACCCTAATCTTCACTAATTAAATTCTTTATTATTTTCCCACTTTTTTGTCTTAATTACTCCCATTATTTTATTAAAATAATATGTTTGATTAATTTCACTAATAAATCCCTATTTTATCATAATTTCCTAATTTAGGGTTTTGGGGTATTACAAATACCTCACCCACGACAACTTTAGTGCATTTACCAGAAGGGGGACAAAAGTTGGGATACCAGACACGACTAAGCAATGGATAATAGGAAGAGTCGAGGGGCTTGTACTAAGACACCTTACCCACTTGAGCTAGACACTGATGCTCTATTGCGCTTCCATATTATAATCCTACCATCAAAGGTATGCACATACCCCCTACCAATGATAACATGGTATAGAAGAAAATAGGTACTGAGTGAAAATATAAAGCACAAGGTGGCCTACCCACTAACTATCGGTTAGGTACCCCAAGAGTCAAAGAAAAAAGCTGGAATGAAATCTTAATATATTATTATTAGTTTTAAAAAGATATCAAAAATCACAAATTAGTTCCATTAATAACTAATTGGGTGTTTCCAAATGAATACATAAAACACAACACAAGCCCTATAAGCCACCGATTGGGTGTTTAGATGTAACACCAAACCTAACAAAATGAAGGCCTAAAATACCATTATTTTGATCCACATTAAATTTTGGATAAACATAGTTGAAATGATAATTAAAATGCTATAATTGCATGAACATATTAATCTAGAAATCCTAAGGGAAGGCTAATAAAACAAATATGACAAAAAATCATTTCAATCGGTCAATCAATCCCTGGGAATTGTTGACTAGTTTAATCATACTAGACTTGAGCAAAATATAAAACTAGTGAACTAATAAAGTTGTTTGTCTCACCAATTGACTCTTCTTTGGAAAATTGTCAATGGGTTCGGCTCAACAGATCGATGGGTCTAAGTAGAGACCACATCACTTTGGTCATCAAGTCACCATTGCTCATAGGAGCTAATCGAATAGTTCGTCGAACCAATTGATCTATGTTGTAACCAACCAATCAAAAGTACTAAAAATAACACCCAAACTTATTATCCACTTACCAAAAATTGAGAAAAATTTACCATGTTAGTCCTATCATGCTTTTGTATCATAAAAATACATAAAGAGACATGTTACACGCATAGAATTACATGGATGTATAGAAATCATGCTTAAAACTGCCAAAATTATGCATAATATCAAAAATCGTCAATTATGCTCCAAACTTCATAAATCAAAACATATGGAAAAATGCTCAAAATTAAGGTAACATATACACTCCTAGAGAAGACCTATCACTCAAAACCACATCATACAATATAAGATATTATTCATGGTAGAGATAAGAGTGCCTTACGACCAAGTAAATTTCTTGTATAAAATACTCCTAACATGATGGCTTGGTACCAATACCTTAATTCCTAAGAGAATCAAGAATCAAAACCATTAAAAATACTTTTTAAAACTCCACTAAAAAAAAAGAAGGAGAAGAAGAAGATGATAATTACAACTCAACCTTTTCTCAAAACATATTTTTTATGGAGAATGCATCTAGAATCTTTGACCATTCTCAAAACTTAATCCTTCCTTACTTAAGAGAAACAAAGGAAAGATAAAGCTAAGATAAGAAGAAGAAAAGTTAGATAATAACTTGAATAAGGAGGGAAGAAAACAAGATCTGGCATCCATTTTCTCAATAGAAAGGAATATATGGAGAGACCTAATGGTTAGGAATTATAACAAAGGAAAAGGAAGAGAATAAACAAGTGCAAATGGTGAAGAGTGAATTTCATCAAGAATGGGGTGTATAAGAGAGAGTGATAGTCTACATTCTCAAGTGGGAGAGAGGGAATTTAAAATTAGGTTGAGTGTGGGAAACTAAAATGTAAGAGAGTGCATGATGAGGGGAGGGAGGTGGAGTGTAGTCAAGGATAGGCATGGAAGAGGGTTGGTAAGTCAAGGAAGAGATGAAAGAAGCCAAACACAAAACCATGCTGCTAGAAGAGAGTGGAAAGTTAAGGACAAGAGAGAACAAGAGATGTGAATCAAAAATTATTTTTAGGGAAATATTAGCTAAACGAAATCATAGTATTATATATATAATTGAAACATAATTCCAAAGCACTAGGATATGCTCATTAGCATAAATAGATTCTAATTAGATGTTTTCATAATCATTGGAAAGGGATTCCAATCAAAAATTAGAAAAGGATCTAGAATTGCAAGATAACCAAATGATTAGCTCATCAAGAACAAAATTGACAATCTCTTATCGCATTGATTGATTAGTTAGGCAAATTAGTAGATCCGTGTAATATTCAAAATATTTATTTAGGATTGAGAAATTATTGAGAAAGATATAATTATAGGATCCATTTTTAATATAACAACAACAACAACAACAAGAATAATAATAATAATAATAATAATAATAATAATAATAATAATAATAATAATAATAATAATAAATAAGGTAATAAAGAATGAAAAATGATTTAAGGACATAGTTGGTTGAGACTAAATTAATTACTTAAACTAAGATAGATTATAAATTAATTATATTAATTTCTAAATTAAAAAAATTATTTTATTATTATTATTATTATTAATTTCTATTATCCTTAAAACATCGAAATATCCAAAACACACTACCACCCTATTTTTTTTTCTTTTCTTCTTTTATTCCCTCTTTTTAATTATTGTCTTTATTCTTTTCTTCCTTTTCTTTTTTCTTCTTTTCATCCATAATTCGGCCTACTGGGATGTGCCTAGTGGCAATCCAGCACCCTCCACCCTTTCTTCTTTCATTTATCCATTCCTACAGCCTAATCCCCCCTCTTCTTTTCTCTCCCCTAACTAGCTCAACCCTCTCGCTTACCCCCTCTCTTTGCCCTTTCTCTCCCTCCTTTATCCTTTCTTTCCTCTTCTACCTCTATCATCTCTTCCATTGGCCTATGTTACACTATGCCCGACTGCACATCCCATCCCTCCCCACCTCTCTCTCCCTCCTCTTTTCCTCTTTCAACCCTAGAGGGCATGCAATAGGCATGTCTTTGTATGGTTCCCCACCCCTTGCGAGCTCCCTCTCCCCCTAACTTGCCCTCCTGCCATGTCCCACGCAAAGCTACCCTGGCCTGTACGCTGGCTAGCAACCACCAACCCCCTCCCTTTATCTGCTTCCCCTTCTTTTCCACTTCCAGCATCCCCTACACCTAGAATATGTAAATAGGAAAAAGTTTCATTACATAGTCTCAAAAGATAAAGAGAGAAAATAAAATGAGAATTCTAGAAAAGATATACAAATAAGAATTTTAAAGAGATGGTGGAAATATAAAGAGCTAAGAGATGAAATTTATTGTTTATAAAAGAGCTGAAAAATTAGTGAATTAAAATCAAATAATATTATAGTGTACCAATTATATCATTTATATTTACACTGATTTAACAAAACATCAACCACTCATCATATCCAATGCTAAATTTTAACTATTGTTGAGTATTTAACATCATCCAAGGTACAAAACCTAATGCCATCAATATCGATCCTCTAACTAGTTCTCCATCTATCCTCTTTTGTAAACAACACTATTGCCAATATATTATACTCCAATCATAAAGAAATCTGGCCACAAATATATTATTAGGATCCTCCCCTATAACAAAAAAATATTTCCTATTTATTACTCCACTCTAAATATAATAACTCTAAAATAATAAATGTATATCTTTAATAATATTATTATCCATCTCTCTCCCATATATTCGAAATTATGCATCAAAAAGATCACAACCATGTCAACACTTCTTTTTACCCTATGTTCACATGTCTTTAAATATCAAATAAGAATCTCCAATTGTGAAGGAAGAGGGAAGTGCTCCATTGAGTCGTGTAATTTCCAACATACTCTCTAAAAAGAACATTTTCCAAACAAAATAATTATATAAACCTTAGACATAGGCAATTCAACTTTGCAAGTGCTATCCACTTATGAGAAAAGTACTAGGAACAAGTAACACGACAATGTTGAGATATGTAACACAAAAGAGACAACAAGAACCAAATAAATAGAAAAATAACAATAAATAAAGAAAAAGGATAACAAATGTAACTAAATAGTAGAGAAAATAAAAATAAACTTAAGACAAGGTCAAACCCAAAAGGCTAAGTTTAGAATCTTAAAAGAAAAATCCACTAATACTACTCCACTAGAGATAAAATTAAAGACCCTTATATTTTTTATAAACCACCGGCTAAGAAATGTAACAACTTCAATCAAATTTTTATGCATTTTTTCTTACTCAATCTAATGAACATATTTAAATTTTACTCTTGGAATTACAAGTTAAACCTCAACAACAACAACAACAAAATCTTATTCCAATGAAATACTTATTGTGCTAATTCTTAATAAATAAATAAAAATTGTTGCTATTATACTTCCTGAAAATAATTTTATCAAAACTTAAAAAAGTGATTTGGAAATTTACTAACTAGTATTTCCATTATTGTTCTACGATTATCATAAATCAAACACAACTCATAGGTTTGTCGAAAACACAAAGATCTTTGTAAGCAACACTTCTACTTCTAACCTCAATTCAACAACAAGTAAATTATGAAGTAGATGGTATGACCTAAACTAGTAAGACCTCATATACCATCTAAATCATCCAAAATATTTGAATCTATAACACATTTATATTAGAGGAATCTCAACGCCTACTCCTGATAACCTATTAAAATTGTCCAAAATCTAACTATCACATTGTCTATCATTTTGAATCCTACCAAAGTATTCCTAATAATCCTATTCATCCTAGAAACATTTAATCTTTGTATACCTATTTAACCATTAGGGTTCAAATAAGATCCACACCTTACACTCCAAGTCTTCTTAAAATTTTCCACAATTGCAATTCATATATAGATAAGCTAGAGTCCCTTCAAAATAATATTTCTATTAGACCCAAACAAAAGTTTCAATTCTTTAAAAAATAGATTAAATTTCTAATAACCCAGATTAACTTTCATTTTCCTAAATCAAGGACTTCTTCCAATAATTTTAAAAAATTATAGCTTACTCAAGCCTACTCTTCATCTAGTAATCTTTAATATCCTTTAGTCTTCCAAGTTTAAGCTCAGAAAATTATATAGCTTACTACTATACAAGAACCAATCTTAGAAGCAAAATACCAACATATATTGAGCAAACATACAATGAGAAATAAACAAACTCGAGGAAACCTCAACTTATACTCACTCATAGCTTGAGAGCTTATTTACCAACACATCTGAATTTAAAAATCTTGACAAATTATGAAAATAACATGGAAACTTCACTCAAAACATAAGGAAGTTAAAGAAATTTGAGGCTAAACTTAAACTAAACCTAAATATTGTTTAGTTTGGAAATTACAACATTAAAATACTCACTCGTAGTATCAGTCGAAGATCAATGTCAAGTGAAGAACATTAAAATATTACTTTAATTCCACTTTATAACACCTCTAATATTAGAAGCATAATTTTTTGTTATTTTTGGAAGGAGTTTGCAGAAGCAACAATAAAATAGAGTCGTTAGAGCAACATCCAATGTGAAAAGGGTACAAATAATACCTAATCGATACAGGGTGTAAGGCTTAAAGTATTCTTACACCTCAAAGAAGTAGGTGTGGCTAGGATCTAACCCCAGCATTGATATAAAACCCACTTGACCTTGAGTCATAGTGTGGAAAAATATCTAAATAATAGTTTAAAACATAAATGGAGATATCTAAATGTTAAGCTTTACATATGAAGGAAATAAGAGAGACATCCTTCACATGATTTAAAGACATTCACCGAGTTAAAGCTTCATAACATTGGGTTCCCTACAAAACAAGGCTCATGGATCCCGTATATTTTCCAAATTCATTACAGCATCATGAATGGCATTAATATGATTAAGAACTTACTAAAACTTAGTTATTATGAGCACGTAAAACATAACAAAAACAACATATCAACATGAGAGAGAAATTTTAAAATATATTATGCTTGTCCAAAGGATAACATTTTTTAAAAAAATTATATGAAAATCAATGTTAGATACCCCTTATAGGATGATACTATAACTATTGCATCACTTGAGTTAACACTCGGAGTAAGCTCTTAGATAAATCCTTAGCCCTACATTAAAATCATAATTTCTAAACCAAGGGTCGCACCCATTTATCAACCAAAGTATTTTACAAATATACATAACTTCCAAATCATTGTTATACCTATCTAATAACTAAAGTCTTTTATAAACATCATGTTTGAAAATATTGAGTAGGCTTTTAGGGGTATGCTTATCCCTACTATCATTTTGATAGCAAACAAATATAGGGTATCCTAATCCTTATGTGTATTTACCCCTTATAGAATACTTTTGGTAGCTATATATTAAAGAAGGTACAAAACCACTGACACTATTTGGGGGACCTTTGCTTTTAGCAATTACTATAAATTTAGTCCTTAGACTTTTAGATTTTAATGATTACCAGAAATATTTTCCATTGATTGATATCAATTATCATGCTAACCCCCAATGTCAACGATTATTTTGTACAATTATACACAATTATGAAAAACATTAAAAATGATTTTATGTGCCTAAAAATAATAGAAACCTTTATCCCATATCACATAGTGCATAAAGTGTAACAGCATCACCACTTTGTATGTAACTGACTCATTTAGATCAAAAGGTCATCAATTTGAAATTCCAAAATATCACATAAGACTTATTTGAACCAAACATAGAATTGAGTTTAAAAATGAGAAATAAGGTTATATGTCATTTTTGAAAAAATATGCTATTTACTAAGAAAGTATAAAAAGTCAAAGTCAAGTTATAACGTTAATGATAATAACAATGGTCAAATTTGAAGCTCAAAGGTCCGACCTTTACCTCCATTGCCACTAGGCAAAGATTTGATATTGTTTGTCTTAATCATAATTATTTAATTATTCATCCTAATTAGATAGGTTAATCCATGATGAATAATCATAAACATGATTAATTCTAAACTTAAAAAAATAACGGGGATTAGTGGGTAATTGGTGAAGAATTCTTTGAATGTTCATAAAGAACATTAAGAATATTTAAAATTATTTTTCTAAACATGATCCAACTTTAGCCAATCATAACTTTTCCCAGAATTACCAATAAAGGACTTTAAAATTTCTCTAACTCAAAAAAAAATATCTAACTAAAATATCAAATGCCAAACCTTAGCCTTATGCAAATAAGTTGGGTTTCAATAAGGTTTGCACACTCTTGTTGTTTTGATCATAACATTTAATATATAACTTCTAGTCCGAAAGAGAAAGTCACATGAAAAATTACAGTCACAGAAATTTATTTTTATACTAAATAGGACTTACAGATGAAATCCATATGAGATATATCATCCATTAAATTTGACCCAAATTTATAGGTTTCAAAAAAGCCTATTTCATACTTTCTCTTATCTTTCGTATATCAATTTTTTTAGGAATACACCAATAATAATTTTAAAAATCCCTTTAAACTTGTTAAATGATATAAAAAATTTAATAATAAATAATTTCATATTATTCATGATATAAAAATAATAAGAATAATAGTGCAAATCACCTAAAATACAAAATTTCATTGCCATACATGAAATCATGGCAAAAGTTGTGTTTCAATATGAATGAACCAAGTTATTCCTTCCATGAGAAGTTTATAAAATATCCCCACCTAGAATATAAAGAAAAAATTATAATTCTATCATACAAATAACAACAACCAAAGAAAAAGTAAACTAAAAAATAGAAGATTAGATTTCATGAACTTATGTCGTTGATGATTCTAAGAGGCTTCTAAGGTGGTATTTGATGGTATAATTTGCTAAATGATTGAATATAAAAAAGAATGAAGAATATGAAGGTAGATCAAAAATATTAAAGTCAGAAGATATACAAAGGGAGGCTCAATTGAAGGTTACCCATTCATATACAGGAACACAAAAGAGTTATACGATGATACTTATATATGGATGAATAGTTGATGGTTAATAGAGGGTGTTCATGATTAGGATAAGGCATGAAATCAAGAAAATAAAGAGAGAATATGTTGTGTTGCCTGAAGAGGAGGAAATTGGGAGGTTAATCCATTATGAATCAAGATCATAATTAAAAGAGAATGGAAGGGGAAGATGTATCTGTAGGAGATTCCTTTATGCTGGCCTAAATTCATAATCTCATAAGCCCTTGGTTTCTTGGCAGTAGGTTTGCCTTTCTCCTAATGAAGGAGGTTTGGGTTTGAAAAACATTTATTATTGGAATATTGCAGCTATTTGGAAGAGATTATGGTAGATAAGTACAGAAACGCTTTAGATTAAATGGATTCATGGTTATTACATCAAAGCTACAAGGTTGAGTGAAGTGTAAAGTAAACCTTAGTAGTCTTAGATGTTTAGAAGAATTCTTAATCTCATAAATGGATTACTTAATTCAATCTAGTGTGGAATCATGATTCGATTGAGAGAGGATGTCAAGCCTTGGCACAAGCTAGTGTGGAATCATGCAGGCTTTTCCAAACACAAATTTATTCACTAGTTTCTATGTAGAAAGGCACTCCTTACTCAAGCTAGACTTTGGAAATGGGGTGCTACTACTGATTTGAGTTGTGGTATATTTTCCCAAGAGTAGGAAGACTGGACCCATCTCTTTATTCATTGCCCTTTTGTTAGAGATCTTTGGCACAACATGTGTAATTAGCTAGGCAGTTGTCTTGCACTAACTAGGATCATCTACAAACTTGGCTTATCTAAAGGAAGCACTATAAAAGAGTAGAATAGGAGGTTATGAGAATGATGACTACTACAAATACATGATTTGGCAATCATGGAACCAAGCCATCTTCCAAGCTAAGGTCTCTCATATGAAGAGGTGACTCAAGAAATTATCATCAAAATTTCATCAATCTTAACTCATCCAAGAAGAAGCAGAAATGTGATGCTTTTTTAGATAAACTTGATAGACTTGTCTAATATCTTCTGTATCTTTTGATACTTTATTATACATTTTATCCATTTTTGTAATTAATGAGATCTCTAATGACTTACCAAAAAAAAATACACACATTGGATAAGGAAGAAAGATGATGAATTAGAGGTGGCAAGTTACTAACTAGGGGAGATTACATTTGGGGGAGAATGTTATGAGATTGATGAGGCACAAAAAGAAGATAAAGAGGAAGGTATACTCACATGAAAAAAGGAGAATATATGGAGTTAATGATGGAACATGGAGAGGAGTATTGGTTGGAGGTTATTGCATGATATTAAAGGGAATATTCCAAGTATATTCTTAAACAAGGAAGGTGCAAATTTTGAAAGGTTTATATGGGGTAGGTGAATAACCAAAGAAAGAAGGATAATGGAGTTTAAGATTGTTTTTTGGTGTGCTTGTATATGTATTAGAAAATTTTAGCATATATTAAAAGCCTTAAGATGAAAATAAGTAGGAAATGATTTAATAAATCTTTAAAGAATATTTTATAATTAGAAATGTGTTAATTTGAAAATTCTATTGTATTATATTTTTGGGATCAATGAAGATTTAGGATTAAATATTGATAGAGTTCAAGAGCTTTGATTTAGATGAGCAAAATTTTAGTAGTATCAAGGTTAAGAAAGTCACGGTTCATAGTTGATTGCATAGAAAATGTTGAATATTAATAAAAGTAATAAAAATAGGAAAATAAAGTAAAATAATTTTAATTAGGATTTATTTAAAATATAAAAAATGTTATCATCCCAAAATTTTATTTATTTTCTGATGAGTAGAAAACCAAAATGAAGTTTATGATGTGAGTAATTATAAAACAAGGTGTATTTTTTTTTCATGATCTCTATTTATCATTTCAAATATGACAAAGAGACTCACAAAAAGTTATAATTCTAATTAGAGATTATAACTATAATAAATTGGGTGGGTAGTTGAAACTTGTTCAATGATTTTTGTGAGAGTTAAAACTATAAGAAAGGTCAGGAAAATGAGAATGAAATGCTTAGAAACGGTGGATAAGGTTTCTAAATCTTTATTGGATGTAACAAAACATGTAAAAATGATAACTTTATTTTCAACTAAAAAATATACAAAAAGAAGTAAGGTTTTCAAAATAATGGGTGTTACAACATTGAAGTACATTTAAAACATTGTGGCATCTATGAATCCTTCGCTCTTTTGAGAAGATAATTGATCACTCAAGTTTCTTTACTTTTAGAGTTGGTATTAAACAAGTATAATATTAGCATTCAAAAGCAAACTTTCATTAGTTGCTCCTTAATTTTATCTTTTCAGATAATCTTCTACGCTAGCAACTTGCACTAACAAAAAGTTTGCATCAATTAATATAGAATTCAATGTGTTCTTTTCTCTTCAAAACTTAGTTACTTTAGGCTAATGAGGTTCTTTTTTAGCTTTTAAAACTGATTAGTCACCTTGAAGTTTTTCATATTCATTCTTTATCTGTTAAAAGTGTTTAACACTTTAATAAGGTTGTTTGGACTTACCTACCAAAAGTAATTATCTAAAATAATTACTTATTTAGGAAATATTTTAGTCTATTCAAAGTAAGTAATTATCATAGATAATTACTTTTTGTAATGATATCCAAACAAGTACTAAATTGATAGAAATTCTTCCTTCGCATAAATAGTTATTTTAGATAATATTTGAAATGTTATTCATGTTGTTACACTAAATTTATCTTATATGTATAAAACTATGAATTAGGATATACATAGCAGTATATATCTAAAATATCCCTTATAAAGGGTTTTTTTAGACTTTTGGTTATCTTCCTATTTCGATACATCATTATTACATCAACTAATTCAAAAGCCATGCTATCATGTAGGTAGAAGTTAAAGGAGTAAAATAGTAGGCATGGTTAAAGTGACTCAATTATCTTCAATGGAGAAGTAGAGCCTATTTCAAAAAATATATTTTTATTAGAGTGAAATCATCTAATTTTGCTACCCCAACATTAAGGCCTCTTAGCATAAGATTTGCTTGTGTGAGTTTGTTTGCACTATCTAGTCCAAAGGATGTTTTGAGGGGTCCCCAATATTTTTTTTAGCCTTTGGAGGAAGAATATTTTTTTTCCATTCAACTTCTAAATGATTACTCCCATATTCTTTGATGAGTATAATGGTCTCTTTAGTTAAGATCAAGACTAGAGTATCTTTAATATGTAGGAGGGTATGAATTTTGAATTTTTAAAGGAAAGTCCAATTTTTTTTACATTTTATTTTTATTATATATTTGATGACTTGGGGATGGTAGTAAGTTAATGATATGGAAGGTTTAGAACATTCTTATCCACCAGAACCTTGGTGATTACCTTAGGTTGGGATTTCTCTTAAAAAGGTCTAGGTCTAGCAATCACTTATGCTTCTTGAATGCATAACAAAGTGAAAGCACTTTTATAACATCAATACAAATGAAATAACTATATTATTAATACATAATTGAAAAATACACCTTCCGTTTAGCACCCTTGATGGTAGATGCCTTGCATGGTTGATTAAATTTTAGTCTTTTTACACCCTTAGATAGATTGAAGGTGACAAACTATTATCAAGTCTTCCATACACTACACTCTATAGGGAAATGAAAAAAATTATAAAATTAAATAAACTTGTTAAGTTTGTAATTGGATAAAAATGATAGAAGGGAACAAATTACTTACTAGCATAAGAAGTTAACCTAATTTTATTGAAGATGATAAGATCTTTCATGAATTCATTATTATTATATTACCCTATCTTAAAATCCTTATAAATATGTTTAAAATTAAATGAAAAGAAAATAAATTGGTTTTAGTTTTGAAAAAGGCTAGCAATTCTAGTAAATATAGGTGTTTCCCAAACAAATACACTAGTAAGCTCAGGAGCTGACATTCTTACTCCTTGATAGACTAGTCAACTATTTTGCCCACTCATCAAATGGTTGTCCTGCTATTCCATATCCTTTTTTTCTTTTGACTTCGAATCTCCTTCCAACTTTATTAAAGTTTCTAATTTGATTTTTTTGTGTTATTATACATATTTTGGTAGTTTTGGATTATTTTTACATTATTTAGATCATTATATAATTTTTATTTATCTAAAAATCTCCTAAAACTACTTTGATGGTATTTCTCACCTTCTCTCTCTCTCTCTCTCTCTCTCTCTCTCTCTCTCTCTCAATTTTGTCTCTCTTTCGGATACCATGGTTTCATGGTTGATATCTTACACCTTTTCCCCTTACTTACCAACCCTATTTCATGTTCCCCCTAACTACGCTCTACCTCTCTCCCCTTATTATGCATTTCTCTTACACTTGGTTGTCCACAATAAACCAAGTCCATTTTTTTTCTCTCTATTCCTCTCAAGCATGTCAACCTAGCTCTTCATTACACTTTACTCCTAATTCTTCTTCATTTCTTACCTTCAACATGTGCTCTCTTCTCCTTTTCCCTTTGTAAATTTGACTAAGTTTTAAGGTATCCTTCATTTTCGCCACATCTTCTTCTCTACTAAAAAAAAAGTAGAGGCTTTCCTTTCTTTCTCCTCATCCTTTGGTTGACTCTTATCTCTTCTCCCTTATCCTAATCTTAGCTTTAGGTATGCCTTGTTTCTCTTAATCAAGGAATGATTTAGGTTTTGTTTATGGTTGAGGATCTTGATTTTTATCACTTTGATTTTAATTCTAAGAAAAGTTTGTGGCATTCCATTTGTATTCTCCTTATTTTGATTTTTTTTTTATGAATTTTCGAAAAATATTCTTAATGGTTTTGATTCTTATTTTTCATTAGGGACTGAGATCTTGGTATAAACCATCATGTTAGGAGTAATTGTGTGTGAGAAGTTTTACTTAGAGGTAAGGCATTCTTATCTGTAATATGAATGAAGTCTTATGTTGTTCGTTGTGGTTTTGAGTGCTTGGTATGTCCTTTGATGCTTATGTATTATCTTGAGGTCTTATAGTCGATTATGCCACCATATGTTAATTTTTAAAGTTTTGGAGCATGTTTAAGTATTTTAATATAATGTATAAATTTGGCAAATTTAAGCATGATCTCTTTAAGTATCGATTTCCAACATAACCTATACTAATTCATGTAAGGATTATACCTCTTTATAGTTTTTTAAAAAAACATTAAAGCATGAAAGGATTAATCTACAATTTGTAATTTTGATCATGTGTGGTTTGTGTTTATGGGTGCTATTTTACTTAGACAAATGAATAGGTTGATCTACACCATTGAATGGTTGTGTTAATAGTCAATGGATTTGGTAACCACAATTGGATAATAATTTAAATAGAAGATTAGTTTAATAAACCACTCGATTGGTCTCCATAAAAAGTTGATTATCTTACCAACCCATTGAATAATTTGACTATTACCGGAATGGTATGACTTCTATTTCAACCCATTTAGTAGTTTATATGAGTAGTTGATCAATTGGACCAATCAATAGACAGGTCTTGATGTGTGAGGATTTCCCTTACATCTGAAGTGATGCCACCTATCAATCTGCCCTAGCAAAAGATTAACTAGTCTGCCATAGTTTGCCATATTTGCTTGTTAATTGATTTTCTTTCTTTGGGACATCTATACTATTGTTTCCTTGTAATTGAAACATTTTAATCATGTTTTGAACCTTACCTAAACTAAATTAATATGGATCAAAATGTTTATATTATTTTTCCTTGTGTGGTTGAATTAGTGTTAGCCTAAAAACCTAATTTGGCAGGTTGTATACATACTCGGTGTTTATTGTTAACACTTACACCCTATTGGTTTAATCATTTTAATTAAATCCTGGAATGTTAGAGGCCTTCGTATTTTGCATAATTAGGAAATATCCTTTTTTACCTAGTATCCTAAGAGACCAAGTGTGATAGATGTTGAAGAACCCTAAGAAAAGTCCCTTTATACTACTATTAGTCTAATAGGTGAGGCAGATCCAATCTTAAACCAATGCCCCCTAACTTAGGAGACTAAATGTGGTGGATGTTAAATATTCTAAAACAAATCCTCTTGGAACTAGAGTGATGTAGTGGTGGGAGTTATAGTCCTATGTTCAATTAAATATTCAAATCTAAACATTTATTTGATTCCATGGAAATGTAATTAGGGTAATAAAGACCTTAAATTTAGTGTATGCACTCTTGCCTACAAGGTAAGGCATGGTGTAACACCACTAATTTTAGAACTAGAAAATTTTATTTTAAACATAATGCAGAAGCATTTAAAAGAAAAATTAGGGGACATAAAATGCACATCAACTATGAGAGAGATCTTAGCATCACCTAACCCATACCTAATGCAAGGCAAAATGGAATGAAGAATGGATACTACATGCTCTACTATTAATACAAAAACACTAGTAATAGTAATGAGAATAATAATATAGAGAAAATAGAGAATACACGATTTAAATATAGGATCTAAAGATAAGAGTTTAATTAACTAAAAAGAACCGGAAACATCCTAACACAATGGGTAGAAATATCCAACTAGTTACCCTAACTCTCAACTACTAGCCGATGGCATCGTCCTCAATATACTCTAACTAAGAATAATACCCCTATGAATTGTCCTTTAATCATCAGACTAGAAGCCGAATCATCATAGTCATGAGATAAATATAGTACCATTACGATGAAGTACCGGTATATCAAAATACCTTAAACATGGTAAGGATCATGTTCCACATTAACATGGTATGCAACCTTATTAAAAATTTAGTTCATAGGAGCATGGATAATATATAAATATCATAGCAAGGCCCTATGATACACATTTACACATCTACACAAGTCTCCATAATAAGCCATATAAAAATAGAACACATAATGCTAGTATTCCATGATGAGACTAGTGTAGGACTACCTCTCTCGCTACCACATCATGATAGTTTTTAGGGGATTTTCTTTGTGATCTTCCTCATCCACCACTCTTGGTCTCCTAGGTGATGGGGCATATGTTTAATTTTTTGTGTACCTCACCCACCACACTAACTCTAATGCGAAGAGGGTTTTCTTAAGGATATTAACAATCCACCACACATGGTCTAATTATCTAGGGTCATAGAAGATAATCAATTTCAAAGAATGCATACTGGGAAGCCCTCTATAATTCCATGATCACATTCTAAATATCTAATCAATTGAATGTTTTAATTGTTAACATCAAACATTAACTAGGGCATATAAGCCATTAAATTAGGTATTTTAAGGGAATAAAAAATTGATGCAGGGGCAAACACTTAAGAATTAGCATTTATAATTATGGAAAAAAAAATTTCTTCATTTAGAAAGGATTTCAGACTAAATTGAAGACAAATGGATGGTTACATTGTTAGTAATAGATGAAACATACGACACAAGCTATTAAGTATATACGTGCATGTGCATTGCATGCATAAAGCACATTGATATGTGTATGGGGAAATAATATGCAACTTGGACATGCATATGAGTTGATTTAGTTAATTAATTAATTAGTAGAGTTAGAGATTAGCTAGAGAATAAAGTAGCATACATCTACCTTTTTGATCTATATCCTAGTATCTTTTAGCATATTCTATATTCTAATATCTTTTAGCTATTTATCTTTTGAAGAATTATACCTTTTAGCTAGTATCTTTTAATATGTAGCATTTTCTATATAGAAGCCACGATTGGAGATTCATCAAGATTAAATTGAATTTGAATGCATATTCTAAGTATTGAATTCTCTGTGAGTTCATCTCAAGTTTAATCGAATCTACGTAAATGATAAATCTTAAAACCTTTCATCTCTTTGTCTATGTGAATTAGAGATTCAGTACTATCATTTCTAAACTCCATAATCCATGCCATTATTATCCATATTCATCATCCAAACATATCCCTAAATCAAAACCCTAATTCAAAACCCTAACCCTAACCCTAATTTCAAAAATAAACCTTAACCCTAACCCTAACCAATGAAACCATCCATCTTCAGACCCTAATTATCGAATCATCTCATCATTATTGAATCATCACCATCATCATATTCAAATTATCCTTATCATTAATTCATCACCATTGAATCAGCATCACCATATCATCATCTTCATTAATCCACCATATTGGAATATCTTCATCATGAATACATCACTTTTAAACCTTCATCTTACTAATTCCAATATAATTGAGCCTTGGTTTTACATAATTGATAACTACACATTCCCACATACATAAAAAAACTCAACCAAATAAGGCACGATAATATCATCTTTTTTATATAAAATTTAGTTAGATATGGTTGATATCGTGATCAAAATGCTGTAATTATATTGAACCACTAATACAGAAGGCCGAGAGGAACAATTAGTAGATAACAAGCAAATATGGTGAAAATCAAGATGACTAATCAATTAGAATGGTCATACCAAACAAAAATAGAAAATAAGACGAGTAGACTGGTTGACTATTCATCGAAGGCCAATTGATTAGTTTGAAAAACCAATTGAATAGTATAAGATCCAATCAAATGGTTTATCAAAATGATCGATTGGTCATAGAACGTACTAGGAGAGCAGCCTCCATGGCAAAGAAGAAGATTGGCAAGGGTTGTACAGGGTCCTCCGAGGATGTGGATTCATCTAGGATTGATTCATAGGTAGAGGTTGTGGTTGGAGAGGGTGTGGTTGTTTTGGATAACATAGAGACTTGTAGGCCAAGTGCGTGCATCTTGCATGTAGACGCAAAAGTTGTTTTGGCTCCTAATGTTAGGGATACATCCATAATTTCTTCAAAGCCTAGGGAATGAATGATCTTCTCTGAATGTGGAGTCTCGAAGGTTGATAGCCCTAATCATGTACCAATACGTAACGTATTGGTAGATCAAGGGTTAGGCATTTCTTCTTCCTAGAAAAATAAGGTAATTTGAAACAAACTTGCATGTATAGGTTCCCAGTTGCACTATGTTCCTTCTATTGTAGGGGATAAAATCTGTATGTCTCTATAGAGAGATAAGGTGGAGAATTGTAGTGTTGGTTAGCAATAGGCTATAGTTAGCTATATAATTGGGTATCGAGTAACTCAAGGACAAATGATTACTTTTATGAAAAATGATAGGTAGGGTGTGAAGGAACCAAAGGTGTTATTGCATGATCAAGGCTTTGTCATCTTTAAATTTGAATCTTAGGAGGATAGGGACTGGGTGCTTGCAAAGCCTTATTAGTCATTCATGAATAGAACATTCATTCTCAAGGCTTGGCATAGGAAGTTTCAGTTTTCGAAATAAAAATTCTAGTTTCTACCTCTATGGATAAAACTTATTATTCTCCCTCTGGATTATTGGGATGTAAATTCCCTAAGCAAGATAGGAAGTGTTGTGGGTCGACCATTATACCTACATGGAATTACTTTTGTAGGAGACAAGATTTCATTTACTCATATGCTAGTGGAAGTTGATGTTTTGAAGAGGCTAGTGGAGTTAGTTGAGATTCTAGATCTTGATGGAGAGACTCTAATTCAGAAGGTGGTTTATGAATGGCGACCTGATTTTTTGTTCTAATTGTAATGTGTCTAGCCATTCATTTGAGAATTGTTTGAAAGCTAAAGATGTTAAAAATTAGGCCTCTTATTTTCATAAACAAAATGATAAAGTACCTATTCTTGGTATTGAGACTCAGCTAAAGTAGTGGAGAGTGGTTCACAGGGAGACATCTCATAATGTTGCTTAGAAAGAGGGGCCTGATCCAAGAAAAAGGCCATATGTTCATCCCTCCTCTACTATAGTAGGGCTAGAATGTCTAGGGGAATTAGGGACTAAATTTTATTGTTTGAGAGAATGTGATGATTTGTTGGATCAATGTGCTGATCAAGAGAGGGATACAGGTAAAATTCTTATTGATGATATTGTGATGCTTAACTCAATTATTGTTAATATCCATGATAGGGGTTTGGAATGTCCGAGGCTAGAATAAGCCTTATAAATGAAAGGAGTTGAAGCACTAGTTATTAGTGCATAAGGTTTCCCTTATGGGGTTGGTAGAAACTAGAATAAAATGTAATAATGCTGATAAGATTTGTGGTAGATTAGGTCATAATTGGAAGAGATTAAGTAATTATGATCACCATCCTAATGGTAGGATTTGGTGTATATGGGATAATATTGTATGGGATTTATAGCTTATTGCTAATTGTGAGCAGGGAATGCACCTCTTATTGACTGATATAGGGTCTAGAGGTAAGTTTTATGTAACTTTCATTTATGCTTTTAATGCTGGTGAAGATAGGAAAAGGTTTTGGACCTGGTTGTGTGCGCATAAGGTGGTTAAGGAGGCTTGGATGATTTTTGGGAGATTTTGATGTTGTTTTGCAGGCTGATGAGAAATTTCAAGGGAATGCAATAAATTTGAATGATGTCAATGATGCAAGAGAGTGCTTCAATTCTCTCCTGATGTATGATTTAGGGTTTTTGGGGCTAAATTTCACTTGGTCAGATAGAAGTATGGGTGAAACTAGAATCATAGCTAAATTAGATTGGGTTTTGGTGAATATGTTTTGGTCTTCCTCTTTTCCTTCCTCTAAAGCTGAATTTCTGGATCCTTTTTTCTTATCATATCCCTGGTCTTGTTCATGTGAATGCAAGGGTTTTCTAGTTTAAGAAGTAGTTTAAATGTTTTGATATATGGACTTTGGACCTAAAATTTCTTCTTTTGGTTACCTCTGTCTTGTGTCATCCTTTTGCTTGTTCTTTGGTGTCTAAGTTTAAGAACAAGTTAAGGGAGTTAAAGTTTAGATGGAAGTAGTTCAATTAGACCAAGTTTAGTGGTATTTCTACAAGGGTAGGAGAAGAGGGAAAAAATTTAAATGTTTCATGTAGAAATGGATCCTCAACCACAGAATTCTAGATTACAGGAGAGGGAAAGAAGTGTTAAAGCTCTATGAACATTATGCTTTATGTGAAGAGAGCTTCTTCAAGCAATAGTCTGGAATCAAGTGGCTTAACCTAAGTGATTCTAATTCTCATTTTATCTTTGCCTCTATAAAAGTAAGGCATATAAGAGGCAAGTGCACAGAATTCAATTGACTCATGGACACTGGTTCCATTCTGTTGAGGGGATCCAACAAGCCTTTTTATCTTATTATAAGAATTTCTTGGGGTCTAAAAGTCCTATTGTTGCTTCCATCTCATAAGAAATTTTTCATGTAGGCCCGATTATGTTTGTAGAGCACCAAAAACAATTGTTGAGGCCTATATCTAAATAAGAATTCAAGGAAGCTTTGTGGTCAATAGGTAACTATAAAGCACCTGGTCCTAATAGGTTTACTACAAGGTCTTTTAAAGGTTCTTGGGCCATTCTAAGTGATGATATTTAGCAGCTGATGAATGATATTTTCTAATATGCAATTGTTCCTCCTTTTGTTAGGCATACTTTGCTTGCTCTTATTCCAAAAATAGCTAGAGCTCAATGTGTTTCTTAATTTCGACCAATTACATGATGTAATGTTCATTACATGATTTTGGATATGATTTTTTCTACTCATTTACAAACCATATTAAACTCTTTAATTTATGCTTCATAAGCTAGTTTTATTAAGGGCAGAGTCATTGGTGGTAATATTTTATTGGCTTACGAATTGATTCGTATGTATAAAAGAAAGGGTATTTCTCCAAGATGCATGCTTAAGTTGAGAAGGCCTATGATTCAATGAGCTAGAGTTTCTTGGAGTAGGGTCTGTTAGGGTTGTATTTTCCTTTTCATGTGGTTAGACTTTTCATGGCTTGTGTTACTACTTTTAATTACTTTTAGCTCTTAATAATGGGTTTTTGGTGCCTTTTCTAGGGAAGAGAGGGTCAAGGCAAGGAGACCCTTTGTCTCCTTACCTTTTTCTTATTGTTATGGAATATTTCAGCTAGATGCTGCAATCTTTATGGCTCAAAGATGAGTTTTATGGGCATCCTAAGTGTAAGAGATTGGAGATTATTAGTTTGGCTTTTACAAATGATCTATTGGTTTTCTGTAGGGTTGATATATCCTCAATTCTTTTAATTAATCAAAATTTTGAGGATTTCAGTGTTATATCAGGTTTGCACATAAGTCCTGAGAAGAGCTCTATATTTTGTGGGGGCGTTAAGTATGATTTGAAAGGTTTGATTTTATCTACTTTGCATTTTAATGACGGCAGGTTCCCCTTTAAATATTTGGGGGTCCTTTGAGACTCTTCTAAACTTATATATGATGTTATGATCTCTTTTGTTCAAAATATCACTGGAAGAAATCACCATTGGTCCACTAGAGTGCTATCATATGCGGGGAGGGTGCAATTGCTAAAGTTAGTTGTTTTTGGCATTACAATGTTCTAGAGTTAGGTGTTTCTACTTCTTAAGAAATTATTTGTGCATATTATTGCACTGTGTTGATCATTTCTATTGACTAGTAAAACTTACCTAGCAAAAGAGCACTTATAGCATGGAAAACCATTTTTCTTCATAAAAAGGAAGGGGGTCTAAGCATTATTGATCTTCATTCCTAGGACACAGCAGCAACGAAAAAACACCTCTGGAACATTTGTCTGAAGAAGGTGTATTTATAGATTAAATGGGTTCATACATATTATATCAAGCAACAAGATTTTTCTACCTATCATCTTCCAAGCACAACTTCCTGGATTATGCAAAGAATATTTGCGTTGAGATATTTGCTTTTACTAGGGTTTCACTTGTAGCAAGTTGACTCCTTATAAAAGATTTCTAATATTTATGAGTTTGTAAGGTTTAAGGCCTCAAATGTGCCTTGGTGGAGAACTGTGTGGTGTAATCCTACAGTACAAAACACAAGTTCATATTTTAGCTTGCTGCTCATACTCATCTACCCACTAAATTTATCATGGCTAAATTTATTCCTTCTATTGATTTGCAATGCTGTGTTTGTGACCAGAATGAAAGTATTATGCATTTGCTAGTGCAATTTCCTATTCTAAAGCATATTTGGAACTCAATTAGAGTTATTATGGAAGGTAGAAGATTCTCTAACTCTTGGATTACAGTGTAAAAATATTTATCATATTCTTGAGAAAGAAGAGGTGCCAAGATCCAATTCACTCATTCCTTTTATGCAATAAAACTCTATGAGATTTGGAAAGAAAGAAATGCTTATCTTTTCTCCAATTTTAGGTGGAATAGGAAGAAGATTATTTTTCACATTTTATATGGTTTGTCCTCTATTTTTAATCATCCTTGTAGAAGTCCTAACTTTGGTGGTTAAGTAGGTTATATAGATCAGTTCTATAGACTTGGATGTAATATTTCTTCCTGATATAAAATTTCTTTATTTTCAAAAACAAATATAAAATGATTGACTGGTCAAGGTCAAGCAACACCCAGACCTATAATCAACATAGTAGACCTTCACAAAAATTTACTATAATAATCCTAGCATGCTTCTATATTATAAAACGGATAAGACATACTTCTCATTTAAATTCACAAGGAAAATGGTAGGAATTAAAACTCAACAAGATCATGCTTGTAATTTGATAAATCAAGTATAATATCAAAAATACTAAACATTCTCTAAACTTCAAAAATCAAAATATGGCAACATTCTCAAAATTTGGAACTCAACAAGTGACATAAATCATGTTAGATATACGAATACCTTACCATAAAGCAAATATTCTTGCACAAATTACCGTTAATTTGATGGCTATCTATAGAGTCCTCAAGTCCTAAGATATTAAGAAGTAAAAACATTAAAAATCCTTTTTTTAAAACCCCATTAAAAATAAAAAAAAATAGTAGAAGAATAAGAAGAACACAATCATAACTCAACCTATTTTTTCACAAAAATAGAATGCCAAAGAAAATGAAGCTGTGATATCTAACCTTTCTTAAACCTTAATCCTTTTCTTTCTTAAGAGAAAAAGGGAGAAATAAATATAATATTATAAAAATACAAGGGAGACAATACACAACCAAGGACAGTAGAAAATAAGAGAAAGTCTCTATTTTCTCTATAAAGAGGAAAATGGATGAAAAATGGGAAATGCTCAACACTTATCAAATTTTTCCAAGGGAAAGGAAGAAGAGAGTAAGAAAATAAGATAAGAAGTGAAAATGAAACAAGGATGGAGGGTATAGAAGTGTGTGAGTCGATATGTAAAAGTGGAAGGGATTGAAGTCTGACTTAGGTTCATTATGGCAATAAAAGTATAAAGGAAACAAAGGATGGAGTCAGGGGTTAAGTGTCGTCAAGATACACCGTAGAAGGCTGATGAGTTAGGGAAGGGGTGCATGAAGTTAAAGATGTAGAATAGTTGCTAAGAGAGGGAGAGAAAGAGAGAGAAAGCTAAGGGAGAAAACAAAAGGTGAGGCATGTCTCAAAAAGTGTTCTTAGGGAAACTTTAACAAAATAAAATCATATAATGATCTAAATAATGTAAAAATAATCCCAAAGCACTAAAATATTCTCAATAGCATAAACAAATTTTAATTAGAAGTTTTTATAAACAATAGAAAGATATTTGAATCAAAATTACAAAAGCATCTAAAATTGTAGGATAATCAATCGATGGGTTTGACCAAACCAACCAAATGGTTTGTTTAGAATAAAATAGTCAATCTCTGATTGTAATAGTTGATCGGTTAAGAAAACTAGTTGATCAAAATGCCCTAAATTCATATTTATATTAGGTCTACAAGCCCATTCCAAAACTAAAACTAATTTACTTTCCATTAACCTAATTTTAGACACATTTTAAAGGATTTTAGGATGGGGTATTGCACGTGGTGGATGAGGTTGATCCCTAAGAAAAGAACCTTGGCACTAATGTAATTTGGTGGTGGGAAATGTAGCCCTATGCTAGTAGTATAATAAAATATTAACAATATGCATTCCACTTTTATATTGATTGATGTGGGGACTCATGCATGTATATGTAATACCCCAATTTGATAGACTACACGGGGGCTATTTAGAATCCACTTGATAGTACCCAAGGCCCACAAGGGTTGCTTGGGCCACCCTTGTGTCTTGTCAATAAACTTTATCCTCTCTCACACACTTCCCAAGAAAATTTTTAAACATTTTCCAAGAGAGTTTCTCATTCTAAAATTTTCTTTATAGCAAGCACGCTAAACTATAGAGTTTTTAGGATGGAATTACAAAAAGGATGGTATACCATATTGATATAAGTAGCAATGTCAATTCTTGTAACACTTCACTAAATTTGGGGGTATTACAGTATGGATTTGTGTAATCTAAGGTCTTACCATTATATATATGTTATCCATGATCTATTGTGCTACTCTTTCCTATGTATGTTATAGAATGTTTTATTGTATGACCTTGATGTGTAGCTTGAGCCCTTACCATGATTTAGGTAGTTTGTTTTACCAAAATTTCACCATAATGATACTACATTTGTGTGGTTATAGTCATGTTATAATTCTTATGAACAAAAGATGACTCGTAGGGTTATGTTTCATCACTAGAGTAGGTTGAGCATGATGTTGTGGGTCACAATCTAGCCAATGCTTGGGGTTTGAGATATACAATTCTGTTTAGCTAAGAGTCTGGATAATTAGTTTAAATATTATTTTCCCACTATGTTAGGATTACAATCATTCTTTCCTATTATTTAAACTCTTGTGTTTGGTTCTTGCATTTAGATTTTTTAATCTCTCCCTTCTATCTACATTGTTACTCTCATCATTTTTATCTTTATTATTGTTATATTATTAATAGAGCATGAATCCTTCCATTCTTTGGTTCATTTTTCCTTACATCAGTCATGGGTTAGGTGATGATCACTCCTCTCTTATATTTGATGTTGTTGTAGCATCCCCTAATTTTGTATACAGTTGGTGTATGCATTGTGTTCAAAATGAATTATTTTGGTTCAAAATTTGGGTTTGTCACAAGTTTGTATGAAATTTATGGTTTAAAATCTTAATCTTACTCTGCCAATAATGAATTTCTTCAATCTACTCCAAACTTTTAGAATCAAGTGTATTTCCTAAATGAGAATTGTTTTAGGATGGGAGTTGGCCTTAAATTCCTAATTAGACTAACTTCTGGCCTTATATGCAATGTGTTACCTCTATGTGTATTAATTGTATAGCTAGGTATTTGCTCTTCTAACATGGTGTATTATTTTGGATTTTGACCACTCTGAATATACAACTTGAGAATTTCATAAATATGGTTGGGGCTTTAGTGCATCCACAAATTCCACTATCGCCGACCATTTTTTTTATTCTACAATTGGAGAATTAGCTTCGCAGAGTTGATCATCACTACCCACTGATCTTTGAGGGTCAAAAAGACTCAAAATTTTTAAAATTATAGCATAGGGACTATAAGAAGATCTTTGTGACTTGTGGTTTTATGAGAATAATCTCATTGTAAAAGGAGTGTTCCATGAACGAGGGACATGTTGATGGATGGTGGAAAGGTCATCAATTGAGAGGAGACACTAAAAATTAGTTGGAGTATTGTGTGGAGATGGTTGTGGAATATTTTTAGCCTACTTTCCTATGAATGGAATTTTATGATCTAGTCAGTTCATGGTTCTATATCAGGGGTACATCTATAGAGGAGGAGTATTACAACCAATGATCTAATCCATTTTTCTCTAGAGGTCAACACTGATGAGCGGAAGAATTTTCACCAATTTTATTTGGGGCTTAGTTTAAGATTTCAGAAGATGTTAGGAGGGACTCATATGGAGGACTTGTAGGCTATAGATGATTATTCCTTGGGGGCATAATTAATTGTATAGGGCTATAGTACCTAATAAGGTGCTAAGTGAGGGTGTAAGCATGGTTAACTCTATGATAGAGAAAAGTGGTCCCAAGTCATAGGTAGACACCAGTAAATATTTGTGCCTTGCTATGGAGAGTAGTTGAGTCAACCATCAAATAAATATTTTTTATGTAAAAGTTGTAGAAAAAGTCATCCACGAACAAGTTTTACTAGTTAATTAGTTCATTTTTGTAGCTTTAATAAGTTAGGGAAATGGTAATTTAAGTGTCAGATAACCAAAGGTAGTATCCGATGGGGAGTGACATGTTCATAGGGTAAAATGGTTCAAATGACACTAGCTTAGAAGGTTCATCTAGTTGATTGTGGAGTTAGAAAAACTACTTTGTAGAAGAGGATCTAGAGGCCTCGAGCTTTTTAGCCAGGGCAGAATTCGGGTAGT
Organism: Tamarix chinensis; assembly: GCA_030549775.1. Taxonomy (NCBI): domain Eukaryota; kingdom Viridiplantae; phylum Streptophyta; class Magnoliopsida; order Caryophyllales; family Tamaricaceae; genus Tamarix; species Tamarix chinensis. The sequence goes on along the minus strand of CM060173.1, from coordinate 38,727,953 downwards.
GTTGTAGGACCACCTCCAAGCTGTCACCTAAATGTTACGAGTTAGATGGAAGCTGATCAGTTGATATGTTTCATCATGAGAATGTTTTCTATCACTTCCATTCTTCAACGTATACTATTAATCTTTGGTACTTCCTATTATTTTATGTGTAATTCTTTTGTAGTTATAGAAACTATGGATCCTTCTAATAGGATAGGGACTTCTATTATGCTTCCATCAAGGGATAAACTACCCTATATTAGGCAATACATAGACGTGGCCTTAGTCATTAGCAAACTTGACTTTTAGTAGCCTCATAGAGATTGAAATTTGTGATTTCCACGTAATTCTGGACATGGATATATTCTCAAGATATCATGTTATGATCAATTGCACATAGGATCACAAGGTTCTCAAAGACAAAAGGTTAGTAGGGTCTCTTACTAAAGATGTGTGTCTAAGCCCATAGTGAGGATGGTGTATGTGGTGGTTCTTTATACATGGGTACAAAAATGATACCTATTGTACTTATACAATGTTTAAGATCTGGTTGTGAAGGAAACATAGATTTAGGATATCCCAATGATATAAGAATTTCCAAATGTATTATCCCTTGAAATACTAGGTATACTAGTGTTGTGTATGATAGATTTCACGATAGAACTTCTACTATAGACAAAGCTTGTGTTGAACGCACCCTATCTTATGGTTCCAATTGAGATGAAAAAATTACGTGCTTAGTTAGAGAAGCTGTTGGAGAAGGGATATATCCAACCAAGTGTATGACCTTGGGGAGCACTAATCTCTTTTGTTAAGAAAAAGGATGGTGGGTTGATACTTTACATCGATTACCAAGGATTTAACAAAGTTATAGTGAAGAACCAATATTCATTACGTTAGATTGACCTTTTTATTTAGCTATTTGGGGCTATAGTGTTTTTCAAGATAGATTTGAGATTGGGGTAAAATTACTTGAGGTAATTCAGAGAAGCATACCAAAGATTGACTTGAGGATGAGGTTTGAATATTATGAGTTCACTTTGATGTCCTTTAGACTCATGAATGTGCCAAGGGTGCGCATAGCTCTCATTATTTACATCATCTAGCAGCACCTCATTCAGCTCATCATAGTCTTTATAGATGACATCTTAATTTATTACAGAACATTTAAGGAGCATGTGTAACACCACCAAAATTTACTATTAAAATTTTTTTTCTTTTAAATGTTATAAGCGGAAGCAATTATGGTAAATTTCAGGAATTCTACCACTATACTTAGTGCCAGACCAATTTTCCTCCCCTGTTATGATGCCAAGTGCTATGGCTGAGAATGTACTTTATATTAATCAAAGATATAATCATAAAACAAAGTAGCACAATATTTAGATTATAAGAAATAAAATTCACTAATAGTGGTTAGAGAATAAAATCATTGAAAAAGGAAGTATATAAGTTTTAAGGAAAACCCAAAAATCTTTCCGGGTAGTTCTACGCTCATAACTCGAGAGTAAATCCTACAGAGTGCTTGCGAGCTAACCTACAAAGGTCATTGCCATTGAATAAGTTGGGGCCCAAGAAAGGATCCTTTTAGTTCTATGGTACCGAGTAACCATTTATATAGGACTAATAGGTAAGGCCCACATGCAATACATCAGTTGCTAACCATCAAACACTTGAACATGAAATTACACATATATAAACTAAAATGCAATAATCATTTGAATGGGTATATCCATCAAGATTATATGTCACGAATGCACATTCACTTAGAAATAATAGGACTTACCAAGGGAGATTCTACGCAATGCTTTTCGTAGTATAATTAGAGATCTAACATCATACTCAACAATGCACATGATCCACTAAACTCAAAGGCATGCCCATAAGTCCATCAATAAAACATCAAACTCAATCTATTAGTTTAGATATTAGTCATCTCTCTTATTATTTCCACAAAAGTTATGAACCCCAAAATTCTCACCTTTGAATAGGTAGATATGATACAACCTAGGGTACCATGATCTTGGCTACTATTATAACTGGTGGACCGATAGATATAACACAACCCAAGACAACACTCTTCTAGCTACTATGATCATTGGTGGATGATAAATATTATACAACCTAAGGCAACAAGCTCCTAGCTATTATTATAACCAATGGACTAATACATATGATAAAATATAGGGCAGAACCCTCTTAACAACTATTATAACCGGTGGATCGATACATATGATATAATCTAGTTAGTACGCTCATGACCACCATTTTAACTAGTGGACCATTACACAAGGTCCATTTAGTCCCAACCTGTGTGGTATTCTACTATAAGTGTTTAGTGTCTTTCCATCTAATTATCACACCATTCCATTTTATTTACTTGAGTGGTAGATCATGAACCAAGAGACACAGAGGTACACCTATCTAGGTAGCGCATAAGAGTTGCATAGTGTCTTAACGACTATCAATCTAGGGACGAAAGGTACCCTAGTTACACTAGTACAATAAGGATATCGTACCAATAAGGATACCTAATCCTTAATTGTGCACACCCCTTAATTAGGCCCGTAGAGCTAAATCGATTATGATTGAGGGCCTGGTTGGAGTATTAAGGCACACTAGCAAAGTCCAGAATAATCGTAGCTTAAACAACATTTTTAAGGTAGCCACCCTTAAAGAGCCGCTATTCTCAATCTCGAGGTCTATAACTTTAACGTTAGTCTTTTGATTAAGATATATGAAAGGGAAAGAAGAAGAGAAGGGAAGGGGAGAGGTAGGTGGTTTAGGTATTGTGTGTAGGAGGGATATTGGGGTGGTGTCAACAGATGAAGGGAAGCTGCAGTGGTAGCAGCAGACAAAGGAAAAGTTGGTAAATGGTGGCTGGTGCTAGGAGACATGGAGAAAAAGGAGGGGGTAGGCGATAGGGTGGTCGGTTCTGGCTAATTGGGGCTATCTAAGGAGGATTTAGGGTTTAGAAGAGGGTGGTGTGGTGGCTAGTTAGGTGGAAGAGACGGGGGAGAGGGCTGTTGGAGGAAAAATAAGGGAGAAAAGGGAGAGAAAAGAGATAATCGAGCATGGAGAAGGTTAGGTCAAGGGATATAATGGGTAAGTACAAAGAAGAGAAGGAGAAGAAAAAGAAGAGGAGGAGAGAGGGAGGCATACAACATGCATAGGTTAAGTATGCAGGGAGCCGGTATGGCAGGTAAGTGATAAGGATGAAAGTGGAAGTTGAAGGGTATAGAGGATGTAGGGCTGAAAAAGGGAAAGGAAAGGAATGAGTAGAGGGGTGGAGGTGTAAGCTAGTAGAGGCATAGAGGTGTGGGGGAAGGAGAGGAAGAAGGAGGGAGAGGCATGCAATGGGCATTAGTGGTGTTTGACTCATAGTAGTTAACTGGAAGAAGAAGGAAGAAAGGAAAGAGGGTTGGGTAGAAGGGGAAAGAAAGGAAGAGGGGTAGGCCAGCCCTCGTAGAAGAGAGAAAAGAAAAAAAGGGGCGGGGCTTGGCTGTCCAAATGCAAATTGGAAAGGAAGGAAATAAAAGGGGCTAAGGCTAGCCAGGATGGGAGAAAGGAAGGGTTAGCCGGTGACGAGAAAGAAGAAAAGAAAAGAAGACGAAGGGTTGAGCTGGCCTAAGAAAGTAGGAAGAAAAGAAAAGAAAAAAAAAGATGAAAAAAGGAAAAAAGGAAAATAGAAAAAGAAAATTATTTTTAGTGTTAGGATTAGAAATTAGGCTAAATTTAGATAATGGGGAAAATATTAAATTGATTTATCCAAAAATTAAAGTATAAATTTAGGAAAATAATTTTAGTAAAATTATGGGTTTAGGGATTTAGTTAAATAAAACGAGTAAGATTAAAATGATAAAAATATTTGAATTTATTTATTAAATAATTCTATCAATCTTTATAAATCAAAGTTCCTCAAAATAATTAAATTAATAATTTAAGATAAAATAATTCTTGATAAAGTGTTAAACATTTGATTTTAGGCTTTAAAAATTAAGCCTGTTACAACCCAAGATTCTCACCTTTGAATAGGTAGATATGATACAACCTAGGGTACCATGATCTTGGCTACTATTATAACCGGTGGACCGATAGATATAACACAACCCAAGACAACACTCTTCTAGCTACTATGATCATTGGTGGATTGATAAATATTATACAACCTAAGGCAACACGCTCCTAGCTATTATTATAACCAATGGACTAATACATATGATAAAATCTAGGGTAGAACCCTCTTAACCACTATTATAACCGGTGGATTGATACAAATGATATAATCTAGTTAGTACGCTCATGACCACCATTTTAACTAGTGGACCATTACACAAGGTCCATTTGGTCCCAAACTATGTGGTATTATACTATAAGTGTTTAGTGTCTTTCCATTTAATTATCACACCATTCCATTTTATTTACTTGAGTGGTAGAGCATGAACCAAGAGACACAAAGGTACACCTATCTAGCTGGCGCATAAGAGTTGCATAGTGTCTTAACGACTATCAATCTAGGGACGAAAGGTACCCTATTTACACTAGTACAAGAAGGCACACCATATCGTACCAATAAGGATACCTAATACTTAATTGTGCACACCCCTTATTTAGGTCCGTAGAGCTAAATCGATGAAGTAGCCTTCCTTAGACATGTCATTTCAAAAGTGAGTTTTGGCTAGATGAAGTAGCCTTCCTTAGACATGTCATTGCAAAGGATGGTGTGTAAGTGGATCCTTCAATTTTTTAATCAGTATCAAAGTTATCAACATAGTTGAATATTAGGGTGATATACAACTTCTTGGGGATAGAAGGTTATTACAATCCTTTCATCCATGCCTTTTCTCATATTGTTTGTCCTTTGATGACGTTGTTGAAGAAGATAACATGATGTATAGTGACTCGTCTAAGGAATATCTTGTTTGTGTGTTGACACTATATAGGTGGGTAGTGAAATTTGCTTCATACTAGTTGAAGGATCATGAGAAGAACTATCCAACTCACAACTTCAAGCTAGCAGTAATGGTTTTTACCTTGAAGATATAGATCCATTACTTATATAGAGTGTAGTGTAAGTTCTTTATGGACCATAAGACCCTATGCAAATCTTAGAGATAAATATGAGATAGTGGAGATGGCTAAACTTGGTCAATGACTCCTATTTGGAGTTTACCTATCACAAAGGTAAATCCAACGTCATTGTAAAATGCTGTTAGTGGGAATACTTTGCACAGTTTCATACTTAATTTGATAGGACCATCAGTATATGGGATATATATATTTAGTTTCTAGGATCTTGACACAAAAATAAGCCTCCAAAGGATCAAATGAGTTAGCAAAAGAATGTTAAGAGTAGATCAAATGAGTTATGGTAGAGGACAAACCAGCATGGTTTTAGCTTTTTGACATTGGTTGTATTTGTTTCTGAGGCAGGTGGTGTGTTTCATAGAGTTGTCGGGAGCATAAAGGGATAATTGTGGAGGACGGTCATCATGAACAGTATTTTGTACATCGTAGAAGGCATAAGTTAGAGGTTGCAGACTTCATAGCTTGGTAATTTACTTGTCAGAAGGTTAAGATCAAGTACAAGAATCTATAGGGATGGTTTAGCTATTGGAGGTTCCTAAGTGGAAGTGGAATAACACGTCAATGTAATTTTTAGTTTGGTTACAAAGGATCTATAGTAGTTAGGATCATATTCATGAAAATCCCATTTCAATCCTCTAATTTTATGATCCTATGATCTAAAAATTAAAAAATGATTCACAATCCGAGTTGGAATCTTAAAATAGTCAAATAGTATAGAATCTTACAATCTTATGAATCTATGTAATAACTATAATTTTTAATTATTTATTTTCGGGTCCATTCGATCCTATTCTAACTAAGTTTCTTCTTGGATCTTTAGTTATTATTAAATTAATGAATTTGATTGTTATTGTAAAATGTGAAAAAAAAGAATTTAATCTCCATATAAATAGTAAAATGAATATATTAAAGATTACAGTATTATTAATTATTAAGTTTTATTCAGTTCGTAATTAGTATTTTTATGATCATATTAGCTTCATAATATAAATAAGATTTAGTTCATGGTATTCATATGATTCATTTAGTAACTTAGCATGCCAAAACTTCTTTTTCCTTTTTTATCTTGATTCATCAAAATTTCAAAAGCTAACATAAAATTGTTTTGGGTAATATTTTCATATATGATAGAAAATAGTGTCCTTTCATTGTTGGATTCATTATCATCCGCTTTATTCATTCTTTGAATATTTTTCATAAGGCTAACAATATTATATATTTTGAACAAAATGAGTTGCATATTTCCTCTACCTATAATATTATTGCAATTTTCACATTTTATTTCAAAAAAACTATTTTTCGTGTTGTTGAATTTATAGAGTTACTAATATGAAAAATATCTTCAATAATTTATGCTACTTTTTTGTTGCTTGAACTCAATTAGTGACTATGGGAGAGGTTATGAGCATGATTCTCTATACATTTAACTTAAAATATATTATTTTATAGCATATAAACATACAATTTTCATATTTTTATAGTTTTTGTAAGATCATACAATCCTACAAGCCAATTCTACTATCCAATCCTAAGCCCCCGAATTTAACATATGTATAATCTCCATTCTAACAACCTTTGTTTGGATTTGATCTAGGTTATAGTTGATTCATTGACCAAGTCATATTTATACTGATAAGATTACATGGAGATTGGAGTACTTAACTAGAGCTGATAAGAAGTACGTAGCATGGTACCATGGGGTATCTAAGGAAATTTTGATAGAAAGAGATTTTAGATTCTTATCACTTTTTTGGCAAAAGTTTCAAGCAACTTTCAAGTTATAACTATAAGTGAGCACAACTATCCATCTAGTTACCAAATATGAAAATGAGTGCACTATTTTGAATTTAGAGGATACACTTCGAACATGCATACATGAGTTTCAGATAGTTGGGAGGATCGTCTAAACATGATAAGATTTTCCTAAAACAATTATCAAGCTAGCATAGGGATGGCACATTTCAAGGTACTCTATGGGTGGAAGTGTTGTAGTCTTGTGTGTTGAAGAAACTTAAGCAAGATAGTTATCTTGGGACCATATGTGATAGGAGACACTACAAGGCATATTATACTTTTTCTGTATTCGATGAACGTTACCTAGGATAGAAAAAAGAGTTATAGAAGCCTATGGATAAGGATAGATAGGTATAAGGAGGGTGGCATAGTCAACTTCAAGGTATCACCCACCAAGGGAGTGATATATTTTTGTCATAAGGACAAGCTTAACCTAAGGTATATTGGGTCATATAAGATTTTAGGTTATTTTGGAGAGTTTTCTTACTAAGTCCAAATATATATTAAACATTCACATAAGTATATCATTTTTCATATTTCTTAGTTAAGGAAGGATTTAGTAGAACCATAGCACTTTATGTAGTAGGATACAATTGAGTTCAATGATGCTTTGACATATGAGGATCAACCACGACTTAGGAGACATGTTCAATGTTCAACCTACTAATGAAGATCTTGTGGTTACATAGGAGAGGCCACCTAGGAGTCCGAGGATAAGATTAAAACTTAGTATCTATAGTTGGTTGTTGAGGTCCTTTGCAAGGTTTATTCTGCCCTTTTTAAAGGGTGTAGTGCCATTCACTTGTGTAGTAACTCTTCATTTTTATTTTATTTTAGCTTGATGGACTAGGATATTAACGTATTTTTGAGCTTAGAATAATTTTTCCTTTATAGACATTGAGGACAATGTATTTTTTAAGGGGGTAATAGTATAATACCACATCCTAAAATCCTTCAAAATGTATTAAAAAACTTATGTTAATATGAAATAAGTTAGTTTTATTTTTTGAAAGGGATTTAAATTTATATAAAAACATAAAATTTAGGCACACCAATTAACTGGTACGGTGAAAAACCAACATTCTTATTCTATAAGAAACTAGTTGACTAGTTTATCCACTAGTTATCTTGTGATTTTAGAACATTTTCTATGTTTGGATTCAAATATCTTTCTACTGTTTGTGAAAATTTCTAATAAGAATCTATTTGTTCTTATAAGGATATTTTGGTGCTTTGGGATTAACTTTACATTATCTAGATCATTATATAACATGCCTTTAGCTAAAAATCCCTTTAAAGCACTTTTAAGATATTTTTCACATTCTCCCCCTCCACTTTCCTCTCTCTTTTGATAGCCATGGTAGGGTGGTTGACTTCTTACATCTGCTTTACTAACTTACCAACCCTTTATCATGTTCTACCTGAAAACACCTTATCTCCCTCCCCTCATGATGTATTTCTCATACACTTAGTTTCTAAGACTAAACCAAGTAAACTTTTTTCATCTTCCCCTCTAAGATGTTAACCCAACTCTTCATTACACTTCATCCCTGCTTCATTATCACTTCTTCCTTTCAACATTTTCTCTCTTCTCCCCTTCCCTTAGTAAATTTTACTAAGAGTTGAGGTAACCTTCAACCCCCCGCCCATCTTCTTCTCTAATAGGAAAACATTGAGGCTTACTTATTTCCTCATCATCCTTTGGTTAATTCTTATCTCTTCATTCTTTTCCTAATCTTAGCTTTAGCTCTACCATGTTTCTCTTAAGAAAAGAAGGATTAAGGTTTTGAGAAAGGCTAAAGATCTTGGTTTTTCTAGCTTTAATTTTAGCATTGAGAAAAGGTTATAATATGCCATTTTTCTTCTTCTTCATTTGATTTTGTTTTAATTAGTTTTAAAAGGGACATTTAATTGTTTTGATTCTTGTTTGTTTTGGGAATCATGATCTTAGTAGAAACCATCAACTTAGGAGTAGTTATATGCTAGAAAATTTACTTGGAGGTAAAGCATTCTTATTAGTAATATGAATGAGGTATTATGTTCTTTGTTATAATTTCGTATACATGGTATGTTTTATGATGTGTATATATGATGTTCAGATATTAGATTCCAACATATCACCATATGTTAATTTCTAAAGTTGTAGAGCATGCTTGAGTATTTTGACATTAAGTTGATTTTGGTAAGTTTAAGCTTGATCTTATTGGGCATTGATATCCCCCATGATATGTGTTAATTCACATATGGAGTATGCCTTTTTATAAGTTTACAAAATAGAAGTATGAAAGGATAAATTTGAAAATGATTGATAATTTTAATCATCTAGGCCCTACATGAGGGAATAATCGCTCACTTTGGAAGCTACGATTAGCTAGTTGCTAGAGTAATGGATTAGTTTGATAAACAACTCAAGTGGACTCTATGAATGGTCGATTTTGTGACTAATATGCTTTGGCCTCTAATTAAACCCATTGATTGGTTGTTTGTGACCATAGTTTTTTAGCCTCTACTTAAACTTATCGATTGGTCAGACAAAACCAATTTGTTGTGAGGAGATCAAGCATGGTGAATGAGGGAGATCCCTCTGCCCTTAGCACCAGGGCGATGTAGATTAGGAGAGATAGTCATATGCTTCTCTCATCATGGAATATTGACATTATGAGTTCTACTTTTATATGGCTTGATATAGACCCGAGAATGTATGGATGTGTGTACCTTAATTCCTTGTCATTATATATATGTTATCTATGATTGTATATGATATTTTTTCCTAAGGATGTCCTATAACTTGTTATCGTATGACCTCAATGTATACCATGAGCCCCTTATAGTGTTTTAAGTTGTATTTTTACCAATATTTTACCATACATATACTACATTTATGTGGTAACTAAAAGGATTTAGCTTCTATTCCAATAAGTAGTGGTTACTATTCTCTACTATAGTATAGTGAGGTTGATACCATAGGTCAGAAGCTAGCCATTCCTTGGGGTTCGAGAGATACATTCATGTTTATGTAAAAGTTAGGAAAACTAATTTAGATGCATTTTTCCCATTATGTTGGGATACTTTTTTTTCTAGTTATTTAAACTCTTAGCTTTGGTTCTTATATTTAGATTTTGTAATCTCTCTCTTCTATCATACTCTCATCATTATTATCATTAGCATTATTTTATTACTAGTAGAGCATGCATCCTTTCATATATTTTGTTTCACTTTACCTTATATCAGGTATGGGTTAGCTGATGGTTACATCTCGCTCATGATTAATGTGGCAGTAGCATCCTTCATTTTTTTTATAATATGCTTTTGCTTTGTCTTAAAAATATATTTTTTTCATTCAAAATTTTGAGATGTTATTAAAATATATTCATCTTTAACAAACTTATCAAACTTATTTCTATTAGCTTGTAACTCCAATGAAAATGGCGCACACTCTCAGACATCAATACTTACTTGTCCTTATTTTTGTAGATTCCATTCAATATCTACTAAAATGAATAAGTACTAGCAATTATATCCCTTTATATAAGATTAGGAGTCAAGACCTATGGTTTCCTAGGTGCATTTTTCACTATAATGTTCATTATGTTTGTGTTGCCAATCCACCAGTTAGGGAATAGTGCAATAGCCATCTTTTTTAAAATTTTTTGAATGAGAAAATATGTCATTTGTTGGTGTTTGATTTTGATTTGAAAATATGATTGTATTTGAGGTAAAGCCATTTTAAATGTGGTTGGAAAACTAAATTAAGTAATTTTTTATGCAGATCAATCGATTAATTCCATGAACTAATCAACTAGTCCATTGTTTTAGCAAAATGGTTTTTACTCGACTAAACTAATCAATAGATTCAAGAATCGATCGACTTGTCTGTAGAATTGTTGACTAGTAGGCTAAACCAATCGACTAGTTTGTTGAACTGTGTATATTTTTGAAACTCAATTTTTGGAAAAACTTCTTATACTTAAATGGAACGTTGATAACCAATTCCATATTTTTCCTAAAAGATTCTGAACGTATCTCAGGATGCATTTGGCCCAAAAATACTAACTCCAATTGAGCCAGGAGTTAATTAGAGGAGTTGAGGGGGGAGATGACCTCATATTAATCTTCTTCCACCTCTCTCCTCAACACATTTCTAAAATAATAACTTTAATCTTTGACTCAATTCTATTTAGCTGGGATATTCCTTCCATGTTAACATTCCATTTCTCCTCTTGTGCCTTGCATTTGTTAATTAATCGACCTGAACTCATCTAGAATCACCAGTTTAACTCTAGAGGATAAATCATCATATCTTGGATGAAATATATCCATTTAACTCAAATTTGAATAGTAAAGGGTTTTCAATTTTTTCCATACCGCACTTATATTTTATATTAATTTTTTAGCTATAAATAGCCCTAATTGCCCTTTCTATTCACCTTTCTTTCAGCCACCAATATATTGTAACCCTCTGGCATTCACCTTCTCCCTCTCATTTTGATCTTTGTATTTTAATTATTTTACTCTTCTGATCCTTTCTCTATCTCCCTCTTTTTTGAATTTTTAAGCAAAAGGAGTTAGATTTAGGAAAAAGAAAATGTCTTCATAGAATTATCTTTTATTCTTATTTAGTGGTGGTTTGTTCATTTTTTCCTTTCTATTTCATGTTCGGATTGAAAAAATTATTCATAGATTTCTATGTGAAACTTGTTATTTTTTAATTTAAGGTTTTAAAAGCTGAGACTTCACCCAATAGCGGTGGTCTTGTTTCAAGAAGTTATGTCTGCAGTAAGTAAGTCATTCTTACTTTTAAAGTGGGTTATGATCAAACTTACATGTGAGCCTTACATAAATGTTGTTGAATGGTTAGGCTCTGCATTTTGAGAGGAAAAAGCATGAATCTTAAGGGGAAAATAGGTTGTGATGATTAGTGGTGGAATATGCAACTATTGTAAGCTAGAAATGTGTTATATGGTGTTAATACATGTTTCAATGTGGTATGATAAAGAATTATAAGAATTATAAGCATCAAAGTGGTTGTTTGGGGTTGTTGGAGGGCAAACTGATTGACTAGTTAGGTCAAATCTGAAGTGCATTGAGTTATGGACTTATGAATTAGGTAGTAATATGGGCTGGTTAGGGTTTGAATATGATGATAAAAATTCAATGATGATAGATTAATAAAGATGATGGTCCAATATTTAGGTTTTTGGGGTGATCTAGTTTGTAGTTTAGGGTTAGGGTTAGGGTTAGGGTTTAGGTTTAAGATTAGGGTTTTGAATGTGGGATAAAGATGATGTTGATGAATGATTGTGATGATGGTGATTTGATGAAGAGATTTTGAGTATGATATGGAGATGATGAACATATGATAATAATAGAATTATTATCTAAGGTTGAACATAGAATAGTGAATAGGAAGAATAGGTTGAAGATAAAGTTGAAGATGATAAATGTTATGTTGAAAGTGGAAAATAGAGTTGAGTATTAGCATGGGTTTTAGATTTGTTTAGGGATAGTACTTAACCTCTAATTAAAACTGAAATACCCCAAAAACCCTAACTTAGGAACTATGGTAAAATAGGGATTTGGTAGGAAAATTTAAGAAAATAAATTACTTCATTAAATAAAGAGGAAATTAATTGAGGGAAATAAGGAGAAAATAATAAATAAATTATTTAGAAAATTTTGGACATTTTACTAATTAAAATGAAAGTGGAGGAAATTTTCCCAAAATAGCCAAAGTTAATCAAAAAAGAGAATTAAATTACTATTCGAATAAATTTTAAATATTCAAGAAAATAATTATATATATATATAAATGTATAACAACCCAAAAGCATCCTAAATAAGTTGTGCAAAATTCAAAATCCTAAAGAAATATCCTTCCCCCTTTTTTCCTTTTTCTTTCCCTTCTTTTTTCTTCTTCTTTTCCTTCTTCTGCCAGAATTAGGCCTCGCCCCGCCCAGACCCTTCCTTCTTCTCCTTCCCCCGGCCCAGCGTCGTCCGCTGGCCCCCGTACGCCCGCAACGCCTTGTTTCACCCTCGAAGCCGTCGAAATGCCGCGTCTCGCTTATGACCTTTGACTGTTGCCAGCCTTCGACGCGACACCGCATTTTCCTCCCATAACACCCAATACGCTGCGTTTGACTTACGGATCTTATAACCGCTGCCAAACCGGTCGGTTTCCCCCTATTTCCTTTCCTGCCATTCCCGTCCCTTTCTTTCCCAATTCAACCCAGCACAACCGTCCTTCCCCTCACGCATCCTGATTTCCTTTCCTTTTCCCGCACACCGCCAAACAAGCCTGCCAAACCACAGACCTGCGACCGGCTGCCACCACCGGACGGCGGCCTGCCCCACCTGCCCCCGCGTGCCGTCCTTCTTCCCTTCGTCGTTTTCCCCTCCTCAATTGCCTATAAATACCCCTCCCCGAACGGCCAAGGTAAGTCCTCCCCTCTGGACCTTGCCGAAACCCTGCCTCGCCGCCGCCAGATCATACACCCTTTCCGCCGCCTCTAGCAACCGCCACGACCACCGCCACGCACCAAAACCTTCCTTGTACCACCCTCCACGCAACCAAACCGTCGCTGCCCCCATTCCTACCCCGCACGAGCCACCACAATCGTGCGAATGTGCCACCCCAAAAAACGCCGCCGCCGCCTTGCGCCACCCTCTGCCGCCACCTCCGCCGTAATTAACCCCCGTTCCACCTCCCAAAGTGACCAGCAGGTCCTCCCCTACCTGCCCATACCATCCTTACTCCCTGCCTCCTTCTCCACCAACCTCCACCATCTTCCACTACCCTCCTCCACTTTCGGCCACCGCGTCCACCACCGCGCGCCACCACCTATCTCACACCACCACCCTCGTTCCACTCCCCTCTCCCTGTTGTCTCCTCCCCCACATCAAACTCCCCGTTTTCTCCTCTCATCTAACCACCACCTCCATCTTTTCCTCTCTTCTCCTCCCCCATCGCCGCCGCCGTCGCCTCCACGCGCCGCCGCCGAACCACCACCGACCCTAGGTGGTCTTCCACTCATCCCAAGCCTTAAACTTTATTTCCATACAGTTACTATTAAGTTAACTAATATTAATACCATTATGCTTATTATTATTATTATTCCTTATTATTATTATTAGTATTATTACCCTTATTATTATTATCATTTCTAATATTGTGACTTCAGATATTAAATTTACCATTTTTACTATGCTAACATCCCTTGGAACCCTAACTCCTATTATACTAAACTTTAGTTTTATTTTTTTTTATAAGTAATAATATTAACAACCCTATTATTATTATTATTATTATCTCTATAATCTTACTAAGGTTATTATTATTAGTACCTAACCATATTGGGTTTTTGTTATTGTTATTATTACTACTAGGGTTAGTATTGTTATTATTACTAATATTACCATCCTTAATAGTATTATTACTATTATTAGCTTTTACTATTACCACTACTATCACTATCTTCCTATAGTAGCATAAACGCTATTACTACAAGATTAGAACTAATGGGTTTCACAATATAAGGGTAACAATTAGTATCAAAAATAAATACATTTTGACTAGTAATGGCTAATACACTAACTTTAAGATAAAAACCCTAGTTTTTGTATCATACCCACTTTAGTAATATAAACCATAATCCTAAACTAGAATAAGGGATGACGGTACTTTGAGGGAAACTAATACTTAGCTTTTCCCCCTTTTCATAGGTGACCCCGAACCGAACCCTAAGGAGCCAGAGAAGCGTGCTCCAAGCCCGGTGCCTACCTAGGTAAGGACGAAGCTATGGCCTTGTTCTATGTGTGATGTGTTGATGGATGATGAGTATGCCATGTTAATGTGTATTTAAGGATGTCTTGTGAATAACCCATTTGGTGTAGCGCAGCATGGATAATGAGCTATGTTGTGTGTGCCTTATACTATACGTGTATGACATGTTCTATGTTTGATGTTGGTGTTGATGATGTGACTTGTTATGGCCCTCTAGGACATGCATGCTAGGGTTTGGGTAGTGTAATACCCCGTATTTTTAAAATCCAGATTTATTAAGTTTAATGATTTTATTAGCGTAATTTGATGTAAATAATTAATTATTTTAATTTCGATTCGTTTTATGGATTTATGGATGATTTTGAATTCATAATTGAATGTAATTAATCATTGTCGTTGCGAACCATTCTAGACAAATTCGTTCACGACAATGATTTTATTATATTCTTATGATTTCGATCTTCGGTTAAAAATATATATTCCCGTTCTGTCTCGTATTTTGGTTTTTTTATATTTTTAATTCGTTTTCGATTATATCTTCGTCATGTGATTACGACTTTGTTTTGAAGTTATATTTTGTTAACGAAATATATTATTTAAATTATAGAATTTCTATTTAAATAGTTAAATTTATTTTAATAATTTTATTCGTAGAAAATATTTCCGACTTTAAATTTATTCATTTTTGGTAATCTTTAATATTTTTGGAAAGTTTTAAATTAAAAAGATTTTCGGAGTTTATTTATGAAATTCTTTCTGGAATTAATTCTCTTTCGTTTTATGCGTTTTGATTTATGGAAAACCGATTTCGGAAATTATTAAAATTTGTCTTGATTTATTAGAATTTGACTTAAACATTTTATTATATACTTTTAAATAATTTTTCGAGGTCTTATAATACATTTCCGTTAATAATATAAATTTTGTGTTCGTTGTTAAATCATTCTGAAAATGTTTTCAAAATTCTTTATATAGCCTTTTTACTAATTTTAAGCCTTCGGATCCGGTCAAAATAAATTTTTGATTAAATAAATTTTAGATAAAATATTCTACTAATATTTTGATGTTTTTGGTATTTTATCTAATGTGTATTTGTAAAAAAAAAAAAAAACCCCGCACCCTGCCCCGACCGGCGCCCCCCTCCCTTCTTTTTCTTCTCTCTTCCCTTTCCCCGACCCCCTGTCTCGCAACCCTAACCCTAACCCTAGCCAACTCCCCCTCGCGCCTCTCCATCTACCAGCACCGTCGACACAATAGCAGCAGTCGAAGCCACGCCCAGCAGCGCACAGGAGCAGCAGCGGCGGCAGAGCGTAGCAGCAATGAGCCGCACCGCTTGCGCTACCGCCCGGTCACCGGCGAGCTCGGGCGATCACCGGCGAGCAGTCCTTAGCCTCCGACGAAGCTTCCCCAGCCTTCCTTGCCCCGATTTGTCAGTTTTTCGTTTGGTATAATTTCCGGAAAAAAAAACCCTAACCTTGTTTTGATTAATTGGGTATGAATTAGCTTATAAAAAGCTAAATTGATTGTTTGCTTATGTATGTATATGCTGTAAGATTTATTTGGATAGATTGATTATATGGTTATGTTGAGATTTTGGAAAATTTGGATTTTTAGCCGGGTTATGCCCAAATTTTTCGGATCCGCTCGTTTTTGCGATTTCGGACAAATTGATTATACAATATGTTTTAAAATGTATCCAATTTCATTTTGGAACCGTCAATTTGAGAAATTTATGCAGGTCTTATCGGAATTTGATTCCTAGGTCAAATTTCGGGTATAATGAAATTGGGTCATATAATTGTGCTATTCCACTCAATTGATTTTATAATATTGTTTAAAATGTATTTAATTTTATATTAGAAGTGTTGATTTGGAAAAATTGTGCGTAATTGATCGGAATTGGATTTTTAGGTCAAAATTCCTGCGGGTTTAAATTTGTTTGGGTAATTGGGTTATTTTATTCAATTAAATATATAAATTACATTAGAATATGTTTAATTACATTTTCGAACAGTCAATTGATATGTTTTGGCAAGAATTGATCGGATTTGCGTTCCGGGCCCAAAAACCCTAATTGGGCTAATTGTGTATTTCTTTTACTAGTTTTGAGCAATTGATTATTTGATATGTTATAAAATGTGTTTAATTTGCATTTCTAAACATTCAATTTGATTGAATTTATAGAATTTTAACGAATTGTATTTTCGGGCCTAAAACCCTAAATTTCAAGTGAGATTATGAAATCGATTACTTGTATTGTTGTTTTTCGAAAATTGAATGTATAGAAATGGTTGAAATGGTATTAATTGCTTTCTAATACCTTTAATTTGAATTAATTGATTTGAATTACCTGTGTTTATGTCGTAGACTCTTAAACCCTAATTTTGAAAATTGATCATCTGGAATTGATTTATTGGAAGATTGTTTGTTGAATTTGATTGTCTAGATTTATCTAAAATTAGTTTAATTGTGTTTTAAACTATCAATTTGAGGTAATCAAAGTGACTTGGCCGATTTGTGGTTTAAGTATTAAAAACCCTAATTTTCGGAGATGATTTTATAAAATTGATTTTTGCTACGTGTATTTTATCTAATCGAATTCTATCTTTGGGTTTTAAACCATTTAAATTCTATTTTAACCTAATCGGTTTGGATTTGGTTCTATGTAAATGGTTGGGTTATCTATTTAGTTGTAGAACCTAATAAATAAGTTATTTTTGATAAATTAACCTATGATCGATTATTCTTTCTCGGGCTTTCCAAATTAAGTTGAAATGTCCCGAGTGATATTTGTATTAATCCGTTTTGATTTAGTTTTAACCTTAAATCTTAATAAAGCTATGCTATTAAATTTTAAGTTTTGGACACATTTTCTAAGAAGGATTATTTGTGTTGTTTGTGCCTATTTAATTAGAATATGTGGATTATTGATTGATATGATAGTTTCTAATTTAGTTTTCGATTTCTATCGGGTCTAGGAAAGCTTTCTCGTGGATCCACGAGCTAGGGATCTCTCTCCCTCTTACGTCGCTTA
Organism: Tamarix chinensis; assembly: GCA_030549775.1. Classification (NCBI taxonomy): domain Eukaryota; kingdom Viridiplantae; phylum Streptophyta; class Magnoliopsida; order Caryophyllales; family Tamaricaceae; genus Tamarix; species Tamarix chinensis. The sequence continues at coordinate 38,710,278 of CM060173.1, read as the reverse complement.
GCTAGCTTCAGATCAAGGTAAGTCCTCTACTTACCTCTACTTATGGGTATTTTGTAAGGACTTAACTAAGGCCACTTGGGTGCATCGCATGATTTACCTGTCTTGTATGCTTTGTGCGGTTGTATGCTATAATCCTGTGTATTATCTATGTATTTGTGTAGCGCAGCATGGAACCGAGGTACGTCCCCGTGTTTTCGTCTTTGTGTACTAATATGTTGTGGAACAAGAATGATGTGATGTGATGTGATGTGACCCTACGACATGCATGCTGGGTTATGTGAGGAAGTGTGGTGAAGTGGGGACTTGAAAAAGAAAAATAAGCGGTTAAAATAACCAAAGGGAAGTACGTTGGCTAACATAGGTATGGATGAGCTAAGGAGTTCACCATTTGTGAGACGATGAGGAGAAGGTGGAATTAAATAAACAAAAGAGTGGGAATAAATTAAGGTTGCATGGGGGAAATTAGGGTTTGCATGGTGGTATTATGGTTGGTATGGTGGTATTAGGATGTGTATGGTGGTATTGATGATTGTATGGTGGTATTAATGGCTTATGGTGGTATTAGGGTTTGTATGGTGGGGTTAGAGTTTTGCATGGAAATTAATGATTGTATGGGATTTAGGGTTTGTGTGAAAAGTTCGAGAGGTTGCATGGGATGCGTAACGTCTGCGTGGGAGCAAAATTTACCTATGAAAGGCTGATTTGGGGTGTAAGGAAGGTAATGCAAGTATTATTTGGGTGTTTAACTATTTTGGACAGGGAATAGTGCGTGGAGTATTATAAGGGTTTGGAGGAGACAGAATTAGGGTTTGGAGTGATTAACTTTGGGTCGTTGTGATTAAGTAGGGTTGGAGTAGCTAATTGTGAATTGCTGAGGGTAATTAAGGTTTGGGATGGCTAAGTATGGTTGTTATGGTAAAATAGGGTTAAGGCACGGTTTGGTGTGGTCAATTAGGGTTCGTTATGGCTGCTTAGAGTTGTTTGGTGTTATCATGTGTATTATTGATTAAGTGTAGTTATGAATGTGGAATTTCATTGTTTGTGATGTGTAAGTATGAAGTGAATGATTTATGCATGTCAAGGGCTTGATGTGAATTCAATAAGACACTGATAAGACATTAACCACGTAAAGCGAAATATGTCGAGCCGAGCCTGTGATCCGGTCCACCGGCTATAATAGTGGATCAGAGGCGTTTTGCCCTGTGCGATTATTTTCCGGTCCACCGACTATAATAGTGGATCAGAGACGTTCTGCCCTGTGCGATATCTTCCGGTCCACCGGCTATAATAGTGGGGGATCTCGTGCTCGACAAACCAAACGTATAAGTTAATCCATGGGAAAGCTACTAAGTACTTAAAGCGAAACACCATGTGAGTTGGGGCTGTGATTCGGTCCAGCGGCTATAATAGTGGATCAGAGGCGTTTTTCCCTGTGCGATTATTTTCCGGTCCACCGGCTATAATAGTGGATCAGAGGCGTTCTGCCCTGTGCGTATATTTTCCGGTCCACCGGCTATAATAGTGGGGCTCCCGCGCTCACATGGATTATTAAAGAATATGTGTGAAATGAACATATTATTAATGAGAATAAAGAACAAGTCTAATTGGACCATGGTCAGCTTTTATTGTCTATATTACCACATGCTGCTTATGTGCATAATGAGTCACTTATTATTTCGGTTATTCCACGCTTATATGTTAAATGGGATGTTGCATATGTTTTATATGTTACTATGAGTGTATGGCGAGATTCATGTTGTGGGTTGTGAGTATGTATGTTATCGTATTAACGTATTGTACTATAATTTAATATGCACTTGATGATATCCCTCCTATAAGGTAGGGTAGCGAGACTTACTCAGTATTGGACCCGTACTGATACTACACTGATTGAATGGGTCCTGTGATGATCCACCAATGGTGGGGAGCAGACCTCTTGTGTAGGTTGATACTGAGTTGGGGTGGAAGACTTGACTTGAGTGAGTAGGCGATCCGGATAATTATCCTTCGGGATTTGTTTGTTTAATTGTATTCATCCTTTGGAAGTTGCAAGTATTGTATTTAAATTTCCAAGAATTTTGTAATTGACTTTTAATTTCTCGTAACGTTGTTATGCTTTAAAATTTGGATTTAATTGTTTGACAGGTTTTAGACTTACATCTAACATGAGATAGATGGTTGACATTTATCTTGTGTTAGATGTGGCGGTAACATTTCTCAAATTCGCTCCTAGCTTCCGCTTTAATCTTTCAAAAAAAAATTTTTCAGGAGTGAAATTTGGGGGTGTTACAGGTAGCATGAAATGATATAAAAAGAACAACAGGAAAGTGGACGTTTGGGGAAGTTGCATGGGGGGACTAGACCTTGCATGGGCATGATCCTTACGTGTGAAAAGTTGATTTGGGTTGTAAGTAAGAGCTTGGGAGAGTCTTGGAATGATTGGAGACTTAGTATGAAAAATAGTACGTAAGTTGGTGCCTAAGAGACCTTATTAGGGTTTTATGTGTAAGTGGGGGTTGGAGAGTCTGCATAGAGTGCTTAAATTATGCATGGGAATGAATCTTACGTGAGGAAAGTTGATTTAGGAAGTGAATAAAATAATGTCAAAGTTATGGACCCATTGGAGACTTGGGTGCAAAATTTTACGTGGGTCAGTGTAAGAGAGTCTAAGGGTTCCAATTAGGGTTTTTGGGAGGAAATTTGCAATCTGAAGGGTACAAGGGTAAAAATGATCAAGGAGGGACGGAGTGTGGGGTTGAGAGTGATAACTCACTTATATAAAGGATGAGTGAGAGTTTCTAAATGAGATAAGAGATTTTGGGGTGAAAGAGGGAGGTTATTTGTTGAAGAAGTAAAGTGCTAGAGTTTGGTACGGCCAACTAGGGTTGGCGTGCTCAATTAGGGTTTTGAGGTGGCCTACTAGGGTTTTGCCGGTCACATGCGAGATCGAGGAGTAAAGTGATATGCCTTGGGGTTTGACCAAATAAGGGTGAGATGTGGGGTGAGGAACGAAGTAATGGTAAGGTAAGTGAGAAGAAGTTCGGCCACGTAGGTCCAACTAAGGTTTCCAAGGGGAAACCCTAGAGGTTGAGAATAGGCGGGGTCAACGTCATAGGGTGTTGGGCTTGACTGATACTCTTAGGAGTGGGCCTTTTATTAGGTGTTAGCATAGGGGAAAGAATGACGGGATGATAAGGGGGGGAAAGTGTCTCAACACATGAGATGGGCCCACTTGAGAGGCAAGCATTAGTATGTTGTTGGCATGCATGTTAAGGGTGGAATGTGCTTCAATAAGACACGGATAAGACACTAACCATGTAAAGTGAAAGATTGTTGAGCCGAGCCTAGACCGGTCCACCGGTAAATAATAGTGGCCAGGAGCCGGGTGCCCTGGAGACCAGTCCACCGGCAAATAATAGTGGTCAGGAGTGTTCTGCCCTGAGTGTATACTTTCCGGTCCACCGGCTATAATAGTGGGGGATTTCGTGCTCGACAAACCAAAGTAAGTAAGTTAAACCATGGAAAATACACTAAGCAGTTACAGCAAAACACCATGTGAGTCGGTGCCAGACCGGTCCACCGGCAAATAATAGTGGCCAGGAGCATCTTGTCCTGGAGACCAGTCCACCGGCAAATAATAGTGGTCAGGAGCATTCTGCCCTGAGTGTATACTTTCCGGTCCACCGGCTACAATAGTGGGGTTCTCGCACTCACATGGACTACTAAAGAATACGTGTGGATTGGACCTATTATTAATGAGAAGAAAGAATAAGTCACTAGGAAAGTAACCAGACCTTATCATGTGTGTTATCGTATGTCACCTATGTGTTTATACTTGTATCATGTGTTCTATGTGTTGGCCTTAGCTCGTCTGTTACCTTACTCAGTACGTAGCGTATTGATTACCCATTTCATAGGTGCTGCTCATTCCCACGAGTAGAAGACCCATCTGACCTTGTGCAGGTAGGAGATCATGTTTTCGATGCCTACAATACCTACGAGGCATCGGGTGGGGCCGAGTGTTGAGCCTATCCTGGTTGGGGCCGAGAACGAGTTCCCCGAACTCTTTTACTATCCTAGTTCCGTTTATCTTGAGTTAGCCGTATTTGTATTATGTTCGTATTTTGGAGTGGAACTCTTAAGTTGTAATCTTAAACAATATTCTGTCCATGGTCGACTCTTGTTTCATGAATGATTTATGATGGCTATGAACTTCTATTTTTTTATGGTTCTTACTAACGATGGTTTGAGTTAGCCTTAGCACTTAGTATCGGGACGGTAGGAGTGAACCGGTCCGGTACTAAGTGTGACGGTAATACTCCCAAGTTTACGGTTTTAAATCTTTCGCTTATGCTAAACCTTTCGATTTAAACGAAATTTTTTAGTAGTAAATTTGGGGGTGTTACAAAAACAGACAAAGTGATTAAGGGTTTCAATAATACCCACTCACATAAAATTAATTATGATTGAAGAGAATTCACATAGAATTCAAATAAAGAATAACTTATATTTTCATTCAATTTTGCTATCCATATGAACTTATAGCCCTAAGTATTTTATAGAATATTTGCACCTCCTTAATATTACAAGATAGTTCTAATTAATTAGGAATAAAAATATGATATTATCAAGCCCCATGCAATGTCTTATTCCCCACTCCATGTACATCATATAAGATAAATTGTATAAGATAGAATAAGATAGAATCCCCTTAAAAGGTTACTTTATGCTCTAGCCAAACATAATGCAAATAATTAGAAAAATAATAACACACTAAATAAATATAAGCACAAGCTATTAAGTCTAAAAAAAATTCCCATGCATCCCATTGATGCCATACACATGCCTCTCTCATATTGACTTGTTTTGCAATTTTTGTCCATAACTAGGAATGTAATCATCAGTTTTATCTTTAAATTTGTATGGTATTCCCTTTAGGTAAAGGAAAATAGGTTCCAAAACAATAAATGCTAATTATTGATCATTTTCTCCTACATCATTATCCTCTTCTTGACTTGAATTTTTTGTAAATTTGCATCTCTATATTAAAGACTAATATCTCCAACATTGAATGTCCTAGATACCCTAGCATATGAATCAGGTAAATCTTGGTCATAAGAACTTTCTCCAAATTTTCAAATTATTTTAAAAGGACCATCCTCCCTTGGCATAAACTTACTTTTCCTTAGATTAGGACACCTCTTCTTCTTTAAGAGCATCCATACCAAATATTTCGGCTAAAATACATGTCGACTCCTATGCCTTTTTGCTCTTATCTTGTATACTTCATTTGCCTTCTCAATTTTGTGCTTGATTTTTTATCTAATTTTATGAAAAAACTCTACTCTCTCTTGTACATCATAATTCTTCATTTCACCTTTCCTCAATGGTACCATATCAATCAGCATGTATGGATTAATACCATAAACTATCTCAAATTGAATAGAGCTTATTGTTTGTTAAGGACTTCTATTGTGAGTAAAATGTAGATGTGTTCACTTAACATCCCAATCCTTATCACTCTTACTCACCAATCTCCCTTATAAAAGTACCCAATGTTCTATTAGTAACTTTGGTTTGACCATTTGTATAAGGATGATGTGACGTACTACATAGAAGCTTAATTCCTAGCATATGTCATAATGTCTTCCAAAATAAATTAAGAACTTCACATCTCTATCCTAAACAATGCTCCTTCAAATCCCATGCAATCTCATGATCTCCTTGAAAAACAAATCCTTAGTATGATTAGCATCGTCAGTCTTGTAAAATGGAATAAAATGAGCCAGCTTGAAAAATTGATCCACAACCATAATAGAATCTTTGACACTTTGCGTCCTTGGAAATCCTAAAATAAAATCTATAATAATACCTTCCCAAGGTTTAGTAAGCATGGATAAAGGTATATATAACCCTTTGTGAAAGACACTCTTGATCCTTTGATATGTAACTATAATACCCCAAAATTGTAAAACCTAAAATTTAATAATTAATCCTTATTTGAAATAACTTAATATTAAATTATTAATTTTATTATTTTATGGCCTTTTGATTTTTAAAAATAGATATGATTATTTGATAGATTAAAATAAATTTTTTTATTTTATCATACTAATTTTGTTTAAATTAATTTCCAAAAAACATAATATAATTTCCTCTTAAATTAATATTATAAATTTTCGAGAAATTAATTTATTAAAATAATTTCTTCATCTAAATGATTTCTAACCCTAATTCCAAAAATTATTTTACATTTCTTTTCCCCCTTTTCTTTTTCCCTTTTCCTTTTTCTTTCTCCTTTTCACTTCCTTTTCTTTCTTTCTTTTCTCCTTTCCCTAGGCCAATCGGCCTTCTTCCTTCTTTTCCTTCCCACTGGACCGCTAGCCTTTTCCCCCCTCCTCACTCGTCTAGCAGCCCCTCCTTCCTTCTTTTCCTTCTTTCTTTCCTCCCCTAGTTGGGTTATCCAAACCTTCTATTCTTTTTTCTTCCTTCTCCCTCGTGCATGGGCCTGCCTACATTCCCGCTCTTCTTCGTCTTCCTTCTCTTCCCTATTTATTGAGCAAAACTCCCCCATGCCTACACCTACTCCCCCTACACCTGCCCTTTTGCACCTACCATTGTATCCCTATCTTCACCCCCTCTCTCCCACCCTTTTCCTTCTAATTTTATCCACACACACCTTTACACAAATACGACTACAACCCCTTATTTTTCCTCTTCTTTTTCCTTCCTTCCTTCTTATTCTCCCTTCCTTGCACCCATCTTCCAATCCCAACTGTTATCTCCGCTGCCCTAGCCCACCACTCTCTAACCCCCATCCCCACCTACACCCTACCACCCTTCCTTCACTGAGCCACTACCCTAACTCCCCTCTACCACTCCCTTAAACCTATTTAACTAGACTACCTCCCTTTTCTTCTAACTTTCTTCTTCCCCTATATTTTCTCCCCCTTTTTTATGCATGCAGGGTGAGATTTGCTACATATTTTGAGATTACTCAACAAATCTTTGAGGTATAATATAGTTAGTATTAGTATGCATTTAATAAGATTTTTGATAAAAATCTACTCTTTTAATTTTCTAATACTAATATACTAATTTTGGATATTTTTTTCTTAGTACAAAATTTTACTAATAAACCTTAAGCTCTCCAAATGGGGTACTGATAAATTTTATTTATTGCTTGAAATATGGTAACTGTTACCCTACTAAAATGTATAGATTTACATATGCTAGCACATTAGGGTTTTGGATGTCTTTTATGTATATAATATGTCTTGCTAAACATCTTATGATTTTAATGTTATGTTGGAAGGTAGAATGAAAAGCATGCCATTATATGAAATGTGATATGTGTGGAAATTGTGGGCCTCGTTGTTTGTAATGCTGATATGAACCTGATGAGCATTTAAGTAATTTTTTTTATACGTAGGTTGTGACATTAAAAAATGTGCATGGTAGGTGATAATGGGTATTAATAATGAATAATAAGGGTGTGTGGTGTTAGGTGACGCATGTGGACCATGGGTGTTAATATTTTAAGTAGAAGGGTATTTTAGTGAATTTGCATAAGAAAAGGGTAATTTGGTAATTTAATAAGTAAAAGGGGTATTTTGGTAAATTTACATGAGAAAGGGGATAATTTGGTAACTTAATAAGTATGGTAGTTTGGTAATTTGAGCATGCAAAAGGGGTAACTTTATAATTTTATGAATAAGAGGGTAATTTGGTAATTTAATAAGTAAGAAGGGTATTTTGATTTGGTAAGTTAGTAAGTAAGAAGCGTATTTTAGTAATTTACATGAGAAAGGAGTAACATGGAAAGTTTATCAATAAAAAAATTAAATTGGTAATTAGACCACTCAAAGGGATATTTTGGTAATTTAATAAGTATGAAGGATATATTAGTAATTATACAAGTATAAAGAGTAATTTGTTAATATAATAAGTATGAAGGGAATTTTGGTATTTAAATTAGTATGAAGGGTAATTTGGTAATTTAATAAGTATGAAGAGTGTTTTGGTAATTATACAAGTATGAAGGATAATTTAGTAATTTGGCAAGTAAAAGAGTATTTTGGTAAATAAGCAAACGAGAGGGGTAATTTAGTAATTTTGTAAGTGACAAGGGGTAAATCAGTAATTTATGTATACATGGCAATCGATTTAATAAACCTCCATAATAAGTCACGAGTTTTGCTAAATAATAGAATAAGGGTTATGGCCTTAGTATCACTTGTTTAAGTATAGTCATGTATATTATAAGGATAAGGTATTTTAGTAAATTAGTATATATCATAAGAAAAAGGCATGGTGTAGGGTTAAATGGATAATTTAGGGTGTGCTATGATTTCAATCTCATAATCATGCAAGAGGTGTCTTAATTATTAATTATGCATAGAAATGTGTGTTGCATGTCCTAGAAGTACATGCTAGGGTTTAGGTATTCAATGGTCATTTGGTGTGTAGAGTACATGACTCTATAACCAATAGTATAACTATGATACAATAAACTATTATGGAATTTGGATAAGTAAAAATGAATTATTTGATGGAAGTAGATGATAAGATGAGACCTTATCCTTAGGGGCATTTTGGTCATTTTGACCTATAATGCCTATTAATAAGAATTGAAACTTAAGATGGCCTTAGTGGACTATAGAGTTGGCATGGACAATAACGTTAATAAAGATTTCTTAATAATAATAGAATCAAGTATCAATGAACAAGTATGTGAATAATGTGTCTCTTGTGGTCACCTTAATTATGATACTAATAATTAAAGTGGAAGGCTTTATGATCGGGAATGGTTGTTCTTTAGGGGTTGCTACCCTAAATATATTGTTAGCCCAGGATTATTTTGGATTTTGTTGTTGTGTCTTTATGCCCCAACTTGGCCCTATATCTTACTCTATTTAGTTGTCAAAACCTACTAAGGGGGTATGCATACTTATGGATTAAGTGTCATTATCGCTAGGGTACTATGTGTCCTTGTGTAATAGTGTAACAAGGGTACCTTTGTATCTCTAGGTTAATAGTTAGAGGATATTGTGTTGCTTGTACGTGCCAGGGTACACTATTATTATAGTGTACCTTTGTATCCTTAGATAGTTAGAGGATTAAGTGTCATTATCGCTAGGGTACACTATTATTAATTTATTATAGTGTACCTTTGTCTCTAGGTTTATGATATCCCCCTCAAGTTAAATAAATGGAATTGATGTGTTATTTAATTAGAAAAATACTAATGATTTAAAGTAGAAGTTTATTGATCCAAGCCCAAACCAATCCACAAGTGAGAATAGTGGCCGGGAGCCTTTTGCCTTGGAGTCCAATCCACAAGCAAATAATAGTGATAAGGCGCATTCTACCTAGGAGTTGTATTTCTGATCTACCAGCTATAATAATAGTGGAACACCACATGAGTTGGGGCGAGACTAATCTAACTGCGATATTAGTGGCTAGGAGCATTTTTCCTTAATGATCGATCCACGGCCAAATAATAGTGGCTAGGTGCATTCTTCTCTAGAGTTGTATTTCAAATCCACCGGTTATAATAGTTAGGGATCCTAAGTTCAATGACTAAACCATTGATGATAATAAATCATGCGAATGATACTAAACATTTATAGTGGAACACCACGTGAATCGAGGCCAAACCCATCCATTAGCAAGAATAGTGGCCTAGAGCATTTTTCCTTAGGGGTTGATCCACCGACAAATAATAGTGGCCGGGTGCGTTCTACCCTAGAGGTGTATTTCTGATCCACTAGCTATGATGGTGCGATTCTTATACTTATGTGGATATAATTCAAGAGATGGTTATGAATAATATTTAATCAATGTCTTAAACCTAGATAATGTTGATTTCCCCATTATGATCTATTACTATGGTATATATGTGGCCTTGGTGCCTGCCTCTCTTGGTAAGTACTGGAAATGCTAAGTAAATGGACTTTATGATATATAACTCTTTTGTGTGAGGCCATCCAATGTTTGTTGTGTTTATTTCCATGCATTATGTATGTATTGTTCTTATGTTTTAATGATGAGTTGCATGTGGGCCCTAGATTTTAGTTTTGTATAAGGGGTTACTCAGTACATTGTACTGAAGGGTTCCTTTTGTGGGTCCCTACCTATTCAGTTTGCACTCTCCTTTACATGTTAGCCAATGACTGCTATTCAAGTTCATTTTGGGTTAAGAGTTCAAAGAGTGTCCGGTTAGTATCTGAGTTTAGCTTTTAAGCTTACTTCTTTTCTTGTATTAATGGCTTTATTTCTATAACCACTAATAGTTGATTTTATTCTTATAATGTAATTTAACGCGCAACTTTAATTTAGTTTTATAACTTGGGTTTGAGTAAAATTTGTTCTCTTTTTTTAGCCTCAACACTTGGTACTAGAACGTTAAAAATAAACCGGTCGATATTAAGTGTGGTAGTAGCATCTCAAAAATATAGTGTACTTGCTTACACATTTCTTTTAATAAAATAAAAAAAATCGGTAGAGATTTTTTGGGGTATTGTAGTAACATACTTAGCCATGATAGTTTGCACTCCTTTTTGTGGTCTTGGCCAATAAAAATACTCTTGCAATATCTCCAAAGTCTTGTGAACTCTAAAGTGTCCTGCAAGACCTCTTTCATACATCTCTTTAATTAGAAAATCTTGAATTGATGTCTTAGGCACACACAATTAATTTTTCATGAATAAGTTTCCATCATAAAGAACATAAGCTCCACGACTTCTATGTTTCTTGCACTCTTCAAAAATCAAAGAAAAATCATCATGAATGTCATGCTCAATATCTCTTAAAGGAAATAATTCAGGTGTCAACTAATCTAGAAAACATCTTCATACTCTCTCAACACTTGTTATAATTTTGGTTCAATACTAGAATTGTCCCCTCGCTGGACTTCCTTCACTAGTAATACATATCATACTTCCTTCATCTCACACTCCTTAAGAATCAAAAACTCCTCTTTTCTTTCTCTCTTTTTTTTTCTCCTTTTTCTTCTCCTTCATTTTTATTCATACATTTGGCTCCCTCAAGCCTTTCACCCCTCAAAATCGAGCTCCCTACATCTATATTAGGCTTAAGTCTAAACTTCTTTTTGCCTTTGCACACCACATAATCATTAAGGACTCCATCATGTGTAACCTTCCTATTAATTTGACAAGGTCTTCTAAAAACAATATAACAATCATCCATAGGTAGAATATTGCATAAAATATCATGAAAATAATTTTCAATTTTAAAAGAGATAAGAGCTTGTTTGTTTACCCCTTATACCTTTGAAAATATCATCAATTGTTCTTGTCTCTTTTAAAATTGAAGTGAATATAGCCTTAGATGATCCATGGTCTCCAATCCAAGCATTCTCACCATTCTTTCACGAGCAACATTAGTACAAGATCCACTATCAATGATAATTTCACACACTTTATCTCCAACTCTACACTTAGCTTTAAAAGTCTTCTCCCTTTTTGTAGGTTGAGGTTATTGTTACACTTGAACCACCCTTTGCAATACATAGCAATTTGCATATCCATCTTATGAAGCATATTCCAATGTATCAATTCCTTCTTCAAGTTCTTCATTAAATTATTCATTTTCCTTATCACAAACCTCTATGCCAACTATCTCCATCTATTTCAATTCCTTTTGATTTGGACATTCCCTAGCCTAGCGACCATAGCCTCTATAATTGAAACATTACTTTTTCACCTTATCAACCACCTTGTATTTTCCATTATGTTCATGATTGAAATTTCTATTATTGTCTTAAATTATGGCTTGAGAAGTTGATGACTTCAAAATCCCCTAAAACGTTGAACCATATTGTGCATTGATGGACTTGCATGGTGGCTTTGTTCTCTTCAACTACTTGTCATATTTAGTTACTAATTTTGCAAAATCGCCAAATAACTCATAAGGATATATCTTCACCTTCTCTCTAATATTCATATTTGGACCTCCAATAAACCTAGAAAATCTTTTTTTTAAATATAAGAAGATCAAACTTTATTAAGCAATAGAATTAGTACAACTTAGTTCCCAAAGTCTATCTAAACACAGCCTTACATAAAGCCTACTCCTACTCATACGTGGAGCTAAGTACTTAGTTGAGACAATACATATAATTTTCTTAATAAGGTCCTTCCATCTAAAATTTATTTTTGAAAAAATATTGGAATTCTTGGCAATCCAACATTCATATATGCACACTGCACATAGTGGACGAGCTCATTGAATCTTCTTTTTTGTGACCCTTGTTCTTTGAGCAAGAATTACCATCATATTAGGCCATCTCTGGGTTATCCCTTTCAAACCAGTAAATGCATAGGCATTCTTTAAGAGATTGTTCATTCCTAAAAAAGCAAATAGAAGATGGGGGAGGGTTTCATTGGCATCACAAAAATAGCATGTTAGATCCTCCACATTTGAATACTTACTAAGATTATCCTTAGTGGGGAGCTTTTTATAAGCAACAATCCAAAGTAGGATCTTGTGTTTTGGGCTAGCATTATTCATCTAGATAGATTTCCACCAATTCACTAGATTACCTCTATGCCTAAGATGGTCATAAACTCCACTAACTTTATATGTCTAAGAAGAAGTGAAGGTGTGTAAGACAAGTTGGAGAGTTTCTCTGATCTTGAACAACTTCTTAACAATCCATGATGGAGTGGTTGGAAGATTAGCATTCCGTATGGACTCTCCTCTTATATAGAAACTATGAATCTATTTAACCCATAGACAATTTATGTCCTATGCTATATGCCACAAGTGTTTTCCCACTGTTGCTATGTTCCACACTTGAAGATCCAGCATCCCCAGGCCACCCTCCTATTTTGGAAGACACACAATGGACCAAACAGTCAATGCTCATTTGGAAGGCCTAGCTTTCCCTGTCCATAGAAAATTTCTACATAAAATTATAATCTTAAGGATGAGCTTTTTAGGAAGGATAAGAATCTGGATCTAATACATCTGAATACCATTGATGATTGATCTAAGGAACTACATTCTTCCTACATAGGATAATAGTCTTGTGGACTAGGGTTGCATCCTGCTAGTGCTCTTCTCAACAAAACCATCATCTAATTTGATCTAAAATGAGTGGAAGAAAAAGGGATCCCCAGATATTTAAAAGGCATTGTACCCTCAGGGAAAGAAAGGAATTATGTAATATGATGCTTCACCATCTCTGATACCCCTCTAAAATAAATGGAACTTTTCCGTGGGCTAATGTGCAACTCTGATGTACTACTGAACTGATGGAATTAATTCATTAGTAAGGTGACTGAATTTAAATCACCGCTAAACAATATTAGTAGGTCTTCAGCAAAGGAGAGATTAATGATGTGCAACCTTTTACATTTTGTGTGCCCTCTTGATAGATACTCTATGGAAAAGACAAATAGATAAGGTGAAAGTTGGTCCCCTTGCCCTAGCCCTCTTTGTGCTTGGAAGGGAGAAAGCATATCATCAATAATAGTGAGGGTATATTTAACATAGGTCACACAGGACATAACTAGCTTAACCAAATGAGGAGGAAAAATTAACACCAAAAGGAATCTCTCCGATAATTTCCAATTGATTGAGTCATAGGCCTTCATGATATCAACCTTCATCATGTACACAGGGGAAGTATGCTTTCTACTGTACATTCTTAAGAGTTCACGAGCCAGAAGAATGTTATCTCCTATAGCCCTCCCCTTGACAAAAGCTGATTGTGAAATGCTTATTATACTAGGAAAAATAAGTTGAATTCTTGCTGCTAATACTTTGGATAAAATCCTATAAAGGACAGAGCAACAAGAAATAGGCTTGAAATATATGACTTTGCTGGGAGGGTCATGCTTAGGAATAAGCATAAAAATAGTGGGGGTGATAAAAGATTGAATTATACCTCATAAGAAGATTTCGTTGACAAACTGACAGATATCCTCCCCAATTATGGCCTAGGAAGTTTTAAAAAAGCCTATAGTGAACTCATCTAAACTAAGAGCCTTTGTGTTTCCTATGAAGAACAAATTTTTTTTACTTCAGTGTAGGTTATAGGCTTGAGGAGATCATGCTACTAATAAGGATTGGGAGTGGCCCTTTGCTGCAAAAGATTGATATCCACCTGCTGAGCACTGGGATCAATTGACTCAGTGCCTAAAAGGGATTTATAATATTCACTAAAAGAAAATATGATTGATTCAAGATCCACAGCCCAGCCTTCATACATGTTCTGAACCTTTGAAATTCCTCTTTTATTCTACCTTGCTTTCATGGTAGCAAAAAATAACTGGTTGTTAGAATCCCCCAAATGTAACCATTTGATACCTGATTTTTGCTTGTGGAAACTTTCCTCACATTTAACATAATGTTCATACTTCTTCGAATAATCCTTTTGCTCCTTTTATAACTTGCTACAAGTAGGATGATTTTTAACTCTTTCTTGGATAACAGTAAGATTCTATCTTTGTTCAGCTACTGTTTGCATGATGCCACCAAACATTGCTTTGTTCAATTCTCTACACTTGTGTTTTAAATGGTGCATGGCATTTTTATTCTTGGTAAATAAAGAGTAGTTATTAGAACTATGCCAGACCTTGGTCACAATATGAACAAAATTCTCATCATATGTCCACTTATTAAAGAATTTGAATCTATCCTTTGATGAGGCTTGAGAGGATTCAGACACACCATAGCAAGACTATAGTCTGAGAAAAGGGAATATTGGAAATCCACTGTTGCATTAGTGTATTTTCAAACCATTTAATGTTTCCCATAACCCTATCAAGCTTACACATGATTTTTTCATCCCCAATCTGTATGTTAGACCATGTGTAAGTGTGCCCTGTATAATGTAGATCATCAATCATTATATTCTTTAGACAAAACTTAAAATTCTCCACATCCCCAACATCAAGCCCTACACCTTGAAAATTTTCATTCAACATAACATTGAAGTCCCCTAAAACTAACAAGGGCACATCAATAATGATAGTGGATTCTATCCAATGCCAAAGATCTCTCCTATCACAATGTTGATTATGTGCATAAATGAAGGAAAAAAATATGATATTCCCCGTAGATAAATAGGTAGCCTTAATTTTGATCCCTTGGGCATGAGTGTTGATCATCTATAACTGCCAAATATTTTTGTCCCATAAGCATTAAACTCTCCCATTATGATGTTAATTATAGTTATCTATTATTTGATACTAACTTCCTAACTTTCTCCTAATAGATTCAGCTTTGGAGGATTTTATTCTAGTTTCTAGTAAACTAAATAAAGATACCCCGTTAGCTTTGATCTAATGCCTTAATTCCTTTCGTTTGAAAGGTTTATTCAGACCTTAGATATTCCATGAACAAATCATATTAAGAATGATTTAGGTAAGGTGTCTTCAACACCTTGTTTGCCCTTCTCCTTTACCCCTTCTGGATCAATATCCAATGAAACAAATCAGTTATTAAGAGGTAAATTTAAGACAGTATCCTCTTTTGTTTTGTTATGTATAGAAGGTTGATATAAGGTTTGTCCCATCTCCTATTGAGTTTGTCTAGGCCTCCACATAAGTTTCTTGTTATATGTTGTAGGATATGATCTCTTGGTCCCCATATTAGTTTGTATTATCTGTTTAGGCTCCCTGGTTTGATTCTGCTTATTCCTTTGGTTATCAGCATTCACATTATCCTTTGTAGGTTGATTTTTCTGAGGACAGGATCTGTGATTATGTCCAAAAGGATTAAATCCATAGCAAAACGATAGTCTCCATTCAAAAATGATGGGTTTATTGACAATTCCTCTATCCGGATCTTCCATATCCACAAACTCTACATCTTTTTTTATAACATCCACCTCCACAAGAACATGAGCAGAGGAAATCCTTTCCCTTGAGTTATTATACCATCCAATAAAATTGGTTTCCTAACTGCACTTCTTATCCTACTAATGGAGTCTACATCCCAGTTATTAAGAGGTAGATTAGGTAGTTTAATCCATAATGGCATGAATTCAAAACATTCTTTTATAAATTAAAATTACTTGTACCATTGCTTGAGAATGAAGGGTTGGTTTCGAAAGGTTTGGTATCGGAATTGGAGAACCTATTCCTTGTCCTGATCAGATTTAAACTTGAAAACCACAAACCCTTTATCATGTAGCCATACTTGAGGAGTTTGGATCAATGGCCAATTGGTTCGAATAAATGCCATGATCTGTCCTATACTAGGTTGGATCCCAATAACATATCCTAACACATATCCCTGCCATTATTTACAATTGTCCTCAGCCTTCTCTTTCAAAATTGATACCTTCCAGCAATCACCAAAAAGGGTAGGAGGAATATGTGATAGATTGGTGGAGGCATTAAAAGACCTATTGCCAATCACCATATCCTTCAAAGAATTTTTTTCTCCGGGCCATATGGAAGGGTCTTTTTAGCAATTCAATAGAAGAATGGATGTTATTAGGAATATGAATCACAGGATCCAGATTACGTTGCCCCGACTCAGATCTTTCCAAATTCTTTCGATAGTCATTGGAATTTTGATCTGATTGATACCCCAATTGATCATTCCCCTACTCAAAGGGTTCAATATCTAATTCGAAAGAAAAATTATTCTGAACCTTTAAAATTTTCTCATTCGGTATCATCAGACCACCAGACAAAGGTTACTTAGATTATTCCTTAGCCAAATCCAATGATGCAGAATCATTATTATTGATTGAATCATAAGAAGATTTCGATGTTGACCCTTTCCCGAGAGTTTGCCTCATTCTAGCCGAATTGGCATTCTTCCTCATCTTAGCCATGTCGAGGAGAGAGGGGTGAGCAAGTCCGAGAAAATTTTCAAAAAGTCACATTTGATGACCTAGCACATCTTTACTCTTCTCTTTCTTGGACATCATCAATAAGAGGTAATTCTTCAAAGTCTCTAATGTACTCCTCAACTCCTAGCAACCCTTACCTCATAGTATCCATCTTTATGAAATTTTCATGCTCATATTCTTTAGGTAAAAATTTTTCTTTTTATTTATTTCCTTAAATTTCTCCCATCATCTTATTTTGAAATTTCCTTTTCTTTCCCTCCTCTTCAAATTATCATACCATACTCTAGCAAATTTCTTAAACATCATGATGGTAATTTTGTACCATTTATCATCATCAAACTCTTTATATTAAAAAATATATTCAATGATTTGAATTCATTCAAGGAAAGACTTTGGATTAGGATTGCCTTAAAAATTATGTAGATTGAATCTAATCCCCTTTCCAACATCATCATATGATATCCTTGATGTATCATGGGGTCGTCCATAATTCCCTATACTCTCTTGTTCTCCTTCTTCTTCCATTTAGTCATGTGCTCTCATTACATGATCTTCTCCTACTTAATCTCTTGGATTTTAATTTTGGATATGTGATCCTCCAGCTTGTGATGCTTCATTCCTTCCCATAAACAACTTCATTTCCTTGATATCCTCCACCAAAACCTTGAGAACATCTCTTAAATCTTCCTCTTGGCTCACCATGTTTTCCTTACACCAACTAAATGGTGTTCTTCAAAACCTATTTCAAAAATTAATCAAAATCTTGAATCTTGGCACCTTCTTCATGAGTTCCTAAAATAATCTTAAGGTAGGATTGTATCTTTCATAGAAACATGAAGAAAAATTTAGATCTTGATCTTGTATATCAAACTAGACCATAACCTTTGCTTTCATATAAAAATTGATGTATATAGGTTTATGAGCTTATAAATTGGGTGCTAATATTGGTATGTTAGGTTTTGAATGTTATCATAAATATTCAATGATGATAGATTAAGAAATATGGTTTTCAAGTATTTAGGTTTCTAGAGTGATATGGTTTATAGGTTAGGGTTAGTGTTTGGGGTTAGGGTCCTAAACGTGGGATATCATGAACATATGATAATAATAATAATAGAAATATTATCTAAGGTTTGGACATTGAATAAGTAGAACTAAGTAAGAAGAATAGGTTAAACATAAAGTTGAAGATGATGAACGTGATGTTGAAAGTGGTAGCAAGGGTTGAAAATTGGTGTGGGTTATGGATGGGTTTAGGAATATTAATTAACCTCTGACAAAGATATTAAGGATTTCAATAATTGAGAATAACTCACACAGAATTTCCAAAAGTAATAACTTATATTTTCATTCAATTTTTCTATCCATATGAATGCTTAAACCTATGTCTTTTATAGCTTAGTTTCACCTCATCAATATTACAAGATAATTATAATTAATTCAAAATAAAAATTTTACCTAATCAACCTCTAGTCAATGTCATGTTCCCCACTCTAAGTGCATTTGATAAGATACACCTTATAAGATAGAATCTCCTTAAAAAGTTACTTTATATTCTAGCTAATAATAATGCAAATAATTAACAAAACAATAAAACACTTAATAAAGCTAAAAAACCATTAAGTCTAAAAAAAAATTCCCATGCATGCCATGCACATGCCTCTCTAGCTAGTGACTCAGTTTACAAGTTTTATCCATAACTAGCAATATTGTCATTTGTTTGTCTTCAAATTCATAAGTTACCCTCTATAGATAAATGAAAATAGACACTATAATAATAAATTCTAAATCTTTATCAATCTCTCCTTCATCAAAACTAACCAACTGGTTCCTAGTATAGTAGATTAGTTGACTCAACCCATCAACTGGTAAGTTTGTAGAGACCCTAGTCTTACTCTCTACTTTAACCCATCGATGGGTTCGACAAAACTAATTGACTAGTATATGAAAATTCAACAAGTTTTCTCAAACTAATCAACTAGTTTGAGGGAATTCTAATCTTGTTAAGCTAATGCAATAGACTGATTAGCTCGAACCGATCAACGTGTTTGCCTGGTTTGTGTGATTTTATTCTTCTTGGTTTGGATATGCTTCGAGATTTTGCATGGGATTTTTATATGAATACTTAATGGATAAAGTACATCTATCACCATTGATCAATGACCTAATGAATGGATTGAATGGACCATGATTCATGTCATACTCAAAGGCTGATGTAGAGGCTTGATGGGTGAACTACATTTGAATTATAATTATTTTTGAGAGAAAGGTTAATGAAATAAGGAATGTGTTATGGATGGAGCAATATGATGGTTATGGTTAATAGTGAAAAAAATAAATGGAAATCCCACACATGGTTGGGGATAGAAAGGTTTAACATAGAAGAAATATGTGAATGCCTCGCTTTCTCTTTGTATGAGCCTTATATGATCACATAACCTTATGAATATACTAATCTGATAAAGTGAAAGAAAATTGAGTTTTGTATAGTATGGGTTACCTAATCCTGGATTAGATATAGGGAGTTTGTCTTCCTTTAGGCATTTATCGGTCCCCTTAGGCTTTGCCTTCAAATATGATCCTAGTAGATCCTGATATCTTATCTACTATAGAAAATGATGATGTACTAGGGGTATTGATATTAAACAACCTAGTCATTTAGGTGGTTGCATGTATTTTAGATATACTTATATCCATTTTGGTACTCTTTGTCCTAGACTCATTTACATATAGGTTTGCTTGAACTTGCACTTATGTCCATTGTGGTTATTGGCTTTAGCCTGAAATTTATGTCCCTTCATTTGGATAGGCTTCCAAGGTATATGAGATCATAGGGTTGTTCACAATCCATCTCTCGATGATAAATAATTGGATAATGATTGGAATGAATGGCTTGATGATGATAACAATCATAGAAAGTTAGAATGAATACTTGGATAATAAGGTGAATGAATAATTGGAATAAATAGCTAGATGATCACATGTATAAGTATATGGATAAAAATGGAATAAGTAATTTCAATGAGAATAAAATAAGGATGTGGTAGAATTAGAAGATAATGAAAGGGAAAAAAAAAAGAGGAATAGTGACTATAACGGAATAACCTAATTGATTGAGAAAGTTGGAAAATAAACCCAAGAGATCATTTCGATAACCTACTTAGTATGTGTGTATGATTACTTATGATATTGTACTTTGAAAATGAGCATGATGCATTATAAATTGTATGAGTTATGCATAATAGTAAATCATGATGCATTACCTAATTATGATATAGTAATTACACTCAATTATATGAAATTGGCATCCTGCATGTTAAATATGATTTCTATGACATGATAGAATCTTGTATGCTTGTGACTTCTATTGAGAAGGTAACTTGGCTTACTCAATATTTAGCTTATTAATATTCCCATTTGCTTGATCACCTACTCATTCCCATAAGCAAACAGTCATATGTAGGTTTTTGGGGATAGCGTGTAGTTGGCTTACCACACCTTGGGTTCAAGAATTAATAAGGAGAAAAACTAGAGATTTTTGTGGGGTTTGTGATGGAACATGGTTTTAGGGCCACACCCTAATTTATTTTCTACTATAAGAGCGCTAAAATATTAGTCAGTCAATCTCCTAATATTTGATTATGTTGGGGTTCATCATTGTCCTATGTTGTAAATATTTCTTTTAACTAATTATTTAACTTGATCTTACACACTCAACTTTAATTTTGGTTTGTTTTGCTTTTATCCTTGCATGGTAGTACCCCATTTTTCCTAAGTATGTTTAGGATTTTTTACTTATCCACCATTTTGAAAAGAAATTTTTTATTAATGAAAAAGGAGGGTATTACAAATAGTGGGGCTTCTAAAATCAAGTAGCTATGTAATAAGAAATGTGTGATCACCTTAATATGGGGTTAAATATGGTTACATCCTTGTGGCACCTCTTATAATGAGTAGAGTGTATGTTCAGTATCTTTCTTCTTGTATCGTATGTGTTATGCATGTCCTTTTCTATTTATGTATGCTCTATTAACTTACATAATTAGTAAGTATTGGCCATATATTTCAAGGAAGATACTCATTCCTAAGAGCATATGACCCAATTATTGATGTGTAGTTTCCTACCAATCACCATAATGAATTCGTTTTGTAAGATGTTCTATTGATGGATGAGTGACTATTTGTTCAACTTTGGTTGCAGAGTCTAGGTGATCTTGATACCTTCTAGGCTCTTAGTTCCATAGGTTTCCCTTTGTTATACTTTTATTAGCACTGTACTCAGAGTTTATCTCCAAACCCTTATCATTGTTTCATGAAATTACTCTCCTTTTCTATTTATCTTATTTAAATTGCCATAATTTTTTCCTGTGTGCTTAATATGAAAATGGAACAAAAAGCTGGAAATTTATTAGGTATAGTGTTAACACCTAATTATTTTACACTTAGCTTCCACAAAAAAAAATCAACAGTAAATTTTTAGGGTGTTACACAACCATATTACCATTATATTTCCTAGTTGATATAGCCTTGCATCATGCTTCCTAGCCTAAATGATGGTGCATTAAGTTTCGTAGCAAATATGTCATGCATTTTGATTCTTATCTATGATGGTCTTACATTAAGTTTTCTAGCCATGATGACATGTTGTGTTTCTTACTTATGATGACCATGTTATTTAAACTGCCTTAGCTAAGACCATGTGTGACAAGCTTGTATAAATTAATCTTTTAAATGATTTGAATTACCAAGTGCTGATGGATTTGTGAACTATGGATATAAATTGTTTTCAAAATATCATCTTTTGGATGATCATAGCATATTATATGTTGACTCTCATATGAGATTGCATATCATTAATTACTCTAGGTTACTCGAAAGTTTTTGGCATTATTTAAAGCACACCCAAATTTTTTGCT
This sequence comes from Tamarix chinensis, assembly GCA_030549775.1. Classification (NCBI taxonomy): domain Eukaryota; kingdom Viridiplantae; phylum Streptophyta; class Magnoliopsida; order Caryophyllales; family Tamaricaceae; genus Tamarix; species Tamarix chinensis. The sequence continues at coordinate 38,688,525 of CM060173.1, read as the reverse complement.
ATAAAATTATATTTTAATAAAAGCGTAATAACAATATAGTTGAGAATTACAACAACACTCGACATAAGTCTGATTTATCATACCATCCTTACATTCAACACAAGTCTAAATAGTTAACATTCAAACATCATAAAACATAGAATGAGAGAGATTCGTAAATGTAAAAAAGAGTTTGGAGGTTAAATATGATTACAATATCCGAAATACATCAGAAAGGTATTCAGATAAAATTTGATAAACATGATAACATGACTCTACATCCCAAACCTAATGATAATGTCATCACTTCTCTCCAAGTAAAGAATCATAAGAAACAAATTCATCCAAGAGTTTTTTATTGACCTACACATAATCATCTAGGCCATCTGCTTATGAGAATGAGCAATACCTATAAAAGAGATTATTGATATGTTGTGTACTGAGTAAGTAAAGACTATAAAAGTAGTAAGGTAAAACAAAATACATAAGGTCACATAAAAGATTAAGTAGGATATAAAGTAACATAATATGATTCAAGATGATAACTAATTCTAATAACTCATTAATATATATAATCATAATCCATATTCTTATTTATGTTTATTTAAGGGACCTTACTATTCTTCATCTAGTGGTATAGACGACAACACATCTTAAGGCAAGCGCTTTTGAGCCACTGTTATCATCTGGTTGAATAGACATAATAACTACTAAGGTAACATGCTCCTAACCACTATTTTTAAACAAGTGGAATGATCTAAATCACCTCTTAGGAGAAACGCCCCTCATCAACTATTATTGACTAGTCGAACAGGCATCACAACTTGAACATGAATCAAATAATATTTCACTTTACATCATTAATGTCTTATACACTATTATTTATCTCAATACCAAAATGTATACAAAAAGTTAGGTACGTAAGGCACTTAATCCAACTTATCATAATTATTTAAATATATAAAACATAACCACATGAATGATGGGACATCGCCCATGGAAAAGGCTACATTTCCTTAAAGTAACCCTAATTTTAAAAAATAAATATTACATATTATATAATACTTATTTTACTACCAAATATAGTACCCATTGCTTAAATATTATTTTTAATGAGCTAGCCATAAATCAAGGTGTAAAACTAACACCTTACACATACAATAACAAACCTACCACTAGGGTTACTATTTATAAATTCTTATGAAACCCTAATTTCATAAATTAGGCATAACTTTTCTCATAAGATGCATAAAACAATAAAATTCTACACACATTTCTAAAATATCAATATTAACAATACATTAGGAAAAGGTCAAACTCTAATGTTTATCCATATGATAATGATCCCGTCTCTAGGACTATCATTCCCGATTTAAGCCATTTACTCATTTTATTAAACTTAGGTCATTCATAATTTTTCTAAATATTCCACATAATATATTTAGCATAGTTTGAAATAATTAAAAAATTAAAATACAAAAGATTCAATATTTTATACATATTGAATAACTTGCCCTTAATATAGCTAAAACACCCATATTTTCACAAAAACAAAAACTGAGTCCAATATGAATGATTTTCAACCTCCAACACATCCATCATGAAAATGCTTCATAGCATATATATATATGAATCAAATATCATAGCCCAACTAAGATAGTGGTTCATGACAACTACTTAATTTACCAAACAAGCTTAAGTAAAAAATAGGCATATATACATGTTTTCACATATTACTTATTTTTCCACAATACAAGACAACATATCAAAGAGCAATGTTATCATCATGACATAATCCACATAATGATACCAAATATCATATTTCATATAAAACCCTAACTATGATATATATCTATGCTATAAACATCTATTATCTCTAAGCATGTATAACCCTAAGACTCCTACTCCAAGGCTACTGAAAAATAACCTATGAATCAAGGAGAACATAAGGTTAGAAATTAGGAAATTATCCAAGGAAAATCTAAGACAAATGAGGGTATAAAATGGAGAAAAATCAAATAATATGGACCTTGGCATGAAGGGAGATACTCTTATAGGAAAGTGGTGCAACCAAGGAAGGGGTTGTGTGACACACTCAAGAAGCTAGGGGCTTAGTGTGTCAGGTCCTCACATGTATAAAGGGGGAAGTATGAACGTCTCATGTTGTTGAGGTTTTGAAGCATGAAGTTGGGGTAATTTGGTGGATGATGTTGCGTAAGGTTGTCACAATGCCAAGAGTAGCTTGTGTAAGGTGTCGACGCTGAAGGGGGTGAGTTGTGTGAGCTATAGGCATGCATAAGGCTAAGTAACATGAGATGCTCAAGTTGTGGCTATTTTATAGTATGATATTGAGCTTTATTGGAGAAACGGCCATAACCGCGATGAATTAAGGATAAAGAAGTTGATGGGAGGAAGAGGGAGTCTGGGGAGATTTTGTGTGAGTTGTAAAATGAAGTAAGACATGGAGAGGAGAGGTATTTATTAGGGGAATGGGGCCGAGGATTTGAAATGGGAATCATTGAATGATTCAAGGATTGGGGCATAGCCTAAGCATGGTTTATCATGGTATTTCATGTAACATAGTTAGAGAGGAAAGGGATAGGATTGTTATAGGCTAGTGATTGTGAGATAGGATGTAGGGTAGGTGTAGGGAAAAAGTGGGTGCAATGGCTAGGAAGGGAAATCCCTATGGTGGGGGATGCATGGTCTGAAGATGACAAAGGAGAAAAGGAGATCGGGATGGGGAGATGGAAATGCAAAAAGAAAGGGGAAATAAAGGGAAAAGTAGAAACAAAAAGCAAAAGGAGAAAAAAAAGGAATTTTAGGCTAGGGTTAAGATTAGAATTAGATTTAAAAATGAAGATCCAAAATTAGCGTAGGATTAATTTATCAATCATTTAATGTTAGAGTTAAGTTAAAATATTAATTACACATAATTAGGGTTAGAATTAGGTTTAGATTTAGTATTAAGGAATTAGGGTAAGATAAATATATATATTATCTAGGATTATGATTAGGTTAAATTATTAATTACTCATGATTAGGGTTAGGTTAAATTTTGGGGTATTAAATTACTACCTCTATAAAACACACTCCTTCCCTAAAGTCAACAAGTAAAGGTTTGGGAATAAGAGAAAAAGGAATTAAGGAAAGGTGATACTAGTGGTAAATTCTATAGGAGTTAGCACTATGCTATTGGGTACTACCTCCTTAAAAGAAAGAGAACCTCAAAACCAACACTCCTATGCTAAAAATCTCAAGATGAGTCTCAAACATGTCTTTCTCTATCTCATTAGTCACCTCCTCTACTCCATGCATGCCCTAGAGAATGTTTATGAGTGGAGTTGAGCTCGTACAAGTTTGTCACACCTTAGAGTTGAGAATCTGTTGGGTACCTCATCATAGGATAATAAATATTTAAGCTTTATCTCATTGAGTCTGATCATGTGGGAAGGATATAACACCCCTAAATTTTGAACCAAATTTTTTTGATTAAAAGATAATGTGAAAGCATATTAAAGAAAAATCAAGGGATGTTACCTCTACATCAACTATGAGAGAGGCATACCCTCACCTAACCTATACTTGGTGCAAGGCAAAAGGAAATGACATGAAATAAAATGCATGTTCTACTAATACAATAGTAATAATAACAAGTATGAGAATAAATAGATAGGATGGAGATTATAAATTCCAAATACAAGAACAAAAGTCAGAACTTAAATAACTAGAAAGCACAAAACATAGCTCAACATAATGGGTAAAAAATAATCTGATCAATTAGCTTAACTCTTAAATAAACAGAAATATAAAATCTCAATCCTCAAGTAATGGCCAGCTACTAGCCTATGAACATATCCTCATCATATTCAAGTTGAGAATGGTAACCCTAAAATATTTCCTCTACTTATCAAAAAAGAATCCAGACCATCGTAGTGGCAACAAATATATTGTATTAGTAAGGTGAAGTACTAGTAAAACAAGCTACCTAAGACATGGTATAGTTCATGTTTCACATTAAGGTCACATAGTAGCATAGTATAAAACATAGTTAAATAATATAACATCCTAGCTCATAGCTGTAAAATAATAAGCCATGTAGGCATAAAAATCGTGGAATATATGATAATATTGGTCATACTTTAGATTCACATAACAGAAACCATATAAGAAGTATTCATTTGATGACTACATGTTTTTTCGTTATTAAGATAATCGGCTAAACCACACCTAGTTCTCCACTATGAATTATCATCAAACAATTAATAGGATGCCACACCTACCACACTAGGTTAGGATACATCAAAGGGGATTTTCTCTTAGGATACCACACAAACCACACATTAAGTGCACTCGATGGGAAGGCTAAGACAAACTAGGATACCATACCCACAATACGTGATCAAAGTAGATTAAGGGGTCTTATACTAGGATACCTCACCTACCACACCGTGAGTAAATCTACCACAAGTGCTACACAAGTTGAGATACAACACCGGCCTAAGCAATAGACATATTAAGTGTTAGGAGGCATGTACTAGGATACCTCCCCATCCTAGTTGGATATTAGTGCCATGTGGACCTGCTTTAATATTATCCTATACCTCAGAGATATGCATATACCCCCTATCAAATACACATTGGTAGAGAGGGGATCAGGTACGAAGTGAAAAGATAAAGTATAAGGTGATCTACCAACTAACTCCGAATTAGTTACCCCATGAGTTAGAGAAAAAGACTTGAATGAAATATTAATACCATTATTAATAATTTCCGAGTGATATCACAAATAAAATTTAATTCCTTCATAAAAAAATTGGGTGTTTCTAAGTGATAAAATCAAACACAACACAAAGAATATACGCCACATATTGGGTATTTAGAGATTACACCAAACTTAACCACACAAGGCATCCAAGTTACATTATAATATTTATTATTTTTATTTGCTTTAATTCAAATTAATCATGGCTGAAATCAAGATTAAAAGGTTGTAATTATATGGAAAATATAACATTAATGTATCAAAGAGAGATAATTAAATAGCAAATAAGCATGTTGAACTCAGGTAGAACTAATCGATTGGTTGCTAGGACCAATCGACTAGTCTAGTTGCACCATACCAAAGTAAAAATAATAATATAAGGCAAAAACATTTGATTGGTTGTTCTAAACAATCAAATATTTATATCAACTAGCTAATTGGTAGGTTCAGACCAATCAATGTGTCTAAGTCAAGGCCAAACTATTAATGTCACAAAATAACTAGTCAATGGGTTTGGAAAACTAATTAATTGTTCATGATAACTAGAAAATTTGTTTATGAACCCAATCAAATACTCACAAAATTAATTGAATATGACCTCCAAACTAAGAAACTATTTACACAATTAGTTGACTAGTTTAACAAACTGACTGACTAGTATAGGTGAAATAACAACCAAACCTATGAACCAAACTAAACAAAATCATGAAAAATTTCTAAGTATATCCTAGCATGATTCTATGCCATAAAACACATAAAAGACATACTTCACACACATAAAAACATTAATACATGGTAGAAATTGATACTCAACAAGACAATGCTTAAATTTCACAAAACTTATATATATATGGTATCAAGATACTTACAACATGCTCTAAAATTCTTAAAGACTAAAACATTGCATCATGCTTAAATTTAAGGACTCAAAATAACACTTATGAACCATAAAACATACCAAACACTTGAAACCACAACAAAAAACATAAGAACTTATTCATATGAGATATAAGAATGATTTACCTCCAAGCAAATCTTCTAGCATTAAATACTCCCAAAATGATGGTTTCTACAAAGATCTTAATTTCTTAAGAGAATCTAGAAACAAAATAATTAAAATTCTATTTCAAAACTTAATGAAAATGAAATTACAAGAAGAAGAAGAATAACATAACTTAACATTTCTCTCAACATAGAATTATAAAGATAAGGAAGTTAATATCATCAACCTTTCTCAAAACCTTAATTCTTCCCTACTTGAGAGAAATAATGCAGAGATAATACTAAGATTAGGAGAAAAAAATAAGAAGTAAGAATTAATCAAAATATGAGGAGCCTAGAATTGCTAAAGATGAGAAGATAAGAGGTAAGCCTTTATATTTCACACCAAAGAGAAAAGGGATAAAATGAATAATATCATAACACATAGGAATTGTTCAAAATGGAAGGGAGAGAATGAGTAAATGACAAAGGTAAGGATTTAAAATGAATAAAACATAAATGAGTTAACAAACCAAAGGAATAAATAAAGACAAAAGGAGAGTGGATTTTGATTGAATGTCAGGGGTCAAAGTGTAAGAGGGTATATGGTGAGAGTGAGAGAGATGTAGTGAATCCATATAGATCATAGGGAGAAGGTATGTCTACGGTGATGTATAAGGATCTACACACAACAATGGAATCCATAAGAGAAAGGAAAGTGAAGGGGTGAAAGAAGGTGAGAAATACTTAAAAAGTGATTTTGGGAATTTTCGGCTAAATAAAATCATAGAATGATCTAAATAATGTAAAAATAATCCTAATTCATCAAAATATAATTATTAGCACAAATATATTCCAATTAAAAATTTTTCATACACAATGGAAACATACTTAAGGATAAAATAAAAATATGATATAAAATCCTCGAATAATAAGTTGATGGATTTGGGTACACTAGCAAGTTGGTATATAGGGAAAAAAATTGTCATCTCTAAGTGCATCATTCGATTAATTAGGGAAACCAATTGACTAGTATGCAAAAAAGTCACATTTTTATTAGAATTTCAATCCTTTTTCCAAATAAAACTAATTTATTTCATATCAAAATAATTTTAAGTAAGTTTTTAAAGGATTTAAGAATGGAGTATTAAAATTGACATACAATTTATTTCCTCAGTCGCAAGATGTGGAAGAATTTATAAACTCAAGTTAAATTCGGTGGAAGTGCCAAGCACTATGCGAGCTCATGAAATTTATTAAGAATATTATAAGGACCAATATATACCTGCCTACCCCTTTGGTAACTTACACTTCCTAACAAATCTCTATACGCCTTTTTGGTGGGTGAAACTCTTAACAAAACAGTGTCCCTTACCTCAAAACTATAATTTTGATGACTTCGATCTACATAGCTTTTTTTTTCTCTAAGATTCCCTCATTTTTTTAATTAACCAAACATGCTTAGCTATCTACTCAATAATCTCTAACCCAAGTACACTAGTCTTACTAATATCACACCAACACAAAGATGTCCAACACTAGCATCAGTATAGTGCCTTGAATGGTGTCATCCTTATGCTATCATGATAACTATTATCATAGGAGAACTCCACCAAATGTAAGCATTCCCCCTCATTTTTCCTTAAAAATAAAAAAACAAACATGTAGTATTTTATCAAGTATCAAAATCATACTCTTAGTCTTCCTATCTATTTCTGTTTGAAAGGGAGTACTTATCATAAACTTTATGCCCATGACCTCCTACTACTTCTCTATCAGACATTATGTTGCTAGGATTACTGAAATTCCCCATCATAAGATCCTTCAAAATGTGTTTAAATTTATGTTGATATAAGATAAATTAGTTTTTGTTTTGAAACATGCTTTAAATTCTAATAAAAATATGAATTTCAGGTGTATTGATCAACTGATTTGCCTAAATGATTAGCTGGTATGCTTAGAGATTAAAAATTTTATTCTCAACGAACTAGATGATTGGTTTTATCAAATCAATCGACTAATAATCTTGTAATTTCAGATCTTTTTCTTATTTTGTATCAAATTATTTTATAATTTTATGAAAAATTCTAATCAAAATCTATTTGTGCTAATGACCATAATTTTGTACTTTAGAAATGTTTTTATATTATGTAGATTACTCTTTTCTCCCTCATTATCCTCTCTTTTCTAGAAACTTTGTCACTTATTTAACTTCATGTTTTCCTCCCTTAACTAACCCACCATCTGGCATACCTCTCCTTAACTAAACTAAACCTCCCTCACACTATCATATCTTCTCTTGTACTTTAGTTACCCACACTCAACCTGTAACACCCCCAAAATTCACTACTGAAAATTTTTATATTATTAAAAGATTAGCTGAAAATTTTTGGGGATATTACCACCACACTTAGTACCAGACCAGTTCACTCATACTTTTCTAGTACCAAGTGCTAAGGCTAAAGAATGAAATATCAATTGCTAGAAATTCAAACCATATTTAAAATCAGAGTAGCGCAAGTAAGCATTTACAAGAATAAGGATTTCATTTGAACCAGATAATAGAAGAGGAAGGATGAAACCCTAAAATTCGATAATCTTTACGCTATTTCCCATTGCCTACTTGAGTAGCACCTGAAATTAGACCTGCAAGGGACACTACCCATTGAATAGGCAGGGGCCCCATGAATGGAACCCTTTAAAACACACTTAAAAGTAGGCTCGCAATGTCACCCATGATACAAAGCTATATACATATATAAAAAGATGTGTACATATAACATTCACATAATTAACATTCACATCAGATATCAGTAGGTCGTAATGCATGATTAATACTTTTAGCCTTAAGCCATGTCATAGTGCAAAATCAATACTTCCGGCCTTAAGCCATTAGTTAATCATTATTCAATCATCTCTCATATTTTATATCCATGTGAGTGCGAGAACCCCAAAATTTTTATTTGCCAGTGGTCTGGTCATACAGGGCAAAACGCTCCTGGCCACTATTATTTGCAGGTGGACCGGTCTAGCCTTGACCCACATGGTGTTCCACTATAAGTGATTATTATTTTTCCATAACTTTATTCTCATGCATAACTGGTTTTATAGAGCTTGGGACCCCCACTATTATTGCTGGTGGATCGGAATATATATATGTCAACATCAACTAGCGCAACACGCTCTTGGGCCACTATTATATCTGGTGGATCGGTGCTCATCATCACTTGCCAGGGCAACACACTCTGGTGCACTATCGTATGTACAACAAATTTAATAAATAAATCCTAATTCCCAAATACGTAGTATAAGGCAAGAAGGAGTCGAACCCACAAGGAATGGTATATAATCAATAATTCTGTAATTGATGTTAAACCCCCAGTTATGCAATAACATGTAATTATATCATCAAAATCTAAACTATGGATAAATAATAAAAGACCGTACTCACTAATTACTTGAATAAGGATAGGAAGGTATTGATTATGGAATTAGGATATCAAATAATCATGGAGAAAATAAGGATTCCAAATGATTTAATGTTGACTTGTAGAAACTCATATTAATTCATCTCTTTGCTTTCTCTCAATTCTAATAAATTGAATAAGCTCTCAATTTATCACCTAACCAATTAATAACCTTGGTTAAGAACACTAGATTCAATTAATGGCAGCATTACGAATGGAAAGCAGTCAACTACGACCATAATCACATAAGCTCGGATCATGCAATCGAAGGAATTAATGGACAAGATTAATAATTAATCTTTTGCTACTTTGGAAACGTTAATTAACAATTACGTATTAATTCCGTTATCCTAGCGTAGATTAAGATCTAAACTAGATAGGTGATCAGTCTAATTAGTTTAAATTCTTAATCTATGATGCGAGATCATTCAATTCCGTCCATCAATTCAATTAAATTCCATCTAGAATCATGAATTCAAAATCCAAAACCCTAATTCCGTCATCAAATCCTCCTACCTTATATTATCTACATAATTGCAGTAACACACAATTAAATGCAATAATCTATAATTAACATCAATGCTTATAAATAAATTAACAATGAAACACTAAACACAAGAAAAATAATAATGCAGCAAAGAGAATTGAATTGCATTCAATTAAAAATCAAAACTTGCAATTAAAAGAGGAATGGAGAATAACTTATCGAATTGAATTGCAGATCGTTGATTGTTCAATTGAATACAATGGAGAGAAAAAGAATTGGAATTACAAATTACATGTGGTATCTAGAGAGTATAGAGAGAAAGAGAAAATCCCATTCTCGAACTCCCCCGAACCACCCTTTCGAATGTTCAAACTTTAGAAATATATCGGGGAAACGTTGCGTGAACGGTTACAGAATTTGAGAAAAACACGGTCCGTGTTAAAAAACACGGGACCCCCGTATTTTTCCTTGAACTCTCGGCCAAATGCTGAATTTTTAAGTGCTGAAATTTGTGTGCTGGTAGATAAACACGGACCGTGTTTAGGAAACACGGGGGGGCCGTGTTTCTTCTTTCTTCATTATTTCTTCATGAAATTTCAACACAATCTTCCCTTTGATATATATTCTTCATTTCTAGTCTTTTCTTCCATGGATTCCATATCTCTTGATGTGTTCTTTGTTGCCTTTTCTCTTTCCATCGATTTCTCTTTTGAATTTCTTCATTTTTATCTTTTCCTGCAAAATCTATCCAAAAGAGAAAAACTCGAGAAAAGATTCCATGTTATAAAAGTAATGAGGAATAAATGACATTTTTACTTAGCAAAATAACATATAAATCTCATCTATCACGCTCCTAGGCCACTATTATAACCGGTGGATCGGTACTCAATATCATAATTCAACTAGGCTCGGCTCATTAATCTTTCAATTTCATGATTAGTATTTTTTTCTTTCTTTAATTAGCACAATAATTCCATTTATTTGCCATGGACGGGAGATCAAGAACCCGGGACACAAAGGTATACCGGTCGTACAGGTGCATACAAGCTACTCAATACCCTTCAACCATGAACCCAGGGACGCAAAGGTACCTTGGTCATACTGGTGCATAAAGCTACTCAGTACCCTAGCGACAAGGAAACCTAATCCATAAGTATGCATACCCTCTTGGTTGGGGCACAAAGGCACAGCAGCAAATACTAGAATAATCATGGGCTAAACCACGTCTTTAGGATAGCGACCCCTAAAGAGCCACCATTCCCAATCTCGAGGTCTTTCACTTTAAGTATTAGTGTCTTAATTAAAGTGATCATGAAAAGCACAATAATCAGATACTTATTCACTTTCAATCTTTCTGATATCATTAGTCATTTCTTATTCAGGTAGTTATCCAAGATAACCTAGAGAAATCATTAAGGTCATCATAATCTCATCAAATTCCGAATTAGGATTCATTCTCGTGATACTTACTAATTATCAAATACTCTTACCTTGCTAATCAACATTATTTGAGTCATATTATGGAATTCCACAACCACAACGACATGTTGGCAACAAATTACTCATTTACCCCTTACTTATATAATTGCTAGGTTGTCCCTTCCTTACTTTAAAAATTACTCTATTACCCTCCTTGTTGCATAATTAACAAATTACCCCTTCCTCGGTTTAGGTTACAAAGTCATCTCCTACACTTTTTAGATCACCATTCACCCTTCATAATTGTTACACTTGTCGTATTTCCCATTTGGTTGGTTAGATTACCAAATTGCCATACTCCTTTGTTATAATTACTAAATTGCCCTTAAGTTGGATAAATTATCAAATTACCCTTCTTCATTATCATGATTACCAATTTTTCCCTTTAGTTGGTTAAATAATTACCAATTTACCCTTTAGTCGGTTAAATGACCAAATTTCCCTTCTCCATATTCTTAATTACCGAATTGCCCCTTCAATTGGATAAATTACTAAATTGCCCCTCTTCATTATCATAATTATCATTTTACCCTTCTCAATTATTATAATTGCCATTTACCTTTTTCAATTATTATAATTACCATTTTACCTTTCTCCATTATTATAAATACCAAATTACCCTTTTTCATATTTATAATTATTAATTTACCCTTCTCCATTTTTATAATTATTAATTTACCCTTCTCCATAATTATAATTACCCATTTACACCTCTCTATTATTATAATTACTATATTGCCTTCTCTATTATTAAAATTACCATAATGCCCTTTTATAAGCTAATTTACCAAATTATCCTTCTCTATTATCAGAATTATCCAATTTCCCTTTTATAATCATAATTTCATTACCAATTTATCCTTCGTCATTATCATTATTACCAAGTTACCCCTTACTCCCAAGTTTGCCATAAATACCCTTTTAATTTACAAAATTACCCTTCTACCCCTTACTTCAAAATTACCATAATATCCTTTCATTTACAAAATTGCCACAATACTCTTTTACTTATAAAATTACCATAATATCCCTTTTTTTTTACCATGTACTATTTTACCCTTTTACATCTAAAGTTACCATTTTTATCTTTTCTTACAAAATTACCATTTTACCCTTCTTTTCAAAAATTACTATATTACCGTTTTATTTATAAAGTTACCATTTTTATCTTTTCTTACAAAATTACCATTTTTCCCTTCTTTTCCAAAATTACCATATTACCCTTTTATTTATAAAGTTACCATTTTATCTTTTCTTACAAAATTACCATTTTTCCTTCTTTTCCAAAGTTACCATATTACCCTTTTATTTATAAAAGTTACCATTATACCCCCTTTACATCCAAAATTACCACTTTACCCCTTTCTCCCAAAATTACCATAATACCCCTTTACGTATAAAATTACCATTTTGCCATTTGATCATAAAATTATGCTAATTTTAGCACCCACACATATCAGGCCACATTCTAGCACAAGGAATATTACTAAAATGCCCCTGGGGTTCACCATAATATTATTTATGCATAAATAGTCACAATAACATAAAATAACATGGATAAGCACTTAACACTTTCATTAATAATCAAACTCTTTCCTTAAGCAACATTTCCACACATAACATATAAACTAGCATACTTTCCCTTTTTATCAATTAATACAATCAAATATATATATTCCATTAAACCACAAATACCAAGCATAATAACATATTAGAAGTAGGAAATTAATAGGATAAAACTTTATAAAAACATAATTAATAAAAAAACTTTATTAACTATTAATATACCTCAATACTTAAACACAAAAACTCCCAAAAAAATGTGGAACTCACGATGCATGAGCAGCATAAGCCACATGCAAGTTGTGATTGGGAAGAAGGGTCGAAGGTAGGGAGTAGAAGGGAAGAAGGGTGTTTTTCGGGTTAGAGTCTTTAGGCTAGAAAATAAGGTAGATGGGGGAGGATTTAAGGCAAGGAAATTGTGCAAGTCTGAAGAGGGGATGTAGGTGGAGGCTGGTGATGGGTTGTTGGCGGCCAAGGGTGGCGGAGGCAGCGGCACCGAGGTGGCAAAGTGGGCTGCAGGAGGGGATCGGGCTGAGAAGGAAGGAAAAGAGAGGGAAAAAATGGAGGGGTGAAGGGGCTGGTTTTGGGAAAAGAAGGTGTGGGGGTGGTAGAGGAGATTGTAGGGAGTTGAAAGGTGGGTTGGGTGGCGGTAGAGGCAGCTGGAAGGCGGTGGAAGGAGGGGTTGCAGGGGGGCTGTCGATAGGGGAGAAAAATAGGGAGAAAGAAAAGAGGGGAGGAAGAGGGAGTTGCGGGGTGGCTTGGACAATGTTGGGGCGGTGAAGGGCGGTATTAGAAGGGTGCAGAAGGTGGTGGAGGGGCTTGGTGTGGCGGTTGGAGCGGTGGGGGTGGCAGCGTGCAAAACAAAGAGGAAAAGATGGAGGGGAAGAAAAATGGAGGGAAGGGGATCGGGTAAGAAATTGGGCTCGAAAAATATGGGGCAAGAGGGCTGAAGAGGAGAAGAAAAAGAAGAGGGAGGGTAGGGGGATAGGTGGCTGGTTGGTGGTAGTGTTTAGGGTGGCAGGGAAGGTGGTAGGGTGGCAGGGAGGGGAGACAAAAAGGGGGGAAATAGGGTAGTGGGATGGTTTGCAGGGCTGGCCAGGTCCGAAAATAGGAAGAAAATGACGGGAGAGAAGGAGGGTAGGTAGTGGCAGCGACGGGTTGTAGGCGGTGGTAGTGGGCATGGCTTCAAAACATGTAGTTGGTCGGGCATAGAGGTCAAAGAAGAAAGAAAGAAGGGAGAGGGAGGGAGACCAGGCCAACGCAAGGGAAAGAAAAGAAGATGAGTTGGGCTGGCCTAGGGAGGAGGAGAAAGGAAAAGAAGGAGGAGGACAAGGGTTGGGTTGGCTTGTGTGTGTGAGGTGGGAGAACGGGCATGTGCCCCAGGCGAGGGAGAGAAAGAGGTTGGCCTGGCGGCCCAAATCCAGGAAAAAGGAAAAAGGAAGAAAGGAGAAAAGGGAGAAAGAAAAAGAAAAAGAGGAAGAGGGAAAAGGAAAAATAGGGAAACATAATAATTTAATTTATAAAATAATAAAACGTAATATTTTTGATAATTTATTTAATTTAATAATTTAATTAAATATAATTTAATATATTGGGTTAAAAAGGAAAATTTTAGTAAAATATTAGTTTGAAAAATTATTTAAATAAAAAGAGTATAATATAATAACAAAATAATTATTTTAATTTGTCAAATATTTCTATCCCAATTTATATACTCAAGAGTCCATAAAATAATTAAAATAAATAATTTAAAAGCTAATTTATTTTAAATAAAAGCTATTTATTGAATTATAGATTTTCCAAAATTTTGGGGGATTGCACAACCAAATCAGTCTTATCTCTCTCCCTCTTGTGGATTTGTTTTCCCATATCTTTCTTCTATATGCTCCATCCCTAATTCATTTTCACTTTCTACATATTATTCTTTCTCTTCTTCCTTTCCCTTGGTAATGTTTACTAAGTGTTGACTATTCTTCATTTTTCTTCATTTTTCCTCTCTACTCGGAAAAAATACAGGGTTGCTGTTATTTTATTCCCTCCTTTGTTGAGTTATTTTCTCTCTTTTCTTCTTCTATACTTGGTTTTTTTCTCCCCTATGTCTCTTACGAAAGAAAATATTAATTTTTTGAGAAAGGTTGCATATTTTAGTTTTATTTTTGTTGGAATTATAATTTTGAGAAAATGTTGAGCTCTACTTGTATTTTGATTATCTTTGATTTTGATGTAGTTTTAAAAAAAATGTTTTTAATGGTTTTACTCTCTACTCTCTTATGAATTAAAGTCTTAGTAGAAAATTGTCGGATTAGGTTTTTTGCACTAGAAGAATTACTTTAAGTTAAGATATTCTTATCCTTAATATAAATGAGGTCTTTGCTGCATATTGTGGTGCTACTCAAGTGGCCAATGGGAAAGAGCATAAGGATTATCCGTATTTTTAGGATTCTCCCTTTACTGTTACTTTCTGGTTTTAATGTATTGCTTATTCCTGTAACCACCATTGGTGGATTCTATCCTTGTAAATGCTTACTTGTGCTACTCTAATTTTAAATATGATTTGAATTTCTAGCAATTGATAAGTCATTCTTTAGCCTTAGAACTTGGTACCAAAAAGGTATGAGTGAACCATTCTGGTACTAAGTGTGGTGGTAATATCCCTGAAATTCACAACTTGTTAGTTTGCTTCCACTAATCTTTTAATAAAATAAAATTTTTAAGTAGTGAATTTTGGGGGTGTTATAATTAATTCCATGAGCCTAAGTGTTAATTTTTGTTGGTATACTTCTCACCATGATACTATCTAACTTCAATGTGCTCTATGAGCCTTACCATATTTTTAGGTATTCTATTTTACTAGTACATTATTATACTAATATTGCACTTGTATGGTCATTGTGATGATTCGGCTTCTAATCTAGGGAGTAGATAACAATTTATAGGGGTACGACTCTCAATTTGATTATGTGGAGTATGGTGATGTGGGACATTAGCTATTCATTGCTTGGGATTGGAGATTTATGTGTTGTTTGTAAGATTCAGGCTTACCATCTAGATATGGTTTGCCCACTAAAGATGGAATCTTTTTATTCTTCCAATAATTTAAACTCTTAGCTTGATTCCTGTATTTGGATATTATAAACTCTCTTACTCCTTCCTTTCTAAATTACTATTCTCATTTTTGTTATCATTAGTATTGGTGAAATATTAATTTGAGCATGCATCATTTCATTTATTATTTTCTTTTGCCTTGCATTGGGAACAAGTTAGGTGATGATCATACCTCTATCATTGTTCATGTGGTAGTAATATTTCCCAATTTTTCTTTTCAAATGCTTTTGCATAAAAAAAATGGTTCAAAAATTAGAGGTGTTACATGGACCATACCTCCTCATCGCATAACTCACATAAGTATCGACTTATTGATCCATGCTCCAATTCAACTTCATTAGTACAAAAACTACTAATTTAGTCAACTACTCAATGATAACCCAAATCATATTGCCTTGGATTTTTTCCCTTAGTAGTTTAGTCACATAATCCATGAAGATGGACTCTCACTTCCATCTCAAAAGATCTAGAGGCTAGATAAAACTTGCAAGTCTACTGTGTTATATCTTGACCTTCTAGTAGGTCAGTCATCTCAACATGAACATAGCTATCTCTTTATTTATACAAACCCACCAATAAACTCACATAAGGTCCTTTCACACCTTATTCCCACATGGGTGAATGGGGTAGGGAGTATAGTGGCCCTCCTCTAAAATCCGGTACTTCAAATCAACATAACTCTAGGATACACACTAATGACCCCTAAAGTGAATGCTACCATTCTCATGAATTTGAAAGGCCTTAGCTTGACTATTATAACATCCCTTAATTTAGGAGTTAAAAATTTCTTCAATGAGTTAATTGGAAAATCTAAAAAAATAAAGATGCATGGTGTTACCGCCACACTTAGTACAAATTTGGTTTCCTTTATCATTCTTATACCAAGTGTTATGGCTATAAAAAAATTATCCACTTATATTAATAAAACTATTAAAAGAGACAAGATAGAGAGAACAGACAAGTTCATATCATTTTGAAAATAATCATCATTACTAGTTACAAAACTCAAATGAGAGAAATTACATGAGGACATAAGAGTCCAACACAACTAGAATTAAGATAACAAAAAAGGACACTAGATAGTCCTATACTATCAACACAAACTATTAGCTTTAAACTAAATCCATAAGATGACCTATAAAGGCTATTATATATGAAAAGGAGGGGGAACAAAAAGTAACCCTTTAGTACGATAATACTAAGTAGCCCATTCTAAGGAACTAACATAAAAACTTGCATGGAACACACAAATGACAACCCAACATTACATGATATAAAACATCAATATATACATGTAATGATTGAAATATGTTAATTATATTAGATAACTTAATACCAACAAGGTCACACACTACTCATTCTCATTCATCTAAAACTTGCTGATACTTACCAACCAAACATCTAAGAGATGCGTTTTGAATTAATGATTAAAAACAACCATAACCCAAAACCATAATAATAGCAACATGCCACATATCTCATTATCAATAACAATAAGTCCTCTCACTTCACATGTAGGGTTTACAAGCACAAGACCAATAAAATCTATAACAATTATAGGTAGGCGTGAAGGCTATTACCAGAAAACAACTAGGAACAAAATCTAATACCAACTAATCCAATAATCAAATAATAATCATTTTTATTTTTATTTACTCAATGGGAGATCATATGAACATGGAGACACTAAGGTTCTTTATTTACACCAGCATCGAAGGCAACATAGCATTCTACTGACTATCAACTCAAGGAAACTAAGGTACCCTATTCTTACTAGCATAGAAGGAAGTACAATACCCTACTAACAAGTGCACCTAATTTATAATTACACATACCCCTATAAGTTTGCAAAACTAAATAAAATAAGATATAGGGCCTAGTTAGGTCACTAAAGCACAGTAGAAAAAGTCTAAAATTAATTATGGGCTAAACCACATCTTAAGGGTAGCAACCCCTAAAGAGGAACCATTTCTAATCTTAAGGTGTATTACTTTAAATATTAATATTTTACTAAGGTGGCCATGAAATTGCATACTAATCATATACATCCAATTTTCTATACCATTTTTACTCATTTTCCATCTATTCAAGAAATTAATAGTAAGGTTAATACAAAGGGCAACATTAAAAATATTATATTACGACTATCCTAGGCTCAATTATTTACATTTGGACACATTAGGCAAAAAAAAGACCAAAACACTCCTGAGCTTGTAGTTACTAGGGCTGTTCACGGTTCAAATATCCGATATTTCGAATATTTGATTGTCGGATATTTGAAATTTTGGATATCTAAAAATAATATTTGATATTTGATTTGAAACTTTGGATATCCGAAAGATCGGATATTTGAATTTTCGGATCGGATATCAAATATAACCGATATTAGCCGAATACAATTTCAAATATAAAAAAATTACCAAATGACAAATATATTTCATATTATCCGATTTGTTGAGCGAATGCTGAGCAAATATCCGATTCGCTTAGCAAATATCCGACTTACTCAACAAATATCCAATGTTAAAACTAAAATAAGAAAGGAGTGGATGGAGTCTATCGGTATGCAGAGTATTTTTATTTTTATTTTTATTTTTATTTTTATTTTTATTTTTATAAATATCTAAAAAGAGATTGTATTAAAAATATAATTTCAATTAAATTAAAATTTTCCTCAAATAATAAATAAAGTAAGTAAAAATTATACACAGACACATATAAATTTATTTATATACAATTATATATAAAATAAAAAATTATAAAAAAAGGTATAAATATTTTTCTTCGGATCGGATATTATTTGTATTTGTCGGATCGGATATTTGGTTTGTTTGACTTTTCGTTGACCGCATCGGATATTTGATTTGAAAAAAGAAAATCGGATCGGTTATTTGCTTTTTCGGATCGGATCGCTTCGGATATCGGATCAAATAAGTAGATATCGGATAACATGAACAGCCCTAGTAGTTACCATATTCTCATCCATTTTAACTGCAAATTTCATTTTATTTATTAATTTATCATGGAAATGCTAAAACACAGTAATTGAATTAATTATCATGTAAATAAATTATGTGGCATGCCAATTTCCTATTTTTATCTTATGCATGATTATTCATATAAAACCTTTACATGCACTTTTTATTTCACCGAAAATCATATATTCTAATCCTCGACAACAATGAATACATATTAGACATGCTTGTTGTCATAAATATCATATAATACACTTAAAATAACCAAATTGTCCCTAGGAAATACACCAATAATAATTATACAATAAATTTGTCTAAGCATGTTTAAACTATCATTTTACATGTACCTATCATACATAATCATTACCCAATATTAAAATCAATTTAGTCATACTTTCATACTTGTAATATTTTACATATGATTACTCCATTTTTTTCGATATTCATGCTACCAATAATAAGACAATAGCTACAATGTAACGAATCATACTTAACATAATTTAAACACCAAAACCCTAATGTGCTATCATGTCATGTTGATTATTAGTGAAGTATAAGGATTAGCAGATTTCTAGTAAAAGCACAATTTAGCAGTCACCTACTAAAATTATTAGGCTCCATGAATCAAAATTTGTATCTAAACATAATACCACAACAACCATATTATTATTTAATAAATAATAATAATAATAATAACAATAATAATAATAATAATAATAATAAGTTATATTACAATATTTGTTAATGAAAATTACCATAATATGATGCAGGAGCATCTCTGATGAAGCCTGAATAGGTTTCAAAGAAATTTCGCCCAATCGTGAGTCGAGTGATGGGTTCGACCATAAATATAGATCAACCTAAGGAAATTAAACAAAAGGAAGATCAAGAATACTCAGGGCACAGTTGTAATCAACGGCAACTGAGATTGGATTCACAGAAAAGAGAATTGAGAGGAAGATCAGCAGAGAAGAAGATCGAGCAAGTGAGGTTTTTGAGAGAGTGAGAGAAGACGAGAGAGAGAAACTTGCAGAGAAAAGAACGATCGAGAATCTGTAATAATCTCCCAAAGTATCGTACAACCTCCTATATATGCCTTATATATGCGCGTATACAATACAAGACATATATGGTTCGGTGGGCTTAATTACAATAACCCAACAGCCGAATACATATCAGCCAAAGAATTAAAAAAAAAATACAAGGCCGTTGGTGCTGAAAATAATATTTCAGCCCAACTACAAAATACAAGATTACAACATTCCCATATAAATAAATTACAACTTAATTCCCATAAGCTAATTTATATAGCTAATTATGGAGATTAAGGGTTACATAATTTGCAATCCTTCTAACCCAAAAAATATGGGTCGGGTGGTAGATTATGCGGCCAACTTAATCCCACTAGCGAAGATGTGTCAGCGAATGCATCATATGGGATTGATAATTTTCCCTATAATATAATCAAAAAAAGAAAGATCAACTTATGCAGCAATATCTGTAGAACAGCAACAACCAGCAACATCAACATCTACTCACAACAACCACATTATGGTCCATTTCCAATAATTTGATTTTTCCCTAATTATTCACAGATTAAGAAAAGTAATTATATGTACAATGCAATTTACAAGAATCAATAGAATTATTTAAATACAAATTATTGAGATACACATCAATCTCCCTCAAATGATAATAATATTATAAATAATAATAATAATAATAATAATAATAATAATAATAATAATAATAAACATAATAATGATAATCTACTTAATTTTTTCCAAGATAGAAGAATTCCAAAAAATTCGTACTTAGATTAATGAGTGAATAAGATTATTGGAATTCATGAAAATCTATGAAATAACAAGATAAAATCCATAAAACAACACTTTTATAGCTCCATTATGGATTCAATATGACTCAGCAAAGCAAAGTTTTAATCTTAACTACACGCAATATTTTTGGCTAAATCTACACACTTGTAATATCCATTTTGTGAGTAGCTTTTAAGGAGCATTAGGAATAGAATTATGAGAAGATCACAGCCTCAAATTAAGCTGAAATTATGGAAGAATAATCCTCTTGTTCGGTCCTCAAATCTAGCCTATTCAAAGGTTAATCCATCAACATGCACTCAACTTGGTTTTTGACCTTTCCTAGTTAAACATGGTTGAAGAGTATTATTAAAATTCCCTGAAGTGTAATTTGTGTTTTCTATGTGATTTTATTAATTTGTAAGCATCATCCATCTTGTTATGGTAGATAAGGTAATCAACATTCATCTGTAGCTATAACAGTTATAGTTTAATGTAGTACCTTATCAACATTAGTTAATATGTGTTAGTGCAACATATGGTTAGGATGTAACCTAATCTACTCATTATGACTTAGAAATGTAGTTTTTAATTTCCAAATGTGAAATAAACTCTATATAGAGGTAAATAATTGAAGGAATATGACACTTCCTTTAGGGTATTGATGGTTGTTGTCAAAGCCAACACATTTTCAAGGCTTAGAGGTTAGCCTTATGTTATCCCCCAAAAATCTTTTACCAGTTATGCTTAGAGATGAAAGCTTAGTTGATTAGTGTAAGCTATTAATCTCGAAGGTATTTCAAGATTAATTTCTACTCATTATCTTCTTAACCTCTATCGAGATTTTCTATTTTATTGGAACCTTACCAACTACATCACCAACACTTATCTTAATCAAATATGTTTAGCATTATGTTTCAATTTTGTATCAAAGCTTAAGGTTAGTAAATTTAGATCCTTACTCTCCCATCACCACCACCATTAAATCTTCTAACCACCACAAGCCACTAACCATTCAACCCTAGACACAAAAAAATACCTTTCTTCTAACCGTACCGAATTTTGGTTCCCTCATTTTTCCTTTCTATTTTGGGTTATATGATTTATCTAGTAGGTTTGAACCATCATGGAATACCAAATTGTTCCAAATACTTGAATCTAGAAGAATCCCATAATATATGGAGGGATTAGGCCATCAAAGCCTTACAAGGATATATGAGGAGAGTGTTAGCCATTTTGGAGTCATTATTACCGAATGCTAACACTTTAAGAGTATGAAGTCTATCCCACATAAAGGAGAAAGACCAAATGGTGTAGGAGGTGAATCTAATAAATTTATCTCATCTTTTATTAATCCTCCTAGAGTTTTTTAGAAGGGAATGTTTTAATAAAATCAACCTGGATATCTTAGAGTTTGATGGAGCTCATAATTTGAATGAGTTTTTAGAATGGAAGTTAAGTCCTTTAGTGATGAAAAATCTTTTCAGTTTGTTTTCCTCAAGTTGAAAGGGCATGCCTTCTTATGGTGGAAAATTTTAGTGCATCATAAAGGGAGAAAGGGAAAGTCTAAGGTGAGGAGACTAAAATTAGAAGAGATTGATAGGGGAGATTTTTGTCATCTTCCTGTACTCAAGACCTATATTATAGAATGTCTTCCTTATGACAAGGTCCTTGAGTGTATAAAACTATATTTTAGAGTTTTAGAGGCTCATCATGACACTTGGTTTGGAAGAATTTCAACAACACACAATATATTTGTTCTTAAGAGGTTTGAGGAGTGACATTACTAGGAAAATGGAGCTCTACAACTATTACACCCAACATGAGTTGTTTTATGTAGTCATCAATTTTAGCAAACATAAAAGAGAGAAGAGGGATTTAAAGGTTAGAGAGTTAAGGACGAACATATACCCACATAAAAAAGCACAAAAAATAGCTCCTATCCTTGAGGCATTTGATGTTAAGTGTAAAGGAAGGTAAGAAGTGGGTGAATCTAGTAGAAATAAAGGTGTTCGGTGTTGTAAGTGCCAATCAATTGTACATTATCAAAATAAATGCCCAAATAAGAGGGTGATAACCTAATTTGACTTAGGAGATGTGGTGTTGGAAGGATACAAATATGAAGATCATTTAGCCATGGTTAGGGCGAGGTCGAGCAGGTTCCACTAGATGTAAGAGAGTCATTGATGGTGAGGAGGGTTTTGCAAAGAATAGAGGTCATTGAAGAGGAGTCTTAAGGACAAAACTTATTTCATGCTATATGTACCATACTTGGTAAAATATGTTCTCTCATTATCGAAGGAGGTAGTAAGGCAAACGTAGCTTCCTACACCCTTATAGAGAAGCTTAATTTTCCAACCACAACACATGCTTGGACTTATAAGCTTCAATAGGTTAATAATGGCTCTATAATTTAAGTTACAAATCAAGTAGTTGTGCCATTTGCATATGGATTACTTACCAAGACAATATTGTATGTGATGTGGGTCCCATGGGCACATGTCATTTATTCTTAGGAATATCATGGCAATTTGATAGGCACGTCAAGAATAATGGTAGAAAGAACACTTAATAGCTTGACGTATGCAAACAAAAATATTGTACTCACACACCTTAGCATTCAGTCCTCACTTATTAAGAAAGACAAAAATTATAAGAAAGATTTATTCATAGATGTGAAGGGG
The DNA here is from genome assembly GCA_030549775.1 of Tamarix chinensis. Taxonomy (NCBI): domain Eukaryota; kingdom Viridiplantae; phylum Streptophyta; class Magnoliopsida; order Caryophyllales; family Tamaricaceae; genus Tamarix; species Tamarix chinensis. Next base: position 38,665,223 of record CM060173.1, on the reverse strand, counting down.
TTGGAAAGATCCATAGGAAAGCGGAAAACTATGTATTTCTTGTTAATGCTTGAAAGTAATGATAATGGAGGTCCACTTAATCTATAGTTCAAGACCTTGTTAGGAGAGTATGGGGATGTTTTACCAAATGAAATAACTTTTGAATTGCATCCCATAAGAGGCATAGAGAACCAAATTGATTTTTTCCCCAATGCTACCCTTCCAAACAAAACAACTTATAGGGGAAATCCAAAGGAAGCCATAAAGTTGCAATGGAAAATTGAAGACTTATTTCAAAAGTGCTTCATGAGGGAGTCCCTTATACCATGGTTGTACCTGCCCCTTTATTGCTAGAGAAGTATGGGACAACGGATATGTGTGTTGATAGTAATGCAGTCAATAACATTGCCATCAATTATAGATATCCCATACCTAGAATTAATGACTTGTTGGATTGTTTGCATAGGGCGAGAGTGTTCTATATGATTGACTTAAGGAGTGGGTACTACCAAATTAGAATGAAGGAGGGAGATAAATGGAAGACAACTTTTGAGACCAAAGGATGATTGTAAGAATATATTATGAAGACTTTTGGATTATCCAATGTACCAAGCACTTTCATGAGGCTCATGGACTACTATGACCCTTCATCTCTTGTCTTTTGATGATATTCATTTATACCCCTCTAATCATGATGATCATGTAAGGCACTTGAGACTTGTGTTTTTAGTTCTTAAGTACAAAAATTTGTATGGTAAACTAGAAAAATGTGATTTATTTGTTCCTAAAGTCACATTTTAAGGGTTTGTTGTATCTGGAGGTGGAATTTCCATGGATAATTCAAAGGTGGAGGTAATAAAAACATGGCATACAGCAACATCCATTATCAATTCTAGATACTTTCATGAACTTTCTCTTTCTATAGGATGTTCATAAAATGGTTTAAAACACTTATAGCACCCATCGCAAAATACCTCAAAAATGGGGAGTTCTAAGGGACCAAGTCTGCACAAGAAGCTTTTGAGTTAATCAAAAGCAAGTTGAGTGAGGCCCTAGTGTTGCAATTACCCAACATTAACAAGGTGTTTGAAATCAAGTGTGATTTCAGTGGGGTATACATTGGAGCAATCTTACTATAAGAAGGAAAATCAGTATCCTTTTTAGTGAGAAGATCCATGGCTCAAGGTCCAACTATAACACCTTTAACAAAGAATTTTATGCTATTATTAAGGTATTATATCAGTAGTTGTGTTATCTTAGACCATCACAACTTATATTACATATGTATCATGAGTCCCTAATATATATATAAATGAGCAGCATAAAATTAACCCTTAAAATGGTAGGTGGGTGGAGTTTTCACAATCTATCTCATTTTTAGCTAAGCACAAGGGTGGAAAAAATAACATTGCAACAAATGCGCTCTCTAGGAGATATTTCATGTTGTCATTATTAGAAGAAAGGATCCAAGGATTTAGGTTTTTGATGGAACTATATAAGAAAAATGAAGACTTTGTAAGCATTAGAAGATTAAGAAAAGACTCAAGATATACAACTAGTTTAATGAGGATTCTATTTTTAAGGTAACAAGTTGTGCATCCCAAAATGCTCCAATGGGGAACTACAAATTCGTGAACTGCATGGCGGAGGTCTAGTAGGACATTTTAATATTAACAAAACTTATGATGCACTCCGGGATTTTTTTTTAACCTAAGATGGTAGGATATGTACAATCTCTAGTGGCAAAGTTATCTACTTTCTACTTACTAATAGTCCAAGAGTCACTTCCACCAATGACTCTATACCCCCTTACCTATGCCATACCTTCCTTGGGAGCATGTAGGTATGGATTCATAGTGGCATTACCTAAAGTATAAAGGAAAAATGATGCCATTATAGTGGTAATGGATTAGTTTTCTAACTTATCTCATCTCATCCCTTGTCACAAGATGGATGATGCCTCTTACATTGTTGATATTTACTTTAAAGAGATAGTTATATTACATGGTATGCCAACTAATTATGATATCAAGTTTCTTAACTATTTCTGAAAAACCTTGCGCAGGTTACTAAGTACTAAAGTTATATTTTTTACTGTTCATCGCCCACAAATAAATGGAAAAACCGATGTCACCAATTGCACTATAAATATGCCCATAAGAAATTTGGTTCACAAATCCTTAAAAAATTGGGATACTAAGCTAAGCCATTTTTAATTTGTGTACAATTTATCTTCCACTTATGCCTCTAGTCATTCACCTTTTGAAGTGGTGTAGAGAGTGAATCTCACCACTTCCATTGATCTTATTCCCCTACCCATCGAGGTACAAAAACGTTTTGAAGCTAAGAAAAGGATCAACAAATTAAAAGAGCTTCATAAACAAGTAAGGGATAGGTTCAAAAATGTTAACCACAAGAATAAGAAGAAACCAAATAAGAAAATAAAAGAGTAAAATTTCAAACCAAGGGATTTAGTTTGGCTTCATCTTTGAAAATAAAGGCTTCCTTCTAGGCGCAATAACAATCCAATACTAAGAATAATAAACCTCTAAAGATTCTAGAAAGAATTAGCAATAATGCATATAGGCTTGCACTTCCACAAGAAATATGATACTTCCTTATTTACATGACAAGCCTTATGAAGATAAGGAGGAGTCCTTTCAAGAGGGGGAGGAGGATATAGGAGCATTGCCCTCAAATGATAATAAAAAAGATAGTCTTATTAATTTTTCTACGATAGAAGAATTCAAAAATCTTCTTGCTTAGATTCATAAGTGAATAAGATTGCTAGAAGTCATGCAAAGCTATGTAATATAAAGATAAAAGCCATCAAATCCACACTTTTATAGGTCCGTTATGGCTTCATTATGGCTCAGTGACCAAAGTTTTTATCTTGGCTACACGCAACCTTTTTTACCGAATCTACACACTTATAGCAACCATTTTATGAGTATCTTTAAGGAGAATTAGGAAGAGAATTATGAGAAGATCAAGGCCTCAAATCAAGATTAAATTATGGAAGAAGCAACCTCTTTTTGAATCCTCAAATCCAACTTGTTGTAGAGCCCATCCATCAACTTGTACTCAACTTGATTTTTAACTCTCTTAGTTAAACATGGTTAAAGTGTATTGTTGGAGTTTTATATAGTGTAATTTGTGTTTTTTAAGTGCTTATTATAGTTTATAAGCACCAACCATCTTTTGATGGGGAAATAAGGTAGTCAACATTCAGCCATAGCTAAATATAGTAGCTTATCAACATTATTTAATATGTATTAGTGTAATATATGGTTAGGATGTAACTAAACTTTCTCACTACGAGTAAGAAGTGCGGTTTGTAATTTGATGAAGCCTAATACACTCAATATAGAGGTAAAGATTTAAAAAAATATGACACATCAATTAAGTTATTACTAGTTCTTGTCAACACCAACATACATTCAAGTCTTAGAGTTTAGCCTTATGGTATACTCCAAAAATATTACACTATTTATGCTGAGAGTTGAAACCTTAGTAGGTTAGTGTAAGTGCTTAATCTTAAAGGTATTTCAATATTATGTTCTACTCATTCTATTTTTATCCTCTCTCTATATTTTTTATTTGTTTCAAACCTTACCTAATTCCATCTTTAGCACTTGGCTTAACCCAATATGTTTAGCATTATGCATCATAATTCCCCTAATAAAATATAAAGGTAACAAAGTTTAGAAGAAATCTCATGTTCATGGAAATTAGGAGTTTGAAATGGTTGAAAGGCTCAAGGAAAAGGTTCAAGAAGTTTAAGTTAGGCTATGGTGCACGGTGGGTGGTGATAGTGGTGGTGGTGAGGTTGAAAAAGGCATGTGCTAGATGGTAGTGTTGGTCGATGCAAAAGAAGGTAATAGGGTAAGAGATGATGGAAAGGTAAGGAATGAAATGGATGGTGGTGCACTAGTGGCTTGATGGGAAATAGTATTAATTCAAGGTGGTGATGGTTGGATGATGACTACAACATGAAGGAGATGGCTGGTAGCAAAGGTGGTATAAGGTTGCAGTAGAGGATGGTGCAAAGGGCTAGTGGTTGGTGTGATGGATTCTAAAGCAAGGGATTACAATGGTAACTAATTTTATTGTAGAGAGGGTGCAACGAGGGAATTGAAAGAATGGAGAAGAGGGTAGTGGCAAAAATTACCCGTTCTAGGCAAGGTTTATAGTGATTAATGCTACAGAATATGGTGAGGGAGGGTTATGGTTGGTGATGGGTGATGGTCGAGTAAGGGTTATTGTTGAGGCAAGTTGAGGGTGGTAGTTCGTGTGAGGGTTGGCGTATGCATGGTGTTTGGGATGGTGTATAGTGAGGTGGGTTGATGTGGTCAAGGCAAAGGCTAGGATGAAAGGGAGCTCATGTGATTGGGTTTGCAGTTGACACATGACCTTACAAGGATGGTAGTTGTTGTGGATGAACATTGAAGAGGGAAGTAGGGCTACAAGTATAGGTACTTTTATATAGTAGATGGTGAGAGATAATTGGTGGTTTTTGTTAGCAAAACAACATGAGGAGGAGGAGAGGAAGAAGCAGAAGGAGGAGGAGAAGAAAAAGGAGGATAATGAGGAAGAGGAGTATGGTGATTATGGATGGTTATAATGAAAGAGATGGGGGAAGAAAAAGGGCTATATGGGCAAGGAGTAGAGGTTGAGTTCGTATAACAATAAAGAGGGAAGGAGTGTGTGTGTGTGTGTGTGTGCAAAGGTAGGTGGGTGGTGAGAGTGGTGGCTCAATATATAAGGGGTGTGGGTAATCAGTGTAAGAATAAGAGGGAACATGAAGAGTGTTTAGTTGAAGTAAAATGGCTATGTTAGGGGCAATGTGAGGAAGGGTAGTGGTTGGATAGGTTAGTATTATTTTATTTAGTTTTAGGTTTAGTTTGGTTATACTAGGGTACCGGTTAAGGAAAAAAACTAGGAAAAATAAACCACTTTAGAGTGTAACACCCCAAAATTCACTAATTTTTTTTTAACGCGGAAGAAATTAAATTATAAATACTTAAAACCTGTGAATTCTGGGAATGTTACCGCCACACTTAGTACCAGACCGGTTCTCTCCAACCGTTCCAGTACCAAGTGCTAAGGCTAAAGAAAATATTTACGTTAAATTCAAATTAACAATTCATAAAAGAATTCGAAACATCATACAACAAAAGCAGAGTACGCATAAACGTTTATTAACACTTGTAACTTCCAAATAGAAATACATTTAAACAAGATAAAACCCGATGGGTCAAATTCCGGATTGCCTACTCACCCAAGTCAGGCCTGCCACCCCAAAACAGTCTCTGATCTTAAACCTGCACAAGAGGTCTGCTCCCCACCATCGGTGGATCATCACAGGACCCATCAACTAAGGTCGTATCAGTACGGGTCCAGTACTGAGTAAGGTGACTTGATCACTAAGGCCAACACACAAACACGTAAATCATGCAGAACAAAAAAAGGCATAATTACCAACACAATGACATAAGGTGCTTACGACCATCCAAGTAAGAGTACAAGGCCCGATTGTAGACTGGATTAATTACTTTATTAATCTCTTATCAGAGTCTGATTCACACCATACTTTTTATCAAATCCATGCGAGTACGGAAGCCCCCACTATTATAGCCGGTGGATCGGAGGCACATAGGGTATCATACCCTAACCACTATTATAGCCGGTGGATCGGAGACACATAGGACTACGCGTCCTAACCACTATTCCTAACCGGTGGATCGGTTGGCTCCGGCTCGCATGGTGTTCCACTGTAAGTAATTAGTATCTTTTAAGAATTATGGTTTATGACTGTTGAGCTCGGGAACCCCCACTATTATTACCGGTGGATCGATCACACATAGGACATCATGTCCTAACCACTATTATAACCGGTGGATCGGTCGCACATAGGGTAAAAACCCTAACCACTATTCCGAACCTGTGGATCGGTTGGTCCCGTCTCAACGATCTTCCTCTTTAGATAATTAATGTTTTAAGTATCTTATTCCGAAGCTTTCATCATAGACATGCACGAATCATTAACTCATAAATTCCATATTCATCATCATACTTACATTTTAATCACCACATACATATGATAACACAAAAAACCCTAATCAACCACCATAGACCTTAATTAACCACAACAAACAATAATTCAGTCTCCTCCATACCCTTAATTTGCTCCACGTGCTATTTTTCATCCCAAGCGATCAAACACCCAAACAGCACTTACATTTCCTTCCTTACATCCTAAATTAACTTTCCACACGTAATTTTCATACCCATGCAGACATTAATCTCCCTATGCAAACCTTTGAACCGTTTTCATGCAAACCCTAAAATTCCACAAGAAACCCTAAATTCAACCATGCAAACCCTAATACCACGATTCAATCATCAATGCCACCATGTAAACCCTAATACCACCATAAAACTATAAATACCACCATACAAACCATGATTCCGTCATACAAAACCCTAAATTCAATCCAACCAAAACCAAAGATTCACCCATACCGAACCCTAAATTCAGAGCATAAAGATTCTTCCATACCAAACCCTAAATTCAAGCCATAAAGATTCTTCCACATAAAATCATAAATTAGACTCTCCCACGGAAAACTATAAATTGAATTCCCCCAAGCAAATCATAAATTAGATTCCCCCATATAATATCATGAATTACATTTTCCCAAATAACATCATGAATTAGATTCTCCCAAACAAATTATAAATTAACTCTCCCAATCAAATCATAACTTAAATTCTCCCATATAATATTATAAATTACACTCTCCCAAATAACATCATAAACTAAATTCTCCCAAACAAACCATAATTTAATTCGCCTAATCAATCATAAATTAAATTCTCCCATATAATATCATAAATTAAATTCTCCCAAATAGCATCATAAACTTGATTATTCCTTATAAAACCTTAAATTTTAGGTCAACTCATTTCCCTTAGTCAACTTCTTTCCCCATCCTCCTTTTTCATCCTTCCTCTCACACAAACCACATTGACTTCCTCACATACACAACACATATCATCATACATATTTAATACACATACCATGCACAACATACGTCAACTCCAAGTCATACCATATATAAAATATTTAATTATAATAAACATTAGATACATAACATGCGAAACACATAATATACATAAGCACATAAAAGGCCTTAGCACTCCTTACCTAAAACGACATCGGTCTTGGAGCACGTTCCTATTCCACTTGAGGGATTTGACTGGGCTCACCTACTATGGGGAAGAAATACTAGGATTAGCTTCCTTCCTATACTACTATTAGTTTCTAATTTATCTTAAGTCTTGATTCTTAATTAATTATGCCCAAAACCAATAAAACATTAATATATACTATTATAATTTAAAGTAAAAAGGTGATATAAGGGTTTATACCCTTTACCGAAATAAATTTAGTAACGGTAATAATAATAATAATATTTATTATAATAATAATTTTAATAATAACAAATAATTACTAATATTAGTAATATTAATAGAAAACTTAATAATAATAATAATCTAAGCCTTAAATTTACAAAGTAGATTTCGAAACCTCCCCATTTAATGATAATACTATTTGAAATGTAAAAAGATATTAATATTATACATATACTTATTATATAAAGTTAATATGGTTAATAATAATAAGATAATTAGTAATAATGTTAAAAATGCTAAAAATAATAATAAAAGGCAAAGCTACGAGACTTAATTAAAATTAGGAAAATGGGTAATGGAGAGGAAGAAAAATTAAAATAATTATATGGGGCTGTAGAGGATAATTAGTAGGATTTAATGGTTGGTTTGGAATGTGTTAGAAGCGGCGCATGTGGCGGCGGGCGGTGGTTTAAGGTCTCGGGGTCAAGATTTTGGGCGATATGAGAAGCAAACTTTGCATGGTTATGGCAGCTCATTTAAGAAAAATCGAAGGATTTGAAGGGCTTAGTTAGCTAGAGGGAATTGCAGGGAAGAGATTGGTAGCAATAGGTGGTGTTGAAGTTGGCCGGGGAAGGAGATAATGGTGTCTGATGGGGCGGTGGCTGGGCGATTCTGACTTAGGGTTTCGGAAGGAAGAAGTCTCGACCACACTCACAACCAGGCTATTTAAAGGGTTTAGATGGGTTATTAGGGTTTTGGAGGTCTTCAGGATGGGTTTGGGTTATAGGATTTGGGTGGCCGGCGTGAGAAATCGGCCGGCAATCATTTGGGTCGGGTCGAAGGTTCGAGAAGCCAGAGAGAGAGAATGAGCGAGAGTTAAGGATAATTGATTATTCCAAGCTAATGTGCGAGCCGAGAGGAAGAAAAAGAGAGGTGACTTGGCCGGTCAGACCTCTCGTAGCCGTCGCCGCCATTATCGGGCTGGAAGTTGCAGGTACAGCGACGGAGGAGAGAGGAGGAAGAAGAAAGGAGGAAGGGGGTGGTCCGGTTCGCGGGGGAAAGAAGAAAGAAAAAGGCAGGGAGACCGGCGGTTCGCGGAGGAAAGAAGAGAAAAGAAAAGAGGGAAGACCGGGCCGGTCTGGGCGCGAGGGAGGGGCATTAAATGAAACGATGGGTTTCGGTGGAAGTGGAATCAAAACGCGGAGTAGAGGGGGACGGGCGAAGGGCGCAGGTAACGTTTAATGAAACGTTGTGTCCTGATGGAAAAACCATCAAAACGCGGCGCGGGGAGGGGAACGACGGAAGAGCCAGTGTCGCATTGCTGGGCTGGGCCGAAGGAAAAGAAAGGAGAAGGGAAAATGGGCCGCGAGCTAGCCCAGTTCGGCGAGAAGAAGAGGGAAAAAGAAAAAGAAGAAAAAGAAAGAAAAAGGAAAGGAAAAAGGAAGAAAGAAAAAGAAAAAGGAAAAAGGAAAGGAGAAAAATAATTATTTTGGGTATTTAAATTTATTAAAATATTTGGGATATTTAAAAATTATAATATTTAAATAAAATAATATTTAAATCCCTTTTTAAGCTAAATTAGGATTTTTAAAAGATTTTCCATAAATTCCATTTTAATTAGCAAAACACTCTAATTTTCTCCAATAAAATTATTTATAAAATTAATATTAATTTGAAAATATTTTCTCCTTCTTATTTTAAATAAAATAATTTATTTAATTAATTTTCAAAATAAAATGCTTAATTAGCTAAGATACCCAAATCCTTTTCTAATAAAAATACTTATAAATTTCTTCTTAATTTCCCTAATTAAATATCCTTTTGTTTTACTAAAAATAATTTATTTAAATAAATTTCTAATAAAACCTCATTTAAATATAATTTATAAAATTAGGAATTTTCGGGGCATTTCATCACTACCCCCTTAAAAACAGACTTCGCCCCCGAAGTCTCCGAGAGCGCCTAGGGTTAGGGAAAAAGGTTCTAAGTTGCTAGAAAACCAAACTAACATTAATACCCATATAAAGTACCCCCTTAGGATTAAACTTACTAAAGAAACTTTAAAACCACGAAAATGAGGACACCATAAAAAAACAACACTTATAAAAAAAACTACCCCCTTTTAGACGAACTATGGGTTGTTGTACCTGGGTATAAGTTCAATTTAAATACTAAATAAATTTATTTATGGAAAATCTATTTCGAAAAGATCCGAAGGCTCAAAATTAATAAAAGAGTTATATAAAAGTTTTGGAAACACTCTCGGAAGGAATAACCGATGAACATAAACAAAAATATGTATTATTTATGGAAATATATCATAAGAACTCAAAAATTTATTTAAAGCATATAATAAAATATTTAAGTTGAACTCTAACACCCCGAGCCCAATTTAGTCATTTCCGAAATTATTTTTCTGTAAATCAAAAAGCATACAACAGAATAAAGCTGATTTTGGAAAGAAATTCCTGAATACGTCTTCTAAATTTAAAACTTTCTAAAAATATTAATGATTGAAACGAATAATTTAGAGTCGAAAATATTTTCTACTGATAAAATCATTACAATAAATTTAACTATTCAATAGGAATTATATAATTTAAATAATGTATTTTGTCAACAAAATATACTTCAAAATAACGTCGTAATCACATGACAAAGTTATAATAAAAATACGAGAAAGAACGAAAATACATATTATTACCCAAAAATTGAACTCATAAGAAATTTAATTAAACTTAACTATGAATTTGAATCGTCGATAAATCCATAAGACAAATCGAAATTAAAATAATTAATTGTTTACATCAAATTACGTTAATGAAATCACTAAACTTAATAAATCTAGATTTTAAAAATACGGGGTATTACATCATTACCCTTTAAAAAGGAACTTCGTCCCGAAGTTAAGGGAAAATCTAAGTAGCGAAAACTTGTCAAAACAATTGAATAAAGCATTAACCACAATAAATAGGTTAAAAGTAAATCCGAAGAACACTAAAACGATGTTTTACAAAACTAAACCAAGCAAAGTTGAAACAAACAAGGCATAGGAAGCAAAATAAAAGGAGGAGAATCAATGCTTAGCAGATCAAATACAATGGAATTCAAATAAGGAAGAAGTACATACTTAAAGTCAAAACAAGTTACGAAAATACTATTCTTTAAAATAAAATCTTATAAGAGAATAACAACAAAAATTTATAACGTGAAGTTCATACAAAATAAAGGAACGAAAGTTTTAAAGAGTACACAACTCTAATAAAAATATATTACAATTTATATCATATCATATCTATTTCGGCAAGGTACACACTAAGGTTATCAATCCATAAAACCTACAAGACTAGGGTTAATCTAGTGGGGTTACTACCCCCTTAAGAACAAACTAATTACAAAACCATAATCACGGCAGCAAAACACAAGGTCACTTATGCTACCCCATCGTACAATCCTCACAAGCTAATCCGGATTTTAAAATTTACTTGAAATAAGGTAAACACATTTTCAGTTAAAACATTTAGGATCGTGAGAACCGAATCTCTAACCAAAACCCAATTCTCAACAACCAAAAGCTCTTATACCACTTTGTGGTATCAGCTTAAAAAGTTTAAAAAAAAATAGAGGAGCGTTCAAAACACACTTCAAAATCAAATACAAAGTCCGAAAACCAAATTTATTTCTGAAAACGAGCGTGGCCAAAAGACCAACCACTCTGATACCAACTTGTGGTATCAGCTTAGAGAAAAATTTAAAAATGAAGGAGCTTGGTTGAAATCAACTACGATACCATCCTGTGGTATCAATTTAAAAGTTTTAAAGAACACGGAAGAGCATGGTCGAAACCTGCTCTGATACCAAATTGTGACACCCCAAAATTCACTAATTTTTTTTAACGCAGAAGAAATTAAATTATAAATACTTAAAACCTATGAATTCTGGAATTTTTACTGCCACACTTAGTACCAGACCGGTTCTCTCCAACCGTTCCAGTACCAAGTGCTAAGGCTAAGGAAAATATTTACGTTAAATTCAAATTAAAAATTCATAAAAGAATTCGAAACATCATACAACAAAACAAGAGTACACATAAACGTTTATTAACACTTGTAAATTTCCAAATAGAAATACATTTAAAAAAGAAAAAACCCGATGGGTCAAATTCCGGATTGCCTACTCACTCAAGTCAGGCCAGCCACCCCAAAACAGTCTCTGATCTTAAACCTGCACAAGAGGTCTGCTCCCCACATCGGTGGATCATCACAGGACCCATCAACCAAGGTAGTATCAGTACGGGTCCAGTACTGAGTAAGGTGACTTGATCACTAAGGCCAACACACAAACACATAAATCATGCAGAAAAAAAAGGCATAATTACCAACACAATGACATAAGGTGCTTACGACCATCCAAGTAAGAGTACAAGGCCCGATTGTCGACTGGATTAATTACTTCATTAATCTCTTATCAAAGTCCGATTCACACCATACTTTTTTATCAAATCCATGCGAGTACGGAAGCCCCCACTATTATAGCCGGTTGATCGGAGACACATAGGGTATCATACCCTAACCACTATTATAGCCGGTGGATCGGAGACACATAGGACTACGCGTCCTAACCACTATTCCTAACCGGTGGATCGGTTGGCTCCGGCTCGCATGGTGTTCCACTGTAAGTAATTAGTATCTTTTAAGCATTATGGTTTATGACTGTTGAGCTCGGGAACCCCCACTATTATTACCGGTGGATCGGTCACACATAGGACATCATGTCCTAACCACTATTATAACCAGTGGATCGTTCGCACATAGGGTAAAAACCCTAACCACTATTCCGAACCGGTGGATCGGTTGGTCCCGTCTCAACGATCTTCCTCTTTAGATAATTAATGTTTTAAATATCTTATTCCGAAGCTTTCATCATAGACATGCACGAATCATTAACTCATAAATTCCATATTCATCATCATACTTACATTTTAATCACCACATACATATGATAACACAAAAAACCCTAATCAACCACCATAGACCTTAATTAACCACGAAAAACAATAATTCAGTCTCCTCCATACCCTTAATTTGCTCCACGTGCTATTTTTCATCCCAAGCGATCAAACACCCAAACAACACTTACATTTCCTTCATTACATCCCAAATTAACTTTCCACACGTAATTTTCATACCCATGCAAACATTAATCTCCCCATGCAAACCTTTGAACCGTTTTCATACAAACCCTAAAATTCCACGTGAAACCCTAAATTCAACCATGCAAACCCTAATACCACGATTCAATCATCAATGCCACCATGTAAACCCTAATACCACCATAAAACTATAAATACCACCATACAAACCATGATTCCGTCATACAAAACCCTAAATTCAATCCAACCAAAACCAAAGATTCACCCAAACCGAACCCTAAATTCAGACCATAAAGATTCTTCCATACCAAACCCTAAATTCAAGCCATAAAGATTCTTCCACTTAAAATCATAAATTAGACTCTCCCACGGAAAACTATAAATTGAATTCCCCCAAGCAAATCATAAATTAGATTCCCCCATATAATATCATGAATTACATTTTCCCAAATAACATCATGAATTAGATTCTCCTAAACGGTTTATAAATTAACTCTCCCAATTAAATCATAACTTAAATTCTCCCATATAATATTATAAATTACATTCTCCCAAATAACATCATAAACTAAATTCTCCCAAAAAAATTATAAATTAACTCTCCCAATCAAATCATAACTTAAATTCTCCCATATAATATTATAAATTACATTCTCCCCAAATAACATCATAAACTAAATTCTCCCAAACAAACCATAATTTAATTCTCGTAATCAATCATAAATTAAATTCTCCCATATAATATCATAAATTAAATTCTCCCAAATAGCATCATAAACTTGATTATTCCTTATAAAACCTTAAATTTTAGGTCAACTCATTTCCCTTAGTCAACTTCTTTCCCCATCCTCCTTTTTCATCCTTCCTCTCACACAAACCACATTGACTTCCTCACATACACAACACATATCATCATACATATTTAATACACATACCATGCACAACATACGTCAACTCCAAGTCATACCATATATAAAATATTTAATTATAATAAACATTAGATACATAACATGCGAAACACATAATATACATAAGCACATAAAAGGCCTTAGCACTCCTTACCTAAAACGACATCGGTCTTGGAGCACGTTCCTATTCCACTTGAGGGATTTGACTGGGCTCACCTACTATGGGGAAGAAATACTAGGATTAGCTTCCTTCCTATACTACTATTAGTTTCTAATTTATCTTAAGTCTTGATTCTTAATTAATTATGCCCAAAACCAATAAAACATTAATATATACTATTATAATTTAAAGTAAAAAGGTGATATAAGGGTTTATACCCTTTACCGAAATAAATTTAGTAACGGTAATAATAATAATAATATTTATTATAATAATAATTTTAATAATAACAAATAATTACTAATAGTAGTAATATTAATAGAAAACTTAATAATAATAATAATCTAAGCCTTAAATTTACAAAGTGGATTTCGAAACCTCCCCATTTAATGATAATACTATTTGAAATGTAAAAAGATATTAATATTATACATATACTTATTATATAAAGTTAATATGGTTAATAATAATAAGATAATTAGTAATAATGTTAAAAATGCTAAAAAATAATAATAAAAGGCAAAGCTACGAGACTTAATTAAAATTTTAGGTTTCTACTTCTCCTTAAATAATTTCAGTATCAAATAACTAATTATACTAACAATAATAATATTAATTATATTATTAATAATAATATTAAACATGCAATAATTATATTAAATAGGCAAAATTCGAGAATAATAATTTATCTTACTCAATAATACTCCCATACCTGTCAACCAAATTTAGAAATTAAAATACAGTTGATAACAACAATAATAATAATTATAATAATAATAATTAAACTCGAATTAGCATTAAAAATTAGAATAAAAGCATAATAATTATCAATAAATCGAAAGTAAGTATTTAAAAGTTCTAGGGTTTCACCTTGAGTTGGAGGATGAAGGTGGCACCGGCGGTGGTTCCCGGAGGTGGACGGAAAATGGGTCTAAGGGGGCCAAAAATTAGGAAAATGGGTAATGGAGAGGAAGAAAACTTAAAATAATTATATGGGGTTGTAGAGGATAATTAGTAGGATTTAATGGTTGGTTTGGAAGGTGTTAGAAGCGGCGCAGGTGGCGGCGGGCGGTGGTTTAAGGTCTCGGGGTCAAGATTTTGGGCGAGATGAGAAGCAAACTTTGCATGGTTATGGCAGCTCATTTAAGAAAAATCGAAGGATTTGAAGGGCTTAGTTAGCTAGAGGGAATTGCAGGGAAGAGATTGGTAGCAATAGGTGGTGTTGAAGTTGGCCGGGGAAGGAGATAATGGAGTCTGATGGGGCGGTGGATGGGCGATTCTGACTTAGGGTTTCGGAAGGAAGAAGTCTCGACCACACTCACAACCAGGCTATTTAAAGGGTTTAGATGGGTTATTAGGGTTTTGGAGGTCTTCAGGATGGGTTTGGGTTATAGGATTTGGGTGGCCGGCGTGAGAAATCGGCCGGCAATCATTTGGGTCGGGTCGAAGGTTCGAGAAGCCAGAGAGAGAGAATGAGCGAGAGTTAAGGATAATTGATTATTCCAAGCTAATGTGCGAGCCGAGAGGAAGAAAAAGAGAGGTGACTTGGCCGGTCAGACCTCTCGTAGCCGTCGCCGCCATTATCGGGCTGGAAGTTGCAGGTGCAGCGACGGAGGAGAGAGGAGGAAGAAGAAAGGAGGAAGGGGGTGGTCCAGTTCGCGGGGGAAAGAAGAAAGAAAAAGGGAGGGAGACCGGCGGTTCGCGGAGGAAAGAAGAGAAATGAAAAGAGGGAAGACCGGGCCGGTCTGGGCGCGAGGGAGGGGGCATTAGATGAAACGATGGGTTTCGGTGGAAGTGGAATCAAAACGCGGAGTAGAGAGGGACGGGCGAAGGGCGCAGGTAACGTTTAATGAAACGTTGCGTCCTGATGGAAAAACCATCAAAATGCGGAACGGGGAGGGGAACGACGGAAGAGCCAGCGTCGCGTTGCTGGGCTGGTCCGAAGGAAAAGAAAGGAGAAGGGAAAATGGGCCGTGAGCTGGCCCAGTTCGGCGAGAAGAAGAGGGAAAAAGAAAAAGAAGAAAAAGAAAGAAAAAGGAAAGGAAAAAGGAAGAAAGAAAAAGAAAAAGGAAAAAGGAAAGGAGAAAAATAATTATTTTGGGTATTTAAATTTATTAAAATATTTGGGATATTTAAAAATTATAATATTTAAATAAAATAATATATAAATCCCTTTTTAAGGTAAATTAGGATTTTTAAAAGATTTTCCATAAATTCCATTTTAATTAGCAAAACACTCTAATTTTCTCCAATTAAATTATTTATAAAATTAATATTAATTTGAAAATATTTTCTCCTTCTTATTTTAAATAAAATAATTTATTTAATTAATTTTCAAAATAAAATGCTTAATTAGCTAAGATACCCAAATCCTTTTCTAATAAAAATACTTATAAATTTCTTCTTAATTTCCCTAATTAAATATCCTTTTATTTTACTAAAAATAATTTATTTAAATAAATTTCTAATAAAACCTCATTTAAATATAATTTATAAAATTAGGAATTTTCGGGGCATTTCATAGAGTAGGTTTAATATGAAGGAGAAAGGTGAAATAATCAGGGAAATTATTTAGGAAATTATCTATTTTATGGTTTACTTGTTAAAATAAAATAAATAGGCTAGGGTTTGGAGGATAGGTTTTTGAATAAAAGGCTAAACACCAAAATAAAGGTTACAAAATTTGGGGTGTTATAATTGTGTTATATCTTTTGTTAAATCTTCTCGATCTTAACATGCCCAAGCTTCGTGGATTATCAAACATAGTTGGCATAATCGCCAAGCACTCATCAAGAATTACAAATCACTCTGATGAATAAGCTCCATCCCCATCTCTCCAAGTTCTCAAGCAAACTATTAGCCATCATAGAAGAACTTAAGGAGTCTGATGTCTTCCTACTTAAAGCATTTAAAACAATGCTTTTCATACCCTCATGGTAGGTTAACTTGATATTATAGTCTTTCACCAACTCTATCCATCTCCTCTGCCTTATATTCAACTACTTTTGTGTGAATATATAACTAGGCTCTTATGGTCGGTGAAGAATGTACACCATGTCTCTTACAGATAGTGCCCCTAAATCTTCATCCCAAAGATGACTATGCAAAACTTTAAGTCATCTAATAGGTAGTTTTGTTCATGTTTCTTTAACAAACAAGAAGTGTAAGCTACCACCTTACCATGCTTCATTAGGAAAAAAACCTAATATATACTTAATTGCATCATTATAGACCTCAACTCCATATGATCTTGATGGAAGAGTCATATTCAGTGATATAGTAACAAATCACTTCAACTCTAAAAATACACCCTCATATGCATCATCCCACAAAAATTTGTTAGTCTTCTCTGGAAGGTTCATCAATGGATCAGCTATTTTTGGTAAATTTTGAAAAAACACCTATAATACCCAACCAAACCTATGGAACATTAGTGATTACCTTCCAATCTCTAGTTGCCACAATCTTCATTAGAAATATGACCAATCCTCCTACTGATGCCACATGTCACAAAATTACAACATCCTAACTCTATAAATTGCACCTAGAGAGTTTCGCATATAGCTTATCCTCTCTAAGGAGTGAAAAAATACTATTAATATATTCATTACGCTCCTCTCTGCTCTAAGAAAATACCAAGAAGTTTTCTACGAACGCCACTATGAATTGGTTGAAAAATGACCCAGAAATCGTTTTTATAAATCCATAAATATAACAAGAGCATTGGTGAGCCCAAATGGCATCATTGTGAACTCAAAGTGCCCATAGTCTGTCTACAACTTCATATTCATGATGTCTACCTTAGCAAGCATAACTAATGATATCTTAACCTCAAGTTAATGTTTGATCATATTGAACCACACCAAAGCTAGCCAAATATATCATCAATCCTTGGAAGTAGATATCTATTCTTCACTGTCAACTAGTTAAAACCCCAATACTTGATACGTAGATGAAGGGTTCCATCCTTCCTCTACACAAAAACAATTAATAATTTCCATGGAGACACACTCAGGTAGATATGCCCATGAGCTAAAAAATCCTCCCACTATAACTTTAACTCTTGTAAATCTACTAGTGCCATCTTGTAAAATCACCCAGACCTTTAGAATTACCATGATGGTGTCTTATATCACACGCACTAGCAACACACTTTGTCTCTTCTTCTAGAACACGTATAAAAATTACTAGGCAAAGAGAATATCCTCTAGTTCCAATACATCATTATTCAACTCATAAAAATTGCACAAATACATAAGTTACCCTCTTTTCACCAATTAATATAGTGTATGGGCATATAAAACCTTTATGTTAGGCCTAGGCTTACATCTCCTATAGTAAACCCTACACCCTAAGGTCTCAGCAACATTAGATGCACATGTGCAAAATCTATCACTGCTTAATATCTTCCCAACATATCAAACTAAAGAATGACATCAATGCCCTATGGGTCCGTATCAATCAAGTCCACTAGGAATTCTATATAGCTACTTTCCATGGCCACATTTGAGTAGTGCCTAGAGCAATCTAGTGTATCTCTAGAAGGCAAGGCTATAGATATAGACATACAAGTAGATGGAGGTAGAGTAGCTCTAGCAATAAAAGTGGTAGAAACGATAAGGATGCACCTGAATCAACTAACACAAGCACTAGTAATGAAAGGATGGTGAATATATTAGTGACCACATCCAATCGTTGATCAGCTTTTGCTTGGGTAATGATATTTAGGCACCCACCTAAATGTCTTCCCTATTATCTTCAAAAATTACCTCAAACACCTTAGGTGTGTTTTCCACCATATTAAGAAAATGGGTGAGGCCCTTGTGGCCTAACCTTATCCTCCCTAAGATGTATGCTAGCTAGGGTAGGTTCCTTCTACTATTGTCATTGTCATACCTATGGCTAGTAGGTCTGCTAGTGATAAGCCTACTACTAGGGTACAAGTGGTCATTGTTGCTAGATTTGGCCCTTTTACTATTAACACTCATAACATTAGTGCCTCAACTAACCACAAGCTTTATATTGAAAATGCACCATGACAGTCTCATCATAAATGATCTCAATAGCAAGAATGACAAATAAAGCATCTCGGCTACCTAAAATGCCTAATCTTATCACTTGTCAAACCCTTAGGCTAAAAATTTGAAGGTACACCTCGTTAAAACTAAATTAGACCTCTAGAACCCTATGTGTCTAACTTCCTCTTTCCCATAATGGAAGCTAGCTCTTGAATCATGTTAGTGGTAACACATACCCCATACTAAAATTAATAGACCAATATTCACACGCTAGATGCTATAATGGAATCAAACATCAACAACTTTGTGACGCAATCATGGTGCTATAATACAATCATGATCCCCTTGGTTAGATGCATAACCTACCTAAACTTATCCCTCTTAAGTATCTCGGGATAAAACCTCATGTGGATGGTCATATTAAATTCCTCCTAGGACATTGGTCCAACTTCCTATAAGTGATGACCTACCACCTAGCATATACAGCTCTTCACAAGAAGAAGGTTGCAATGCTTACCTTTGAAGCTCTTAGAAAATTGATTTCCTGACAAGTTTGATCCAAATCCTATATCCATCCCTCTAAGATACCTAGATCTTCCTCACGAGCATAAAGTAGAGATATATATTTATGCCCCTTTGTAATTAAAGAGTGATTAAACTAATCAATCAATTAACTACACAAATCAAAAAGTCTCTTTGAATGTATAATTCTACAAAGAAGAAGAAGAAGTTTGAATGCATGACTCTCAACTAAAAGGGTTTTATTAGGTCTCCTTTTGTAAAAGAAAAAACTTACGAGATAAAATAACGTGTTTCAAAAATAAGAAAAAAAATATGAGACCCTTGTGTTTATTTCCTTACTTTCCACTTTTACTCGAAATACATCAAAAGTTTCTCTTAGAAATATGGACCATGTTTATTAATAGGGTACGCCCCATGTTTATAAACACGATACCCCCTGTTTCTTATATAAAACTCTATACTACATCAAACTTTTCCAACACATGCACAAACCAACAGAATATTGTATTGTGCTCAAAGACCTAGTTAACACTCATAATTCTCCACCTTGAACCAAAATTTATGATGCATGACATGTAAAGACATCTACAAAAAACCCTAGGCTAACAAAGGACCTTATGACCTATGAACACCAATCAAGTTCGAGAAACACTAGAACTTACCCATGGTCAGTGGCTTCATTAGCATATCAACTGGATTATCCAAAGTACCTACTTTTGGAAACATAGCTTTGTCTATATCAATAGTACCCCAGATAATGTTATACCTGATGTCAAAATACATTGTTCAACAATGGAAAGTATTCTACTTTTTCTCTAAAAAATAACACTCTAGTTATTACCACTAATAACTTGAGCACCATGACCAAACCTAAACTCTTGTACTAAACCATCAGACCACAAGACTTCCTAAAAGGCCTTTTTAATTGCCATATACTTTGCCCTTGTGGTAGACAAGGTAGATACATCTTGGATAGAAAATATAACTACTCATGGATCTCCTTTTATCAAGGTCACCACATAATTAGAGTCCATGAACCTAACCAGTAAATCAGTTAATCTCCTATAGTACAAGATGATTTAAGGATCCAATTAACTTATTACAAGTGAACCTTTCCTAAATTCACTATATATCGACTCAGAACACTACCAGCTTGAGCAATATCAGGCCAGGTACACATCATAGCATATGTGATACAACTAACAACATTCAAATATAGAATATTCCCCATGAACTCCTCTTCCCCTTTGGATTTGGGACAATCCAAAGTAAATAATCTAAAGTGAGAAACTAATGGAGTACTCAATATCTTGGCATGAAATCTCTCTAGCACCTTTTTAACATAGGACTACGGTGATAAATATGAAAGCTTCTACTAAATGTTTCTAATGATCTCCATGCCAAGGATACTCTTCACGGCTCTAAGATCCTTCATCTCAAACTCACTCTTCAACATTGCCTTCACCTTATAAACATCAGACATATGTTTTGCTGCCACAATCATATCATTAATATATAGCAAAAGATACACAAAATAGCCACCCTCCATCAACTTCAAGTAAATTCATCCATCATACTCACTCTTGAAGAAACCATGCTCAAGTATAAACTAATCAAATCATTTATACCATTGTCTAGGAGACTACTTCAGACCGTAAAGTGACCTCTTCAAGAAGAACACATGATCACACATCCCCTCAACAACAAACCCATGACTATGTTGCATGTAAATCTCCTCCACGAGCTCACCATGCAAAAATGTAATTTTAATATCCAAATGTTCCAACTCAAAATCATGCATAACCATAAGCGCAAGCAAAGTAAGAATAGAAGTATGTATTACCACAAGATAAAATACATCATTGTAGTATACGCTTCAAATATAATGAATCCATGTGCAACTAAATAAACCTTGTACCTTGGTCGCTCAATTCCTAGAGCTCCCTATTGTAACCTGTACACACATTTACAATTAAAAATCTTCTTCTCCTTGGTGCCTTCACATGTTCCCATGTTGATTCTTTAATAAGAACTCTATCTCCTTCTTCATAGCATCACCCAACTTAATAGAACCAGTACTCTCAATAGCCTCTAAGAATGGTGTTAGCTCATGTGCATCAGCATTAGTCTCTACAGTAGATAAAGCATAGCTAACAAATTCTTCATAACTATATGTAACATAAGGCTTGACAATCCTTCGTCCAATGCTTAGTGCAACACCTCATTGCTCTATCAACAGCCTAAATCAACTGACTTTAGGATTAGTGAGTATATCAAAAAGGTCATTGTCATCTAACTCAACCTCAACCTCCACCTAGTAGAAATCACTCTAGTGCTCCACCTCTTTAGTGACACCATCACAAGACTCTGTCTTATGGGTGAAAATAGACTCATTAAAGGTAACATTCCTACTAGTCAAAAACTTGGATGCAGTTGGGTCTCATAACTTGTATCCCTTCACTCTAGGTATAAATCTATGAAAGATACACTTCTTGGCTCTAGGCTTGAGTTTATCATCATTCACATTAGCATAAGTAGGGCAACAAAAGACATGCAAATTAGAGTAATTAGCTCACTTATTAGACTAGAAATCCCTATCTGTCTTCAAATCAATAGACCACTTTGGTGATCGGTTCACCAAGTATGCTTCCATATGAACTTCCTCTATCCAAAAGACTCTGCCTACCTTTCCATGTGATAACATGCACTGATCCTTCTCTAATAGGGTTCTGTTCATCCACTCAACAATCCCATTCTATCGTGGTCTTCCAACGTAGGTGTCGTGTCTCTATATCCAATCATCGTGGTAGAACTCATAAAAACTGTAACACACCAAAAATTTACTAGTGAAAATATTTATTTTATTTCATATTAAATGAAGCAAAAATCATAAATTTTTGGGATATTACCGTGGATCAAAAGGAACATAACAAGATTTACCCAAATTCAAACTTTCATTTAAATCAGAGTAGTGCATTAAATTTGTTACAAGAGGTAAAGCCCACTATTAGTAGTTACAAGAGTAAAATAATTTTAAGGAAATAGAAGGTTAAAAAGAAACCCTAAAATTTTCCCAAATAATCCTTACGCTCTTGCTCGAAAATATCTTGAATGGCACCTACAACTAACCTACAAAGGACACTGCCTATTAAAGAGGTAGGGGCCCACAAACAAACCCCTTTAGTATTATAGTACTGAATAACCCTTTATACCAAATTGAAAGGCATGACCCACATGCAACACATCATACTTAAAAAAAGGTCTGGGTAATATCATACGCACACATATAAATAATCATAGCCACATAAGAGCGATTACATGCATCAACCCAAAAATAATTGTGCAACATGAAGTCCATTTTCTTAACACCTTCAGCACTTACCAAGAGTGACAAGCACCAAGGAAATACTTATATCATATTAATAGATCATAAAGATGAAAGTAACACTTTTGGTCTTAAGCAATTAATTAAATATTATTCCTCATCATCTCTTGAATTATATTCATGTGAGTGTGGGAACCCCACTATTAAAGCCGGTGGATTGAAAATACACTTTAGGACAAAACACACTTAGTCACTATTATTTACTAGTGGACCTGTCTCTAAGGCAGAAGGCTCCTAGCTACTATTATCACTGGTGGATCAATCCAGTCTTGACTCACATGGTGTTCCACTATAAGTGATTAGTATCTTCCCATAATTCATTATCATCTAACGTTGGGTTTATTAAGCTCGAGATCCCCAACTATTATAGCTAGTGGATCAGAATACAATATAGGGCAACACACACTTGGATACTATTATTACTCTTGGACCAGTACATATATACATCTTTCTGGATAAAATACTCCTGGCTACTATTATAACCGGTTAACTAGTACACATGATATAATCTATATGAGCCTGGTTCAATAATCTTTCACTTTACATGACTAGTGTTTTCCATTTAATTAGTACAGCAATTTCATTTATTTAACTCGAAGGGAGATCACGGACCCAAAGACACAAAGGTACAGCGGTCATACTAGCGCATATAAGAAACACACTACCCTCCAACCATCAACCGAGAGGGCGAAGGTACCTTGGTCGCACTAGTGCATGAGTACATATAGTACTATACCGACAAATACACCTAATCCATAAGTATGCATATCCTCTAAATAAGTCTGTAGATCTAGAAAGAGTAAGATGTAGGGCTTGGCTAGGGCACAAAGGCATACTAACAAATACCAGAACAATCATGGGTTAAACCATGTCTTTAGGGTGGTGACCCCTAAAGAGTCACCATTCCTGATCTCGAGGTCTTCCACTTTAATTATTAGTGTCTTAAATAAGGTAACCACAAGAAATATAACAACCACATACTTAATCATTTCCATTTGTTTCTATTATGATTAATTAATCCTTATTTAGATGGTTATCCATATTAACTTAAATAAACAACTAAGGCCTTCCTTTTATCATCCATTTCCATTTCAAAATTTATTTCCATTTATTCATATGCCATAAAGGGTTATCATATCATAATCATAATAAGGTATTAGAGTCTGGTAGCCTACATCGAAGGATCATGGAACACTCAAACCCTAACATGTACTTCTATCACATCCAACCCACATTTCCATGTATAATTAATGATTAAGTCACGTCTTGCATGAATATGAGATAAACACCATATCACACCCTTAATTATCTATTCAAACCTATGCCATGCCATGTCCTTGTGACATTCACCAATTTACCAAAATACCCTTATCCTGTTATTCAATATTACTCATATCTTATTATGAAGACTTATTCAGTCCATTGACATGTTATTTGTAATTGACCAATTCACCCCTTCATACTTACAAAATTACTAAAATACTGTTCTTATTTGTAAAGTTACCAAGTTAACCCTTTTTACTTGTCAAATGGCCATCTTACTCTTCATACCTATATAATTACCAAAATACCCCTTATATTTGTTAAATTACGAATTTGCCCTCCACACTTATTAAATTACCAACTTTACTCCTCATACTTATTAAGTTATCAAATTACCCTTCTAATTGGTAAAATTACCAAACTGCCCTTTATACTAGTTAAAATTACCAAATTGCCCCTTAGGTTTATTAAATTACAAAATTTCCCTTTTGGTTAGATAAATTACCAAATTACCCTTCATACTTACTAAAATTTCCAAATACCCTTTTGGTTAGTTAAATGACTGAATTGCCCTTCATATTTATTAAATTTACCAAATTATCCCTTATCGTACCAAATTACCAAAAATACCCCTCTTACCAACACAATTACCATTTTATCCCTTTTAGTCACCAAATTACCAAGTTACCCTTCCTTTATGCCAAATTACCAAAAATACCCTTTTTACTTACTATTTTACCATTTTACCTTTTTTACTCATGAAATTACCGACATATCCTTCTTTTATGCCAAATTACCAAAATACCCTTCTTACTTATTATTTTATCATTTTGCCCCTTTTACTCACAAAAGTATCAAGTTACCCATCCTTTATGCCATATTATCAAAATACCCTTCTTATTTATTATTTTACCCCTTTTACTCACAGAATTAAAAAAGTACCCCTCCTTCATGCCAATTACCAAAATTCCCTTCTTGCTTATCATTTTACCACTTTACCCATTTTATTCACACAAATTACTAATTAACCCTTATTATGCCAAATATACTAAAATACCCTACCACTTAAAACCTTAACATCAATGGTTCATATACATTGTGTAACACCACCAACTATTATTATTTATTATTAATATTCATTATCACCTACACACATACTTATTTAGACCATACCTTTTGTACAAGAAAATTTACTAAAATGGCCCTATGATTCTTATTAACATTATATATGCAACAAATGGCCACATTAGCTTATCATGTCATATACAAGTATTTAACATTATCATTAACAATAAGGATCCTTCCATAAACATCATTTCTACATATGACACATAAATTAACATGCTTTTCATTTAAATAACCAACACATACTACAAGTCATTATACAATTAACATCATACAACATGGACATAATCATATTAAAATAAAATATGTATATCCACACATTTTAGAGGCCATAATAGTTACCTTATTTCCTATAATAATTAAACCTTACTAGTACCCCTGTTAAAGGTTTGATCTTTGATAAATAAAAATTAATACCAGAATATAATATAAAAAATTCGCATATTAGGAGTAGAAAATCAAAATAATAAATTTTTATCAAAAGCTTAATTAATACATACTAATATTAACTATTTTAATACCTCAAAAATTATCTAAATATGCTCAAAATAAGCAGCATTACTCATGCTACATGAGCATTGTGAGCTACATGCACAAAAAAAAGGAAGAATAAGGGTTGAAGGGTGATGAAAGAAAGAGGGGGAGGGTTGGTTTGGTTAAGGGTTTTGGGGTTGGATTGAGAGCTTATGAAGGGGAGTGAGGGTGGTGGTTGGGAGGAGGAAGGGAATAGGGGTGTAGGTGGTGGTAAGGGGTCAAAGGTTGGTGGCTTAGGGCGGTGGAGATGACGGTTGTCGGGAAGGGAAGATGGATGCAAGGATGAGCAAAGATCAAGAAGGAAAAAGAGGAGAAGAAGGGAGGGGGCTATAGGGGATTTTTGACTAAGGTGGGGTAGAGTAGTGGTAGGGGATGTGCAACGGAGTTGATGGGTGGTTGTGGTAGAAGAGGGGGAATGGTGGGCACAATGGTGGTGTATGATGGACACCAAGAAGGGTGAAAGAAAAAGATTAGAGAGGAAGGGTGGTTTTAGGGGTAAGGGGTGGTTGCTCGGTGGTGTAAGGAGGTAGTAGGGGGTACAGGGGGTGGCTATGGTGGTCAGGTGGGTGGTAGAGGTAGTGGTTGTTCGACGGTAACAAAAAATATGGGGAATGAGAGAAAAATGAAGGAAAGAAAAAGAGGGGCTCTGTAGGGAGGAAAAAAGAGGCTCAGGCGAAGAAAATGGGTAGGGGAGAAGAAGAAAAAGAAGAAGGAAAGGAGGGAAGGTAGAGGCATCGGGCTAGGTGGTGGTAGTGGGAGAGGTTGTAGGTCAAGTAGGGTTTTAGGGAAGGGAAGGAAGAAAAGAGAAAGGAAGAGTCACAGTAGGGGGCCATGTTTAGCTCAAAATGGAAGGGAAATGGACGGAGGAGAGGGGACGAGAGAGAGCAAGGCTGTAAGGGAAGGCAGGCTGGTGTAGGTGGCTGGTTGCAGGTTGTCATGACCGCAATAGTCAAAGGTGGAAGGAGGAGGGAAGAAGAAGATGAAGAAGAAGAAGAAGAAGAAGAAAGGAAGAGAGGTAAGCCAGCTAGGAGGGGGAGAAAGAAAGGGATAGGTTAGCCCTGTGCGAGCAAAGGAGAAATAAGAAAGGAGGGAGAGGTTATGCTGGCCCTAGTTGGGGGAAGAAAGGAAAAGAAAAAAGAAGAAAAGAGGTGGGCTAAGGTGGTGATTCGGGGTAAGGAGAAGTGAAGAGAAGGAGGGTCCCAAGACCCAACAAGGAGGAGAGGGGCGACGTAGGCCAGTGGCTCGAAGAGGAAGAAAAGAAGAAGAGGACAAAGGATGAAAAGAAAAAAGGGAGGAAAAAGAGAAAGGAAAAGGAAAAGGGGGAAAATGATATTAAAATAATATTCAGAATAAGGTTATGTAATTATTTTGATTGATAAATTAGTTTAATTTATTTAAAATTTAAGATATTAATTTAATAGGGTAATTTAGTAGAATATGGGTTTGTAAAAGTATAAAAATGAGTATGATTTTATAATAATATTTTTTAGTCTATTAATTAATCATATCCATTTTTATGCACCTAAATATCCACAAAATAATTAAAGTAATTAATTAAAAAAATAAATTATCCCAAATGAGGATTATCTATTAAATGTCAGGTTTTAAAATTTTGGTATATTATAGAAAGTTTACTCAACAAACTCAAGACCCTTATCTGTCTTGAGATACTTAATCTACTTCTCTATCATGGTCATCTAGTGTTTGAAAACATCAACCATGTGATTCTTATGCTTTAATAAATAAACTCATAACTTTCTAGAGAATTCATAAATAAATGTGAACAAGTACAGTGAACCACCATTGGAAACAACTCTCACTAGAACCCACAAATCTAAAAGGGCCTACTCAAGAGGTCCTCTCGTACAATGCTTGGATGTTGAAAAGCTAACCATCTTCTGCTCGCTAAACACATAGTGCCCAAAGAATTTCATACTATCTCTAATCTATATATCCAACAACTCCTATTATAGTGCTTAGTCGGACCTTTGACACTCATGTGTCCCAATCTCATGTGCTAATGTCTCGTAAAATCTAAGTTTGACAACCTTAACAATGTTACGGGAGTATTCCCCATAATAATGGATCCCACCAACCCATATAGTTTCTCAACTTGCTTTCCCTTTATTACCATCAAAGCCCCTTTTATAATTTTTAGGGAACCATCGTTAATAATACACCAATACCCATTACAATCCAAGGAACATAAAGGGATGCGGTTCTTGGTCATCTTTAGGACATATCTGACATTGGACAGTGTCCTTACCACACCATTATGCATCCTCACTAAAATACACCAAAACCCTAATTTAGGAAAATATGGTGAAATAAGGATTTATTAGAAAATTAAGTAGATAAATTATTTTATTAAAATACAGGGGAAATTAATTAAGGAAAAACAAGGAGAAAATAATAAATAAATTATTTATGCTTATTTCACCATATTTTCCTTACTTCTATAATACCAAATGACCCTAGTAATTATCGTGCCCTTTCAACTTGAATATTATAAAACAAAAGTTGATGATTGCATATTTAAAGTTAATAAGGAAGTTAAGGAAATTTATCCAAAATAGCAAAGTTAAGCTAAAAAGGAATTATTATTATTATTATTATTATTATTATTATTACCATTATTTTAAATATTTAAGGATATCAAAATACCCTAAGCACCCTAACTAATCTATCTTTTCCTTTTTCCTTTTTTTCTCTTTTCCCCTCCTTTTCTTTTTCTTTCTTCCTTCCCCTCCACCCTTTTCTTTTCTTCTTCCTTCCTCGAAATGGACTAGCCTATCAGCCCAGTTGCCTTCCCCTCCCTTCTCCCTTCTCAAGGCTCAAAGCCTGCCTCAAGCAGCCACCCGGCCAAACTGCCCCTCTTTTCTTATGCAAACCAAGGAGTTAGACTTGTTAATCATACACTTGGGGATGATGCAAATCCTTCACAAGACCCTTTATCACTTCTATGTGGTCCAATTACAAGACTTAGAGCCAAACATTTCAAGGAAGCACTAAATGGGCTAATCCAAGAGATTTGGGTTGATTCTAAACAGACTAAGATGGGGTCAAATAATAATCAAGACTTATTCAACATCATCAAATAAGTTGAAGAGACTAATATTTATGCAAAAATGTTTCCAACATGATCTAACCATCAAAAGGCATGAATTTCATGAGTTTCAAGATATTAAATAGAGGATTAAAACATGGTCTTGAATGGTTATGTTAAATACATTAAAATTAGTCATTTAGCTATTTATTGTTGCCTTTAGAAGTCCAAGAGGCCTGAAAAATGTGGGAACTTGTTTATTTTATTGTTTGTGCTATTTTAAAAGCTTTAGTTATGATTTTTCGTATTCTAGCTTTAGTTATGACTTTTCATATTCTAGCTTTATTTATGAATTTTCGTATTCTAGCATTAGTTTTGACTTTTCCTATTCTAGGAGGGTATTTTAAAGCTTTAGTTGTGACTTTTCCTATTCTTGGAGGGTTGTTCCAAGTATATATATGGGTATTTTGAGATGAATAACGACATATAACATTTTTCAGAAATTATCATATTTGTGAGGTTTTGTGTTCCTCTTCGTTCTTAAAAGAACTTATCAAGTTAATCTTGTGGCATTCAAACAACCAAACTTATAACCTTAATTTTTGAGAGATTCTTAAGTTTTCTAGGTGTGGCATTTCAATCCTTCGTAGTCTTGGTTTTCATCTTGTTAGGTGTTGGTTCAAGGCTCAAGTAATCTTGTCTTCATGATCTTAGGTTTTTAAACCATCGTTGCTATTGTGTTTCATCATAGTTTTTTATGGAGTTCATACCATTTTCTTTTTCTGTTCTTTCCCTTAAACCGCCTGGTCCGGACTCTCCTTCTTCCTCGAGGTGCAGGCTGTGACAGAGGAGCTATAAAATTACCCTCCACTAGCCACCACTGTTACCTATTGTCCTTCCCTCCCTCTCTGTAGCTTTCTTTCATTTTTTTGACCCTAACCGACCCCTTCCCATCTCCTGAGAACCCTTCCCCTTTCCCTTTTCCTCTTGCCTCGACCTTGCCACCCTGCCATGGTAGAACAACCTTGATTGCCACCACGGACCGGCAGGCCTAGTATCTGCACCCCTCTTGTCTTCTTTCCCTTGTCATTTCCCACCCAATTTTCCTATAAACCATAGGCATCCTTAATTGGGGTTTTTATTTCCAAACCTAGAAAATTTCCCCTTTATATCTTCGCCCTATCAAACGAGCATTCCCTCGCCCCAGGGCAAAACACCCATAGAACTGCTCTTTGCACCACCCTCTACCTAACCAAACCTTCCACATCCCTCGATTTCCCCTACACGAGGCACCCCAGCCGTGCAAAGTTGCCCTCCCAATCAACCCCTCCTAAACCCCCGCCGCCTTGTGTCCCACCGTCTTCCACCAATTCCGCCGCAAATAACACCACCTCTACCCTCCAAAACAACCAGGGGAGCCTCCTCTACCTCCCCACACCTCCCTTTCTCCCTTCCTCCCTCTCATTCTCCCTCCTCTACCTTCCACCACCTCTAAACACCACATTTGCCGCCATGCACAACTGCCACTGCCGCCATTGTTCCTAGGTGATGCTCTAACTTTCCCAACCCTTAAACCCAGTTTATACAAGTATTAGCTATTTTTAATAAAATTAATGGTATTATATATAATATTATTATTATTATTATCATCATTATTATTAATATTACTATTATTATGATTATTACTATTACAATTAATACTATTTTTATAACAATAATAATAATTATTATTATTAATGCCATTATTATTATTATTATTATTATTATTATTATTATTATTATTATTATTATTATTATTATTACCTAACCTAACTTCGGAAATATTTCTAACTAATGCCACTATTATTGAAGATCTACAATTTTAGTATTATTATGATTATCTTTGTTGTTATTATTATTATTATTACCATTATTTTTATCATTATTTTCTTGCTAATATTGTTAATACTAACGATGTCCATAATCACTTTTTATTATTAATATAAACATTTGGACCCATATATTATTATTATCATTTTGGTTAATGTTATTAATTTTATTTTTGTTGTTGTTGTTGTTGTTGTTATTATTATTATTATTATTATTATTATTATTATTATTATTATTATTATTAATGTTATTGTAACTGAAATTAGCATGTTATCATTTTTTTACTATAGAAGAAGAATACTCAACCTTAGTAGTATTATTATTATTCAAATATTGATATTATTATTCCAAATGCCTTTGTTACCAATATTATTACTATATTATTATTATTGGTTATTACTATTACTATTATTATCATTATCATTTTTGCTACTATTATTGTGGTAAAAATATTTGAATCTTTATATTATTATTATTTCAAATTTAAATATTATCATTATTACCTTCAGTAATATTAGTACTTTGTTAGTATTAATAATATTATATTATTATTTTATCTCTAAAGCCATTATTAGCCTTAGCTTTAAAAATGCTAGGGTTTCTATCACTAGATGCATTAGTATTACAATTATTATTATTATCACTATTTTGTTATAACTAGTATTAGTACTATTATTAGAAGAAATAAAGATATAAGGTTTAATAATATAAATATAGCTATAAATATTAATATAAAAATATTTTGACTAGTACTATCCAGTAGGCTAACTTAAGGATAAAAACCTTATTTTTCACTTTTAAAGCTCCTTTTAATAATAGTAACCCTAATTTTAGACTAAAATAAGAAATAATAGTATTTTTGGTAGGAGGGAAACTAATCCTTAGTTTTTCCCTCTTATAGATGAAACCAATAAAAACCCTAAGGAGGACTAGGAGTGTACTCCAAGCCCGGCGTCATTTTAGGTAAGGGTGTATCTAAGACCTTATGTGTGCTATGTGTTTTTATGTGCCTTGTATGCCATGTATAATGATATGTTGTGTATCTAGTGTTATTGTTATAACCGTTTTATATGTACCACAGCTTGGACTTAAGGTATGATCCTGTATTCATTTATGGCATATGTACGATGTGTTTGTGTATGAATGGTGATATGATATAATATGAGCCTTTTTGGACATGCATGCTAGGATAATTAATGTAGTGATATGGGGTGGAAGGATGAAAAAGAAAAATGGGGAAGTGAATGGACCAAGTGGAACTAAGTTGGCCAAAGGGAAATAAATTAACCAAAGAATGTGGAATGGACCTAAACATCTTATGACTCACGAGAGGAAGAACAAAAGGGAAATTCAAGAAAAATAAAGGGGATGAACCTTGAATGGGATAATTTAGGGTTGCATAGGAGAATCTATGATTTTTCATAAAAGTATTGGTGTTTCGCATGAAAACTTTGAGGGTTTATATGGTGTGGATAAAGTCCGCATGGAGGTAAACTTTATGTATGGAAAGTTGACTTAGGGTGTGAAGAAGGTTATGGAAGACTTTTTTGGGTGATTGGAAGCTTTGGGTGAAAAATAGTACGTAAGACAGTATAAGGGTGCATAGGAGACTGAGCTAGGGTTTGGGAGGAAACCCTAATTTGAGAAGGTGGAAAAAAGAAAAATAAATGAGGATAAGTGGAGTATGAGGTGAGAATGGGGGATTGTCATGAGCGGGGTGAGCATGGGTGTCATGGGAAGTAAGAGTTGAAGGTGATAAATGGAGAGGTGCCGTGTGGAAAGGGGGATACTAGGGTTAGCATGGCAAGCTAGGGTTTGGTGTGGCCACCTAGGGTTTTGTGGTCACACAGGTATTTGGGGGAGTGACGTGAAATGATAAGGGATGAACCTAAGGGTTGTGATACATAGGGGTGTTAAAATATTTGGGTTGCCTGAGGTAGAGGATGTTAGGCCACATAGGCCTAATTTAGGATTTTTTGGAGAAAACTCTAGGGAAGACTATGAATGGGCTTAGTGGTGTCGATAGTGGACCTTGATCCACAAACCTAGGAATTGGGTCTCTGGTGTGAGTAGTGGAATAAAAGAGGATGTTGGGCAAAATAAGAGGTGCAGAATCTTAAGATATGGGATAGGCCTTCCTAGAGAGATAAGCTTAGATGGAGTTAGTCATGCATGTCTAGGGTGAAAATTTTTAATAAAAAACGGTAACCCATTAATCGTATAAAATGGAAGATTATTGAGCCGGACCCAGATTGATCCACCGGCTTAATAGTGGCCAGGTGCCAGGGTGCTCTAGAGACCGATCCACCGGCATATAATAGTGGTTAGGTGTGTTCTTCCATATAAGTTACCGATCCACCGGCTATAATAGTGGGGGATACTAAGCTCAATAAACTAAGCCCTAAGTTTGATAAGACACATAAAAAATACTAAGTACTTATAATGGAACAACATGAGAGTCAGGGCTAGACCGATCCAAGGACATAATAGTGGCCAGGAGCGTTTTGCCCTAGAGACCGATCCACCGGCATATAATAGTAGTCAGGTGTATTCTGCCCTGTAAGTGACCGATCCATCGGCTATAATAGTGGGGTTCCCATACTCATCGGGATCGATAAATTTATGGTGTGGAATGAGTACTAATCAGAGATTAAATAATCAATTTATCCGCACTATAGCTTGATCTTTCTGTATCTGAGAGATTGTATGGTGTCATGTTATGATGGTTGTTTTATGTACTCTTATGTGTTGGCCTTAGTGCATGGTTATTGTGCTAAGTACGTTGCGTACTGACCACCCATTTCATGGGTGCTGCTCATTCCCACAAGTAGAAGACCCATTTGAGTTTTTGCAGGTAGGAGATGACGTCTTTGATGCCTACAACACTTACGAGGCATCAGGCGGAGCTGAGAGTTGAGCCTAAACTTGGCCAGGGATCGAGAGCGATCGGCCGAACTCTATCTTTCCTTTGATTTTACCATGTATCGTTATTCTAGTTATGTCATGTCATACGGTATTTTATGTTTTTGTAAAAACTTAGCTACTTACTCTTTGGGTTGTAGTTCTTAAATCGCACTCCGATTTCCATATGACTAGGAGGGAGTCCTCTCATTGATTCTCATTGTTTTATTAATTACTTGTTGTCGATATTATTCCTATTTAGCCTTAGCACTTAGTATTGGAACGATAGGAGTGAACTGGTCTGGTACTAAATGTGACAATAACATCCCAAAATCTTACAATTTTATTATTTCACTTCTCTTAAACCTTTTTATTAAAATAAAATTTTTCAGTAGTAAATTTTGGGGGTATTACAACTTGGTATCAGAGGGTGTGTCATTAGAACCATGCCAATTTTCAAAGTAGATTAGGTTACAAAGTTTTTACCGCCCTTCAAAGCGTTTTCATACCTTAATGAAACCCTTCTGTTTTAAAAATCCCAAAGTCCCGGCCACACTAAGGAAATGAAGGGCTAGATTAGAAATAGTTTGAAAAAGAGGAATAGCATGAAATAAGTGTTTCAAACCATACAAGGGTTCACCCTAACATCCCTTTCCTTGTGTAGCTCCTACTAATGATGAACGGCCCAGTCGGATGTGTGGAGGATGCCTTCGAGGCCTGTATGGAATTCATTCAGCGCTAGCCCTTGGTGCCAACCTCGCACCCCCACCACTCCGAGGGTGCTAGTGAATATTGGTTGCGTAGGGTCACAGAGCATCACCCTCCAACATACTCTGGTGAGGAAGACCCTGTGGTCCTCGAAGGGTGGATCCGAGACATGGATCACACTTTTAAGGCAGTGAACTACCCTCGGCTCTACAACCCAGCATAGCTACCTTTTTCTTGAGAGGTGTGATAGACGCTTGGTGGGTAGAGAACCGTGCCTGGGTCGGTTCTCTGGCAAATTGGGAGGCATTCAAGACTTCTCTTCATTCCAGATTTTTCCTTAACAGCCTGAAGCGGGACAATCTTTGAGATTTTATGCAGCTCTCCCAAGGGTTGATGACAGTAAGACAGTATAATGCCTGCTTCACGGAGCTGCTACATTTTTCCCCTGGGATTGCCACCAACGAGTCCACAGTTGTGTTCCTATTTGAGCAGGGGTTGAACTTCGGCATCCACATAATGATGGGCGTAGTAACATTTACTGATATAGCTATAATATACCAGCTCGTCTGCCTCGCCTCCACCCTACTCCAAGAGCAAACCATCATCCATAGGAAGAGGAAACCTAAGGACTAAAGTTCTAGGGGCAGGACCCAACTGAAGTCAGAAGGACCAATGAGACCCCCATTGAGAGATCATAGTAGAGCCCCGGGACCCCTAAGGGGAAACTCATGCAAACAGTGTGTTCGGAACCACTCGAGAAGCAACTATGGAGGCATGTTGGTGACCTACCTAAACTGTGGAAATTTGGGCCATAGAGTGATCGAGTGTTGGAGGCCGCCACGTGCTCAGCAGTATCAGCCTCATCAGGTACCTTTGGAGGGAGCCTTAGTGCCCCAACAGTAGGCTTACCAGCAGTACCTCCAGACCGCACCCCCACAGCACTACCAATGAGCACCTGCCTAAGCCAGTGCCATTGTTAGAGAGGCTAGGGGAAGGCCTCAAGGACCCCAAGACTTTTCCCCAAAAGGTAGGCCAATCAGGCGGGCTCCTAAATGTGATCAGCTAGGCAGAGGTTGACTGTGAGATTAACATCATCATGGGTATGTTCACCATTTGTTCTCTACCGGTACATGTCCTATTTGATTCAAGTGCTACCTTGTCCTCTATTTCAACTACTTTTGCTGCTAAGGCGGGACTATCACCTACTACAAGAATAGAGTTTTCCGTACTGTTGTTATCTAGTGATAAAGTGGAGTGTAGTCAGTTGTTTTCTGATGTGGCCTCAGTCATAGGTGGGGTAGACTTCCAAATGGACCTAATCGAGATAGATTTGAAGGATTTCAACATGATTCTTGGAATAGACATATTGTAAAAATATAATACTGTCATTGACTATGCTTATGAGCGCGTGATTTTACAAGGCTCGAAGGGGATTAGGGTTTCAAATAGGAGAACCCAGCCTAAGCCCACTACCAAGGTAATATCACCAATGAGTCTGCACTCTCTAGTCTAGAAGGGGTATCGCCTATACTTGTGTAGTTTATAGGAGTTGAATAAGGACTTGGTGGCTCTAGACAGCATCCCTGTAGCCAAAGAGTTCCCAAATGTGTTTTCGGAGGAGATACCAGTTATGCCCCCAGTATGAGAAATTGACTTTAAGATCGAGCTGGTGTCGGTAGCTGAGCTAGTCACGAAGGTACCCTACCGAATGGTGCCAGTTGAGCTAAAGGAATTAAAGAACCAGCTAGAAGAGTTGTTGCAACATGGGTACATCCAGCCAAGCGTGTCACCCTAGGGAGTACCGGTCTTATTCGTAAAGAAAAAGGATGGTAGTCTCCGTATTTGCATCAACTATCGAGGACTAAACCATCTAATAGTGAAGAACCGGTACCTTCTCCCTAGAATCGATGAACTCTTTGACCATTTTAAGGGTGCCACAATATTTTCTAATATTGATATGAGGTCTGGGTACCACTAGTTGAGGATCGCAGATGCTAATATTATGAAGACTTCTTTCCGAACTAAGTATGGGCAATACGAGTTTATAGTGATGCCATTTGGACTCAGGAATGCGCCTGTAGTTTTCATGGATCTAATGACGAGGATATTCAAGCCATTTCTCGATAAATTTATCATAGTGTTCATTGATGACATTCTAGTGTACTCTAGAGGGAACAAGGCACACGAGTAGCATCATTGCACTATTCTAAATCTATTGAGAGAGCATCACTTGTATGCAAAATTATCAAAGTGTGGATTTTGGCTTCAACAGGTGGTGTTCCTGGGACACATCGTATTAGCAAGGGGAGTGGTAGTGGACCCAACCAAGATTGTGGCCATCACACGTGAACTTAAAGAAGACTACAAAGTTCCAGTGGGACGAGACTTGTGAGGGAGCCTTCCAAGAGCTGAAAAGATTGTTGACGACAACACCCATGTCGAAAAGAAGACTAAGGGGTCAGAAGGGTCGAGGTTTATAGTGACACATCTAAGCATAGGCTTGGGTGTGTGTTGATGAAAAATGGCAAGGTGTTCACATATGCCTCTTGTCTGCTAAAGCAGCATGAGCAGAACTATCCTACCCATGACCTAGAGTTAGCTGTTGTGGTTTTTTCCCTAGAAATTTGGAGGCACTACTTATACGGGACAAAGTGTAGATTCTTTATAGACCACAAGAGCCTCAAGTACATTTTCACCCAAAAGGAGCTCAACATGAGATAGAGGAGGTGGTTGGAGCTTATCAAGGACTATGACATTGAGTTGACCTACCACGAGGGTAAGGCCAATGTAGTAGCAAATGCTCTAAGCCGGAAGAATTCTTATTATGCACTTTGTTATATGGTTGCTGATAGGGTGATAGGTGAGCTGTCAGGACTAGAAGTTAAGCTAATTTAGCAAAGGGATCTTGAGGCCTGCATAAGTGCCCTGAAACTCACTCCCACCATTTTGAAAGAGATTCAAGCCAGTCAGATTAGAGATGTTAAGCTTGAGAGGATCCTTCTAATGATGTAGGAGAGCCAAGCAGAAGGGTTCAGAATTTATGATGATGGCAGCCTTAGGTTCAAGGGTTGTTGGTGTGTGCCACAGAAATGTCCTGAATTGAAGCGCCGTATTATGGAGGAAGGGCATCAAACCCCTTATCCAGTCCATCCTTGGGGAGATAAATTGTAAAAGGACCTAAAGAAAGTTTATTGGTTTCCCTCCATGAAGTAAGAAGTGGTTAAGTTCACGTCCCGATGTCTAGTGTGTCAAAAAGTTAAGATTGAACACCAGAGACCTATGGGACTACATCAGCCCTTAGAGGTACCAAGATGGAAGTGGGACTCCATCTCCATGGATTTTATCAGTGGTTACCAAGGACTCAAAGCGGATGTGACACCATTTGGGTTATCGTGGGCAGATTGACTAAGTTGATTCTGTTTATTCTGATGAGGCCCACATAGAGTATAGATCAGCTAGCGAGTGTCTATATGAAGTTTGTGGTCTGTCGTCACGGGGTTCTAGAGGACATTGTATTAGATATGGATTTGAGTTTCCTCTTTCACTTTTGGGGAAAGCTATAGGAAGTTCTCGGAATGAAATTAAAGATGAGCACAGCTTTCCATCCTACCAGGGATGGGCAGACAGAGCGGACCATACAGACCCTAGAAGACATGTTTAGGGCTTGTGTGTTGGATTTCCAGGGTTTTTGGGAGGAACGCATACCTTTGATAGAGTTCTCATATAACAACAACTACCATGCCAGTATAGGGATGGCTCCCTTTGAGGCTTTGTATGGGCGAAAGTGTCGAACTTCTTTGTGTTAGAGTGATATCAGTGAAACATTGGTAGTGGGGCCCGAGATGATCAAGGAGATGACTAGGCAGATTTGACAGATTCGGGATTGGATGAGAGAGGCCTAGAGCAGGCAAAAGAGCTATGCTGATCAGAGGCGTCGAGATAGTGGCTTTGAGCCTGGAGAGAAGGGATTATTGAGGGTTTCCCCCATAAAGGGTGTCTATAGGTTTGGTAAAAAAAGAAAGTTGAGTTGACATGGAGTTGGCTCGAGTTCACAATGTATTCCACATTTCACAACTGCGAATGTAAGTTGCTGATCCTTCCCACGTAATCCAACTAGATGAGATAGAACTAGACGACTCCGTAACTTATGAAGAGAGACCAGTGTGAATCCTTGATACCAACCTGTGGAAGACCAACATGAGTTTAGTTCCCCTTGTCAGGTCTTATGGATTCGACATGGAGCTGAAGAAGCTAACTGGGAAGTGGAAAAGGACATGCGCAGAGCATATCCGAAACTCTTCGCTTCAAGTATGACCATACCTAGTGAGTTCTTCTTTAAGGAGAGTAGTTTTATAGTTTCTCATCATAAACGTGTCCATAACCACTTAAGACGTCGGAACTTAACCTAAGGAAATTGCAAGTAACTTTGGGGACAAAGTCTTTCTTTAAGGGGGTAGTGATGAAATACCCCTAAACCCTAATTTGGGAAAATATGGGGAAATAAGGATTTACCAAAAATATTAATTAGATAAAATATTTTATTAACATAAAGGGGGAATTAATTAAGGCAAAATAAGGAGAAAATAATAAATAAACTATTTAGGCAAAATTTTGAAATTTTACTAATTAATATGGAAGTTAAGGAAATTTTCCCACAATAACCAAATTAAGCAAAAAAGGAATTTAATTATTATTTTTTTTTTTTAAATATTTAAGGATACCAAAATACCCTAAACACCCCAACCCCCTATTTTTTTCATTTTCCTTTTTCCTTTTTTACTCATTTTCCTTCTTTCCTTTTTCTTTCTTCCTTCCCTTCCTCCTTTTTCTTTTCTTCTTCCTTCCCCCAAATGGGCCAGCCCGCCGGCCCAGTTCCCTTCCCCTCCCTTCTCCCTTTGCGTGGCCCAAAGCCCGCGTCACTCAGCCACTCAATCAAACTGCCCCCTTTTCTTTTTCTTTTCCTTCCCCTGGAGTGCCCAGTCTCGACTCTCCTTCTTCCCTGAGGCACGAGCGGCAATAGAAGAGGTGTAACCCTTCCCACCGTCGGCCACCGCCACTACCTACCATCCTTCACTCCCTCTCCTATCACTTTCTTTCAATTTTTTGACCCTAATTGACCCCTTCCCCTCTCCCTAGCACCCTTCCCTTTTCCCTTTTCCTCCTCCCTTGACCTTACCACCATGCAATGGCAGAACCACCTCGACTGCCACCACTGGTCAGCATACCTAGCATCTACACCCCTCTTATCTTCTTTCCCTTGTCATTGCGCACCCAATTAGCCTATAAATACCCCATAGGCATCCTTAATTGGATTTTTGATTTCAAAACCCAGAAATTTGCCTCTTCTTACCACCGCCCTATCAGCAGAGCATTCTGCCACCGCCGCTAATTGTCGCCTACCGAAACACCCATAGAGCTGCTCTTTGCACCACCCTCTACCTAATTAAACCTTCCTCATCCCTCGATTTTCCTTACACGACCCACCCAAATTTTCCCTCCCAATCAACCCCTCCTCAACCCCAGCCAATTGCCACCACTAATTCCGCGGCAAATAACGCCACCTATACCCTCCAAAACAACGAGGGGAGCCTCCTATATCTCCCCATACCCCCTTTCTCCTTGCCTCCCTCTCCTTCTCCCTCCTCCTCCTTCCACCACCCTTAAACACTACATTCGTCGCCGTTGCCTCCACCGTGCGCTGCTGCCATTGTTCCTAGGTGGTGCTTTGACCGTCCCAACCCCTATACCCATACAAGTATTAGCTATTTTTAATAATATTAATGGTATTATTGATAATATTATGATTATGATGATGATGATGATGATGATGATTATTATTATTATTATTATTATTATTATTATTATTATTATTATTATTATTATTATTACCTAACCTAACTTCAAAAATATTTCTAACTAATGCTAATATTAATGAAGATCTACAATTTTAGCATTATTATGATTATCTTTGTTATTATTATTATTTTTATTACTATTATTATTATCATTATTTTCTTACTAATATTGTTAATACTAACCTTGTCCATAATCACTTTTTATATTAAAATAGACATTTGGACGCTTATATTATTAGTATCATTTTGGTTATTATTATTATTTTTATTGTTATTGTTGTTGTTGTTGTTATTATTATTATTATTATTATTATTATTACTATTACTATTATTTTTTATTATTATTAATGTTATTGAAAATGAAACTGGCATGTTACCATTTTTCTATTGTAGAAGAAGAATACTCAACCTTAGTATTATTATTATTACTTAAATATTGCTAATATTATTCCTAATACCTTTGTTACCAACATTATTACTATAGTATTATTATTAGTTATCACTATTATTATGGTTATTATTTTTGCTACTATTATTGTGGTAAAAATATTCAAACCCTTATATTATCATTATTTCAAATATAACTATTATCATTATTACCTTCAGTAATATTAGTACTTTGTTAGTATTACTAATATTATATTATTATTTTATCCCTAAAGCCATTATTAGCCTTAGCCTTAAAAATGCTAGGGTTTCTATCACTAGAAGCATTAGTATTATTATTATTATTATTATTATTATTATTATTATTATTATTATTATTATTATTATTATTATTATTATTATCACTATTTTGCTATAAATAGTATTAGTACTATTATTAGGAGAAATAAAGCAATTAGTTTTAATAATATAAATATAGCTATAAATATTAATATAAATATATTTTGACTAGTAATATCCAGTAGGCTAACTTGAGAATAAAAACCCTAATTTTCATTTGTAAAGCTCTCTTTAATAATGGTGTGGATAAATTCAGGATGGAGGTGAAAATTATGTATGGAAATTTACCTTGGGGTATGAAGAAGGTTATGGAAGACTTGTTTGGGTGATTGGAGGCTTTGGGTGAAAAATAGTACGTAAGATAGTATATGGGTGTATAGGAGACTTAGCTAGGGTTTGGGGAAACCCTAATTTGAGAGAGTGGAAAAAGAAAATAAACGAGGATAAGTGGAGTATGTGGTGAGAATGGGGGATTGTCATGAGTGGGGCGAGCATGGGTTTAATGGGAAGTACAAGTGGAAGGTGAGAAATGGAGAGGTGCCATGTGGGAAGGGTGATACTAGGGTTGGCATGGCAACCTAGGGTTGGGTGTGGCCACCTAAGGTTTCGTGGTCACATGTGTATTTAGGGGGAATGATGTGAAATGATAGGGATGAACCTAAGGGTCGTGATGTATATGGGTGTTAAAATAGTTGGGTCGCATGAGGTAGAGGATGATGGGCCACATAGCCCGAATTAGGGTTTTCTCAAGAAAACCCTAGGGAAGATTATTAATGGGCTTAGTGGTGTTGGTAGTGGGCCTTGACCCACACACCTAGGAATTGGGTCTCTAGTGTGATAAGTGGAATAAAGAGGGATGTTGGGCGAGTTAGGAGGTGTAGAAGTCTCAAGATATAAAACGGGCCCTCCAAGGGGGATAAGCTTAGATGGAGTTAGTCATGCATGTCTAGGGTGGAAATTTTGAATAAGACACGGTAAAAAATTAATCATTTAAATTTGAGGATTATTGAGCTAGGCCCAGACCGATCCACTGGCA
Source organism: Tamarix chinensis (assembly GCA_030549775.1). Taxonomy (NCBI): domain Eukaryota; kingdom Viridiplantae; phylum Streptophyta; class Magnoliopsida; order Caryophyllales; family Tamaricaceae; genus Tamarix; species Tamarix chinensis. The sequence continues at coordinate 38,623,617 of CM060173.1, read as the reverse complement.
TAATAGTGGTCAGGTTCTGAGGTGCCCTGGAGAACAATCCACCAGCATATAATAGTGGTTAGGTGCGTTCTATCCTATAACTAACTCATCCACCAGCTATAATAGTAGGGGATATCAAACTCAAAAAACCAAACCCTATGTTTGATAAGACACATAATATATACTAAGTACTTATAGTGGAACAATATAAGAGTTGGGGCCAAACCGATATACTGGCATAATAGTGGCCAGGAGAGTTTAACCCTGTAGACAGATCCACTGACTATAATAGTGGGGTTCCCGTATATGCATGGATAGATAAAAGTATAGTGTGGAATGAGTACTAATCAGAGATTAAATAATCAGTTTATCCAGATTGTAGCTTGGCCTTTATGTATCTGAGAGATTCTATGCTGACATGTTATTGTGATTGTTTTATGTACTCTTATGTGTTGGCCTTAGTTCATGATTACCTTGCTTAGTACGTAGCATACTGACCACGCATTTCATGGGTGCTTCTCATTCCCACAAGTAGAAAACCCATCTGAGTTTATGCAGGTAGGAGATGACGTCTTTGATGCCTACGACACTTACGAGGTATCACGTGGGGCTGATAGTTGAGCCTAAACTTGGCCTCGGGATCGAGAGCAATCGGCTGAACTCTATCTTTCCTTTTATTTTACCATGTATCTTTATTATTCTAGTTATGTCATGTCATACGGTATTTTATGTTTTTGGAAAAACTTAGCTACTTACGCATTGGATTGTATTACTATGAGGGATTCCTCTCATGGATTCTCATTGTTTTATTAATGACTTGTGTTAGATATTAATCTTGTTTAGCCTTAGGATTTAGTACTGGAACAATAAGAGTGAACTGGTCTAGTACTATGTGTGGTGGTAATATCCCAAAAACTTATAGTTTTGTAATTTCACTTCTGTTAAACCTTGTCATTATAACAAAAATTTTCAATGTAAATTTTGGGGGTATTAAACTCACCTTCACCATCCTAATCCCAATAACTCTATAAGTAGCATCATCCCCCTTCAAGACAACTCCACACTAAGTCACCTAGAATGTTTGAGACCACTATAGTTGGGACATATATGGTTAGAGTCCCTAGAATCTATGATCTAGCTATCATTGATCTTATTTTGTGTATTAGTTACCCATAACACATCTCTATCACTATCATAATGGGTAAATACAACATGATCCTTTGTACTGAATGACTCACAAGACATTGCATTGGGATTCTTGTTTAGACACCCTTCTTGTAACACCTATAGCATGTCACATTCTTTTACAAAATCTTCGCCTTAGATCTCGATTTCTTGTGCTCACAAGACCCCTGCTCCATTATCCTCCTCCTAGCTATCAATCCCTCACTGTGTGAGTTCCCATAATTCAACTAACTATCAATTAAATATCATTGTAATAGGGTTAATTTCACATCTTTAAAGACTAATTCATCCTTCCCACACAAAGTAATCTCACAAAAATGTTTAAAACTTGTAAGCAAAGAACATAACAACATATTAGCCAAATATTCATCATCTAATTTAACATCGATAGTATGCAAACCCATAATTATATAGTCAAATTCATTTAACTAATTTTTTAAAGATTGACACTTACCTATTTTAGAGGTCATGAAGCTAACTCTTCCATATCTCCCAATTTGCTATTGATTTTGTCATATGCAATGACTCAAGCTTCACCCAAAATGCAGTCAATGTTTATTCTTCCTACAATACCAAGTTTGAAAAGTATAAATATATAGTAGAGAGGGCCTTCAGATCTAATTCTTCAAATTTCTCATCCACCATTGATTCTTGCTCCGTTTAATGGCTGGATAAAGCTTTTTCAAATCTATTCTAAATTAGAATGGCCCGCATCTTTAATTTTCGTAATCCATAATTGATGGATTAATTAACCTTCTCAATATAGAATCTTTTACCTATCCCAGTAACTAGATCTCTTAAAAATCATGCCTCTGATACCAAATTATTACGGAATTGGTGTGGATTTAGAGAGATCCACACAAACTTGAAATTAACAAGATTATACTCAATAAATAATTCATTCACAAAACATAACAGTTGAGGAAAAGGCAGAGATTTTTATTCATGTTCATATGCAATTATAGAATGATTAAACTAATGAATTAGTCAATTATATAAATCTGCAATTCTCTTTGAATGGAGAATTCTATGGAGAAGGAGAAGAAGAAGAATTTGAATCGCATGACTTGCGACTGCTAAGGTTTTGACATATATGATTTTATAGAAGAAAAAACCTCATGGGACAAAATAATGTATTTCAGAAATAAGGAAGAACAGAGTCAGTGTTTAGGAAACACTTAACCCACATGTTTATTTTATTACTTTCCTTTTTTCCCAAAACACACCAAAAGTTTCTCATATAAGCATGGAACATTTTTTTTTCAAAATTATGAATTTTATTGCTAGGAATAAAGTAAGGTGTTACAGGCTAGAGACTAAAAAGCATCAACTACATGAATTCTATGACTATACTTAGAGTTCCTATGGCCATATAAACATCTATAGGACACACCTATAGCTATGGACTTGATAAGAATATTCCAATTACAAGAGACATTGTTAAAGTTTTTGTTACTTTTAACCTTCTATATCTCATAGATAACTGTGACAAGTAAACTTTGTAAAAGGATCATTTTTTTCCTTGATCAACCATGATTGAAACTGAAATCTCTAAGCAATCTGCACCACCTAATGGAAGTATGTTTGATTCTCTTGAGATGGAAAATTGTGTGAACAATGCCCCCCATTGTTGTGTAGTGTACAAAGAGGTGGGGAATGGATTCCTTGTCAGCACAGAAAGCACATTGTTAATCTTCCATAGGGGTAAATTGACTGAGGTAATCCTTTGTGGTCAAACGCCCTGTTGCTGCTAACTAAGAGATAAATTGATGATTGGGGGTTGTAGGGTTTTTCCATTTTTTTTCCACCAAACACAGCTTGCGCCTTTTTTCCTTAACTCTGAATAAACCTCTATAAGCTATATGTTGTGGGATGTTAGCAAAGATAGGATGAAGAGTATCCCTTAAGCTTAGTATACCCCTCAATAGCCAAGATGCACCAGCTGGTATGTCTATGTCCCAGGCAGAGCATTGTTTGATAAATCTACTATGTATCCATTTGATCTATAGTGTGTATTTCTTTTGAGTGAGATGCCACAGGTGCTTGCCAAGAGAAATAGTGTTCCAAGTACTAATATTGATTAAACCAAGACAACCTTCATGCTTGGGGAGGAAGCAAGAATTCCAGGCAAGAGGGGCCTTATGGGATTTGAAGGTGTTACCAGTCCATAGGAAAGACCGACAAGCAGAAATAAGATAATTGAGGACCTTCTTTGGAAAAAGGAATACCTAAACCCAATATATTTGTATACCAAAAATGACTGATTCTATCAATTTGAATCTTCTAGCATATGATAGCAATTTTATTACCCGTTGGTTTATCCTATGTAGAACCTTATCTACAAGAGAGGCCATATGATAAGCATTAAGCTGGGTATCTCCAACAAGTACCCCCAAATATTTAAAAGGTAAATCGCCTTGTGAAAATGATAAAAATTGCAAGATGTGCTCTTTGATCTGTTGTGATACACCTCTAAAGAAAAGAGAGCTCTTATGCAAGCTAATAGTCAACCTAGAAAGGTTTGTAAAGACATGCAACTTCTGCATAAGGGCTAAGGGCTTGGATAGATTGTATATCCCCATGGTAGAAAAGTAGCATATCATCTACAAAAGATAGGTTGACAATTTTCAATTTTTTACATTGAGGGTGTCCCTTAAAACTTGGTTCCTGCCATAATGTTTTCATCATGCAACTAAAATATTCCATAATGATAACAAACAGATAAAGGGAGATGGGGTATCCTTGCCTTAGACCTCTCTTCCCTTCAAAGGGATCCAACAGGGTGCCATTTATGGCAATAGAATATTGGACACTAGAGACACAGACCATAATGACCTTAACTAGATGGGGAGGAAATTGAAAAGCTATTAAAACTTTCTCCAGGAAGTCCCATCTTACAGAATCATAGGCTTTGCACAGGTCAATTTTCAACATGCATCTTGGGGATATATGCTTCCCTCCATAGAATCTTTGAAGCTCATGAACAAGTAAGATTTTTTTCACCAATTTATCTGCCTTTAATAAAAAGCAGATTGTGAATGATCTATAAAACCTGGGAGGATGAGTTGAAGTCTGGTAGTTAATTTCTTTGTGAAAGCTTTGTATAACACAGTGCAACATGCTATAGGCCTGTAGTCTCCAAGATTTTCATCTTTGGGGATTTTGGGTATAATAACAAGCAGTGTGGCGGTGATGAAATTGGGAAGGATTATTATGAGGAAGGATTCATTCAAGGCCTTCCAAATATCATCTCTAATAATGTCCCGGGTGTTTTTATAAAAATAGGTTGTGAAACCATCAAGAATTGGGGATTTTGGGTCACCAATGGAGAAGATAGTATCTTTTACCTCTGTCTTTGTGAAAGGATTAAGTATAAGATGTTGCTGATCTAAAGAGAGAAGGGACCCATGCTGCAGAACTTGTTGAGATAATTCCACAAAATGAGTCATTGGTTGATAAAATAACTGAATATAATAATCCCTCAAAGCTTTTAGGATATTAGGATTATCAGAATCCAAGTTCCATTTGCTCCTTTGATCTTGGTAATCAAATTTTTGCTTTGCTTTGCTTTAATAGTAGCGAAAAATAACCTAGTATTAGCATCTCCTTCATTAATCTAGTGAATGGCAGCTTTCTACTTGAGAAAAATTTCCTCACATTGAGAAAGGTGATCAGGGAGTTGTAATGCTTCTTTTTCCTTGTACTGCAACTCCATGTTTGAAGGATTAGACCTAAGAGCAATCTAAATTGTGCTAAGGATCTGTTTCTGAGATGCAACCCTAGTAGGTATATTACTATAATATTCTTTGATCAACTGTCTAAATTGAGCCTTAGGCATAAAAAGTTTTTGTTTTAGACTTATACTAACCTTACCTTCCTGATTCTTCGACCAGACTTGTTTAAAAATGTTGAGGAAAGCAGGAGTATTACACCACATGTTAAAGAATTTAAATTGTTTCTTACCATTAGTTGAAGGATACTTAAGGCCAACATGAGTTGTATAGTGATCTAAGAAAGGTTCCTCAGTAAAAGATATTGTGGTCTAGGGAAAATTATGAAGCCAATTCACAGTGGCTAAAACTCTATCAAGTTTACAAAGAATTTGATCATCACCCATACGTCTGTTGTACCAAGTGAACGTTGGGCCAGAAAAGGGAGGTTCATGGAGAATAATATGATGGAGGCACTCTTTGAAATCAATAATATCTTAATGATGAGGCATATCACCAAGGAATTTCTCATCGGTATGGAGGAGGACATTTAAATTCCCCATGATAAGCTAAGGATCGGAAGATATTTCCTAGTCAAGAAACCATTGCCAAAGAGGTTTTTGATCCTTCCCAATATTAAAAGCATATATGAAGGCCACATATATTTGGATTCCATTGGTGTTTAATGCTTTAACTAATAAACCTTTTTCACAGGCAAATATAAGTGAGACTTGCCATTTAGAGGGGTCCCAAAGACACCAAATAAGTCCATTACTATGATGGATCATGTTTATTAATACTGTACGCTCATGTTTCTTACATAAAACTCCATAATACACCAAACTTCTCCAATATATGCATGAGCAATCATAATATTATGTTGTGGTCAAATATCCAGTCAAAACTCACACATGACATTAAAAGATGAAACTAGGTCTAGCATAACATTTTCAATTTTTTGTTAAGAATGACACATGGAATGGTGAAGTTTCCAGGATCCTTACACTTTAGAGGTAGATTCCTTTGTATTAGAATAGACTATTACTAACTCATCTTAACCACTTCCTTCTCTTACATTCTCTTCCCTGTTGTTCACAACTCCTTTAAGAATTTAGCATAATTAGACACTTTCTTGATAGCTTTTGGAGTGGCATGTTGATCTGCACCTTCTTAATCATGTCCAATATTGCTTAATCCTTCTCATCCCTTTTTGATTTGGAAATCCTAGAAGGAAAAGGAGCATAACAAATAGGGTTAGTTCAAAAAAGGTTGGAAAAGGACTTAGAAATTGTAGTGATCTTGAAGTTTTAAAAAATAGTGATATAGATGACCTTAAGATGAGTGGAAATTGAGGTCTAATTGGGTGCTAGTGAATTTTGTTCAGTTGCCTAATTTTTTTTTCAATCCTTTGCTCTTGAGTTTTAATGGTCTTTGTTACACCTCCATTTTACACTACTAAAAAAAATTATTTTCAAAGCCTTAAAAAATCGCAAAGCTATAAATAAATAGGAAAAAAACTCATTTAGTACATTCATAAGGCAATGACACTACCCCTTTAGAAATAAGGACTACACAATAGATAATACACTAGGAGAATAAATTTGGGTATTTCTCTTGAATATCTTCCTTAACGTCCCAAATGGACTCCTTGGTACCATGTCATGAGCAAAGGACCTTTACTAGTAGGATATTCTTTGTGCATGTCACTCAAATCGTCTTATCCAAAATGCTTACTAGTTTTTTTTCATAGGTTACTGACCTATCAAGTTTTAGCTACGTAGGCTGAATGACATATGAAGGACTAGATACATAATTCCCTAACTAGGATATATGGGAGACATCATGTACACATGACAATTCCATTGGTAGGGCTAGATGGTAAGTGACATCACTGACATGATCCACAATTTCATACAGTTTGTTGTACCTAGGGAGGAGTTTACCCTTCCTATCAAACCTTAAGACTCCCTTAGTGGGAAAGACCCACAAGAGAGCTCTATCACCCATCTTATAACCATTAATTCAACTTCTAAGGTCTATGAAGCTATTTTGTCAGTCCTCTACTACTCTCATCTAATTCTGAATTAGTCAATTTAGCCTCATTCCATTCATTTCTTATCCAGCACAAATGTCTCCCTAATATCATTCTAGCATAAGGAATTGTAACACTTTCTCCTATACAAAGCTTTAAAAGGTGTCATCCTGATACTAACATGATAATTTCTATTTTAAGATAACTCGATCAAGTCTGGGTTGTCCTCCCAACTACCCCCAAAATCTAACACAAATGCTCGAAGCATATCCTCTAAGATCTGAATGGTTCTCTCTATCTAACCATACGTGGCTAGGTGAAAAGTGATACTCATATTTAAGTGAGTCCCAAAGCTAGTTGGAACCTGTGCCAAAGTTGTGAAAAATATCTAGAGTCTCAGTCTGACACAATATCTTTAAGGACCCCAAGAAATTAAACAACGTATTTCCTATACATGTTGAATAACTATTCTATATTCCATGTTGTCTTCATAGGTATGAATATTGCTGACTTAGTTAAGTGATCCACAACAACCCAGATGGAATAAAAACCATTAGGGATCATAGAAAGACCCACCATGAAGTCCATTGATATGTTAGCCCATTTTTTTCTAGAACTTCTAGTGGTCGTACCAACCTTACTCACCACTTATGATCGATTTTGACCTCCTAATAGTTAAGATATTATGCAACAAACTCTACCACATGTTTCTTCATTCGGGGCCACCAATACACCTTCTTCAAATCCTTATAGAGCTTTTCCCTTCATGGTGGAAGGAATAAGGAGTACAATGTCCTTCCTCTAAGATACTCCTCTTAAGCTTTGTACATCTCTAGGGTATAAACCCCGTACCATGATATCTGACACTACCATCTTCGTGGAGTTGAAACCTTTGGGATCTACCTTCCTTAATACCTTGCTTGATCCTATCAATCTTAATATCACCAAGTTCATTTTCTCAAATTTCCTCAAAGATTAAAGGAGTGATGGTGAGTGCACTCATCCTTTCCTCCAAACTCTTAGCAGTGATTGGCTCAATTTCAATCTTCATGAACTCCTAGTATAGCTTCTTAGATAATACAATTGTGATCAACGTATGCGATTTCTACAGGCTAAATGTATCTCCCACCACATTAGACTTACCCTCATGGTAGGTTAATTCAAGGTCATAATCCTTCACTAACTTCAACCATAGGTGTTTTCTCAAATTCAATTCCTGTTATGTGAAAATATACTTAAGACTCTTGTGGTCGATGCACAGCTTGCACTAAACCCGATAAAAATAGTGTCTTCATATCTTAAGAGCGAATACTATTGAAACAAGCTCTAAGTCCTGCATAAGGTAGTTCTATTCATGTTTCTTCAGTTGTCAAGACACATATGCCACCACATTTCCATGTTGCATCAGCACGCAACCTAACCCGTGCTTGGAAGCATCTCTATGTACTTCAAAGCTATCAAACCCACTTGGCAATGTGAGCACTAGGGTTGTAGTTAAATGCTTCTTCAAATCTTTGAAAGCTTTAATACACATCTCATCCCAATAAAATATGTATCCTTCTTTAGTAGGTTAGTCAACAGATAAGGTATCTTGGAAAAGTCTACAACAAACCTAGAGTAGTAACGCGCTAATCCCAAAAAATTGTGCACCTTAGCTATTCGGACACAGATCAAATCTTTGAAGGATCCACTATTTCCCCATCCTTAGAGATTACATGTCCAAGAAAGCCACTTGATCAAGCCAGAGTTCACATTTTGAAAGTTTGGCATAAAACTAGTGTGATCTTAATAATGTCAAAGTCTACCTTAAATTTTTCTCATGGGTCTCTTTATTATTGGAGTAGATGAGGATGTTGTAGATGAATACCACGATAAAATGATCCAAGAATGGTTTAAGTATATAATTTATAAGGGACATGAATGCTTCTCGCGCATTAGTGAATTTAAAAGGAGTTACTATGAACTCATAATAACCATATCTTGTCCAAAATGTAATCTTAAGGATGTTTTGCTTTATTATCCTCAATTGATGTAGCTTGAAAATATCAGTCTTAGAGAGCACCTTATCTCCCTTTAGTTGGTTAAATAGGTCATAAATCCTTGGCAATTGATAATGGTTATTTACCATAACCTAATTCAACCTTCAATAATCAATGCACAACCTCAATCTTCCATCTTTCTTATTTACGAACGGGACTAGCGCTCCCCACAGCAATATACTAGGTAGGGTGCCCAACCCTCAATAACTCCTCTAACTAGGCCTTTAGCTCTTTCATCTCCATAGGTTCCATACGGTACAAGGATTTATATATAAGCTTATTTCCTCGCAATACGTTAAACTAAATATCTCAAACAAATGATGTTCCCAGAATCTCCTTAGGGAATACATCAAGATACCCATAGATCACTACAATCTGCTCTACTGGCATGTCAACCACTTCAATATCTTGAACACTAGATGAGATAAGTGGATACCTTTTACAAACCAAGTTTCAAAACAAGATTGTCAATACAATCTTTATAAAGGGGTTACGCTTACAATTTTGATACGAGATCCTAACACAATTCGGTCCTTATAAAACCAAATATTATTGTGCATAATCTATTAATGCTCAATACTTCCCCAACATGTCCATTCCAATAGGTACATTAAAGTCATGCAATTCAATATCCATGAGGTCTAATGGGAACTCTTCTTCCCCAACCATTAAGGTCACCTTTTTATAGAATGAAGAGCATGTCGTCCTATCCCCCGACAGCAACACAAAAAAAAGTGGAAATGATACTAGAAGAAAATAAATCAGCTCTACAAATGTGGATGACACAAAAGAGTGTGATACACCAGAGTCAGATAATACACATGTTGGAAGGGTAGAGATATTAATTATACTTGTCACCACACTACCTTAATTCTCTGCTTCTTATTAACTAATTACGTTTAGACATCATCTTGGAGGAAAACCTGTGGCACTTGTTGATCCCTACCCTTGCTAAAAGGTGCAAGGCTTTTGTCCCTTATACTTACCAGCTCGATTGGCAACACTAGTTTGTGATAGAGGAACCTTAAAACTCTATGACTGCTATTACTGATCAGATTCAATGTTATGAGCTCATGCCTGTACTCTTTGAATACCACATCCTCTGATGCAGCACTCATAGGCTCAGTGTCTAATTATACCACAACCATGGCAAGCCACCTTGTTGCCTCCACAATCTACTCTAAGCTGATTTGCTTCAACAATATTATAGTGTTAATACCTCTCCTCAACACGTTCGTTAAAATAAACTCCAACTTGAGGAACTAATCCTGTACTCTTGCCATATACTTAGGCAGCATGATTCCTCTAGAGTATTCTTTCTCTCTACCACCAAGATGCTGAATACCCTCAATTTTTCTTTTACCTCCTACTTGGGCACTCAGATCTTGGTTGACTCGGGAAGCTTCCAAAGCCTATTATTACATTTCCATAGTGTCCGGTGGAGTAACTCACTCTAGCAATTCTTAGTATTTGATCCATAAGCTAATCTTAAAATGATGAGCTAGCATAGTCTCATTAGCCTCCACCTCTAAAGAAACTGGACCAAGTTCATGAATCTCGTGTAGTAATATTCAATTGTTATTCCTCCCTACCATAGGGCAATAAAATCATTGTATTCTTCATACAAAGATCAATGGGGTAGAAATGGGCACTAAGAACCTCAAGGAATGGTCCCCAAATTGTAAGCTTTATGCCTCTATGCTAGATGCTCCTCCACCAGGCCCCTACTCTTCCGCTTAGGTATTATATTAACACATCAACCCTTTGTCCCTAGGGCAACCACATGCAAAGAATTTCTTCTCTATGTCCCCGATTCATCTCACCAAAATTTTAGGATCCTCTTGACCCTCAAAGATTGGTAGGTGATGATGTCCAATCCTCCTAAGACAATCTTATAAGGTTAGTGTGGGTGTTGCCACTAGTAGTGGTTCTGGTGCTCGAATATAGCCTTCTAGGTAAGCTCTGATGGTCTCCATGAGTGCTTCTATATGCTTATAATGTCCATAAGAAGCTATCATTTCCTAAAGGCTAAGAACAATCAGAACTAACTTAGCACTTAGTACTAGGATTAGTATCATAAATCATTGGGAAATGTATCTACAACACTTTCCCCCAGCCCACTCTCACTCACAAACATCTCATAGTTGGATAATTTTTATTTCCATATAAATACTTGAAGGATTTAGGAAATCATTTAAAAGATATTATTAAATTTCCTTGATAGGTAAAATAATTGAAGATTAGAGAAGATTTGTAAAGAAGCTTGGATACCAACTTGTGGTATTACCTACAAACATCAAGAGCAAATATAATTTTAAAACAAAGCTTTTATACCAACCAATAACACTCTCATTATTAGTAATATCATTGACAAAATTAGCATAGTGTTTCAACCGGTTCTCTCTCCTCTCTCCTAGGGTTGAGTGAGTATTGGCTATGGCAAAGAAGAAACGTTCCTCGCCTAGATCTATGGTGCAAGGAATATAAAAGGATGTTGTTGAGAGTATACGAGACTTGCCAACGGATGGAACCAAAACAGTTTCATACATACCTGAGAATTCTAAACCTTTGCATGCAGGGACTGGCGACCAAACCCTACTAGAGGAGGAAGATTTGATCGATGTCCTTTTGTGTTCTGATCGAGGGGTTGATATAAGGAAATCTTCCAGTAATGTCCCTTCTACCCCAAGAAGGAATCATGTAGGGGTTTCTTCTAGAATGGAAGGAAAAAAAGCAGAGGGTTTTGTTAATACTGAAGATTTGTCGAATACTAATGCAAAGGCATCAGTTTGGACTAGATTATTGCTTGCTTCACCTCCTAATTCATCCTAGAGGGATGTGGTTCTAGGAAATAGAATTCCTAGCTATGGACAAACTTTGAATTTTCAAAACCCATTGTATGATAATGGCAGGGTTGTGGTTAAACTTGATAAAGAAGATGTTAATTTTGAAGCACTACTTTGGGCCAATACTTTGATAGGGTTTGTGTATGGCCAAGAACCTTCTTATACTCAAATGCAGGCTTTTTTCAAGAGGCAATGGTCGTCTATTCAATCTCCACACATTATCTTGCATTCTTCTGGATTTTATTTGTTTAAAATTTTTCACAGGAGGATGTTGTATGGGTCCTTAGCCAGCATTGGATGTTTTTCAATCGGCCTTTTGTTTTGAAGAGATGGCACAGACATTTGCAGTTCAATCCTGATGAGATGTAGATTCTCCCTTTATTGATTAGGTTTCCAAACCTTCCTTTAGAGTATTGGTTGACCAAGTCTCTTAGTAGATTAGCCAGTGCAGTTGGTAACCCAATATGCACTGACTCTATTACTACTTCCAGGGATAGAGCTTCCTATCCAAGGGTTTTGGTTGAGATTGATGTGAAGCAACCTCTATTGGAGTCTTTCTTGATTTTGGATCCTGAGGGGATGGAGGTAGAACAGAAAGTAGAATATGATTGGAAACCTTTTTATTTTCATCTTTGTGACTGCTTTGGCCATGATCAAAAGAGGTCATGACAAAGGAGGGGAATGGAGACTGGTTAGGGATCTTAGAAAAGGAAGGGCCCATGATGATGTTGACCATACTCTGTCAGAACCTCTATAGAATATTACTATGCAGCCTCTGGAGGAGGATCTCAGTGTGATTGGTAATGTTGTTGTGGCAGATGGTCCCCTTCTGGCAGGTGATGCTCTTCCTCTAGCAAATTCAGATCAAGTGGTATTGAGGTTATCCCCTAGCTTTATTTATGAATTTTCCTATTCTAGGAGGGTATTTTAAAGCTTTAGTTGTGACTTTTCCTATTCTTGGAGGGTTGTTCCAAGTATATATATGGGTATTTCAAGATGAATAAGGACATATAACGTTTTCAAAAATTATCATATTTGTGAGGTTTTGTGTTCCTCTTCGTTCTTAAAACAACTTGTAGAACTTATCAAGTTAATCTTGTGGCGTTCAAACAACCGAACTTATCACCTTGATTATTGAGAGATTCTCAATTTTTCTAGGTGTGGCGTTTCAATCCTTCGTAGTCTTGGTTTTCATCTTGTTAGGTGTTGGGTCAAGGCTCACGCAATCTTATCTTCATGATCTTGGGTTTTTAAACCATCGTTGCTATTGGGTTTCATCACAGTTGTTGATGGAATTCATATCACTATGGCAGAGTTCTTAAGTCCTATAGTTTCAGACCATTTCCCTATGATTATCCACCTTAACATCTCTCATTTGACAGGACCTAAACCTTTCAAGTTCTTCCAATTCTAGACTGAATTAGAGGAGTTCTTACTTATTGTTCAGAGAATATGGAGAATAAATATTGGAGGAAACTTTCTCCTCAAAATTTCCAAGAGGTTGGGTCTTCTAAAGCATGAACTCAAGCATTTCAACAGATAAACTTATGGCTCTATTTCTCACAGAGTTCATTTAGCTAGAGAGGAAGTGGCAGCATTACAGCATAAATATTATACCAATCCAGGTAATTCTGACCAGAGAAGACTCCTGTAGGTAAAAGAGAAGCATTTCCATCATTTGCTTCACTGTGAAAAAATCTTCTATAAGCAAAAAGCTACAAATCAATGGCTTAAATGTGGGGATTCAAATCATAAATATTTGTATGCCAATGTCAAGGAGAGGCATCAAAGGAAAGTAGTGGTTTTTCTTTTAGACTCTAATAATAATGAGGTTAGAGGTGCAAAGCACATCCATGAAGCTTTTATCAATTATTATCAAGATCTCTTGGGATCAAGCCCTTATATGGATGGGGTTATTGATTCTTCTATTCTCAACTCAGGCCTACCTCCAATTTACCATGCCGGCCTTTCTGCTCCTGTTACAATAGATGAAGTGAAAGCAACTGTGTTCTCAATGGGGGATACTAAAGTACTTGGTGTTGATGGTTTTTCTACAGGGTTCTACAAGGCTTGCTGGCCAATTATTGTAGAAGAGGTAGTATGGGCTATTAGAGAATTTTTCTCTACTGGTTTTATGCCCATGAAGCTGAAAATTATTTCCCTAACTCTCATTCCTAAATAGCCTAATGCAAATAGGGTTACTGAATTTAGATCCATAGCTTGTTGCAATGTGTTATATAAAATTATTACAAAGGTTATTGTTCAGAGGCTGCAGCATATTATGCTAATTATTATTGACCTCTCTCAGAATGCCTTCATTAAAAGAAGAAGCATTGGAGAAAATATTATGTTTGCCCATGAGTTAGTAAGAAAGTATTATCAAAAGGGCACCTCACCTAAATGCATGCTTAAGATTGATCTTAAGAAAGCATATGATATGGTTAATTAGAAGTTTCTATAGAAACTCATTAACTTGTATGGTTTTCCAATTCATTTTATTAAGCTGATTATGGCATGTGTCTCCACTGTTTCATATTCAGTCTCCTTCAATGGTGTTCTAGCTACACCTTTCCCTAGAAAAAGAGGTTTAAGGCAAGGAGATCTTCTATCTCCTTATATTTTTGTGCTGTTTATGGATTACTTTAGTAGGATTTTGAAGAATTTATGGGTTGATCCCCGGTTTCATGCTCATCCAAGATGTAGAGGACTACAACTTATCAATTTAAATTTTGCAGATGATCTATTGCTGTTTTGTAAGGGTAATTTGCAGAATGTTCAATGTCTTCAAGAGGTTTTGGCTCATTTTTCTGTAACATCAGGCCTTGTGGTTAATCCCAACAAGTGCTCTGTATTTTTTGGGGGTATTGATGGCTCAACACAAGCAACTATTCTGGATTACCTTAGGTTTCCTACAAGGGGGTTTCCAATAACTTACCTGGGCCTGCCTTTATCTTCTGCAAGATTATCTGCTACAAATCTATAGCCTATGCTTGATAAACTAATTGCAAGGTTCAGGCATTGGAGTACCTTGTTCCTATCATATGTAATTAGACTTCAACTTATTAAATCAGTGTTGTTCAGTATTCAACTCTATTTCAGCCAGCTCATCTTGCTTCCTAGGAAATTTCTTCACTATTTTATCATTCTTTGTAGGACTTTCCTATGGTTTGGAAAATTACAGGTTTAAAAGACTAAACTTGTAGCCTGGGATTCTTTGTGTTCTCCAACCAGTGAGGGTGGACTTGGTTTGTTAAATCTTGAGATTTGGAACTACTATGCATTGGGGAAGCTCCTTTGGAACATTACATCGAAGAAGGATACCCTATGGGTCAAATGGGTGCATACACTTTATATTAAACAAGGTTCTGTGTGGGACTTCACTCCTATATCTTACACTTCCTAGATTTTTCTCAGGATTCTCCATATTAAAGCTGTTCCACAGAATTTTATTTTGAATTGTGAGGCAACCCAGACAAAGTATAGTATCAAAGGAGCTTATCAAGCCATTAGACCACCACAGGAAAAGCAGGCTTGGACAAAGTTGTTATGGAGATCTGTTTCTACTCCAATATTGAATTTTATTGCTTGGCTTGCTTACAAAAATAGATTGTTAACTAAAGTAAGACTAAGGGAGATAGGCATGGCAGTGGATCCATTCTGTATTTTCTGCAATCAACATAATGAGACCAGGGACCATCTATTCTTGTTTTGTCCTAATACATCCATAATTTGGAGAACCATTTGGAGAGTGGCTGGTAGAAGTGATCCTATTTTGGGAAGGGAATAGGAGGTCAAGACCTTAATTACAAAAACTAGGCAAGCAGCAAAGAAGAAACACATTTTAGGTGCTTTATTTGTCTCTTACATTGCAACTATTTTGCATGAAAGGAATCTTAGAGTTTTTCAAAATAGTACTAGGCAATCATGTGTTCTTTTGAGAATTATTATTATGAATGTATCTAGGAGGCTTGTAAATCATACTTATTCTGCTAAGTATGTTATCATTAGGGATGCTTGATGAAATTAAGTGTACTACTACCTTGTAATCTCTATTTTGATAGTAATAAATTCTACTTATCAAAAAACAAATAACACTCTCATTTTTCACTGCTAAAAAATTTTCTTTTGAAAACCTTGTGAAAGCTGAAAGTTAATAAGCACTTAGAAAAAATAGGATGTTACCACTATACCTTACATAAGATAGGCCCTAACAGCCTACCCCATGCTAGACATAAGACTGAGAAACCAAAACTAAAAAATCCATAGCAAAGTGCTCTAAAACTTGTTAGATGATATAAAAAGGGAAACTTGCAATAACAAGACCTCAACATTCTGTAATACTCAAGTATATGAGGAAGAAAAATTAAGGTGTGTACATGCTTGAAATTATAGAATACCAAAATATAGTGAAACCCTAAAATTTGGTCCATCAAGGACCTCTTAGAGTCTCCAAATGACCGCACTCTCAGAACCCATGACCCATATGAGATTGGCCAACTACTGGCTCTCTCTAAAATGCTTCATATGGTCCTCTACTCATGGAAATGAACAGGTAATCGAGCAAATGGGTGCATCAGTACACTTCGTACTAAGTAAGCCAAGTTACCTCCTTAATTAAGCTATCAACACAAAAGATACTCATACTTATAAGTGATATGAAAAGTTTAATGCATACTTTATACAAAGAGAATACATGTTCTATCATGATCACATTAGGCATCAAAGGTTCCTACCACATATGACTAATCATTCATGACCCCCTCGTACTGCATCATGGATGCCGATATACATGCTGCAAGTAGAATGATTCAACCAATAGTATGGCTACATTCACTCAGGCCTACCAGTTCATCTATATGCCATCTTCTACATTATCATTTCTATTCCTCTACTTTATTTTCTCTTTAACCGCATTATTATGTGAAATATGTATTCCAATTATTATCAAAACACTCATTTTAATTATTATCATTAAAATTGTCATTATCATTATCATTATCATTGAGCAATGGACTATGCACCACCCTATGCCCTCACATACCATTGAAGCTTATCCAAATCAAGGGATATAAAAGTCCATGCCAAAGCCAAGTAACCACCAAGGGACATAAGTCTAGACCGAAGCCAAAATCCACCAATGGATATAATTCTAGGCCAAAGTCAAAGATATAAGTGTAGACTAAAGTCAAAACTATAACACCCCCAAAATTTATAGTTGAAAATATTCATTTGCTATGGGAAACCATACTCTAAAAAATAGGGGCTGCTATTGGTGTGATCAGTTAACCCCTAGCCAATCTCATACTAACCACAAGGCTAATGGTACTAAAATTATTAATACAAAAAATTAAAAAAATATATAATAGTTCAACATTCATAAATAAAAATAGATTACGCAATGTTAATGTTAATACAAAATGAAAATTAAGTAAAAGCAATGCCCGCTATGGGGGATATAAAAATGATAAGAAAAAAAAGTGAAGTCTGGAGAACACACTCTCGAACCCTACACTAGGTACATTAGGTCATCACTCAGTCCCACCCAAGGCATCATAAACATCAAAATCATCATAGGCATCATCACCTACCTACACAAACATAGGTGGGGTCACTACTGATGGGAATGAGTAGCACCTATGAAAGGGGTGATCATTATACTACATACTGAGTAAGGTAACCATATGGCTATAATAGAGTATAACATGAAAAAGGTAGATAATGAATGTAGTAAATCATTTAAATTAATCACCATTATTAGAATTTAGGCCATTAGCTCTATCTTTACACATCTCTCAAACTATATCTATGTGAATATAGGAACCCCACTATTATGGCCAATAAAGCAGAAATAACTACTCTAGTGCAAAACACACCTTGCTACTATTATAATCAATGGAATGGAGCACACCTAGCCACTATTATAGCCGATGGAACAAAAATACCACCCTAGGACAGAACGTACTTTGCCACTATTATAGTCAGTGGAATAAAAATCATCCTAACCAAGCTCTAACCGACATGGTGTCCTGCTGTAAGTAATTAGTTTCTTTCCCATGATTTATTACAATAAAAAGGTTTATTTTTCAAGCTTAGAACCCCCACAATTATCGTTGATGGAATGAAAATAACTACTCTAAGGCTGAATACTCTTGGCCACTATTATAGCTGGTGGAATAAAAATCATCCTAACTTGGGCCCCACTCAATAATATTTTACTTTAAGTAATTAGTTTTTTATTCGTGTCATATTCCACAAGTAAACCTTAGCTAGATATGTACTCCCCAAAGGACTTCCCGGCTCATTATCACACTTCTACCTAAGACTTCCTAAATTACCTGGTCCCATAACTTAGGACTTCTACACTCCCCAAGACTCCAAGACCTCTTTTTCAACTTCCAACCTACTCACCAAGAATCCAAAGACCCCCATGCATGTGGGTCAAGGCTCACTTTCTAATTTCTCTACCAAGGCTCACCATTGCTTACTAGGGCTTCCCCTTAAAAACCCTAATATGTCCTATGTGACCCTAACCTCTTATTTTCATATTTAGCCCATACTTCCCTTTGATGCTAACACCCTCACTCTACTCAACCCACTCCAAACATCATAACCCTACTCTCCATCTTCCACATGTAATACTGAGACCCTAGTTAGCCACCCCAAAACCCTAATACTCCTCTTTTATTTTACACCATCCCTTCACACACACACACTCCACCCTTCTTGGCACATGACTTACACCTTTCATAAAATAATCTCATAATCTCAAACCCTAATTCCAACCAACCTCTATAAATTATCTCATAGCACTCCTATTTACACTTCTACCACCACGTACTATCTCTTCCCCAAAGACTCCAATCACCCAAAATACTCCTTCCTCACCATGTCTAAACCTTAAACTAACTTTTCCCATGTAAACTTTTTCCCTATGTAATGACTAAGCACCCCATGCAAGCCTCACACTTTCTATGCAAGATTTTACTCTAACCTTTCATTTTATTATTTTCTTCCTTAATTTTATCACCCATAGGTCACAATGTACTTAGGTTTTTTCCCTACTTCTTCTTACTCATTCCACCCTCTTTATTTCTTTTAGATACCCATAACCTTTAAAAACCACCTAAGGTCTCTAAGCATGCATGTCATATCATAACAACCATATGTAAGAGCATGTCAGAAATAAAAAGTCATGTCATCCATATTACACCTATCATAAATCATACACAACATACCTTAGATCCTTGTAAAGTAAGCTACACTACACACATATTTAGTCCACATTCACATATAAATACACAACATATATCATTATACCCATAAAAACATAAATCATAGCAAACCTAGGCCTTAACCATATCCTTACCTAATAGGACACAGGGGCTTGAAGCATGAATCCTACGCCTTCTTATGGGAAGGGTTTTTCTCAAAACCTATAAAAAATGGAACACTAATTATTAAACCTTTCCCCTTGTTCCTTTTTCGTTGATTGTTCCTACCCCTTTTTCCTTTTTCTTTTATTTTCTTGCCATTAGCAAGCTTAGGATAACTAATACATTTAGGGACAACTTCTACTATAATGTGCACTACCAATTCTCATAAGCTCTCTTAACTACCATAAGCTCTCATTCTTTAGTGTTATAGGTAAAATATAGTATTCTCCTTGGTGATCATGGAGAACCATAAATCTTGAACTTCCTAATGACATGAATGGATTTCTTTACCTTAAGATTCAATGGTAAAGGATCTCCTTTTGGATTTCATTTTTTATGCATTAAAAAAAGAGTGGGTAAAAGAGGGAAATAGAAAACAATATGCACAAACAATGACTTGATAAAAACACACACATAAGACACTAATTCAAAAGATATCTAAAATGTTAAAAATTTAGTATCTAAGAGTGCCACACCACTTTTTTGATACACAAACAACAATTAGAGACTATGAAAAAACACAGACATAAAACACATTAAAATTGTGAAAAAAATAATAGCGAAAAAGACAAAGTTACCAATATTTGACAATGTTACCAAAAATTGGTGTAGCTAGTGTCAGCATGAAATTTAAACCCTCTTATCATTAATTACTATACTAGTGAGAGGGTACCATTCGAGCTTAGTGACTGAGAAGGCTCATATAAATCTAGGTAGAACATAAATAATAAAATAAAATATTATAAATCATACAAAAAAAATCAGAAGAAAATTTATGGGGAAATAAAATAGAAAATAATAATAAAAAAAATTAAATAAAATCATAAAATAAAATGTGGATGAATGTAAATATGACAAATATGCAAGGGAACCAATTTTTTTTCACTAGATTAAGTTAAGATAAAGCAAATAATTTGTATGCCACCTATTAGTATTAAGAAATAGATAAACTAAGTTGCAATATAGAAGCAGTCTATACACATTATATTAATTTCATTATTCAATGTAATATGATAGAGCACCAATATTGATTTCTAATGGATTCTAGTAGTAAAGTCATAACAAGTAGATCCTATATTTATCTAGGTATAATTCATTAAGAATAAGTGGAAGGATGTCAATCTATGTATCCATACTAGTACTTTAAGCATATCTAGTTATATTCCCTAACTATAACCCATATGTATCTAAATGTACTATTATAGCTATTAGAATCATAAAACTATTTGGTAAATTATTTTCTATCCTAGCTCCAATTTATACACATGAATTCTAACATGTTTATATAGCCAACTATTAAGAATACAATCTTACCGCTATCACTATGCGGAAGGTAAAACAAGGCATGCATCATGTAAATCACACTTGATAGAATTACACATATAAATGATAGCAGTTAAAGTAGAGTCAAAGGATAATATCATGATAATTAGAAAAATAAAGAGAATATTTTTAAAATCTCAAACTATAATATAGGGTTTAAATCTCATTATTAAAAATAAAAATTTAGCCACTCATCATATATAAGTTAATTACACAAGCATATAATAATGTAGGAATAAAAGACCAAAACTTAAAGGGAAAACAAATGAAACAAGGTGGGTAATCGATCCTTCTTTAAGGTCTATTTAACCACTGGTTGCTAAGCTTATCTTCTTTTTTTAATGAATATACCTTCTCTTATACTTGAATGTTAACTTTAATTGGATTCTCATTTGTGTAAATTAAGGCATATGATAAATAAATTAAGGGTTTATAAAGATGGAATAAATGATTCTATGGATCAATTGAAGAAATTCAACCACAAAATTGGAATAATTATAGAGATGGATGAATTTATATGGTTGAAGAATCCTAAATTGAAAATCCAATTATGGAGGCAAAATTGATATAAGAGAATCACAAATGGGGGGTAAATGATTTAATTGAATGAATACATGCATGAATTGATGGAATTAATGGAGGGGACAAAGGTTAAAGATGAAGATGAAAACCTAATTATGCATCTTAATATTAGAGGCTATGAGTTTGTTCTTTCTTGCAACATATGAGATAGAGAGGTATATATAGGTATAAAAGGCCAAAAGATCATATATTAGGTCACTCAAAAGATAATATATAAATTGGAAAAGATATATAAATATCTCGTGTCAAGGTTAAGACCTCCATGACTATTCAAGTGGCTCTAGACAATCTCTAGTCAATGAGCGGTCAATCTCCCCTCCCTAAGTAACTTTTAGCATCTTCTTATTAATAGATTTGAGCTCCAGAGCAATTTTGACCATGCTCCAATATGATACTAAAAAGTTTATAAAAATTAAACTTGTATCTTTGGCTTTCCATTTCAACTTGCATCATTTCAATCAGATCTTAGATGAAATAATTGTGCTCAAAATACCAAAGGTTGTTGTTGTTATTTCATGAGAAAGTTTTAGTTGACATTTTTAATCATGAAACTCTTTAAAACACCACATTTTTCTTCATTTATTCATGATTAATCCCAAATGAGTACCTATGGTTAAATAGAGGTTAAATTTTCCTTTTGAAAGGAAAATTAATTTAAAGCGTGAGGACTAACATTATAAACATAGGGCATAAAATGCACTTCTTAGTTGTATTTACTTGTATGTAAATTGGTAGATTTTATATGCTTGAGAACAAGTACATTGTATTTAATCATGATTTATAAACATAAATTCCATGTTTTGGTTGTGAAAATGTGTTAAGTTAAAATTGTGTTAATTTTGAAACACATATATTGTGTTATTATGTATGGCATGAATAATCAGTATAGTGTTTTTTTTTGGGTTTAAGCGCATGAGATCATGTTTTGGGCATGATGGATATGATTCATATGTTTTGGAGCACTGGTAAATATGTGACTAGGTGTTGCTTATAATAAGAATGTTTGGTAAAAATGATTAGAATTGATTAGAATCCATTTTTGTTAATTCACATGAGTTTAAGTATTTTGCTTAGATAAATCAATCAACTAGATTGGAGAAAAGCTAGTCAATTGGTTGTAACTAACTAGCCAACTGGTTAAGCTAAATTTATTTTATTTACTTTTGATCTATAACAATAATCTGGTTAAGGGGTTAACACGTTAGTGTGTTTTCTTGAACTAGTTGAATAGTTTGTTTATTTTTTTCCTCTCTTTATTGTATCTATTTCCAAACTAGACAATAAGCTTATGTAAATAATTTGTCGACCTAAATCTTTAACATATGGTTTTACTTTAATCTTAAATTTATATTCATAATATTGGCCTTAAATAATTGAACCTAAGAAAAGAGAAATATAATTGATTTTGATGGAGAAGTTGGTTTTGTTAAGTATTATCGCTCTAAACACTAATATGGTTAATAAAAGTTTTTTCTAGCCTATATTCTACAACTCTCGAATTAGCTAGTCAGAATTTTGCCAGACGAGAGAATTTGCTATATTTTTCCTTCGGATGACACCTCTCTTACTCTTCTAGGCTTATAATTTTTAGATGGTATTAATACTTAAGGTTTAGTTTACCTAGGTGGTTTTAGTCCACTTACCATTTGGTATCCAATATATGGTGGACATTGGAATCCTGGTACAAGCCCATTGGCACTTAGGTCCATTGTGAGTAAAAAGGAGATGCTCCTTTATTTTCTTGTGCCTTAGAGTTTATATTTTTGTTAGTGAGACAGGGTGTCCTAATGTTACCTTTAGTGTACTTGTTCATTAGTAGTAGTACAAATGTCCTATGTTACTTGGTAAGTTACCACTATAAGTTCATAGTGGAGAATTAGTATAGTTGTTTGAAACTCTTAATAATGGATCTAAATGGTTATAATGATGGAATGCTTTGTTGATGTTGTATGATTCATTAGATAGTTAAATCATGTTACAAGTATAACTTTTATGTGTTTCATGATCATCTCTGTAGTATGAGTCCTACCATGTGATGGTGTAATCTTATTCTTACTCAACACTTCATTGCACTAATAATACCATGTATTACAATGATCCTAGCTCTTATTCAAGTGGGTAGATGATGTTGATGTTGATATGTAGGATTACAATGATCACCTTTTTGGTGATTACAACTAGGAGATACTATATGGGGGTCGGCATATGTAACACCCCAAAATCACAACTTGAAAATTTCGTTTAAATTTTGCTTTGCGGAAGCGGAAATTAAAGAATGGTAGGTGTTACTGCCACACTTAACATAAGTATGGCCTCCTCACCATCCTTATGTCAACTGCTAAGGCTTAAAACAAGTCAAACCAACAAAAAGACAAGAGAAGTACAATATATAATCAAGAGTTTTACAAAAGAAATATTATCCATAACAAAGGACCATTTAGATAATAAAGTAGCTAACCATTTTTATAAAATAAAAAAAAGAGCACACGAAGGTGCAACAATAGTTTTCCTTACACTCATTCGGTCCATCAAAGTTACAAGGAAAAAAGGAAAAAGGGGACAGGGCCCACTCACTCCCTTAATCTAACTATTCGCCCGGGTGACGCTCCTCATAATTCTTCAACCATTGCATGCCATGGATGTACTCCTCTGAAAAGTGATAGTATTAGTACGACTTCCTCGTGCCGAGTAAACCACAACACCTCCAGAGAGGTAGCATACCCACATAGCAATTGTCGTACAAATACGGGATTCAAATAAAACATATGATCACATGCAAAGCCATGATTTCATAACACGAATCCACATCACAATTAACAATACGAGTTAGATCAAGATCCCTATCAAAGGAATTTAAAATAAGCTTATAATTTCACAACCATTTTAACTTACCAACGACCATAATTTATAGCATAATGGGAAGAATTATTGATATTCCAAACAATCTAACCAAGGTCAAGTCACTCCTAATCCAATTATTACATAAGTATTATAGGGGGTGTCTAATCTGATTATATAATTTATATAACAATTCTCAAGTGGAATATAATCCTATATCCCTAACAATGATTGTCAAGGAGGGTGGTACCAAAATAATTCACTCGATTCCAGGGCAAAGCTCGCCAAGGAAGCCACATGACATAGTAGTCATCCATACTAAACCTTAGAACTCATGTCCTTAAGTACGCGTACTCCTTATAGGGTGTATGGAATACCTATAGAGCAGAAGTGAGCCCCTTGACCCAAAGGCCCAAACTATGCACTCAACGGTCAAGTCCGAGGCACGAGATTCCTTTCCAACTCAAGTCTTTCTCTTTAAGTAATTAGTCTCTTATGAAATTCCGAGTTATTATTTTTAGAATATGGAGGTTCATAATATTCAACTTAGCCATCAATCAAACATCCAACGTCACATCCAAAAGACAACGAGGGTCACAACCGTTCCAAGCCAACACGACCTAGGGTTAGGCATTATGCCATAGCCTGAATATTTATTGGATTCAGTTGTTCAACCCAATTTTACAATTATTTCCAAAATTATTTTAAGGCCAACACTTAATTCAACAAGTCCAATTATTTACTTTAGAACACCTTTTTGCCTTAATGACAAAAATACCCCTCAACTTATAACTACCACATTTTCCTTCACTTTATTATCAAGTTTACTTATATAGGTTATTGTCATGAAAATGCTAGCATAAAATAGCTAATGATACTTTACATACGATAATTTCTTCGGTACGACAAAAGACCATATTATCCCTAACCATTCACCACACATAGTACATGTATACACTGCTAGCATGCATTTCTAACCTATATTCATTATCATTAGCATACACTCTTTAAAATTTAGAATATTACTCAGGCATATAAAAATTTTCATTATAACATATATTAATTTACACATCATAATATTCATGTAGAAATGAACTACAACATACTCCCATTTCCCATAAAATACAATAATTTGATATCTTCAACCTAACATGATTTTTACCTTAGAAAACTAACCTATCATTCTCACATAAAATTCTACCATCTACAGATTAGTTGGATTTACCTTGAGCTAAGAAAATATTAATACCACGAAGCTTATTCCACAAATACCTTAGGCGGTATCTAGATTACCTAGAAATGAATAACACCATCCACAACTACAAGCATTAATATTTATGCTAATTAAAATAATCAAAAGACAACCTATGTGAGCTAATACTTGAAAAATGATTAGGGAAAATAAACAAGGCGGCCGGTGCATGAATTCTAAGCACCAAACCCACCGAAAGATGGAATACTTACGTTGGGAGAAAATAGTGGCTGCTTGGGGAGGTGAAACACAAGGAAAATGCTGGGTTATTTCTAGGCTAAATTTTGGTAAAGGGAGGGGGAAGTTTAGGGCTACAAACCAAAATTTAGTTGCTGGAATTAAGGGAAGGGAAAAAGAGGACTACAAGGGGAAAATTAGAGGGCTTAAAGGGAGAGGGAAGGAGAGTGTTTGCTGCAGGTTGAGACTTAATAAAAGGAGGGGAAAGAAGAGGGAAGAGTGGTTGTTGCATGGGTTAGTGGCCAAGGTGCTACAGGTGGGTTCTTTTGGGGGTGAAGGTGTCGAACAGGATGGATGGGAAAGGGGGCTTGCAAGGGCAGGTTGAGGCATGGGAAAGGAAATGAAATGGAGGGGTAGATGGCTAGAAAGGTTGGGTAGGTGTGCAGGTTGAGAGGAGGGAAAGATAAGGGCTGCAACTTGGTGGATGGCTGGGGTTACATGCAACTATGGTTACAAGCTGCTAGGTGACGTGATGGAGGATGGCTAGGTTGAGGGCTGCGGTTTTTGTAGGGTGGAGTGGCATGGGAAAGGAGGAAAAATAGGTGTATAGATGATTAGAATGTAGAGTAGGGGTGTAGGTTAGGGGAAAGGAAAGGTGAGGGCCGCAACTTGGGGGAAGGGGCTGGGTTTTGAGGGTTTGGGCTGCAGGTTGCCAAGTGGTGTGAGGGAGGGTGAAATACCCCAAAATCCTAATTTCCGAAATTATGGCCAAATAAGGAATTATTAGGAAAATCAATTATATAAATTCATTTATTAAAATGTAGAGAATTAATTAAGGTAAATTAAAAGGAAAATAATAAATAATTTAATTGGAAGAAATTTTGGGTATTTTCCTAATTAGCATGGAGGTTAAGGAAATTTATCTAAAATAGTCTAAACTAAGCAAAAAAAAGGAATTTATTTAATATTTTATAAATATTAATATTCTAAATAGCCCAAAAATATTCTAAATAAATTATGCAAAATCCAAAACCCTAAATAAATCCTTTCTTTTCCTTTTTCCCTTTTTCTTTTTCTTCTTTTTCCTTTTTCTATCTCCTGCGCAGAAGTTGGGCCTCGCCCAGCCAAACCTCACCTCTCCTTCCTTCTTCTCGTCGCGGCCCAGTGAGCCCAGCCGCCCGTGAAACAAAACGCTGTGTTTCAACGCTAAAGTCACTAAATCGCCACGTCGCAATAAGAGAGAAATAATTGTTGCCAGACCGACGAGGACGTAGCGCCTTGCCCAAAAATTTTCCAAAACTCTGCGTTTCATTAATGGGGGGAAATAACTGCCGTGGCCCGGCCAGTTCCCCCTTCCTTTTCCTTTCCCATAGACCGTCGGTCCACCCCCTTTCTTTCCCCTTCTTCTACCCCGTGCAGATGGCATCAGCGACGCATGCCTGCACTGCCGACGCTGCCCCGACACCGGCGAGCCTGCCTCTCTCTCTCTCTCACGTCGCTTTCTTTCCCCATTTTGGCCCCAACCAACATTGTCCTCCCTCCTGAGCAGCCTGCAACCCTTCTTTTTTCCTCCTGCGACCGCCTGCCATGGCAGTTGCCGCCTGGCGACCTGCCTGGCGCCTGCACCCCCCTTGTCTTCTTCCCCTGGCCTTTCCCGACCACCTTGCCTATAAATACCCCCCATTTATCACCTGGATTTGGGATTTCGAACCCCAAAATCCTAGATCGCTCCCTCTCGCCGCCGCCCCATCAGACGCGTCAAGCGCCGCTGTCCCCCAACGCCGCCGGTCGAGTGCCGCCCGGAACCCCACCTTGCAACACCCTCCACCTAACCAAGCCCTCCTCAACCCTCGATTTTCCTTGCACGAGTCACCCAGGCCATGCAAAATCGCCACCCCGAGCAGCCCCTTCCAGCCCGTCGCCACCTTACACCACCTTCTACCGCCTCCTCCACAGCAACCAGCCACCCTGCCACCCCCAATACAACCAGCAGGTTCCCCCCTAC
Organism: Tamarix chinensis; assembly: GCA_030549775.1. Classification (NCBI taxonomy): domain Eukaryota; kingdom Viridiplantae; phylum Streptophyta; class Magnoliopsida; order Caryophyllales; family Tamaricaceae; genus Tamarix; species Tamarix chinensis. Next base: position 38,596,216 of record CM060173.1, on the reverse strand, counting down.
CTGCCCATACCCCCCTTGCTCCCTTTCTCCTCTTCCACCAACCTCCACCTTCTTCCACAACCTACCTCCATCTTCCCGCCCCCCCCCCCCCCCCTCTTTACCTCTCTCGCCGCCGCCGCCGGACCACCACCGTCCTCAGGTGGTCTTCCACTCACCTGAACCCCAAAACCTTTCTTTATGCCACCTATAGTAATTTTAACTAATATTAGTATTATTATACTTATTATCATTATTATTATCATCATTGTTAATTAATACCATTTTTATTATTATCCTTTATTATCCTTAATGTTATCATGCTATCACCCCTTCCAACCCTAACCCCTATTATACTTGACTTAGAGTTAATGTCATTACCTTTATTATTAACATTTCTACTATTATTATTATTATTTTTTTTTGTTAATATTATTATTACTATTATTGTTATTCCTATTATTATTATCATTATTAATTTCTCTATCATAAATGTGTTATTTTCTTACAAGGCCATCATCCCTCCAAAACCCTAGCTTTCATCATACTTAACCATTAGTTTTGGTATTATTATTATTATTACTATCCTTATGGTGATTACCACTATTAGTGTTATTACCACTTAATCCAACCTTATGTGGGTATTGTACTTATATTAATATTGTTTTACTATACCTAACACCTTTACCATTATTGTCATTACTATTATTACTATTACCATTATTCTATTTCTATTAGGGTGACAAAATATGGGAGCCCTTATACTATCTATTCAAAATATGACTTTTATCATTACTACCTCTAGGAGTGTTTTAACTTGTTGATACTACAACCATTGTAGTAGTATTTTAACACTAACACCGTTATTAGACTTAATCTTAAAAATGCTAGGGTTTTATTACTTGAAACATAAGCATCACTATTAGTAGTCTTATTATTATTATTATTATTATTATTATTATTATTATTATTATTATTATTATTATTATTATTATTATTATTATTATTATTATTATCATCACTATTTTACTATGACTAGCGAACACTAGTATTATCAGAATGGAACTAACGGGTCTAATAATATAAGTGTAACAATAAGTATCAAAAATAAATATATTTTGACTACTAATATTTAGTATACTAATTCTAAGGTAAAAACCTTAGTTTTGTATAATACCCTCTTTAGTAATAAAAACCCTAATCCTAAACTAGAATAAGGGTTGATAGTACTTGCAAGAAAAACTAATACTTAGCTTTTTCCCCTTTCATAGGTAACCCCGACCAAAGCCCTAAGGAGTTAGAGGAGCGTGCTCCAAGCCCGGCGTCGCTTTAGGTAAGGACGAAGCTATGGCCTTATGCTATGTGTGATGTGATGTGTTGATGGATGATGAGTATGCCATGTTAATGTGTATTATGCATGTGTTATGAATAACCTGTTTTGTGTAGCGCAGCGTGGATAATGAGGTATGATGTGTGTGCCTTATATTATACGACCATGACGTGTTCCATGTTTTATGTTTGATGATGTGACATGATATGGCCCTCTAGGACATGCATGCTAGGGTTTTGGTAGCATGAATCAATAATAAAAGAACAACGGGAAAGTGGATGTTTGGGAAGTTTGTATGGGGGACTAGATCTTGCATGGGCGTGATCCTTACGTGGGAAAAGTTGATTTGGGTTGTAAGTAAGAGTTTTGGAGAGTCTTAGAGTGATTGGAGACTTGGTATGAAAAATAGTACGTGAGTTGGCGTATAAGAGACCTGATTAGGGTTTTGCGAGTAAATGGGTGTTGGGGAGTCTGCATGGAGTATTTAAATTCTGCATGGGGATGAATCATACGTGAGGAAAGTTGATTTAGGAAGTAAATAAGAAAATATCAAAGTTATGGGTCCATTGGAGACTTGGGTGCAAAATTTTACGTGGGTCGATGTAAGGGTGTCAAAGGGACCCAATTAGGGTTTTGGGAGAAAATGAGGAATTTAAAGGGTACAAGGGTAAAAATGATCAAGGAAGGATGGAGTATGGGGTTGAGAGTGAGAACTCACTTATATAAAGGATGAGTATGGGTTTTCTAAATGAGAGAAGAGATTTTGGGGGTGAAAGAGGGAGGTTACTTGTTGAGGAAGTAAAGTGCTAGGGTTTGGTGCGGCCAACTAGGGTTGGCATGGTCAACTAGGGTGTTGGGTGGCCAACTAGGGTTTTGTCGGTCACGCGTGAACTTGGGAGATAAAGTAATACATTTGGGGAATTTTCTAATAAAAATGAGGTGCGAGATAGAGAACAAAGTAACGTTTGGGAAAGTAAGAAAGAGTTGGGCCACATAGGTCCGATTAGGGTCTCCGAGGAGGAACCCTAAAGGGATGAGGACATGCGGAGTCAATATCATGTGTGTTGGGACGACCTATATTCTTGGAGATTGTGCCTTACTATATGCCACTATGCCTAAGTCTACGGGGGATGGATGTCGGGTGTGAGAAGAGGTACGAGTCTCAAAATGTGGGATGGTCCCTTGGAGGGAAAAGAAGTAGAGTATCAACCGCATGCATGTCAGGGGTGTGATGTGATTCAATAAGACACGGATAAGACATTAATTACGTAAAGCGAAAGACTGTTGAGCCAGACCTAGTCCGGTCCACCAGTTAGAATAGTGGCCAGAGGCGTTCTACCCTGGGTGTTTATTTCCGGTCCACCGGCTATAATAGTGGGGGATTCGGGCTCGACAGACCCAAACGAATAAGTAATCCATGAGAAAATACTAAATACTTACAGTGAAACACCATGTGAGTCGGGGCCAGTCCGGTCCACCAGTTAGAATAGTGGCCAGAGGCGTTCCGCCCTGGGTGTTGATTCCGGTCCACCGCCTATAATAGTGGTCAGAGGCGTTCTGCCCTGTGTGTTTATTTCCGGTCCACCGGCTATAATAGTGGGGCTCCTGCACTCACATGGATTAATGAAGAATGCGTTGAATGAATATGAATGAAATAATCCATGGGAAAATACTAAGTACTTACAGCGAAACACCATGTAAGTCGGGGCCAGTCCAATCCACCGGTTAGAATAGTGGCCAGAGGCGTTCTGCCCTGGGTGTTGATTCAGGTCCACCTGCTATAATAGTGGTCAGAGGCGTTCTGCCCTGAGTGTTGATTTTCGGTCCACCGGCTATAATAGTGGGGCTCCCGCACTTATATGGACTATTAAAGAATATGCGTGAAATGGACATATTATTAATGAGAATAAAGAATAAGTCACCGAGAAAGTATTCAGGTCGTATCTTGTGAGTTATCGCATGTTGCCTATGTGATTGTGCTATGTATGCTATGTGGTATGATTGTATGCTTGGCCTTAGCGCACCTGCGCCCTTACTCAGTATTGGACCCGTACTGATACTACCTTGATTGAATGGGTCCTATGATGATCCACTGATGGTGGGGAGCAGACCTCCTGTGCAGGTTTATGATCGGGTACTATTTTGGGGTGGAAGGCTTGACTTGAGTGAGTAGGCAATTCGGATATTGATCCTTCTGGACTTGTTTTATTTAGCTATACTTTGTGCTACACTTCATGTTTTGAAATCGTACTCTTAAGTTATACTCCTAAACCGTATTCTAAATACTAATTGACTTGTGTTTCGTTAATGATTTATCTCAAATGTCAACTCATGTTTTAATATTTCGCACTTGATGTTGTTTGGTTTTAGCCTTAGCACTTAGTATTGGAGCGGTAGAAGTGTATCTGTCTGGTACTAAGTGTGGCGGTAACGCCCCCGAGTTTACGGTTTTATCTTTCGCTTCCGCTAAACCTTTTTTATTTAAACGAAATTTTTCAGTAGTAAATTTGGGGGTGTTACAGAGGGTGGCTGGGTTGGTGGCTACGATGTGCAGGGGATGGGGGTGTGATGTGAGAGGGTGGTATTGTAGAGAGGTGATGGGATGTGTTTGGGGTAGAGGGAAAGCTGCAAAAGGGGAGTGGTTGTTGGAAAATAAGGGACACATGCATGGAGAGGAGAAAGGAGGAGATGGGTTGCATGGGGAAGGGTCCTTTGCTTGACAGGTTGGGGATTTTTAGCTGGGGTTTAAGTGGGGAAAATGATGGGGGTTTGGTTAGGAATTGATTAGCAAAAGCCTCCCAGAGTATTAGGCTTTCAAATGTATGGTTATTAGGAAAAGAGTCCCACTTAAGCAAGGTTTTATTTTCACAAGAAAAAACATGTCACTACTATTATTATGATCAATATTATTATTATTGTGTTATCACTTTCCCTCTTTTACTCTCGTAATTATTTCTAAAATTGTTATTCTTACAATTATTATTATCGGTATTATTATTAATCTTGTTATTCATAACAAGGTTATTAGTGTTACCATCCCTCATATTTTAATTACTCTCTTCTTATTATCAATATTATTATCGTCATCAACTTTTACCTTCCTCTACTCATACTTACTTTTAATCCGGGTTATTTTCATAACTTAACATTTATGAACTTACTCGAGACAACAAGGCGATCGCTTAAAAATAATCTTATGGTTTACTTCACCTACTAATCAAACTTTAAGTCTCGCATATCTAAATTAAGGATTAGTTAATACGAGGTATTACAGCATAAGACTTAAAGTATTTGGTTTTGAGTTGTTTAGGTTTCCTCTTTTGTCTCTATTGGATATTTAAACTCTTAGATTCTTTTTGTATCTTTGTTCCCTTATTCATATTTGTACAACATTGTTATCATATTTATTTCTGCTACCTCACTAGAGGTTTCTTGTTTGAATAATTTTATTTTTACTTATTTTAACCTTGTATATAATATAAGACAGATGATTACAGTACATCTTATGTTAGGTGACACGATAATTCCCTAATTTTTATATTTTCCTTCCGCAAAACCTTATCTAAACTAAAAAAAATTCAATAGTGAAATGTGAGGGAGTGTTACATTAGCTTCTATCTATCTATACACTAATAAGTTGTTTACTCATCTCTCACATAAATTGGTACATGGACAAAGTTTAAATTTTGTTGATGGATGAACCTACTACTTGACGAGTTATGATGTATGCAAATGAAACATAATGAATCTTTTTGGTAAATATATCTAATTAATATTAATATTTCTTCAATAAAATTTGATTTATAAGTTCTTAATTATGAATTGACACAAATAACAAAAAGTGCAAAAGTGATTGTTTTTCTATCTAGCACCATGGAATCATAAGCATGTAGGGTTAGAGTCTACACTATCCTCGATGTTCTTATTATTTATTGCAATTATGTTTGCATCTTTTCTTATTCTTGATTTTGTCATTGTGGAGTGAGGCTACGAGAGGAGTTGGATTAAGATACAATAAATCCTACATGTAGAGTTATATTCCAAAAATATTGATTTGCATGTAAGAGGAGTTTGAACAAGAAGCTGAGGTAGCAACCGACATATGAGGTAATAGTGGAAGAGAAGAGGCAATGAACAAAATGTGTGAAGATGATAAGAAAGGGAGTAGGTAATAAGAAAATAATAAAGTTAGAGAACAAAGGATAGGATTAGAAATATAATAACAAAGATTTGTTTTATACATAAATTTGGATGCGTAAACTAAAAGATATGTATGTGCAGAAATTTATGTTAAGTGTCACTTCAACGCTATTAATTTTTAATCAAAAAGAGCATTACTATATGATTTGAAGGTAAAATATTGATTTCTTTTACTAATTTGACATCCATCATCATTAAATGGTTTTTTTTACACTCTCCTAACATTATTAAGTATTAAACAATTATTAGATTCATATTAGTTATTTGTTTTTAATTTTTAATACGCATATATGAAACTAAAATCAAAGATAGTACATAGGTATACGAACCACTATAAGCAGTTGCATCAAGGTCATCCATCAAGCATAGCATGCAATTGACAGCAGTCGTACCTTTCCTAGGAGCGCGGGTTGTAGCTCCTGGAATTTATCAGGCTGAGCTTAGGGATACTTTGTCACGTCCGTTGTCTTTACGTAGTATCAATGTTTAACCCCTTGGCCTTGGCATTTCTGTGAACCTTTATCACTTGTTCCGTGATCGCTAATAATATATAGAATTCTCTTGAGTTTCTCTTCTTTTGATCGCAAATCTGACAATCAATTGTTTTAATATGGTAGGGGCTGGGAATGGTAATCCGGAAGCCTAATCAATATGCTACTGCAAGCTAAACAACCATTGAGAGTCCCAAACTTCCATTCTTGAACAAAACCTTGAGCTTGAGCACTTAAAGCGTGATTTGGGAAAACAATTTGAGTCCTAATCATATTTTTTCAACAATATTTTTAATTGTTTTATTTCCCAAATCAAGAAAAATGTCAAGCCAAAGGCTTGTGCTCTTATGAAGACCATCAAATCTTTTGTTTATTAGTTTTATGACTTTTGATGGTTTGTACAAAGACATATACTCCAATCATTAGTAGAAACCCATATGATCATATAAGAGAAATTTGAGATTAATTATAAGTATCCAAATTTTAGTTTTAATCGTCAGATAAGATAAGCAATAATCATAATTACTTCCAAATATAATATGAGAACTATTATAATATCTAGGGATGATAATAGATTAAATTTAGTTGCACCCCACAATTAAACCTAGATCCAGATCCAAACCTAGACATAAATCCACTAAAAATAAAAGGAATATGGATTAACAAAACATCATCAATCTTACCAAGGACCTTATGGTGTCACTAAGTGCTCATTTGGTATTAAGGTAATATAAAGAAAAATATACTTTGTTTTTTGCATATCTTACGTAATAGGTTTAAAATAAAGGAAAAATCTTTCTATAAAAAAATTATTCATTTGGGTCTTTGTTTGGACTCAAATGAGTATTTTTGTATAAAAACATAATTTTTCTTAGAATGTAATTTTTCTATCCTTATTGCTGCCTTATCAACACAAGCACTAAAGGGGGGACGGTGTTTTGTAAATGGAGATAAAAATAATAGCACTTATTGCACATATTTTGTATAGAAAAATGATAACTTTACTGTACAATGTCAAGTTTTGTATAATATGCGTAGTTACTATAAAAACGACTGCAATCTTTTTGGATAAATATTTATTTTACATCTTTGTACCGGAATAAATATATATCTTTGTTTTTTTTTTTGAAACACTTCATCTACCTGAAACACAATATACAAGAAATATTAAGTAATAAGCATTACGTGCATCATCTGTACCTCAGCACGAAACATCGCCTAAAAGCTAAAGGCTTGATTTTACCATATAAGTATATAATATGTTTTGTTGTCTTGAAACTACTCGAAAATCTTCATCAACTGTTGTTCATAATATTTCTTGTTTCTTTTGCTAAGTACATAATTATACAAAAACTATTTTATTATAACATGGTAAGCCCCGTCCATCAAGATATTTCTCTAATATAAATGATATTTTTACTTTGGTCGCACACAATAAGATTAATTGTCTCATTTAAAAATTAAACAACATATGAAAGATAAACCACAAGATAATATTTTTAATATGAACAGTGAGAAAAGAAAAATTAAACAACATATGAAAGATAAACCACAAGATAATATTTTTACTATGAACAGTGAGAAAAGAAAAGTAACAACGTTGGTTTAATTTTAAATTTAAGAAATAATTAAATGGTTACTTACTTGCTTTGTCTTAGAAATTTAGGAAACTGAATGCATCATGTATGAGTCTATATGATTGAAATACAGTAGCGGTTTCGCTAACATTACCTTAAAAGCTATGTATAGGCATATATATATATATATATATATATATATAACTGTTAAACCATAAAAAAAAATAAAAATAAATAAATAATGCTATTGATTTGAGAATGCATGATAAATATGCATTGATGTTGTTAAATGTTAGATATATTTTTTTTTCTGTATTATTGTAATTATATTTAAGGCTATCATTAACGTTTTTTGGTGAACTTTTTACCGATCTATTAATGAATAAGATGATTGTCACTCGCACATATCTATCTATATATATATAAATAATTGAAAATCCTTCATTATTATTTTATGATAATTATTTTACAATATCCCCATCAATTCATCAATTATGAAAAATTTTGAAGTTGTGATCTACGTATGTCTAATTTGATAAATAGTGAGAGAATAAGTTATTCAATACTAAATAAACAATTCAAATTGAAGGTTTTTGCATTTTAAAATTATGACTGAAACGGATTAAAAATTTAATTCTAAAGATTATAATTTTACATACAAATAACTGTTAGAATTTAATCCAATATACGAGAGTCATAATCTGATACCACTGATGTTCAAAAAGATCATTTATAATCTTGGAAACAGATTAATATCCAAGGGTATATAGTATAGGTTACAATTTACTTCCACAAAATCTGCACTGATTAATATCCAAGCCGAGCCGTACAAGAAGAGTCGACGGGCCAAACGAAACGATCAAGCCCCTCTCTGTTGCGTTCTACTTCTATGATCCGTTTCTTAGCTAAGGTTTGTCATGACTCATGACCTACCCCGAATGCTAACTTTTAATAATATTGCTCCTCGAACGACAGAGATAAACAGCTGCCTTCCGTACCTAAATAAAAAGGCTATAAAGGAAATACCATGCATGTTCCAGTCCCAAGTAGATTAAAGAGTGCCAGGTCACGGTTTTTTCATCTCTGCCCAGTTCCACTCCCCAGCCCCACCCCGACACAAAATCCTCTTCCTTCTGAGACAGAGCAAGGAACTCACCCCGACTTCATGCGAGAGCTCCCTACTAGAAACCTCAACTAAAGTCCCCTCCCCCCCTCCGTTCTTTCCGTTGGACACTATCTCGATTAATTTTCTCTATCATCGCTGGATTTTGAAATGACTGTGTTCAGTGGCGGCGGCGGAGGTGGATTTTTGGCCGGGAAACAGGTGTTTCCGGTTGACTACGTGTCTGATGTATCACAAAGACTACTCGATGCATTAAACTCTAACGATCTAAAATCGGCGTCCGTATATATCGATGATCCGATAGTCGATGTTAACTTCGTCGGCGCTGTTTGCTTGAAGGTTAGGAAGTCGGAAGTTGTTTTGCGTGATGAATTACCGATTGAAGTTAGAGTTGAGTATGATGAGTTTAAGACTGATGTTACCGCTCTCTTTCTGGCTGTTCATATCGGGAATGTCGCGCTTGTTAACAAATTGCTGGTAAGCTTCTTGTTTTTTTGTTAAGAAATGAAGTTTTTGTCCATTAATGTCAGTTAAAATTAAAACTACCGCTAAATTTGAGAATTTTTTTTTTTGGTAGTAGTGATAGCGCTAACTCTGAGCATCATGTTGAAGGTATTCTTCTTATTCGTTACTATAATTCAGCTTCGCTATTTGAAATTTGGAACGCATAAAAATTCTCTCATTTCTGTTCTCCTCAGCTTAGACTTGATTAGCTCTATAAATTTCCGTGGCCACATTATTTCTCCCTTATATATATATATATATATATATATTGTTCTTTCCGCTTTGCTCACAAGTATTTCCCTCCCTTTGGCCCTTCGGATTTTGAATTCTCGCCTAGAGTTCCAGTGGAGTAGTGGTCCTCTCTAGTTTACATTTTCTTCTCGACCTCAAATGTTTGAAGAGTCTTGCCGTTCAATTTTTTATGCTGAAAATTTGACGGTTTTGATCTTTTAACGTTTGACGCCTCTAAATTATCCAGAGACGTAGGAGTATTACGTATTTCAATCTATCAATCCCAGCTCTGCGGGCAGTTAAAATTTTTCTTTATGCTTCTTATTTGAGTGCAAGTGTCGCAACTTTTTCCTTCATTTTGGTCCCACGGTCCGATGGCTCAGTCTTTCAACGTCATCATTTTTACTATTGTTAATTCACAATCGCCGCAGCTTCTTGTTCCCCCTTCTTTTCTTTTCAATATTTGATGTAATTAAGTATCGAATCTGCTCCGCGTGCTCTTTAATTTTTTGTTCTTCCTCAGAGCTTGAAATCTGGAATTTTGAACGACATAAAGATTCCATTGCGTCTCTTTCATTTAATCTCTGCATCTCAGTAACGATTCAGCCAATCGCTCGAAAACTGGAGCACAGCCATTATCTGGTAGATCATACAATTTCTTTCTTTCAGAGGTTGTTTGGACATCGAAGGAACATGGGAATTCCCGGCTGTGGGGCGATACACGTTTTTTTACCAAGGCGTTAGTGCATAGTTTTTATCCTGGAGCAAGTGCCTTTCTTCATTTATGCCTTCTCATTTAATTTGCCCCATTGCGTTACAACAAGTATTTATATCATCCATGCAATTCAGCTTGAAACAGTGAGGTTGGGTCCTGGATTACGGCGGGTACATATCTAGCCGGTAGCCACTATCACCGCTCCAAATAGTGCTTTGGCCTCTAGCCCTCGGTTAACCAATAAAGGAGACGAACCGTTCCTCTCGCGTATCGACTTGTGTACTTTTCCGGCTATTATAATATTAATTCAGATATATAATAAGTCTTATTTTAGTTTCGTAAGAATTAAAGTGAAATGATTAATACATTACTGCTGCTTATTAAATATTAAATGAATTTTTTTGACGAATATAGAAAATTAGAATACATGTTTAATAATGGTATTATATAGCAGTATTCTTCTTGGTGCAGCTCCTTCATACTTGTTGATATGCAACTTACGCACCTGTGGTGATAATATTTGGTAATTTTGATCATTTGTGGGTCTGCTCCGTTTCATACAACAAGAATGATGATGATGATGATGTAGACTTTAAGGTCTTCTAAAGAAAGAGAAAAGTAGGTAATTGGCAATTTCAGTGAAATATTGGAGGCGTTTATTCTACTTGCTTTCACCGAAAACCAGGGGACACAGGAAAAGAGGTGCAAACTAAGATTTATCTCCTGTCACTACTTATCAATCGTATAATTTTTATCTCCATTTTTTTATTCGATGGAGCAAGGCATAAGATTTCTAGAACCAACTGCAATTCCTTTTTATTTTTTTTTTTTCCGAATTTGTTGCGCGTGATCTTTAAATTTCAGTTTTTCCTCAGAACTTGAAATCTGGAATTTTGAACCACATGAACATTCCATTCCGTCTTTTCCGTTAAACCTGTAACTCAGTAACGATTCCGCAAATCGCTCGAAACCGCAGCACGGCCATTAACCAGTACATCAGACTAGGCGACCAAGTTTACTCGTTCCACTCTTCAGGAGTGGTTTGGACAGTGGAGGAACATGGGAATTTCCTGGTTGTGGACCCTGGTGATGCTCTGGGAGTTAGGAGATAGTACATGTTTTTAACGAAGGGGTCGGTGCATAGTCCATCCTGTAGCAACTAGCAAGTGCCCTTCTTCATTTATGGTTTTTCATTTAATTTGCCCCATTGTATTGAAACATGTATTTATATCCTCCATGCAATTCAGCTTGAAACTGTGATGTTGGGTCCTGAATTACGGGTACACATTTCCAGCCCGTAGGCAGTAGCAACTATCAGTGCTCCAAACGCTGCTTTGGTCCCTGCCCCTGGGGTTAAGCAACAAAACAACTCATTCGTCTAGCTATAGACTTGTACACTTTTCCGTCCATTACATTGCTCCAATAAATCTTATTTTAACTTCATGCAAGACAAATTAATAATTACAATCAAATGACTATTATATTCCTATCACTTGTTAAATATTTAGTGAAAAGTTTTGAGAAATATAAAAAGTTTGGAAATAACATTCAAATATGGTAGAGATAGTTTACGTTGAAATTCTAAAATCACACTTATTTTGAATAAAAATAAGGTCGTTAAAATGCCAATTATTATGAAGCACGGGTAGTAGTAATTGCAGCTTGTTCCTATTTGCTAATACGCAACTTATTCACCTATGGTGATATTATTTGGTAATTTTGATCATTTGTGGGGCTGCTCCGATTCATACGACAAGAATGATGATGATGATGTAGACTTTAAGGTTTTCTAAAGAAAGAGAAAAGTAGTTAATTGGCACTTTCAGTGAAATATGGAGGCATTTATTCTACTTGCTTTCACCGAAAAGCAGGGGGCACAAAAAAGAAAAAAAAAAGTGCAAACTAAGATTCATCACCTGTCACTAGCGATCAATCGTCTAGCATTAGATTTCTAGAACCAAATACATGAAATGTCACACCTGTTAGCGAAAGATTTTATTTATTTATTTTTGCATTAGTAAAGCTTCTTCTCTACTGCTGTTATTGAGCTTTTGTATGTTGTTTATTAATTTGGCTTAGTTTGATTATCTTTAGATTATGTTGCGGCTTTTTTCTGGTCTGTCCGAAAAATGATCACACTATTAATTTAGGAGCCTTAAAGCCTAAATTATTCTGTTTGGATGACAGATATTAGTGTTTTCTCGTCATTCGCCCCTCCCCTCCCCTATGTTTTGCTATCTGGCAGCTAAGGGTTGTTGAGTAGTTAAGGTATCTAAAAATATAAGTTCAAACTTGTCAGAGTTAAGAGTCCTAACTCGATCACAAAAGTTAGCTCATCCATGAAGGTTTGACCCACCTCTTATAACCTATCCAACATGTATCTCAGTAGTTGATTTGGGGTCGCATGTTTTCAGATATTAGTCTACTAATGCAAAAGCTAGTATTGTTCCCATAGTCCTTGTAAGATGGAATTCATATAGTAACTAAAGGTATATAAAAATCTGATAAAAGCATATCCTTGTTATTTTTGTTTAATGGTTTCTCCAGCTGGATATAAACATACTATGATTATTTTTTGTTGTCTTCATTAATTAGAGGGTAGGGGCTGCCCTTATTGGAGGAGTCCAATCGCCGTGTCTGCAGTTGTTTCCTTGTTCTGTATAGAACTGCTTCATGGAATGATGTAGCATTGCTGACTATGTTGAGCCCATATAGGGCTGTCCATATGTCCCTTGTCAGTGAGCATCTTCACCAGTGTCGCTGTACATGAACATATTTCACCTGCCACCCCTCCTGGTAGAGGCCCATTTGAGTTGTCTCTGTCAGTAAGCTAAACACCCCCCCCCCCCGCGTAAAGGAAAATAAACAAATCTCTCAGCTCTTTCTGAAAAGACTGGTGAGTATTAATGATATTTTCATACATGTATCATTGATAAAACTCCTTTTATCTTTTTTTTTTATTGGTCGTGACTCGTGAGTATCAGTAATGAAATTTTATAGTGGAATAATTTTAACTTGTTTGCATATTTTGGATGACAGGGCATTGGAGCTGATGTAAATCAGAAGCTCTTCAAGGGCTTTGCAACCACTGCTGCTGTGAGGGATGGTCATTGTGATATCTTAGAGATATTACTAAAAGCTGGTGCCTCTCAACCTGCATGTGAAGAGGCCCTCTTAGAGGCCAGCTGCCATGGGAGGGCTAAATTAGTGGAGCTGCTCATGGCGTCTGATCAGATTCGATCACACATCGTTGTGCATGCTCTTGCAACAGCATGCTGCAAAGGATATTCTAATGTGGTGGATGTCTTATCAAAGGTATGACTTGAACTAGACTGAGACTAAACAACGGTAACGAGGTTACCACCTATCACTTTATTAGCATTATTTGTTACGTTTTTTTGAAAAAATTAATGGCTCATCTTTTTCACTTTACCAGTTATCAATCATTGTAGATGCTAGCATGCTCTTGAAAAAAAAAACACTGTCACTGTTCTTCTGTGATCACATTCTAAATTGCATTTATGATCTGTCAGTGTGGAGCCAATGTGGATGCGGTTAGTCGAGTGCTGCTTAGATCTTCCAAGCCTTCTCTTCACACAAATGTTGATTCCACTGGACTTGTCGCAGCAGTTGTTAGTCGGCAAGTTTCTGTTGTCCACTTACTTCTACAGGTGACTTATTATCTCAATTCACTAAGGCATTATGGGTCTGACATGATTGATGACTAGGCATCTTCCCAAGCCACCACAGCAATTAAATTATCTACTTCTCACTGAACTTTTTGTTACATAATTTGCTCACACAATTTCCTTCTGCCATCATTTTGACAATAAACGATGAGTTGGTTTTATTCAGTTTCTTTCATGAATCTCTTAATATGCCACACATCATCTTATAGAGTAGCCATGTGCTTACACCAACTGTACCATAGCTATATTATGTACGATGAAGTACTGAAAATCTCTTGCATTTTTTTCTCTCATCTCACGAGATCCTGTGCTGGCTGACAAGATCTTTGCACTCTGCCTACACTAATGCACAAGTGGATATCACCCTCTTTCTTACTAGGGTGCTTTTTATTCTCAATTCTGATCCTCATGACTTTGAAATATCAAACAGGCTGGTGCGAGAACGGACATCAAAGTGAGACTTGGAGCATGGTCTTGGGATACTTCTTCTGGTGAAGAGATTCGAGTAGGTGCAGGACTGGCAGAGCCATATGCCATTTCATGGTGTGCTGTGGAGTACTTTGAAGCGAGTGGTGCTATCCTTTGTATGCTTCTTAGGCATCATTCCCCAAATTCTCCCCACTGTGGGAGAACCCTTCTGCACCACGCCATCCTCTGTCGCAGTGTTGGTGCTGCCAAGGTGCTTTTGGCTTGTGGAGCTGATGTAGAGTCTGCAGTCCTAACAACTCAGAGAAATGAGTTTCGATCAATACACATGGCTGCTCGCCTTGGATTACCCACGATCATGAAATGCCTGATTGATGCGGGTTGTGATGTAAACTCCAGAACAGGTTCTGGTGATACAGCTCTCATGCTATGTGCAAAGTACAAACAAGAGGAGTCCCTCAAGGTACTGGCAAAAGCTGGTGCTGACTTTGGATTGGTCAATGACAGTGGCTTGTCTGTAGCTTCAACGGCAAGGACAAACAAATGGGCTCTTGGTTTCCAGCAAGCAGTGTTGCATGTCATTAAGGTTGGGATTATTCCAAAGAGCAGTAATCTTTCAATTTTTTCACCTCTTATGTTTGCCGCTCAAGTGGGTGACATAGAGACTTTAGATGTTCTCATCTCAGAGTCAAACATAGACATCAATTATCAAGATGAAAATGGTTTAACAGCAGTCATGGCTACTGCTATTCAAGGTAATATTGAAGCTTTCCGGTTACTTGTCTACGCTGGGGCAGACGTAAAGCTTTGCTGCAAATCAGGTGAGAATGTGATGTCATTGTCTGAACTTAGCCCAAATCGTGATCTCTTTGAGAAGGTAATGCTCGAGTTTGCTCTTGAGATGGGAAATCGCAATGCTGGTGGCTTTTATGCCTTGCATTTTGCGTCACGGCGTGGAGACTTGAATGCAGTCGTGTCATTGACAGACAAGGGCTATGATGTTGACACACTGGATGGAGATGGATACACACCATTAATGTTTGCTGCAAGAGAAGGCCATGTACACATTTGCCGCCACTTGATCACACAAGGAGCTGATTGTGGCATCAAGAATCCCAAAGGTGAAACTGCCCTTTCACTAGCTAGAAAGAGTGGGAGAACAAAAAATGACACAGAAGGTGTAATCCTTGATTCACTCGCTAAAAAACTGGTTTTAGGCGGTTCCCATGTTAGTAAATATACTAAAGGTGGGAGAGGAAGTCCCCATGGTAAAGTACTCAAAATGATTGAGACTCATGGTGTGTTGCAATGGGGCAAATCGAGTAAAAGGAATGTAATATGTAAGGAGGCTGAGGTTGGGCCGAGCACAAGATTCAGGAAGAACAAGAAGGGTGATGTCTTTGAACCTGGGTTGTTTAGGGTCGTCACTACCAAGAACAAAGAAGTGCATTTTGTATGTGAAGGTGGCTCTGAAGCTGCAGAGCTGTGGATAAGAGGTATAAACCTTGTGACTAAAGACGCAATTTTGGAAACAAGGTAAAGGGATGTCGGTTTAGCATGTATAGAAGATTGGGGCAGTTCAGTGACCCTCCTTTAAGCATTTTGGAATGGTTTTTCCCATTGTAAATTTCTTAGTGGGTGTGTATATGTTCTCAAATAGCTGAGGAGAACCATACCCCTCTATCCTCATTCTTGGCCTCCTCAACCTCCCCCGAACCCCATCTGTTCTAAATAAAAAGAAAAATATATGCAAAATATGCTGAATATTCAATGTATCCAATGCCTGCATATTCCACTCTATGACGTAGATGAAGCATCAGACTTGATAACGACCATGGTGATGTGAAGGTTATAATGGATGCTGATCTCTTGACGAGCTCTCCTAACAATATGTTTAGCATCTTCACTAGCCTTTGAAACAACCTTACATAAGGTCTGCAATACAGGCATGTGAAGATCGTAACACGCACCCGCTCATAATCATGTTGACATATGCTTTGTAGGAATTTAAAAGAGACTAGAGACAGACGAACCTACCTGTACATGCTCCTTAGTCAACCTATTTTTACATAAACAATGAAAATAAATTAACTGGATAAACTGAAATGCATAAAAACAGATGACAGGCAACAGAAATATGGACTTGAAGAGAGATAAATTGCTCACGGAGGAGGAACTGCAGCCATGGAATACGATTGTATGGACTTCAGTTACACCATCCACACGGCAGCTATGATGTATGTTCACGATTATGACAATGTGGAAACAATACTGTTCCTCTTTCATATCAATATAGAACCCCAACCAAAAACTATAAAACAGATAGAACAAGTTTCAAAATCCTCTTTAGTGACCCTATTGGCTGATTAACTATAATATCCCACATATAAGCTGTTGTGATCTAGAATTTTGGATATAAGCTATGGGGTAAAAAAGATGATTAATTAAGTATACGAGTGATTAGAACTAACGTTCCTACCCTTCCACAGAGTACAACAGGGGAAAACCAAGAGAGGAGGGGTGAGAGAGCCGGGGAAGGATGATGAGAGGGGGAGGTCAACAAATTAGCAACCGCTAAGGTACCATTAATAAATTTGCATTTGATCTTAAATTAATATTGATATTTTTTTCCATTTTTACGTATGTAATTTAATATTAATTAATCTATTTAAAATTACTTTATAGTAATTTGTCATAATAAAAATAAGGGTAGTTTTAAAAGTTGCAAAAATTAAGGTGTCACATCATCTTAATTTAATGAATATTATAGTTAACTTAACACACACTAATGCTCCATCTTCTTTATTTTTTAGGCTTAAGCCTCTTTTTTACAGCTAAATTTAATCAATAAGACCTATTAAACTTTAATACATAAATCACTTAATAAGCTCATACATGATAATAATTATTAAAAAACTAATGCTTGCTACTTATTTATGGACTTGAATCTAACATACTAGGACCGAAACTAGGTCCAATCGTAACAAGTTTGATGGCAGACCCAACCACAAAAAAGGTCCATAACATTAATTCCCTCCTAGAATACAAGCTTGTTCAACATAAAGCCAAAGGTGGTCTAGTTCTGGCACAAGAATCTTGAGCAAAGAGTCATAACATATTGAGCTAGGACCACAAATTTGTCAGCTAATTGGGTAATATTGTCAGGGTGAAGGAGGTCTAATAGGTGAGAAAGTCTATGGTGGAGAGAATCCAAGTGTAATACCATAAAATTTACTATTAAATTTTTTTTATGAAAGATAAATATAAAATAAATGAGTGTTACTTCCATACTTAATATGAGTTTAGTTAATGTACCATTATCATACCAAGTATAAGGAAAAAATATTAATGAGTTAAACATAATAAAAAGGTTTTCATGGCCCATTAGTCTATAAGATATTTGTACAAAAGTTTTAGCTATTGGATAAGAGAGACCCTATAGCCAAGGACCCAACAATACCATTCATCCCCTCCCTAGGAAGTGTATCGAACTTAGTAAAGTCATCAAGGAAGTCATAAAAAATGTGTACATCAACAACTAGATTGTCTACTTATGGAAATGAGCAACACCCATGAAAAGGATGGTTAATACCTGTGTATTAAGTTAGATAACAATACATATCACTTGAGTAAGGCATGCATAACACATAAGGGTATATGAAAGAAAGCTAACATACACATTATTCAAGATGGGAAAATACCAAGAAAGAGAGTTCAAGCTCGAGTTTCCTTATTAGGTAATCATTCATTTCAATTACTTAGTCATTTTGAGTTCAACAACCCCACTATTCTTATCCATTGAAAGAGACTAGTAAAACTTTAAGGGAAGAATATCCCTGGCCACTGTTGTAACACCTCTAGTTTTAGCAATAAAAATTTTGTTTTAAATAGTTAATTGCAGAAGTTAAAAAATTAAAAATATAGGGAGTTACCACAATATTTAATATAAGACCTATTTCCTCTTTTATTACCATGCCAAGTGCTAAGGATAAAACGTTACTCTACTTTAATAAAAAAACAACAATCATAAAAAGCAAGTAAGAATCATATTACATATTAGTATTTTATTATTATTATTATTATTATTATTATATAAGGTTACGATGATTACAAATATAAAAGAAATAAAGTATAAAAGGGGTGCAAAAGTCCTAGGATAATCGAATCAAAAGATATCAGACACTAAATAGTCCTAACTCTCAAACCCTACAAATATTAATTCGTCAAGATGAGCTCATAATAAATCTTGTAAAGTCACAATTATCCATTTAATAGGTATGGAACAATGAATTAGAGTCAATAGTACAACAACATTGAGTAAATAACTATGCAATACTAAGCATGTGAAGTTCTCATAGAGTACATAGAATGCATCACAAGAGAACATGGTATAAACATACTAAATCATACAAGCAATAACATAATAATATAAAGAAGCCAAATAAATAATTGTTACAAAGGTCACATGCTCAACATATCATTTCACTTATATCATAATATGAAGCTTAATAAACCAAAACATGGTAAGTGTGTTCCATGGAGGGAAAACACCAAGCCAAACATAATCATTTCCATAACAATCACATCACATCTCATAATTTTAACAACCAAACTAACAAGTTCTAAAACTCCATAACTATAGCATGAAGGTGACTACCTAACACAGGTAAAGCTCAAAGGAAACTACTACTAACCATTTATAAGCCATGAAGGCAACTGCCAACAACAAGTAAGGCACGAAGGCAACTATCACCCTCATATAGGGTATGAACACAATAGTTAACCACAAGTAGGGTATGAAGAAACCTATCAATCACATGTAAGGTACTAAGGAAACTATCAATAATAGGTATGGTATAAAGGCAACCACCAACCACAAGTTGGACATAAATGCAACTATCGACTATAGGTAGGACATGAAGGCAACTACCAATCCACTAATCCAAAATAATTCCAAACCACACAATAAATACTTCCATTTTATTTATTCAAGGGGAGATAATATCAACTTAAAGACATTAAGCTACTTTGGTCATACTAGTGTAAAAAGGTAACATAATATCCTATTAAATATCAATCCAAGGATATTAAGGTAACCCTATTACACTAGCATACTAAAGAAGTCCAATAATTTAATTGAAAATGACATATAATCCATATATATGCATACCATCTAAGGAATCCAAAGAGCTAAGTATAGTAAGATATATCCCCCACTGAGGCACTAAGGCATATAAACAAATTCTAAACCAAATCACGAGCTAAACTATATTTTTAGAGTAATTATCCTTAGAAAGCCATCATTCTCGATCTCAATATTTTTTACTTTACATATTAATATTTTATTTCATGATAAAAAATATTAGAATATGCTCAAATAATCCTAATTCGCATATTTAACCAATTTTCTTAATTTTAATCATTTAAGTCAACACTTACTTAATAGACGAAGCTAAAGACAAAGTCAACATTAAGGCCAATCTAATAATCCATTAATGCCATCTAATAACCAATTATTAACACTTAGTTGCATTACATCATAAATGACCAAAATAACCTTATAACCCAAATTACCATACTATTGTTCACTTTAAATGCCAATTTCTTTATAATTAACAATTTTACATGAAAATGATAATATGAAATAATTAAATTTTTTTAGCATACAAGTAAATTACAAGGTATGACAAATGATTATTTTCGGCCCTTTATATGATTAAGCATGTAAAATCCTAACATGTGTATCTAACTTATCATGAATCACATACTTTCATATTTAACATTGTATAATATCCACTAGGCATACGTGTTACCATAATATAAGCATGGGACACTCGAAATACAATTCTATTCCTATGGAATACGAATAATAATAATCATGCAAAAATATGTTTAAACATACTCAACCTGTCATGTTATACATATACATCATGCATGCTTAATCCATGACATTAAACCTAGTGTAGCATACTTTAGTAAACTTAATATCATATATAACTTAACATGCTCAATGATACATAATTTCATGCCATTATAGTTTGTAAAATAAATACAATTTAATGCAATTGAAACCTTAATATGTTATTATATAATCTTTACATTTTAATAAGACATATAGGTTACCTTAACTCTAAGAAAAAATAACTAAAATATCAACAACTTAAATCAAACTCTAGCCTCCACTAATTTCCTTCTCTACTTAAAAATAACCCAAAAAATATATATTAGAAACTAAACCACTAATGATATAATAACATTGAAAATTTAACAAAACTAACTATGTAAAAATAATCAACATAAGCCATGACTATATGTAGGAAATCATGCAAGGTTATGAAAAAAAATTGGCTAAACATGGGTGTTAGATGTTGTAGGGGGTTGAGTTACGGATGGGACTCATGCATCATGGGCTTGCCTACATGAGTTGGTCACTCCCCAAGGAAGGTGTGGTATGAGTTTTAGGCACACCAAGGATGGTGATAGCATGAGAGGTTCATGCTGATTAGGTTGGGTTGTATTATTGTTTGACAATGAAAAAGGTGACCAATGTGAGAGCAATAGAAAAATGGGGTGGTTCATACAAAAGGTGGAGGCTTAGGGTCGTGAAAATTATAATACCCCATTTTTTCTACTGATTTTTTTTTTATTTTATAGCTGAAGCATATAAGAAAAATATTAGGGGTTACCATCATAATTGGCATAAGTTTGGTTTTCTCAACCACCCTTATATCAATCACAAGGCTAAAATCATTATAGTAAAACAAGAAAATTAGAAATCAAAGAATTTTTATAATACAATGTAACTTTGGAGATTAACTCCTAATTACAATAAATAAAATACAAAGTAAGGAATAACATAGATCAAGTGTCCAAAAATGTATTCACGTAAATACATCAACCGGATAACATTACTCTTCACTTAAACACCTAGTACATATGACACGTCACTCATCCCCACATAGTTCATTATAAACAATATAGCCATTTAGAGGATTTTTTGAGATCTACACACAATAATCAAGGTCTCCTACTTGTGGGAATGAGTAATACCCATAAAAGAGTGGTTAGTATGTTATGTGTTCTGTATTGGGACAATACTACCGAATTAGGGATATAAATAACACATGCATTCACAACTAATGATAAGTACAAACTCAAACAAATGATACATCTCATAAAATAAATACTGATCCAGGCCTCTTTATTAGATATAACCATTTTTATTCTATTATGTATATTGAGTTCTGGAACCCCATTATTCTTAAACCCGTGGAATAGTTTGAAGCACTTTCTCAAGGATAATCCACCCGAGTCTCTATTATCATCTAGTTGTACAGATATGAAAACATCACTGAAAAACACTCTCCAACCATTATTATCTCCAATGGAATAGATATAAAAACATCACCTTGGTCCTAACTCATATACTCGACCACTTTAAGTCTTTAGTCTCTTATCCATAGGTTATATAGATATATTTTCATTCATGATGAGCAGGGATCCCACTATTCTTAATCCAGTCGAACGGACTAAAACACCTTCTTATGACAAAACTCTCCTAAGCCCACTATTATCTCTAGTGGAGCAAATATATATAAAACATCATCTTCTTAAGGCAAAATGCTCCCAACCACTGTTATCTCCAATGGAATGGATATTTATAAAACCTCACCCTGACCCTACTCATATGCTCTTTTACTTTAAATGATTAGTATCTTATTCATGATTTATTCACAAGGATTAAACACACTGAGGGAGATAAACACATTATGCATGTCAAGATTCTTAATTTCTCAAACCCAAATTTTACACTCCACGCATAATTCTCTCATAATGATCATATAACCACCAAATATGGTATATCATTCTCATCGATATTGTATCAAAAATTCAAGGTATAGCTCTCATGTCTTACACATATAATAATACTCTTATCCCAAAGAACTACTCATATAATTACAGAAACCCTAATTTCACAGGTAGTCATATTTCTCCCTATAAGACTCATATGATTAACAAATTTAATATATATCCCTATAATTCAAAAATTAGTAACATATCCTGAATCGTGCATTAGCTTTAGGGTTTTACATATAGAATAATAAGATTATCATTTTAGGTTACTATGCCCTAATTAGACCATTATCTCATTTTGAGGAACCTAAGATAAACAATACTCCTTCCAAAGATTTCTTAGAATATTATTATCATATTTTAATCCACCCAGCACATTACAATACCAAAATTTTCTTATTAACCCATAATAATAAAATTGCCCTTAAGGATAACCGATAGCCTTTATTTTATAATATTTTTCTCCTTCAACAACCATTATTTTTCCAAATTCTCTATTTTTCATTATACTTCTTAAATATGCATATTCCACTTATCATGGCTTAATTAGCCTATATTTTGCTCGATACAATGTATTTATCATAACACAATCATATCCATACCTCTTACCCATTCTTACTTTCTCTCAAACATGTCTTCCATATAATCACAACATATCATCAACAACATACATTAAATCATATAGAGATAATATTATAAAAAAGATACACATATCCATATATGTAATTAACATAAAAACCCTAAACCATCAATTAGTATCCCTACCAACAAGGATACCAGGCTTTAAGCACGTAAATCATAGACCTCCTTTGAGATCACAGAAATATCACCTTTAAAAAATAATATAAAACATGATTAAGTTTGAAGAGCATAACTGAAGGAAAAATTAAGGTAAAGGAGGGTAAAAATAGAAATAATCAGAGTCAAATGGAAGTTTTAGTTGTGTGGATGTGTGGTGGAGCTATAATGCAAATTTAGTGGAGTTTGGGTGTGAGAATACGGGTGTACGACCAAAATGGGAAGATACACGGGCATGCTGCAGGTGGCACATGCGTAGACCGAGAGCTGAGATTACACATGGACATGTGCGAAGTGACATAGGAGTGCTTATTCACTGTCAGCTTAGAATAAAAAATCAAACAGGTACTCATGGGCATGCAAAGATTGTACGCAAGCCGTGTGAAGGTGCACAAATAAACCATGCTGATTTGCACAGGCATACAATAAGGAAATTAGTGTTGTATAGCCGTGGTTAAGGCAGTGCAAAAGTAGTGCGTCTTATAAAAATAGGATGGATGTGAATAAAGAAGAGGGAAAAATGGTGGTGGTTGGTAGTGATGGCTAGTGACAATGAAAGGGAAGGATAGGGTGACCTTAGTGGTCGATCCATTGGGAGTTGGGTAGTGCATGGTGGTGATGGTGGTGAAAATGGTGGTTTGGTCATGCAAAAATAGGACACTGCCATATGGGAAGAATAGAAGAATAAGAGAAGAAGAATAATAAAGGAATGGGAGCTTAGCAATGGTGATTGAAAAAATTATTAGCAATAAATGGTAACAAAAAAATGAGGGAGAAGGAAAGTGCGTAGTGTGTATGTATATGTATAGTGGTGACATGCAAACAATAAAATAAAAATATAGAGGATGCAATGGGAGGGAGTAAAGGGTGGTGGGAATAGTAGCATAGGAGAAGAAGAGGGTAGAGTGTTGGGTGAAAATAGCAGGGTGGCAACATGAGATAGTGATGGTTGTGTCCTTGTGTTGCATGAAAATGAAAAATGGTAAGGGAAATGGGAGGTGTGTGTGTAGGTCGGGTAGCATACTGATAAGAGAGGGCGAGGGATGATGGATGATGGGGCTAAGTGGGGTTATGGGAGATGGTTGATGGTTGATGTTGCAAGTTGTAGGAATAAGATTATTCAAGCTTTATGACGAAAGTGACAAAAGAAAGAAGGAGGAAATAAAAGAAGAAAGAAAAGGAAAAAGGAAACGCTTAAGATTAGTTTTAGATAATTTTGGATTAGCCAAAATAGGTAGGATGAGTGATAAATTTTTATGGAATTAAGATTGGGTTGAAAAATATGATTTATTTGGTCAAAGATTTTGATTTGGTTAAGGTTATCAGGATTAAGAAATTTGGTTAAGGATGAAATAAGATTTTCTTAAGGTTGTTAGGGTATTATTGATACGAGATTAGGCTAAGAAAAATTTCAAGACATTACAAAAATAGTGGAAGATGGAGTGGGGGTGTAATGTAAGGATTGGTGGTGTTTAGGTTGGTTATGCACATAATGGAGGTTGGTTTTTACGGTTCCTATGAATGCAAGGTGTTAGGTAGTGCATTGATGGATTGAGGCTAGAATAGTGTTGTAATACCCTAAAATTTTTGCTTAGCCTAATCTTGTATCTTTATTATCCTAATTTGATTTTAATCTTGAGAAAACCTTATTTAATCATTAACCAAAAATAATCCAAAAACTAATCTAAAATTAACCAAAACTAATCCAAAAACTTCCCCTTTTCCCTTTTCTTTTTCTTTTCCTTTCTTTTGTCTCTTATGCAATAAAACTTGACTTTCTCAACATATAACTTGTACCATCAACCATATCACATCACTCCACTACAACCACCATCATCCATCATCCCTACACATTTTCTTCTTCTTGAGTTACTCAATGTGCACACCATCCCTCCCCTACCATTTTTCTTTCCCATAAAACATACACTCATACACCATCATCATCTTTTGTTGTAGAATCTGTAATTTCACCCTACACACATAACCATCACCTCCCATCCACCTTTGTTGAAAATCTCCACTACCATCCCTCGTACCTAACCTGAATCCTCTGCCATTTTCTTTCACCTATTCACACTCCCCAAATACACACACACACTACTTCATTCTCCTTCCTTCCCCTTTTGTTTGTGCCATTTCTTGCCCACTCTATGTCTAAAATAGCCTACATGAGCTCCATTTCCTTTCTTCTTCTTCTTCTTCTTCTTCTTCTTCTTCTTCTTCTTCTTCTTCTTCTTCTTCTTCTTCTTCTTCTTCTTCTTCTTCTTCTTCTTCTTCTTCTTCTTCTTCTTCTTCTTCTTCTTCTTCTTCTTCTTCTTCTTCTTCTTCTTCTTCTTCTTCTTCTTCTTCCCGTGTGATTGTGCCCTATTTTGCATGACTAAGCCACCCTTTCAGCACCATCACCACCCTTTGCTACCTCGCACCACCCATTAATCGGTGGACTGACCACCAAGGTCACCCTAATCTTCCCCTTAGCCATCACTAGCCATTGCTATAGACCAACACCATTTTCCCTCTCTTTTTCTTGCATCTATTGCATTTTTATAAGAAGCACAACCTGTGCACGACTATGTAACACTAAAATTTCTTATTATACGCATGTGTAACCCAACACAACCTACCTGTGCACCCTCACATGGCCCACGTGCGGCCTATTACATACCCATGTGCATATATTCAAAATAAGTTTGTTCATCCAATGATTAAGCACAACATTACCACTTTAGACAACCTAGCCATTCGCGATTCTAACTCTCAACCTGAGTGTGCACTACATGTAACAAACCTGTGTACCCCTATTTTCACCCCCAAACGTTATTCAAACACCACAAAAATTTCACCATAGCTCCACCATATATTCCACCACACATCCACATAACTCAAGCTTACATTTGGCTCCAATTACTTCCATTTTTATCCTACTTTACCTTAACTTTTCCCTCGGTTATACTTTTCAAACCTAAACATGTATTATGTCGTTTTTTGTAGGTAATATTCTAGCAGTGATCTTGGAGGATGAGGTCTAGGATTTACGTACTTAGAGCCTAGTTTCCTAGTTGGTAAGAATACTAAACTATGTTTTAGTAATTTCTTATTAACTATTTGTACGGATATGCGTGTTTTTCATGATATTCTTGATATATGTCTTAATGTATGTTGTTAATGATATGTTGTGATAATATGGATTATATTTTTGAAAGAATATAATAATGGGTAAGAGTTATGGATATTATTCTATTATGATAATGGCATATTTGTGAGAAATATGTTTTATGGCATGAAAGATGGGAAAATAAGCTATGATAAGTGGACATCAACATATCTATAAGGTTTGATGATAAATGGTGAATTTGGAAAAATAATGCTTGTGGAAGATACAAGATTTTATAAAAATAAAGGGTATTAGTTATCCCTAAGCAAATTTTGGTCATTACGGGTTAATATGGGCATTTTGGTATTGTAATATGTTAGTTGAATTAAATTACGATAACGATATGACAAGAAGTGTTTGGAAGGATTATTGTTCTTAGGTTCTTTATAATGAGATAATGATCTAATTAGGGCATAGTGACCTAAAATGATAATATTAGCATTCCATGTGTAAAACCCTAGTGTTAATCCATACTTTTAAAAATGATGCAAATGTTAGCATTATAACAATGCATATTGAATTTGGTAAAAATATGAATTTGATGGGAAGAATTATGACTCATAAGTTTTGGTTATTCTATGAGTAGTACTTTTGGAGAAGATTATTATTGTATACGTAGGGCGTAACCATGAATTACAAGTATGATAATAATGATGATATTTGAGGGTGGTCCTAGAAATGAGGAATTGGGGTTTGAGGAGATTAAGGATCTTGACCTGTGTGATGTGTTTTTCTAGCTTAATGTGTTCAATGTCTGTGAATGAACCATGAATAAGATACTAATAATTTAAAGTGAAAGATAATAGTGGCTTGAGAGCATTTTACCATGATAAGATAATGTTTCTATATATCCATTCCACCAGAGATAATAGTGACTCGAGAGTGTTTTACCCCTATAAGGTGTTTTTTTCCATTCCACCAGATTAAGAATAGTATGGCGTTACTCATTGTGAATGAAAATATAACCATGTAACCTATGGATAAGACATAAATGAATTAAAATGGAAGAGTACGCGAGTTAGGACAAAAGTGATGTTTTTATATCCGTTCCATCTTATGATAATAGTGGCTCGAGAGCATTCAACCTTTAGAAGGTGATGTTTTCATATCTATACTATAGGATGATAATAGTGGATAAGGTATGTTGTCCTTGATAAGGTGTTTTAGACTATTCCACCTGTTTAAGAATAGTGGGGTTATTGTATTCGACATATATAAAAGAATAAAAATTGATATATCTAATAAAGAAGCCTAGATCAGTATTTTTCTTATGAGATGTTTTATTTATTTGAATGTTTACTTATTACCTATTATGAATGCATGTGTTATTTTTATCCCTGATTTGT
This sequence comes from Tamarix chinensis, assembly GCA_030549775.1. NCBI lineage: Eukaryota > Viridiplantae > Streptophyta > Magnoliopsida > Caryophyllales > Tamaricaceae > Tamarix > Tamarix chinensis. Next base: position 38,568,805 of record CM060173.1, on the reverse strand, counting down.
TAGTATTGCTCCCTTACTCGGTACATAGCACATTGACTGCCCTTTTTATGGGTTCTACACATTTCCACAAGTAGGAGACCCTGATATTTGTGTGCAAGTCTTAGAAGATCCCCTTGATGACTATGATAGTTATGATGCACTATGTAGGTATGATTGATCTTTATTTGTACTAGGTGTTTAGGTGAAGAGTAATGTTATCCGGTAGATGAATTTACCAGGGTACCTTTTTAAACTCTTGATCTATGATACCTCTACTCTATATTTTTTTGTAACTTGGAGTTAATCTCCAAACTCATATTGTATTATAAATGTTTCTTCCATTTCTACTTTTCTTATTTTACTATAAATGATTTTAGCCTTGTGATTGATGTAAGGATGGTTGAAAAATAAGAATTATGTTAATTATGGTGGTAACCCCCAATATTTTACTTATATGTTGCTACAGTAAAATAAAAGTTTTAATAGTTAAAATCACGGTGTTACACTTTCGTGTCAAAGCTTTGGTTTTGATTACTTTGTTTTATTTTCAAAAATCTGGTTTTCAATGATCTCTTATCTTATTTTAATGGTCTATTTCACATTTAAAATAAACCCATTTTCCTTTCAAAAAACCTCGATTAACTTGTGAGGAATATAGGACAGGAAGCCTAGGTGGCCTTGACATGTGATTTGGTGCATTATGTTTTAGTAAGCTATGAAGGCTTTTCTAACACATTTTTTATCTAGTATTTAGCTAACTGTAATGGCACTTAATGCTCACATTGGTTATTTAGAGGGAACCTTTAAGTCATTCATCAAGTTAGTCTAACACCCGCCTTAGCCACCACTACCACCTCTAAATTTCCCACAATAGGGTATAGGAGAAGATTCGCTTCAGAGGGTTACAGGACATCATTTGCTTATTTATGCCAAAGATGAGGACCCACTCATCTTGATGGGATGGATTTAGGACTTGTATTTGACTTTTGAGGTAGTTTATTACCCATCTGCTCTAAAGGTTGGTATAACCTTCTTCTTATATGGAGTTGTTGACACCTAGTGGGTAGGTCATCATGCAAAGGATGGGTTGTAGAAGTCATAGGAGGAATTCATGGTGGTGATGTGTTCTAAGTTTTATCTTTAGGGTCTTAAAAGAGATAAGCTAAAGTTGTTCATGCAGCTGACTTAGGGGAGCATGACAGAGTGGTAGTACCACACCCAATTTACAAAGTTGCTGATGTTTGTGCCAAGGATTGTAGCTATTGAGTTTACTGTAATTTATTATTTTGAGTAGGATCTCCGCTTTAAGATCTAAAGGATGATGGGTGTCGTATTTTTTAGGACTTATCCACATTGTATAAGAGGGCATATATCACTGTTACTTTGGTTTAAGAGTAGACATCCATTCTAGGTAAGAGGAAGTTAGAGATGTAGGGTTCTAGAGGCCAGATCTAGTATTGGGGAGGCAGAAATCTAGAGTTTCAGAAGTGAGGTTAGAACTAGCCTCAGGGAGGTCAGCACCAGCACTAAGGTTAATTGGTAGGTTAAGGTTGATCTTGGGGGTTAGCAAAGGAGCTTTGCATGCCATTTTTGTGGACATGATCATTAAGGGTTAAGTTGTCGAGGCATTCCAGTTCATTGTAAGACATGTGGTTAGCTACACCATCGGTCTTTTGAGTATCAGCATTAGTGGAGTCAGTATCGATATTAGGCACCACTAATTCCACACCAGGAGGTTTTTAAATAGCACACCTTCCCGCAGCCTCAATTGTAGTTTCAGAAGAGGACACATGCCATACCTAGTAGACCTCTTAGAGAGAGTAAAGGGAGATCATAGGAGCCTTGCCCTTTCCCTTAGAAGGGAGGAGGTTAGACTTAGGGTTCTGGAGGGTATCATGAAGGATACTAGGGAGGGGAGTCAGGTGGATGCTTGAATGTCATCAACTAGGTAGAGGCTGATATGTAGTTGGATGTAATTATGAGTAAGTTCTTAATCCTCATGCTACAAGTTTATGTGTTGTTTAATTCAAGAGTAACTTTGTCATTTGTGTCTTCTTCAATTCTTGCTAAAGATGCATTGACTTCATCTCCTTCTATACATATATATGCGATGTTACCTTTTGGGGATAGATTGGATTGTACTAGGCTCTACTCCGATGTGACCTTAGAGATAGGCGGGATAGATTTCCTAGTAGATCTGGTTGAGATGGACCTTTAAGATTAAGGGTTGTATAGTCTACAATCCTTCTAACCCAATTACGGGCCAAGTGGCTAACCTTGCGGCCTACTTAATTCCACTAGATATGATTGCCGGCGATTGCATCATATGGGAATACAACAAATTTCCCCACTAGTATTAATAAAAATCGAAACACTTTATTCAGCAATTCCATATCAGCATATCCATACAGCAACAGCAGAAACCAGCAACAATCACTCATAGTAGCCAACAACATGCTCCATTTCCATTACCTATGTTTTCATAATTATTCACAGAATAAAAAGAAATAATTATATTTACAATTTATATCATGGCAACCAACAAAATTATCCAAATAAAAATTATTGAGATACACATCATTACCTCTTCTTGGTGGGGTTTCGTCTCTGAAACTTTCATGATTTCAGCAAAATGACTTAAATTAGACACATTAAAAGAATTATTCACATTACCAAATTTAGTTGGTAAATCAATCTTATATGCGTTGTCATTAATCATTTCTAACGCAGTAAAAGGTCCATTAGCTCTAGGATCCAATTTACATTTCCTAAGGGTTGGAAAACGATTTTTCCTAAGATGTACAAAAACTAAATCCCTAGGTTGAAAAACAATTTTCCTTCTTCTTTTATTGGTAACCTCTTCCATTTGTTGAACTCTTTTGTTAATTTGTTGACTTACATATTCATGTAATTTCTTCATCTTTTTTGCAAGAGACTCAGCATCCAAATTATGTAACTCAGAACTAGGTAAAAGAACCAAATCAAGTGGATTTAGTGGATTGAAACCATACAAAACTTCAAAAGGAGTTTTCTTAGTTGTAGAATGTATAATCCTATTATAACCAAATTCTACCTATGGTAACATAGCCTCCTATTGTCTAAGATTTTTCCCAAGTACAGCTCTCAACTTGTTACCTAAAGTCATATTTACTACTTTTGTTTGTCCATCAGTTTGAGGATGATGGGTAGTCGAAAATAAAAGCTTAGTCCCTAATTTACCCCATAATACTTTCCAAAAATGGCTTAAAAACTTAATATCCCTAATAGATACTATGGTCCTTGATACCCCATGTAATTTCACTACATGTGAAAAGAATAAGTCTGCCACACTCACAACATCATTAGTCTTATTAAAAGGTATGAAATGTGCCATTTTACTAAACCTATCTACAACAACGATGATAGAATCCTTAGCCCTATTGGTTTTAGGTAATTCTAAAACAAAGCCTAAAGAAATATCACCCCATGGCTGGGTTGGAATTGGTAATGGTGTATACAACCCAAATAGTTGAGATGTAGACTTAGCATGTTTACAAGCCACACAATTCACATAATACTTTAACACATCCTTTTTCATATGAGGCCAATAAAAATGATCAATTAATACATCCAAAGTCTTTTGAAAACCCAAATGTGCCATTAAACCACCATTATATGCCTCCTGGATTAATAACCCTTTGTATGAACAATTAGGTACACAAAGCCTATTTTTCCTAAATAAATATCCATAAAAAAGGTAATATTTTCCTTGGGCAGCAGTTTCACAATTCTTATACAATTCCTTAAAATCACGATCCTCGGCATATAAAGTCTTAATATGAGAAAACCCCAATAAGCTTGCATCTACTGTATTTAATAAAACATATCTTCTAGATAATGCATCAGCAACTACATTATCACCTCCTTTCTTATATTTAATCACATAAGGGAAACTCTCAATAAATTCTATCCATCTACGCTGCCTTCTATTCAACTTTTATTGACCTTTTAGATATTTTATAACTTCTTGATCAGTATTAATAACAAATTCTCTAGGCCACAAATAATGCTGCCACACTTCTAATGCCCTTACTAAAGCAAATAATTATTTCTCATAAGTAGAATAATTCAAAGTACTGCCACTTAACTTCTCACTAAAATAAGTTATGGGTTTACCCTCTTGAGAAAGAACAACCCCAATTCCCAAACCTGAAGCATCACAATCTAATTCAAACATCTTCTCAAAATTTGGAAGAACTAATATAGGAGCTTGTGTTAATTTTTCCTTAAGTGATTCAAAAGCTTTATGTTGTTCTAACTCCCATATAAATCCACTTTATTTTTTGTAATTAGAGTTAAAGGTGCTGCTAAGGTACTAAAATTCTTAACAAAACTTCAATAAAAAACAACACAATCCATGATACTTCTAACATTAGTCACTGATCTAGGTATAGGTCATTCTTGTATTGCCTTAATCTTATCCTTATTAATAGATATTCCATCCTTACTAATTAAAAATCCCAAGAATACTACACTTTCTAAGAGAAATCTTGACTTGGCTAAATTAGTATACAATTTCTCTTCCTAAATACATCCAAAATGATCCTCAAATGTTTCAAGTGTTCTTCCATAGACTTACTGTAAATGAGTATATTATCAAAATATACAACTACAAACCTCCCAATAAAATTTCTGAGTACATGGTTCATAAGTCGCATGAAAGTACTTGGAGCATTAGATAATCCAAATGGTATAACTAACCACTCATATAACCCAAAAATTTTCTTAAAGGTCGTTTTCCACTCATCTCCTAGTTTCATCCTAATTTGATGATATCCACTCTTCAAGTCTTCTTTAGAAAATATGGTGTGGCCGTAGCCGGCACGTAATTTAAACCCACTTGTTATCAATTGTAGCACTGGTAAATAAGGATATCGTTCTAGGCCGGGGATTGAGAGGGCTCACCTCTATCTAACTAGCTTAAACTAAAAATAAAAATAAAAAACCTAATAACACAAAATAAATAAATAAGAAAAATATTAATGGTGGATTATAAAAATAAAATCAATAAAATAATAAAATGAATAAATAAAATAAAATAAACTAATAATATAAATAATAAAAATAATGGAAAATAATGGGAAACTCGCAGATAGGATAAAGATGCCAGGGAAATCAAAATCCACCACTAGATTAGGTCAAAATATAATATTAATTTCTAAGTCAATATTTAATCGTGAGAATGAGATCGACCAAGTTGTACACCAAACGCAGGTCCATACACCTTATATTACTTCCCTTAATTAATTAATACGACAACGTGCCAATATTAACCCTATTAAATACTAGTAGTATAGCAGCAACAAGAAGCTCCTATATTTAACTAGATTTAATGCATTAAGTGTAATTGAAAGGCTGTCAATCTAAGTACCCAAACTAGTACATAAAGCATGTCTAGCTGTATTTCCTTTCCTTGACCCACACGTATCGAAATGTTTTACTACATCGGTTCGAATTACAAAACTATTAGTTGAATTGTTATCTACCCTTGCTGCAATTTATACATATAAATTCTAGTATATTTAGATGGCCACCTAATAGGCAAATAATCCTACATACTGTCACTTGTGAGAAAACCAAAACAAGGCATGCACCAACCAAATTATAATTGACAGAATTTATATATATAAATGATAGCAATTAAAATAGAGTCAAGAAACAATCTCACAAAACAAAGAAAATAAAATTATAATTCAAACCATAATCTTGGGCCTCAATTATTCCCTAACAATAAATAATCAGCCAACCATAATTATATAATTAATTACATAGAAATATATATCTAAAATATAAATTAAAAATAGAGAAAGAAATAACTAGAATTAATTATAGATAAATGATCAAGAATTTATTCAGATAAAAATTAATTTTATCTTAAATAAATTCTACCAGTATTAAACTTCCTAAAATTTTCTTTCTTCTTGGTGCTGAATTCTGTGTACTAATTTATTTTCTTTTTTTATTCTCAGTTGATGACCTGATGCTAATGTGCTACAGTGCCTAGAAGTCCGTGCAGAGGCTCCTTCCCTCTACAATGTCCGTGCCCTTGTATGTCTTTCCATGCTGACGAGCCTCTGCTTCTTTGTTTGCGTGATGATGGATCGTTCCTCCGTTAGAGCCTAATGGCTCTGTTTGTTTTTTTTTTCCTACGGCTATGCCGCCCCTCTCTACATCTGCTCTCCGTTTAGCCTTTGAAGGCTCTCTCTACCGCACGCCCCCTACTGCTTCTCTGTCCTTCTATTTATTCTTGTGTGGTGCACACTATTTTTTTCTGCGCCCCACACCACGTCAGCCCTTAGTCGCAACCGTTCCCTCTTGTTTTTCTTTCGCTCTAGCTTTTTTGTTTCTTCAGTCGGGCCCTTTCTTTTTCTTTCTAGGTCAGCTGAGCCATTAGGCTTCGTTTGGCTTGTTCCTAGGCCTTTGGGCCTTCGGCTCTTGGGTCGTTGGTCCAAAGGTCCAATTTCTTTTTTTCTTTAATAATATAATACTCTAAATTTACTTAATCTATATCATTTTAGCTTAAATAGTAATAATTATGCAATTATTACCACTTAAGAATAAAACCACAATTATTCACCTATATTAGTTAAATAAAATACTAAAAACTAAGATTATAAGGGCATAAAATGTGTCAAAATATGAACTTATCAAAATATTATAGCCCCATGTAAAAGATCTAACATCTTATCTAATCTAGGTATAGGATACCTATACACATTCTCCAACTCCCGTCTTTTTTTGGAACTAAAAGAAATGGTACAGCATAAGGACTCATTAATTCCCTAATATAACCTTTACTTAATAACTCAGAAACCTGCTTCTTTAACTCCTTTAGTTCCTTTGGATCATCCCTATAAGTAGTTCTACTAGGAATGATAACCTATGGTATAAAATCTATTTGATGTTCTCTGCCCCTTAATGCAGGTAGTCCATAGGGATTTTCTTCAGGAAACAATTCAATATATTCCTCTAATAAATCCTTAACATTATCAGGTACAGTCTTAATTAATTCTGCATGACACTCATAACACTCCTTATACACCATTAGATACACATTTACACTTTAACTAACATCTCTTTCAACCTCACTCGTCTTAGCATAAAACCCAGATGATTTCTTAAGTCCATTTGAGCAAGTTCCAGCATCTACATTCTGCTTAGTTAACTCTTTATAATCAGACTTTATTTTGACTTGATCATCATCGATTTTCTTTGGAGTCATAGGTGCTAAAATAATTTTCCTATCATCCTTATACACTGTATACCTATTTTTATAGCCATCATGGGTCACTTTCCTATCATACAGCCATGGCCTTCCCAACAAAAGATGAATAGCATGTATGGGTACTATGTCACGCAAAAGAGAGTCCTTATATTTTCCTAACTTTAAGTTTACTATAACCTGCTGAGTGACCTTAACATCTCCCAATTCATTCAACCACTGAAGCCTATATGGTTTTGGATTTTTAGTGGTTGGTAACCCTAATTTGGATACTAATAGAATGCTAGCAGCATTGATACAACTTGCACTATCAATTGCCATATTAAAACACTTGTCATTAATTAAACATCTGGTAGGAAAAATGTTTTCTCTTTGTACTGCATTTGGGTCTAGTAATTTATTACTATTAAAAGCCCTACATACCACAAAAAGATCTTTACTCACTGGAAGTTCTACCTCTTCTTCTGATTCACTAGTATCACTTACCACTATGTTGATCTATGTCCCCAGATTCTCTAATCAGAATATTTATTCTATTAGGACATTCAGAAGCAATATATCCTAGTCCTCCACATTTAAAACACTTTATATCTCTAACGCTGGTTGGACCACTATCAGGGTTAGCAACATTAGTTTTACTTTTATCAATTCTGTTTCCAACTATAGCTTCATTACCTTTTCCCTTAAAATCAAATTTCCCACTATTCTTCCAATTTCTAGAACTACTTGCACTAAAATTCCTTTTAGCATTGTTTCTAAACTCAAATCCAGGTGGTTTATTCTGTCTAGTTTTCCTTATTTGACCTTCTATCTTAGATGCTATGTTAACCATCTCTTCTAGGGTTCCATATGGATTTAAGTCTACCTTATCAGCAATTTTAGAGTTTAATCCACTCAAAAACCTAGCCATAGTGGCATCCTCATCTTCAACAATCCCTAATTTAATCAACAACATTTCTAATTCCTTAAAGTACTCATCACTAGTCCTATTACCCTGATTTAAGGATTGCAGCTTCTTATATAACTCTCTATAATAATAGTTTGGAACAAATATTTTCCTCATTAAAGTCTTAAACTCATCCCAAGTTTGAATAGGTGGCTCTCCACCCCTACGTCTAGTTAACATAAGATTGTAATACCAAGAAGAATCATAATCTATAAACTCAACTAGTGCTATCTTAATCTTCTTCTCATCTGAATAATTATGACACTCAAAAACTAATTTTATCATCCTTTCCCATTTAAAATAATAATCAGGATCATTTCTTCCATTAACCTAGGTATGTTAAATTTAATATTTCCTAAATTCCTATCAACTGGACCTAAATCCCTTTCCTGCCTATTAAACTGTCTAGGACATCTATCACTATTATTAGATTAGTTAAGGGAGGAATCCTATTTCTAGGTTCCATAGGAGATCTACCTAGTACCCCAACATGTTTTTAATTTACCCTATTATTTTGTAAATTATTAATTCTAATCTCTTATTCTCCTATTCTTTGTTCTAAATTAGCAAATAGTACAGCTAATTGAGTAGTCATTTATTCCTGAAAAGTCCTAAGTGTCTCTAGGAGATCATTACTGGATGCAGACATAGATTGATTTACAGATTGGCCATTATTATACATAGTGAATTTTTCTACTATATTTATCCTAAATGACTTATTATTAGATATAGAACACCTAATTAATTCACAATCACAACATACTCGAATCTAACAGATAAATAATGTCAGCAATCACTTATCACAGTATACAGAAGAATAATCATAACACAATCAGCTATATAAGATAATCAACTTCAGAGGTATAAAATAAAAGAACAAAATAGGGAAATTTTCTCAAAAAGGAACGAGTGTACCGTGCCAACAATTATTGGCAATTAAAGCCGACAAAACAAAATTTGGCCCCTCTTCTTAGAGCACTTTACTCCTTTCTTAGAAAAATTGCTGGTATTGAGTTTATACCTGCACACTCAGCTGATATCTTAGTGTAACATTATTCAGTAATACAAAATGACTGAATATTAATCACAAAAGATAATATTGACTAAGAGAAATACAAGGATAGAGTTTACCGGTTGTAGAAATGATTAACAGTTATCGCAATAAATCAAGATTTTTGACCAAACCCTAATAGAAAACCAAAGTCGAATAGCTCGAACTGGCTTTTCTAGAAATCACCGTCATCCCTTCAGGGTGTTAAGTTCTCGCCGGAATTATAAACTCACCGGTTGCAAGTATCATAACAAGAATTGTCACTCTTGCCAGACACAAACCCAAATAGGCCAACTTATAAAATCGAGAGTCAGCGACACCAATATTTAGAAATAAACTAACAATAGCAACAAAAAATTAACTCTAAACCACAACCACTTGATTATCCAAGCTCTGATACCAAATGATGAAACCCTATTAGGTTTCAAAGAAAAACACTGAACCACAAGTCGAGCGATATGTTCGACTATTTTAGAAATAGATCAGCCTATAGATAAAACCAAAGGAAGATCAAAGAAACTCAGGGTACAATTGAAATATATGGAAATAAGTGATTATTAAAAAGAAGATGATTCAATGCAAGAGATAATCAAGAAGAGAATAGTCGAGAGACAGAGAGAGAGATTCGAGAGAGAGCTCTAGAGAGAAAAAAATAGCAGCCTGAGCCATAATGTATTATCTGTCAAAAATTATGTACAATAGTTACCTCAACCCCTATTTATATACCGTATACATATACTCATACAAATACAAGACAATAGGCTAGGTGAACCAAATCTCACGCTATCAGCCCAGCATAACATAGCAAATATTGGTGCTGACTTAACTACTCAGCCCAATTACAAAGATTACAATCATTCCCAAAATTAATTGATAGATTACAATTATTCTCCCATTAGCTAGTTTATTTAGCTAATTGTGAGCATTCAGGGTTATATAGTCTGCAATCCTTCTACCCCAATTACGGGTCGAATGGCTGACCATGAGGCCTACTTAATTCCACTAGCTATGATTGCCGGCGATTACATCATATGGGAATACAACAAATTTCCCCACTAGTATTAATAAAAATCAAAATCAATTTATTTAGCAGTTCCATATCAGCATATCCATACAACAACAACATCAATCAGCAACAATCCCTCACAGCAGCCAACAACATGCTCCATTTCCATTACTTGAGTTTTCCTAATTATTCACAGAATAAAAGAAATAATAATATGTATAATTTTTATCACAACAACCAACAAAATTATCCAAATAAAAATTATTGAGATACACTAGTGGAAGTGGGCCAACATGTCGATGGACTTCATGATTAGTTTTTCGAGGACCCATAATGGTTTGAACTTGATGTGGTTTGTAGTTGATAAGTTGAACAAATCAACAATATTCATATCAATGAAGTCGACATAAATTATGGAGCAAATGGTCGGTGCTCATAACAAGCATATGGTGCAATACCATAGGGTGCACAAGGACATTATGTTAGACCAAGATTCTAATTCTTATTGTGCTTTTGGAAAAAGTTGCAAGAATCTTTTGAGACATAGCTAAAGATGAGCATTGATTTCCCTTTGGCTATAAACGGTCAGATTGAGCATATAATTTAGACTTTGGAGGATATAAATTGGACATGTATACTCAAGTTATAGGGTAGTTGGGAGTATTATATAGAATTTTTAGAATTTTTCTACAATAACAGTCATCATGCAAGCATAAAATAGCACTTTTTAACGCACTCTATAGCAAAAAAAATGTCATAGCCCTGTATGCTAGAGTGACTCAAGCGAGAGAGTTATGTTGGGATTAAAGATGGTAAAGGATACAACTAGGAAAATTTGCCTGATTCAAGATTAGATGAAGGCTTCCAAAGATAGGAATAATATTTATGCAAATCTATGGAGGAGGATAGATGGGTTTGAGGTAAGTAAAGGAGTGATTTTGAGGGTTTTTCCCACTAAGAGGGTAATGAATTTTTTTAGAAGGGAAACATTAGGCCAAGGTACATTTAACTGTAAGAGATTTTGGATCAATTTAGAGAGTTTTCTTATCGACTCACCTTGCTTGCTGAGCTAACATATATGCATAACATTTTTCACATCCCTTAGTTTAGTATGTACATGGTAGATCTATAGCATATCATTTAGCCATAGATGATTATTTTTGATGATGTTTTATCCTATAAGGATAAACCACTAAGTACCCTTAATACCAAGACTCGTGAGACCCATTTAAAGGTCCTTCTACTAGTGAAAATCTTATAGTCGCACCCTGGAGTGGAGGAATCCACCTAGGAGTTAGAGGAAAAGATCAAGATGAATTATCTAGAGCTTTCTATTAAGGTGCATTATGTGGGTAATGCCACCTATAATACCCCATATTTTTAAAAGATTTATTGAATGAAAAAAATATGGTTTTTAATAAAATTTGATAATGTTTGATCTTCATTTGGAACTATAATTAGGTTGAGGTAAAAATGGATTTGAATGTAGCTTGGGAAATTGAATAAAATAAGATTTTAGGTGGATCAATCTATTAGTTTTTCATTCCAACTATGGGGTTTTGTTTTAACCGAACTAATCGACTTGTTAGTTAGGCTAAGCATTTTTTTAAGCTCAATGTTTTTTGGAAAATTTCTTGTATCAAAATGGGACCTTGATAATCCAAATCCAAATTGTTTTTGAGTGATTCTTAACCCATTTTTAATCATTATTCAGCTCTAGTTACTTCCTCAAACAAGTTTGATTTCTCAATTTTGACAATTGAGGGAGAAGATGACCTTAATCTTGTCTTATTCCACCTCTCTCCTCTACACACATTTATAAGCATAATTTGATTTCTAGAATTTCCCTACTTTTCATTAACCTTCTTGTGTTTTGATATTTTATTGACAAGCGAGACCTGCATTCTCCAAAAAATGACTAGTTTAGCTTTAAGATAGAAGTCAGTCTAGTTTTTTTCTTGATAAGTAAAGAAAAAAAAATTATAAATAGAACAACCAAAAGGCTAGAGTTCCAACCAACTTATTACATGACCATCCTATCAACAAAATGCTTCCATTGTTAAAATTTGCACTTACACTCCAAATGCAAACATCTACTAGCTATAATAAAACTAATGTCTCGTAGCAAGCTGCTAGGAGTGTGGCCTGCATTACGAAAAACTCTAGAATTATGTTCATACCAAAATAAAGTGATAAAGATGATAAAAGTAGCACCTTTTTGATAAACCCACCTAACCTGAATGGTAAAAATTAGGGTTTTTGATTTATTAAATAACCTCACTAGTTCTTGAACTGATTCATTAGCTATGAATAACCCTGATCACCCATTCTCCACATTTTTCTTTCAGCCACCAAAATATCTTAGCTCACTATCACTTGCGTTCTCTCCTCTCCACATCACACTCACATTCAACTTCTTTTCACAATTCTAATCCTTTTTCTAGCACCTTCTTATTTTACCCGTAAGTAAGAAAAAGTCAGATTTAATAGGAAGTTGAAAATTTTCAACTAAATCAACCTCTATTTTCACTAATGTTAGATAAGTCTATTTTCTTTTCTAATTTAATTTTTTAGATTCACAAAAATTATTCAATTAGTTTTTAGTCTTAAAGTAATGTTATTACTGTTTTTTAAATTTGAAAATCTTCCAACTTGAGTGTTTCCATCATAAAGGGAAATTTTCCAAAATAACAAGGCATTCCTAACTTTGAAATAGAGCTAAAATAAGCTTGTGTTGTGATATATTATACAAAATTCTGAGTTTATATGCCTCCCGAAAAGTCTAGCATCTAACAGATGGATGTTGAATTAATTGTGAATTCTAATAAAAGGCATGATTTTATAAAAAATTAGGTTGATTGCTTGAAAGTGAAGTATGATTTAGTTTTTGAGCTTGTTAAATATTAGTATGTTGTTATGATATATTTTGGTTTTGGATGTGGTAGGAATTTAGAGCACGATTCACATGAAAAATGTTTGTTATATGTTATTTAGGAGCCTATCGATCAATTAGTTAAGCCAAATTGATCAACTGAATGGTCTATGATGACCTTGGTTTCTCTCTACTTTAATCCATCAACTGGTTTGATAAAATTGATTGGCTAGTTCCAGGGACCTTTGGTTTTAGTTGATCTAAAATGATTAACTTGTTGGCCCAAATCAATAGACTAGTTAGTCTAACCATTTACTTGTTTGGCCAGAGTGTGTGATTTTGATCTTTTAGCCTTGATATGTTTTGAAGATATGCCCAATGCTCCTATATGTTTAGTTAATGATTGAAACACACATTTTTCATGGATTGACTAACATAATTGATGGATTAAATGGGTTATAATTCATGTTAATCAAAATAAGTACTTTAGAAGGCTTTTGTGGAAAAACCATAATAAGTATGTTATGACTTTAAAAGGGTAATGCAATCTGGATTATTAGCTTAAAATGGATTATCATGAGCATTAATGGAAATCCACAGCATGGTTGGAGGGTAAAATGGTTAAGATGGAATGAGAATGTGGATGTGTTACTTGGATGTAATACGGGCCTTCTTTGATCACATAACCTTAGAAAATAACACACAAATCACTTAAAGATGTAGATGATCAAGATGTGTATGGGTCTTGGTTACCTAATCCTCAATTACTGACCAAGGGTTAGTCTGCCTTTAGGAATTTATTTGTCCCTTCGAGAAATATCCTTGTATATCCCAGTACCTTACCTACTCTAGGCACTAATGATGTACTTAGAGTTATTGATACTAAAGGATTTGGTCACCTAGGTGGTTTTTGGATTCAACAGCACTTTATTTCCATTGATGGTTACTTAGCTTCAACGTGACATTATGTCATCAGCTTTAGATATACTTCTATAGTATTTGAGACATGGGGTGGTGCACGATCCATCTCTTGATAAGAATATGGATAATAGTAAAGTTGTGGATAAATAGGAAAATAAAAGGAAAGGAACAAACAATGGAAATGACGATTTATAAATAAGCAAACTAATGGTTTATGTAAACTAGAAAATAGACCCAATGGAAAATTATGTGAATGGATTTTAGAAGACATTATAGTCATTTGAATAACCTAATTAGTAAATTATATGATATTATCTATAAGTTTTTGTGTTTTGTTGATAAACGTGATGAGTCCTGAATTATATAAGTTGTGTATAGTATGAAGTTTTGATGCATTAAATGACCAATTATGTGTCACAAGCATGATATATGTTAGCATTATATCCTCATTATGGGAGAAATTTGTATGCATTTGACTCCCATTGATGCTTACTCAGTACGAAGCATACTGATGTGCCCATTTTATAAGGTCCCTTACTCATTCCCATGAGTAGAGGATTATGTGCAGGCTTTTAAGGATGGTTGATAGTGGACCTAGCTCATTTTGGGCTTAGGGCTTGAGAGATGAGATATTTAGAGAATGTTGTTTGGTTCTTAATGGACTAAGATTTTGAAGCCATGCCTTAACTTTTATTCAAGTATAGTAGCTCTGTATTTTAGTTTAACCTAATTTCCTATATTTGAATATGTTAGGGACCATTGAGGTCCTATTATGAAAAATTTTTCATTAAGTATCTATCGTGTTCTTGCACAATCTACTTTTATTTTATTTAGTTTGGTTTCTAAACCATATATCTAATATGGGACAGGGGCTGACGCCTATCTTATGTTAAGTGAGGTAGTAACACCTCATTTTTCTTGAATGTGTTTAGTACTTTTCCACTTCTATAATCTTTAAATGAAATTTTTGAGTAGTGAAAAATGGGGGTATTACAGGTTGGTATCAAAGCTTTTTCTTGAAGCTATTTAATTTTATAGTACTTTTAACTGATACCATAAGATATTTTAAATAGTTTCCCAACTATTTGAGTATTTAATAGAATTTTAAATATCATCAACCCTAGAATGTCTGTGAGTGAGAGTGGGTTGGGAATGTGATAGCATTTGCGTTGATTTATTGTGCGAGTCTTAGTACTTGGTCAATTGGTTGTTCTAATTAATCATAGTCCTTAGGAGTCGATGGCCATCAACTATCATTATGAGCACATCGAGGTGTTTATGGAGATTATTGGTGTGTGTATAGAAGGTTAGATCTGAGCACCACATCAACCACCACTACCAATACCAACCCTAATTCCAAAGGATTGACTCAAGAGGGTCAGGGAACATCACCCATTGATCTTTGAGGGTTAGGGGGATCCTAAAATTATGGAGAGATGGGTAGAGAAAAAGGAAAAGGCCTTCACCAATTGTGGTTATCTAGTGATCCAGAGAGTTGATGTGATAGTGTACTATCCAAGGGGAAGAGTAGACACATTGTGGAGGAGTGTCTAGGGCAAAGAGCCTTATTTTTGGGGACCTTTCCATGAATTTCTTTGATCCTAATACCAACCCAATCATCTCCATACGAAGAAGTATGACAATTTCATGGACCTGTAGTAGGGACACATGTGGATAAAGGAGTACTACATGATATGACACCCCCAAAATTTGGAACTTAAAATTTTCATTTTAAAGAGTTAATAACATAAGCTAAAACATATAACATAGGGGTGTCACGCTGTATCCAACATAAAAGAGGTAACTCCCTATGCCCATTCTCTGTTGGGTGAACGGAAAAAGTAACCTTTTACCTAGGAATTAGGTGTGGAAATCACATGATTCCACTGCAATACAGGATACAAAATAGAGAGAAGAGAAAAATAGTGAAAACAGAGGACTAAGAGTCTGAAGAGTTTGAGATATCCAGATAACCGTACCCTTTACCAAATTATTTAGCGCTCACCCAAGGCAAGCACATCAAGCAAATAATCATTTATCACCAGCAACACAGGATTGATCTACTTGTGTAAATGAGCATCACCCATAAAATGGGTGGTTAGATTACTACAATTGAGTAATGGAACAATAATATTGACAAAATAATACAAATAGAACATTCTTTCACATTAGATAATAAATGAAATAGCCAAATATATGAAACTTATCATAAGATAGGAAAATGGGTCAGATTTCTTTATTAAGAATAATTCATTGTCATTCTTTTACATACGTTGAGTGTAGGAACCCCACTATTCCTAAGCCGATGGAATGGTCTAAAACTCTTCTCGAGGATAACACAGTCGAGCCCCTATTCTTTCTAGTGGACCGGAGATTAAAAACATCTTCTTGGGGAAAAATGCTCCCAAGCCACTAATCTCCTTGATGGAATGGTAATACATATATATATATATAGAGAGAAATAGATCACCTTGGTCCTAACTCACATACTCTTCCACTTTAAATCATCAGTATCTTTTCCATAGGTTATAATGAAACATTTTCATTTCACAATGAGAGCTTGAAGAGTTAAATCAAAAGAGAAATCCAGGTAAGGAGGGTAAAAATACAAATAACCATAGTTAATGGGAGTTTGAGATATGTGGATGTGTAGAGGAACATGTGGTGGAGCTATGGATAAATTTTGGTTATGTTTAGACAAGGTTTGGGGGCAAAAATAGGGGTGCACAACTAAAAAAATTGGAAGTTTCACAACTGTGTAGTAGGCGATGTAGATGTAATCGAGAGAAAAAGTAACATATGGCTAGGTGGTGCAAAAGTGGTATGATTGTGCATAGGAGTACATGGTAGACTCAGAGAAAAAAAGATTCACAACTAGGCGATGCAAAGGTTACATGACTGTACAGTAGGAGATTTAAGTGCTCCACGACCATGCAACAAGCGGTGCACAGGCCGTGTACTCTGCAAAAGTATGATGGATGAGGAAAATAAGAATGGAAAAGAGGCAGTGGCCCACGTTGATGGATAGTGATGGTGTTGGGGAAGGTTGGGGTGACATTGGTGGTTGATCCACTAACCTAAGGGCAGCAAGTGGGGCCCGAGGTGGTGTATGGTGGTGGAGAGGCTAAAATAGGGAAAAAAAGAGGAAGAAAAAGAATAAAACAGAGAAGGAGGAAAGTAGAAGGAAGAGGGATCTCGGGTAATTGCTTTTTGACACAAAGATGGGGAGAATGAGGCAAAACCAAAGAGAAAGAAGGAGAGTGTGAAGTGTGTGTGTGTGTACATGTGTATATGTGTGATGTAAGTTGAGGAAGAAGGAAAAGAGTAGGGGATGGTGTGTGATGGTGATGGTGATGATGGTTGTAGAGAATGTTCAAGGGTAGGGTAGTAGCTATAGGGTGAGGGTTGTGAGGGTTGCACGTAGGTATTGCATAAAAAGTAAAATGGCAAGGGAAATGGAGTGTGCAAAGTGTGCGCATGGTTGTGTAGTTAGGAAGGAATAAGGAAGTAGAAGGAAAAGAAGAAAAAGAAGAAAGGAAGTAAGGTGATGGGTGATGGATGTAGAAAGGTGATGGTGCAAGTTGCAGGTGCAAGTTGCAACAATTCAACAGTGTAGCTTGAGGTTGGCCAAATGAGGAGAAGAAAGAAAAGAAAAAGAAAAGGAAAAAAAGAGAAGGTTGGGGGATTAGTTTAGGGTGATTTTAGATTAGCCAAAGTAATTAAGATTCATGGAGATTTTAGTGGGTTTAGATTTTGGTTTACGAATTACGTTTATCTGAGTTAAGGTTTCAGATCCAGTTAAAGCTTCAAGATTAAGGAGTTTGGTTAAGGCTAACAAAGATTTGATTGAGATTAGAATCAGATTAGGGCATTAATGATGTGAGATTAGGAAAATTAAATTTTCAGGGTATTACACACAAGGTTCATGGACTTGGTCCAATTTGCTCTAGAGGTAGAGACCAATAAGGCAATGTAGGTTCACCACTTTAAGATTGACTTAGGGATAAGATATTAGAAGTTATTTTTTAGAGTTACTCTACCAGCCATGGTTGAATTTACAAGTAGGCCCTAGAGGTTTCCCAAGTAATATAAGCATTGCCTAGTTAGGGGAGAAGACAAAATTTGAGGGTTGCCAACATCTAGGAGATAAGAAGAAACCCTGCTCTAAAGGTAGCATAAGTTCTAATAATGGCCAAAATATGGGGTCAGCACCCTATGTTTAAGGTCAATTTGGGTGATGTAAGAAGGAGAGGGATTACCACTACAAGTACTATGGAGCATATCAACTAAGACTAGATTGTTTATGCAACAAGATGACTTGCCATGAATGTTGTATGGTGGGAAATAGAGCCTATGATTATCATGTTGAAGGTGGTACTGTTTAGAGAGGTTGGTCTTGAGCTTAGAGCACCAGACCTATATAGCAGCCACAACAACAAACTCTTATAGTTCCTCTATCACTAGCCAGTGTTGTAAGTGATACCATTAATCCTAAAGGTTAGAACCCTCACCTATTTTAGGAGGGTCAAGGGTCAGACAATGCTATAAGGGTTCCTCTAGGAGGATTCCTAAACATAATTATCCAATTGGAGGCTAAGCATCATTTTGGTGTGGTAATCAATATACTTACTCTACCTTTTCAACATGCCTATTATTTGACTATGGTGCATCACATTCTTTTATACCATTTGCATTCACAACTAGATTTGTGTTATCTCCTTCTCATAGAATTTCCAGTTCTATTATGTTTCCTTTAAGGGATAGAATGGCATATTATAGGCTCTATAAATGGGTAACCTTGATAGCTAATGGAGTAAAGTTTCCCTTAGATCTCATTGAGCTCAAATTGCATGATTTTGATGTGATTGTTGAAAAGGAAATTTTGGGTAAGTACTGAGAGTTGATAGATTGCATGTAAGAACGAGTAGTTCATTAAGAAAAAAAGGGTTTTAAGGTCTCATATCAAAAGGGTGATCATAACCCCTCTATGAAGGTTGCATTGGCAATGATGATGAGTACCCTTTTTCAAAAAGGGTATCCATGTTTCTTATGTAGTGATTGAGATGCTAAAGTTGATGAGACTTTGCTAGAGTAAATTATAGTGATTCCATAATATGCTAATGTATTCCCTAATGATATTTCAGGTATGACTCCTATTTGATATATTGAGTTTATTGTTGATGTATTTCTAGGGACAAAACCAATGTCTTATGATTAACAATTCTTAAAAAACCATTGTACTCATCATTTATGCATATGCTAAAAAAGTTAGCGCATGCTTAATTGACCACCAAAATTTAAAAGAGAGAAGGGATGGGAAGTGGGAAAGTATTTGATCTAAGGTAGAGCCAATGATTAAAAACTCACAAATACCACTCAAGGTTTCAACACTTGAGATAAAAATTATGAGATTCTAAAATAAAATTTTCACTAAACTTTGAAGAGAGGGAATAGGGTAGCTTTGAAAATCTGATTTTAATTCAAGGGGGTAGTCTATACCATTCTATTAAGGCTACCCATATTTATAGTGGTAGAAATTTGTACAAAAATTCCATTCTACCATTCCCTTTACCTATTTAGTTACATTCCAACCAATCTAGTTACCTAATACAAGTTAACAAGGATTTGAATTGTAACTAGATTAGGTTTATCAAATAGAGGGTGCTATGACCTATTTTTAGACACCCAAACCTCCATATAGCTAAGCATACATGTTGATATATTAGAGTATAATCAATCAGTCATCATGCTTTTTTCAATCAACACAACCTCATTTATGGGGTTAAAAAACATTTCCGATAGATATGGTTGACCTGGGCTAGTTATCATCTTGAGATGTTTATTACCCAAAGTTGACTTAGCTGACTTTCCACACCTACTCCACCATCCACCTATCTTGCTCTTTTTTGTTGTTTTATTTTTTTATTCAAAAGCAGCCTAGAAATAAGGCTAATTTGTCTTCATAGGTGGCATAATACTTGGCAATATTAATAAAATAGTTTTTTGGACTTAGGCTTCATGTGCCACCATAGTTGGCTAGGCTTGGGGTGGACATGCTACCCTAATTGGTTGTGATTTGGCTAGATGTGCCACCATGCATGCAAGGTTGTTACATGGGCTAGTATGCCTACTTATTTTCTCATATTTGGCAAGG
Organism: Tamarix chinensis; assembly: GCA_030549775.1. Lineage (NCBI taxonomy): Eukaryota > Viridiplantae > Streptophyta > Magnoliopsida > Caryophyllales > Tamaricaceae > Tamarix > Tamarix chinensis. The sequence goes on along the minus strand of CM060173.1, from coordinate 38,548,615 downwards.
TAATTTTATTAATTTTAGAGTATTTTGTGTTCTCCTAACTTAGAAAAATTAATTAGTGAAATATTAATATGAGATGCTTTTGCATCACCATGCAACCTCATCTTCCTTTTTCCCCTTCACCCTCTATTAGATTTTATTGAGTCGCATGATCATGGACAATCGCATGCCCTCTTATAGAGATTTCACTTACGTCCCATGCACCATTGGTCGCCATAGTTGTGTGCACTCACACAACCCATGTATGGTTTCGCACACAGTCATGCATGCCCCATTCATTCTCAACTGATAGTGCAAACCTCACACTTCCCACCCATTCTTGTTCCTAGCTTTTGATCTATGCATGTGTGCTCCATTTCACACCTATGCCACTCCTATTTCTCAACCATGCCACAACTTTAGCACACACATAACTCTACCTTAGCACGATAATATTTCCACATCACCGGAGCTTTCTTTAGGTCCTAGCTATTTCCATTTCCACTCTCCTTTACCTTTACTTTTCCCTAGATTTGTATCAATAATTTCTAATTATACTTTATTCTTTTCTTTTTTGATGGTAACCTTCTTATGACCTCAAAGGAGGTAGTTTAGGATTTCACGCTTAGAGCTCAGTGTCCTTGTTGGTAAGTATAAATATCATAGTTAGCCTTGTATATGTAATGTGTATATGTTTGTGATATCATATTTAGAAATGTTATATGGATAATATGGAGTTTGATAATGCTTTGATATCTTGGAAGTAATGAATTTGTGAAAGTATATATTTGGGGATAATGTTGGATACCTGGCATGTATGTGTAATTTTTGAGATAGGTACCTCACTTGAATTGGGAAATTGATATGTATTAATTTTGAAACTATAAGACCTTGGGAAAATATGAGCATTTTAACTATCATAAGGGTATTATAATTATTTGAGGATAATAGTGATATTAATTAGGGCCTAATAAGTATTTAGGGTAATTTGGTCCATAAAGATTAAAATGAAATTTAGGTGATTCCAACAGAGAAAATAGAATGTAAATGTAGTGGGAATGATATGAAGAATATTAGGGGAATTATGGACCTATCATTTGGGGTTAGTCTTGATTATTTTATGGTTTTACTTTCCATGTTTTTTATTATGTTATGAATATTTATATGAGTCTTGTATGATGATCATGAATATAAACAACTCTAAATAAGAAACTAATCATTTGAAGTGAAAGATTACGAGAGTCGGGTTGAGGTGTTTTATAGGTTCTTTCTAATAACAAATAAAAGTTGCTCATGTGTGTTTTCCCCAGATAGGTGCTTCAAATTATTCAATCAAATTAAGAATAGAGGGACCCTCGATACTTAGCATGAATGAAAGTGAGGAAACTACTAATTGATAAGAGATTAATCATTTAAAGTGAAAGAGTACTCGAGTCAGGACCGAGGGGTTATGTCTGTTCCAACAAACAATAATTGTGGCTTAGATGCATTTTTCCCTGGGAGTTTTTAGGTCCGTTCCACTAGATAATAATAGTAGCTTGGGTATGGTGTCCCTTAGAGGTGCTTCAAATTGTCCCACCGATTTTTGAATAGTGGTTTCCTAACTCAACATAAATAAATGAATAAAATATGATATATCTAATAATGAGAATTAGATTAGTATTTTACCTCATATTGTTTTATATTTCACGTGCATGATTTTCTTCATGAAATCCTTTATCGACTATACTGTTACCTTAATAATAGTGTACTGGAGATTTTTTTATGGGTGTTGCTCATTCTCACTGGTAGATGACCCAAATATATTTGTGCAAGTCAATGAGGATCCATTGGATGATTTTACAACTTATGATGTGTTGTATATGGATTAATGACTTTATGTATCAAGTTAGGTGTAGAGTCATGTTATTGGGTTTTCATTTTTGGCCACATACCCTTTCCGACTCTTAGGCCCAATGTATTCCTTTTATTTATTTTAATATTATATTCAGAGTTAACCTCCAAACTAATTTATATTTATGAAGCATCTCTCATTTTCTATTTATCATATTTTACATTTTGATCATTTTATCTTGTGATTGACATAAAGATGGTATGGTAAGGTAGACTTATGTCAATTAAAGCAATAACTCCTAGTTATTTTGGTATTATGCTTCTCCTAAATATAAAAATATTTAGTAGTAAATTTTGAGGTATTATAAATATGATTGGGGTATATGGATTAATGACTTTATGTATCAAGTATTCCTGTTGCAAGTATGACATGGTACAATGAGTACCTAATTATCATTCCTAAAGAGATTTAAAAAGACTCATCACTCTATTCAACATTAGATGGTCGAAATCAAATAAAAAATTGATTCTAAACTAAAAATTTCAAATCAACTAAATTAATCTAAAACAAAATAAAAAGAATCATAAAGGTTAAAATAAATTAATAAAAGCTACCAAGGAATCTGAATCTACCACTATCCAATTATAATAAACAATTAATTACTATTTGGTCTTTTTAATTACTAGCTATATGTCAACGAAAGTATCTAACTAATACACTCTTTCGAGCTATTTATTCTTATTGCTAATAAAGAGTCCCATGGTCTCAAATAAAATGATTTAAATAAAATACAATGCTTTATGTTCAATTAATTACTTATCATTCCCTAGTGCCGTAGAAATTATGTAATTGTTCTTATAACTCATTCAATTCCTATTTATACTATTCAACCAAAATTAGAGAATCAAATCTCTCATCTTGTCTTGACTTGTTAAATCCTAATTAAATTTTATTAGTCTATTAATGTAATACCCCAAATTTTTGAAAATCTATATTTTAATAAATAACTTTATTTGAAATAAAATTTGCCTGTAAAATTATTTATTTTAATTATTTTATAGATTTTAGAGTATGTAAATTTGGGTAAGAGTATTTAATAAATTAAAAATAAATATTTTGCTATTTATCATATTTTTTTTATTTAAATAATTTTCCAAAACTAATATTTTATCAACTTTATCCTTTTTAAACTAAAATATTAGATTTTATTAAATTAAATTATTAAATTAAATAATTTACCAAGAATATTATGTTTTATGATTTTATAAATTAATTTAAATTATTTTCCCTATTTTACCATTTCCCTTTTTACGCTTTTTCCCTTTTTCCCTTTCTTCTTTTCTTTTTCTTTTTTTTTTCTCTTCCTCCCTCGGGCTGCCTCGCCAGGCCAGCCCTCTCCCCACGCATTGGGCCTTCGGCCCGTCTCCCCCTTCTCTCCCTCGCGCGCCGCCCGTCTTCCCAGCCCGCCTCCTTCCTTTATTTTTTCCCTTGGACCGGCCGGCTCCCTCCTTTCCTACGCCGGTCCAGCCGCCCGTCCCTTTCTCCTTCTTCCCTTCTTCTCCTCCCACGCCCGACTCTTCTGCCATTGTCGAGAGTCGACTGCCACCACTGCAGCACCACCAAGCGACAGCCCTGCCGCTCCCGTGCCTCCCTCCCTCTCCCTCTCTCTCTTCCCCCGTCATTTTCTTTCTTTTTTTTGAGCCAAACCGGCCCTGGACCAGCCCCGCATGCCTCTCCCCCTTTCCTTCTTCTTACCCTGCGATGCCCTGTCACCCTAAGCCTGCCATCCGACCAGCCCCTATCCCCCTACCCTTCCTCCTCTTTTTCTTCTCCCCTTTCAGCCATTTCCCTGCCCATTGTTGTCGAGCCCCTCACCCCTGATCCTCCCTTCTCTCTCTCATTTTCTTCCTCTCCCATTTCCACCCTGTTTTTGTGTCGCCACCACCGTCTGCCGCTCCTGCCGCCTCACCAACCCCCTGCACTGCTCCCTGCCACCCTCCAACTCAGCCTTGTGCCACCACAACGTCCCTCCCGAGCCATCCCGCAGCCCTCTTCCTCCCCTCTTCTTTTCCGTCCTGTTCTTCATCTCTCTCGACACCCACTTGCAACCGCCTCTATCGCCGCCGTCCGGCCACCTCTGCTGCCACCCAACCCACCGTTTGACACCCTGCAACCCCCTCTACAACCGCCATCCATTATTTGGCCGAAAACAACCCTTGCACCCCTCCATTTTTCCCTCCACTTTTCCTTCCTTCTCAACCCTTCCCCCTCGACCCTTCTCGGCAGCCAACTTCGCCGCCTCTCCGCCGCCTTGAGCCGCCGTGAAACCACCCTTAGCCTCCACCTACACCCCCTCTACACTTCTACACCATTCCCCTGCCTTAGAACCTCCCCTAACCACCTTCTTTTCTAGCCTAAAGACCCTAACCCGAAAATAATAGATTTTGCTTCCTTCACCCCCTTTAAACCCTTCCACCCCTTATTTTTGCATGAAACTCACGCTGCCCATGCAGCGTGAGCTCCCCTTCATTTTAAAAATTATTTGGCTAATTTTTAAGGTATAATGGTATTTATGTTAAGTGTTTTATTAATTTAAAATTTATAAAGTTTTATACTTGGATTCTTATTTCTAACATAAATATGATGGATATTATTTTTCGGTGTTGAGTTGCTAATTATGCTTGGTAAGATTGATATTTTGCGGGATTAAGGTAACCGTTAATCCTCCCTTAAATATATGGAAAAACGCATGCTAGCACATTTAGGGTTTAGTATGATTTTATGCATGTTTTGTATGCTTAGCATGATATGTTTATGGTTTCTTATATTTTTTGTTAAAAAGAAAAAGCATGATAACTTTTATGCTATATGTAGGTATGTTAAATAAAGAAGGAGTTGGAATATGGATAGAAATGTTAAACACTTATTTATGATGTACCATGTTGTTAATGCATGAATGATGTTATTGTTTGAGGGTATTTTAGTAATTATGCTTATGAGATAAATAAATCAATGTGTGTAGTTGCTAATGAGTATTATGTTGAAAAATGAAAAGTTGGTGGACTTAGATGATAAAAATGAAGTATTAATATCATTATTTTATGTAGTGTTAGTAAATTCATAAAAATGGTGAATAAAGGGGTTGAGTAGAAATTTTATAAGTGCAAAGGGTATTTCGGTAATTTTTGAGATAAAAGAATAATATGGAAATTTTATGATTAAATGGTCAAATGATAAATTACAAGTAAAGGATAAAGTTGTAAGTTGTGAGAAAGAAGGGTAAAATGGTAATTTTGGAAGTAGGGGTAAAATAGTAATTTTGGATGAAGGAGGGCATTATGGTAATTGTTCAAGTAAAAAGGCATTATGGTAATTTTGGAGGTAGATGGGCAAAATCGTAATTCCATAAGTAAAGGGTAATATGGTAAATTTTATAAGTGAATGGTGAAGTGGAAATTATAAGTAAAGGGGTAATATGGTAAATAGGAAAAGAAGGGCAAAATGGTAATTATGTAAGGAAAGATAAAGATGGTAATCTTGGATGTAAAAGGGTAAAATAGTAATTTGTAAAGTAAAAGATGTATGGTGGTAATTTTCATAAATAAAAGGATATTATGGTAATATTGGATGTAAGGGGTAAAATGGTAATTTTGTAAATGAAAGGATATTATGGTAAAATTGGGAGTAAGGGGTAACTTGGTAATTATGATAACGACAAAAGATAATTTAGCAATTAAATTATGATTGTAGAAGGGCAATTGGATAAGTACGATACTATAGAAGGGTAATTTGGTAAATTAACCAATTAAAGGGCATTATGGTAATTTTAATAATGGAGAAGGGTAATATAGTAATTTTGATTATGAAAAAGGTTAAATTAATATTGGTAATTATGAAGAAGAGTAATTTGGGATTTGTGATAATTAAAAAGGGTAAATGGCAATTAAAATAATTGAGAGGGGTAAAATGGTAATTATGATAAAGGAAAAGGGCAATTTGGTAATTTGTTCAACTAAAGGGGCAATTTGGTAATTTAGCCAATAAAAGGGTAAAGTGATAATTGTTTAACGAACTAAAGGGGCAAAATAGTAATCATGATAATGAAGGAGAGTAATTTAGTAAATTATCCAACTCAAGGGCAATTTAGTAATTATAACAAGGAGAACGACGATTTAGTAATATAACCAACCAAAAGGGAAATATGATAAGTGTAGTAATTATGAGGGGTGAATGGTGGTCTAAAAAGTGTAGGGGATAATTTGGTATTCTAAATTGGACAAGGGGTAATTTGATAATTAGGTAACCTAAAGGGTAATATGGTAATTTGGCGAGTAAGGAATGGATACTTAACAATTATATAAGTAAAGGGCAAATGAGTAATTTGTACCTAACATGTCTTTGAGATTGTGGAACACTAATATGATTAAGTAATGCTGATTAGCCAAGTAAGAGTGTTTGATAATTAGTCTGGCCTTAATGATTTCTCTATGACATCTTGGATAATCATCTGAATAAGAAACGATTAATGATATCGAAACGATTGAAAGTGAATAAGTGTCGGATTATCGTGCTTTCTGTGATCACCTTAATTAAGACATTATTACTTAAAGTGAAAGACCTCGAGATCGGGAATGGTGACTCCTTAGGGGTCGCTACCCTAAGGACGTGGTTTAGTCCACGATTATTCTGGTATTTGCTGGTGTGCCTTTGTGCCCCAGCCAGGCCCTATATCTTACTCTTCCAAGCTCTACGGACCTAGTTAGGGGGTATGCATTCTTATGGATTAGGTATCCTTGTCGGTAGGGTACGGAGTTAGCTTTATGCACTAGTACGACCAGGGTACCTTTGCGTCCTTGGGTTCATGGTTAAAGGGTACTGAGTAGCTGATATGCACCGGTACGACCGGTGTACCTTTGTGTCCCGGGTTATCTATCTCCCATTCGAGGCAAATAAATATGATTGATGTGCTGATTAAAGAAAGGAAATATACTATTATTGAAAGTGAAATATTAATGAGCCGGGCCCAGTTGATTATGATATTGAGTACCAGTCCACCGGTTATAATAGTGGCCAGGAGCGTTGTGCCCTGGATGATGAGTTATATGTATCCCGGTCCACCGGTTATAATAGTAGCCAAGAGTGTTGTGCCCTGGATGATGAGTTATCTGTATTCCGGTCCACCGGCAATAATAGTGGGGGTCCCGAGCTCAATAAAATCGGTTATGTATGTGAATAAGATTATGGAAAAATACTAATCACTTATAGTGGAACACCATGTGAGTCAGGGCCCGACCAGTCCACCGGTAAATAATAGTGGTCAGGTGCGTTCTGCCCTGTGTGTTTATCTTCCGGTCCACCGGCAATAATAGTGGTCAGAGGCGTTTTGCCCTAAGTGTATACTTTCCGGTCCACCGGCTACAATAGTGGGGTTCTCGTACTCACATGGATATAAAATATGATATTGATGGATTAATGACAGAATAATGGCTTAAGGCCCAAAGTATCGATCGTGACTTATAGAGTATTATGTTTGTCATTGTTATGTATGCATCTCTCATTATTTATATGTGTGTGGCTTGCATTGTGTGCCGTATGCGGGCCTGTCTTTAAGTGTGGTATCAAAGGGTTACTTAGTACCGTAGTACTGAAGGGATTCCGTTTATGGGGCCCCTGCCTATTCAATGGGCAGTGCCCTTGCAGGTATTTTCAGGTGCTACTCAAGTAGGTTACGGGAAGGAGAGTAAGGAATTTTTCGGTATCGTTGGCTTTTTCGCTTTCTCATCTAAATTCTTGGTTTTAAATGTTAACGTTGTTAAAGTAGCCACCATTGGTAGATTTTATTCCTGAAAACGATTTGATGCGCTACTCTGATTTAAATATGTTGAAGTTCTTGCAATTTACTCTGATTTATGCATGTTGAATGTCTTTCGAATTGTATTTCATTTTCTTAGCCTTAGCACTTGGTACTGGAATGGTATGAGTGAACCGGTCTGGTACTAAGTGTGGCAGTAATACTCCCAAAGTTTACATTTTAATTATCTGCTTCCGCCAATTATCTTTTAATAAAACGAAATTTTTCAGTAGTGAATTTTGGGGGTGTTACAATTAATTACCCATAATATAGCATAATACATATAGAGAAATATATTAATCAATAAATTAACTTATTATTAGTATACAGAATAAGGTTTTACCATATCCATAGTAAAAGAAATTTACAATATATTATTAGTTAAAATAAAAATAATCAAATTAAATAAAGAAACAAAATTATGTGTAAAATATTAAACCTACAAAAAATTAAATAGAAAATTACAAGACCTGAGATCCAAAATAAAACAAAAATAATAGTGTACAGATAACCAACGACACTTAATCATTTTTTTCCACGTATTAGTTATCTCTGTCACCTATACCTAATTCCTCTGAATTTCTATGTTTTTCTCTCAATCATTATGCCTACTGCCTTTGAATTTCTATGTTTTTCACCCCTTTCTTCTGACTTGTCATACACAAACAAAGAGGCTAGGGGAAATTAAATTAACTCATAAAAGAAAAATAAGTCTTAGTAGCCATTTAGCTCATAACATACTTTTTAGTTGTTATTTTAAGCTAATTTATAACCATGATACAATCAAATTTAGGAAACATCACCAGAAATAAAATTTGTATGTCTCATTTTTACCTTTATATAGAAATTTAAATCAACTAAATCCAATATGGTCAAAATATTACACGTTGACAAAAGTTATACGAAAATAAATCTGAAGCTCTAAATTAATTAAATATATGATATTATTATACACTAAGTATATAATTAAAATTTTTATAAATAAACTCACATATTATTCAAATAAATAACAAAAAGCTTAAAGTGAAAGGGTATAAAATAACTAAAAATATTTATTCATCAATACCTCCACACTTAGCTATTTACTTGTCCTCGAGCAAGACATGATTCTAAATAATAAATAATAAATAAAAAAATAGAACTAACTATCCAATTTTGTAGGTATCACGATTGTAATTAGAATTTGCAATAAGACCATTAAATCCCTAGGTTACCCTTAGAAGAAAAATAAGGTCTCATGATAGTTTCATAGACGATACAACCACAAAATCCCACAAAAAAATGACAAACACACTTCTAACGCCCTTAAATTTTGTTATCTTAGATTCTTCTACTTTTATAACACCAAGATTAGCACTCAACCAATGATTTAACATATAAAAATTTAAAGGGTTAATTTTGACATATGGTTAACATATAAACATGACAGATATGAGTAGAATAATAATAAAAGGGGTGTACAACTCATGTACATAAAAAAAAATTATTAAGGTAGAACGTTATTTGGCTATGTAGGGGTAAATCATAAAGTGTCTTTATCACTTTTTTAATCATGGTGGTTATGAATTTAAAGCTTTTATTAGCATATGAACAAGTTCTAGTAATCGTTATAGTCCATTTCAAGAGCCTTACAAGTAATTTGATCAAACAAATGTGTGCATATAAGGTTTACAAAAAAAATGAAGCCAATAAAATATTGATTATTTTATGTGAAACACTTAGAAAAGGAGTCATATATGACTTAAAAGCTCACTACGGGTTATGATGAATCTCAACATGCCATGTTTAAAAATTATAAAATCATACATGTTCTTACTCCATTCAAATAGATAGGTATTCCCTACATCAAAATTAATACAAAAAATCTCCACTTGAATTTATCTCATTTTTTTTATTCTCAATATGATTTCAAAGACATGTTAATTATTGTCTATGTAAGGGATCCTATCACTCAACAAAAGCTAAAAAAATCAACTATAAAAACACTAAAATAACTAAATAAATACAATGAAGCATAAAAATGAATTGAAATTCCCCCACACTTATCATGGACATTATCCTCAATGGAAAATCAATCCACACAAAGGAGAAAAGGGAGATTCTATATAAATGAGAGCATGTAGAAGGTACTTGAAAGGTGATGAAAATGCTATAAAAACACCATGGAAGAAGTTTGTGTTTCTATGCCAACATGGCCTATATTGTGAAATATGTCTCCACTCTATGTTACCTCACAAATGTTCCGTTCATGTTACCTCTAAACTTCAAAATTGTTATATCCCTATCCCCTATGATTTTTGTATAATTATGTTAAGTTTCTAGGCATTTGTAAATTAAAAAAATTAGAATTCCTAGTAAATCAAAACAAAATCCATATAAAAAGGAAGAAAAAATAAACATAATTTAGTTTAGGCACACACATGGTTTTTGTCCCAAGAAGCACTTGTTTATAGTTATTAGCTTTACTCTCCTCCCATTCATTCAACATTATCTAAGGGTATGATGGTTTTGAAGCTCTCAATATTTCTACGTTTATAAAGTATTCATATATGTCCATTCACTTTAAAATTTTCTTTTTTAGGACTACTTTTCTCCATTACTCTAGAAGAAAAAACTCGTGTAACTGTGAGCGGTCCAAACCAACATGAATGCAACTTAATAGGAAATAATCACAAGTGGGAATTAAAAACGATTACTTGTTGCCCTTTTTAAAAATCTCTTATCCTGATTCTTTATTCATGCATCCTCTTTATATGCTCCTTATAGATTTGAGCACTTTCATATGAACCTAATAAAAATTCATCAACCTTGTTTTGATGTGTAACATAATGGATGAATTATCTTTCACAAATGCTGGATCCTTTTGTTTTATATGTAGAAAAAATATGTCGACTAAAGGTGGAACAACTTTGAAGTTGTGGTTATTTTATCCAATATCAAAAGAATTCTAAGGAGAAAAAAAATCTCTATAAAACAACTCCTAAACTCACTCAAGAATAACCTCACTCGAATAGAAAAGTAGGAAGATCAAACTGTAAAGAGTTTCAACTCAATGCCCCCATTTCATTTCACTAATAGATTGATTCCCTTTCCCACCGAATATATAAGTATGTGTATATATATATATATATACGCATAGGAGGGTGAACTTAACCACTATTAATTAAGCCCAAATTAATTAGCCTAATTAATAAAGAGTTAAACTAACACATACCTATGGTATATATAATGATTTACAATTACAATTACAATGACAAGATATTATAAAGTTTTCATAAAATATCGAAGCTACATAAAACCCTGGCAATGTCTTTTTGTTTTATCTTCTATGTAACTTTGTACCCTTGCATTGTCATTGTTGTGTATACTATATATCATTGCTAAAGGATTTTTCTTAAAAATATATGTAATACATACAAGAATCACTTAATAAAACATTATTAGGCTTATTATGAAGGTGTTTAAGAGTTTCAAGAACATTTGGTAACATCTCCAAATATGTTAGCTCTTGACCTTCAACATGATAAAATATGAGATGGAGATAATTTTGCATCATTCTCCCCTTGTAAAGAAAAATTTGTCCTCAAATTAGCATCGCTATAATAAGGAGATAAATCACCAATGTTAAAAGTCCTAGAAACTCCGCTATAGGATTCTGGTAATTCTAATTCATAAGTATTATTTTCGATTTTTTTAGGATTTAACATTGTCCATCTACTCTTTGGATTAGTTTAATTTTCATTAAGTTTGGAAATCTTCCTTTTCTTAAGTGTAACCATACCAAGTCTCCTCGTAAAAATATTTCTATAATTCTATTTTTGTTTGCTTGATTTTGGTATTTAGCATTAGATTCATCAATATTATTCTTCATTTTCTCATGAAGTTTCTTAAATAATTTAATTCTTTCTTTAGCATAATAGTTCTTAATATCACCTTTCTTTAATGAAAGCATATCAATAGGATAATAAGGATTAACTCTATAGATAACTTCAAATGGGCTAGATTGAGTTTTACTAGGACTCCTATTGTATGAAATTTTAACATATACAAGTTTCATATCCCAATCCATTGCACTCTTATTAACTAATCATTATAGTAAAGTTCCTAATGTTGGTGTGGCCATAGCTGACATACAATTTAAATTCTCTTGTTGACAATCATAGTACTAAATAAGGGTATTATTCTATACTGGGGATTCAGAGGGCTCACCTCTTTCTAACAAACTCAAAAATAATAAAAATAAAACTATAAATCACACAAAATAAATAAATAAGAAAAAAACTAATGGGGTTTTAAAAAAATAAATAAATAAAATAAAATAAAATAATAAATTTATGGATAACAAAGAATATAATAAATATGCTAGGAAAATCAAAATCCACCACTAGATTAGGTCAAAATATAATAATAATTTCTAAGTCAATATTTAATCATGAAAAAAATATTGACTAAGTTGTAAGCTAAAAGTAGGTCTATACATCTTATATTACTTCCCTAAATAAATTAATACAACAAAGAGCCAATATTTATCATATTAAATACAATCTGTATAGTAGCAACAAGTGGCTCTAATATTTAACTAGATTTAATGCATTAAGTATAAATGGAAGGATATCAATCTAAGTACCAAAACTAGTACAATAAGCATGTCTATCTATACTTCTCTCCTTTGGTCTACACATATCTAAATATTTTACTACTTCAGTCAGAATCACAAAAATTATAGGTGAATTGTTATCTAACCTAGCTGCAATTTATACATATAAATTATAGCATATTTATATGGCCACCTAGTAGGTAAATAATCCTACATACTATCACTATGAGGAAATCAAAATAAGGCATGCACCATATAAATTATACTTGATAGAATTATATATATAAATTATAGCAATTAAAATAAATTCAAAGAACAATATCATAAATTAAATAAAAATAATATCAAATATCAAACCATAATATAGGGTTTTAGCCTATTCCCCTGTAAGAAATAATCAACTAATTATAAAGATCAAATTAATTACACATAAATATATATCAAATATCAAAGAATAATAAGAATTAATTATAGATAAAAGATCAAAAATTTACTCAAATGAAAAATTATTAAATTTCATCTGAAATAAATCTTTCCCAATATCCTTTTTTATTCTCCCCAAGTTGGTCTCTCTCTCTCTCTCTCTCTCTCTCTCTCTCTCTCTCTCTCTCTTCTCTCTTTGTGGTTCACTTTTTGTGCTTGGTTGTGCATGTGTCAGGATAGCTTTTCCTCGTTATTAGCGTTTTTATGCCTTTTCATGATAGCCCTCCTCTACTGACTTCTGCCACCTAACGACCCTTTTTTTTTCTCGTGTTTCAAACTCCTCTTCCTTCTTACTGTTGATAGCTCTCATTTCTTTATTTTGTTTCACTTCTTGCCTTCGTGGTTCACTGGCCTTTATAATTTTTTTTCTCCTATTCGTCTCTTTTGTTCGTACGTCTTTCAGCCTTCGGTCCTTAGGTCGTTGGTCCAAAGGCCTAACATTATTTTTTTTTTCATTTTTTCTTTTTCCTTCAAAATAATATTAGAAATAATAAAGAAATAATCTATGAAATTTATGTTAGTTTAGGTTAAATAATAAAGTTTATGCCATTATTATCACTTAAAGATGAAATCATAATTATTTACATATATAACTCAAATAAAATACTAAAAACTAAGGTTAAAGGGGTATAAAGTATGTCCAAATACGAACTCATCAAAGGTCCTATTAGCCAATTCGGTTTGACTATCCATTTATGGATGATGAGATGTACCTAACATATGCCAAAGTGCCTTCCAAAAGTAACTCAAATATTTTACATTTCTATCTAACACTATACTTTTGGAAATACCATGTAACCTTACTATTTCCTTGAAATATATGTCTACCACATGAGTTAAACCATAAATTTTATTTCAAGGAATGAAATATGCCATTTTATAATAGAATCCTTTCCTCTTTGTGTCCTTGGTAAACAAAAGGTAAATTTCATACAAACACCCTCCCATGGTTTACTAGTAGTTGATAAATGATAATACAAACCCTTATGCAACTATTACTCTTTTGACAAGTTACACATCTCCTAAAAAGTGCTTGTAATAATTTTATCATTCATGGCCAATAGAAATTTTCTCATAATATTTTCATAACTTTGTGAACAATAAAATGAACAAGTATACCTACCTCATGGTTCTTGACTTGTAAAACACATATATTGACCAAAGTTGGAAGAACGTTGATTTTGTGGTTGTTTTCCATGCACATACAATTGGAAGGTTTTGATCTTCTCCAAGATCAAAATAACTCTAAAGAGAAAACACTAATTTCTCTATAGAACAAGTAATATATGCACTCAAGATTAATCTCACTTAAAGGGAAAAATGGGAAGATCAAACTACAAAGGGTTTTTACTCAATGCTCTCATTTCATTTCACTAATTTCCCTTCACCACTAGATTTACAAGTATATATATACACATATGAGGCCAATCTTAACCTCTATTAATTAAGACTATATCAACCAACCTAATTAATAAGGAGTTATACTAACATATACGTGCATATAATATATATAATGAGTTACAATTATAATGATAATACATTGAATAATCAGGTAGTCAAACTTCATGTCTCATAGCTTTATCTTCCATATAACTTTATAATTCTTTCATTGTTATTGTCTTGTACGCTAGATACTATACCATATCCTAAATAACTTGTTAAACTATTTGCTATAAAAAACACTAGGAAAATCAAATTTAAGCTCTAAATTAATAAAATATAAGAGATTATTTTATTATAAATTAAGCACATAATTAAAATTAATATAAATAACCTCACATATTATTCAAATAAATAAATAAAATTTAAAGCAAAAGGGTGTCAAATAGCTAAAAATATGTGTTCATCGGCGTACACCACTATCTATAGGTTAATATCATTACCCCTCATGTAAATACCAAACCTAAATCGGATAACTATTATGAATGATACAAGTCCCAACTCAAGATCTGTTACTTAAAATGATTAATGTATTCCTTAAGTATTTAACCAATTATAAATTAGGCCCATATAACGGACTTAAATCATTTCCATCAACACAATACAATTGTAATTATTACATCCATTCCAAGTGGCATTTAAGTTGATCAATTTCATGTGGCATTAAAGACAATCCATTCTAAGTGAAATTAAAGCTGAATGATTCCAAGTGGCATTAAAGTTCATAAAATTCAAGAGGCATTAAAGCTAGTTAGTTTCAAGTGGAATTAAAGCTATCAGTTTCAAGCATCATTAAAGCCAAACAACTCCATAGGATACAAATCCTACATAAGGCATCACACAATTTCAATCCATACTTAACTAATTATACAATTTTTGAAAACCTATTATAATTAAGCACATCAAAACATGTTGTCATATATTATATTGAAAATTATAACCTCATAGATGCATAAAATTTTCAAAAACGACATAATATGCTCATGGCACACATAAATCATATAAATCATACTTATTACCTTCATCTTCAAAAAGACATACATTTTATGATTCCACTATAGGAAAATATAGTAGAGACTTACCTAAGTTTAAAGCTAGCTAATGCTATGTTTGGATTGGGGTGGAAGGAGGTTAATGGAGGTGAATTAATTGATTCATCCTATTTGGATACCAAGTTAATAATTTTACCTAGGTAAATCGAGGTTAATGCTTCACCTCCATTCACCTTGATTAACCTCGTTTTTATTAACCTTCGATTTCGGGGGTAACCGAGGTGAAGGGGAAAGAATAAGTAAAGTTTTAACTTGATAGCTTGATAACCCATGATAACACTTTCCTAGATTGTCGATAAAAACTATAGGACTAGATTAGAAAACAAATCAAAACATAGAATAATAGATAATAATTAAATTTCAACAAAAACCACTTATACAATTTAGATTTACAACCCAAAAATGTTAAACCAATCAATTTTAGAGAATTGATCAAGATGGTAAGTTTGAAGCACAATTAAATTTTTTCCAAATAAAAAAATAATTGATTATTATGTGAAGGAATCAAATACAACAAAATTTTAGAAAACTACTCCTAAAAATAAGGATTTTAAAGCCTAAAGTACAAATTTCAACAATTCACATCAATTAACCTAAATTGGAGGTATTAGAATGTAATAAAGGTTATTTCAATTAATTATATAAAATTAATGTTAGATGAAACAACTATACAAATGGCAAATTCCACAACTTCATTTGAAAATTGGGATTTTAGGCCCAAAAAGCAATTCAATCAAATTTCATTAATTTATTAAAATTGAATCTTTAGTAATGGAATTAGATCTATTTTATAACATACAATATAATCAATTGATCAAAATTAATAAATTAAAAGCCCAATTTAATAAAATTAGGGTTTTTGAGCCTAGAATAAAAATCAAATCAAATATTGCTCAAATGTTTAAATTGACCTCTTGAAATTGAAATTAAACATATTCTCATCGAAATTGTCTAATAAATTTAATAAAGTTAGTCATAAATCAATTTAATTTGAATCCATAAGAGCTAATAAATTTAATAAAATTACTCATAAATCTATGTAATTTAAATCCACAAAAGTTTTGATCTAAAAATTCAATTCATATTGATTTCTCACAAAATTCCTAAATTAACACTTCTAACATGAAATTAAACACATTTTAAAGTATGTTGTAAAATCAATTCATCCCAAATAGCTTAACTAAGTAAATATAAACAATCCAGACATAACTTGGTCAAAAATTTAATTTTCACAAATGAGCCACATACACTAGTATTAACCACTCCAAATAACTCATTCAACACATATATACATAATTTAACAACGAATTTAGCTTATCATAAGTGAATTATAATTTAGGGTTTGGTGTAAATACAACAATGGGAGTTTGTGAACATCAAAGGAAAATTGCTAAAGGCTGAGGAACATTTGTCAGCCATTGACTGGGCTCACTGTGGTTAGATGGTGTGCTACTATTGATGTGCCATTGCTACTCGTTGTTATCATCGACGACAACAACGAGTGGATGGAGTGGTGGTTTGGTTAAGTAGTGGGTGAGGTATTGTGGTCATGGTGATGTGTGTTGATGAAGAAGAAAAGGAAAGGAGCTGGGGAAAGGCAACTCAGGTGTTGGGTTTGGCACGCAGAGAAAAAAGAGAAATAAAGAGAGAAGAGAAAAAGAAAGGAGAGGGGTTGATGAGGTTAGAATTTTTATAATATATATATATATATATATATATATATATATATATATATGATAAATGGATGATTTTATCTAAGATTTATTTAATAAAAACATTGGGTAGATATCAGAAAATAATAATTTTCATTTAATAAAAGATGAAATATCAACAAAAAAATCAAAAATATTTCCAAAAATGTTCTCTGTAAACTAAAATGGAAGACGCTAATTTTGAAATGAAAATCATAATTAAATTAATTATAAAAATAATTTTACCAATTTAATGGGATATTATAATTTAAAATTATTTATTTTTATAACAAAATATAACCCTAAAATAAAGTTTCAATCATGTGATGACGTTATACACAGATACGAATCTAAAATATTAAAAATCAAAATGCACGATACAAATGAAAATATATTTTAAATGAAAATTTAATCACGTGAACTTAAAAAATTGTGGTAATAAATGAATTTATCTAGGATAAATTTATTTTAACATAAATTTAAAACCATTAATAAAACCATAAAATAACTAAAAACTTTAATGGGCATTTACGAGGAAACCAATTTAAATAAAAATAACCCAATTAAAATAAAATTTAAGCTTTAAATTCATAAATTTACATTGGTATTTATAAAAATTAGGTTTTTGCATAGTAAGGTATTACAATATTACCCCTTAAAAGGAAATTCATCTCAAAGGTTGACGAAATTGAAACAACTAAAACTCAGGACAAGTAATTTAATGAAAATTTTGATCAGAATAAATATGGTAGAGTTATCCAAATAGAAAGAAATGATTTTTAAGTAACTAAATACAGAAAAATTTAATTAAAAAAACCAAATAATGGTAAATTAAAGTTAAATAAGAAGGAAAGCAAAACAAAGTTCACCAAATCAAACAAAACAATGTTCGAGTAAGAAAGATATACAACCTTAAACACAAAACAAGTTACAAAAGCAAGACCCTTTAAAATAAAACCTAAATGTGAGAACAAGGAAACATGTATCTAGAAGTTCAAAGAAAAGGAAGGGAACAAATGTTCTAAAGAATATACAACTCCAACAACACAACAAATACCAAATATGCAGGTAACACTATATCGAACGAGTTATATCTATAACTTTATACATAAAAAAATGTTAACAATTAGCCCAATGACTTATGAAAGATCCTTATATCTACTAACCACATACATCTAAGTCACTAAGAATTTCTAATTGCAAAATCTTCACTGCGTAGCTCTTTAATCTTCTCTATAAACACGACACTCCAAATACTATACTTTAATGACACTATTATGTCAACTATAGCATTTTGGACCTACCACTGTTGGACTACCCATTCATAGTTCTCACTGTACCAAAAAAAAAACCAACAAATTACTAGTCACAAGCAATTAGATAAGAAACATGCATATTTTACAAATAAGAATCTTCATACATTGGGGTTGAAGCTAATAACTCAACATATAATACTGAAGCAACATAAGGATCAATAATGATCAAGGAACCAAAAGGTAAACACTAAATGAAAGCTACATTACCTCATCAAGGTTACGGGGATAAACATGACGCCCTATGTACACTCTATGAAAAGGACACCTCTATCTAAAAATCAACATCAAGACCACAATCCTAGGTTTCTTCCAATTCCAAAAGATTGAAACTATTCAATCAAAAGAGATTATACTCAATACCGCGTCATGCTACAACCAACAAGGTACACCTTAAAGTTTAGTAATAAATAAAAATTGAAAAGGTGGGCTAATCTATTAAAGTAACTACCTACTAAAAACAAACTAACTACAAAACCATAACAATTACAACACATACAATATAAGGTTAACACAATTTAGGCATTTAAAACAACAAACAATCATAAAGAAAGATATAAACACAATAATATATCACAAGGCCACTTACACTATCCAATCACACTTACCTTATAAGCTAGTAAAGGTTTTAAAATCTACTTAATCTTTTATCAAAACCCAAATCCAATTCTTAAAAAAAATTATATCATTGAAAATCAAATTCCAAAAAACTTAAAAGCCTATTTTGAAAACCAAAACTTATGATGCAAACTTGTAACACCCCGATATTTCACCCCTAAAAAGTTTTGTTTTAAAGAATAATACAGAAGTTAAAAAAATGAGGAATGTTACCGCCATACCAAACATAAAATACATGAACGTAATCTAACTCATAATAGAATCAAGGTTAAAACATGTCCAACTAAAGCTAAAACATAGCAAGTCAGACATCACACAACAAAATCTGCCACCTCTTGCTCATTTGGGGTTACCAACACACCTTCTTTAAATCCTTATAGATTTTCCCCTCTAGAGTGGATGGAATAAGGAGTATAATGTCCTTCCTGTTAAGCTCTACACATCTTTAACACTACTGTCCTTGTGTAATTAAAACCCCTAGGCTCTATCCTCTTTAATACCTTGCTTGATCCTTTCAAGCTTAACATCACTAAGTTGATTTGCTTGAATTTCCTTAAAGATAGAAGGAGTGATGGTGATTGTACTAATCTTTTCCTATAAATTCCTATTGGTTATTAACTTGATCTCCATCTTCCTTAATTTCTAGCATAGATGATTAGGCAATACCATTGTGTTCAAGGGATGCAACATATTCCTGTTAAGCATATTTGCCACCACATGGGCCTAACCCTCATGATAGGTTAATTCCATGTAATAATTCTTGACCAACTTCAACCATTAGCATTGTCTCAAATACAACTCCCATTGAGTAATGATGTACTTGAGGCTCTTATGGTTTTTGTAGAAATTGCAGTGAACCCCTTACAGATAGTGTCTCTAGATCTTAAGAGTGAACACTATTGCAGCAAGCTCTAAGTTATGTATTGGATAGTTTTGTTCATGCTGCATTAGTTGTGAAGACGTATATGTTATGACTTTCCCATGTTGCATCAACATACAATCTAGCCCATGTTTAGAAGCGTTGCTATATACTTCAAAACTATGAGATCCACTTAGAAATGTGAGCACTAGGACTATACTCAAATGCTTCTTCAACTCTTTGAAAGCTTTAATATACTTCTCATCCCATTGAAATTACATAAAATTATTTGGCAGGTTAGTCAACGGAAGCTATCTTGGAAAATTCTGCAACAAACCTATGATAGTAACTAGGTAATCCTAGAAAGTTGAGCACCTCTTTGATAGATGTTGTTGCAAGTCATTTAGAAACTTCTTGAATCACAGAAGGATTCACTACCACCCCATCCTCAAAGATTATATGTCTAAGAAAATCCACTTGATCTAATCAAAACTAGCACTTTAATAGTTTGGCATAAAACGGGTGTGATCTGAACAATGTCATTGTCTACCTTAAATGCTACTAATGCATCTCTCAATTGCTATAGTAGAAGCTTATATGATCAATGAACACCACGACTAACTAATCCAAGAATGGTTGAAATGTATCATTTATGAGGGACATGAATGTTTTTGGTGCATTAGTAAGATCAAAAGGCATTACTATGAACTCGTAATGGCCATATCTTATTCAAATTACAATCTTAGAGATGTCTTTCTCTACTATCCTTAAGTGATGGCAACTTGACCAAAGATCAATCTTAGAGAATACCTTAGATCCCTTTAGTTGGAAGAATAGGTCATTAATCCTTGGTAACAAATAATGGTTCTTTATTATAACCTGATTCAATCCTGCATAATCAATGGTGATATACTAAGTGAGATGTAACCCTCCCCAATAATTGGGCCTTAAGCCCTTTCCTCTCTGTAGGTGCCATGTATTATGTGGCTTTAGATACTAGTTCTATCCCTAGCAAGACATCCATAGTAAAATTGACATGTTAAATGGGTGGCATTCTCAAAATCTCATCAAGGAATATGATAGGATACTTGTGGATCACTAAAGTTGCTCTAATGATGTCTCAACCACATCGGTATTTTGAACACAACATAAGAAGAGCGTATACTCTTGACGAACAAGGTTTCTCTTCACAATTGCTGAGATAATATTTACAAAGGGGTTGGGTTCACACTTTCGATACGAGATCCTAACACCCTTCTATCCTTGAAAAATCACATGTTCTTGCACATAATCTATAAATGGTTGGTACTTCCTCAACATGTCCATTTTGACAATTCCATCAAAGTCACTCAATTCAATCTCTATAAGGTCTAATGCAAATTCCATTTCCCCAACCAACAAGGTCACCTATTTATAGAATCTAGAGCATGCCATCCTATCCCCTAAGGGAGACACAACATAACTGGAAATACTACTAGAAGGAAACAAAGAATCTCTAGCTACAAATGCAGATGACACAAAAGAATGTGATGCACCAAAGTTAAATGATATGCATGTTTGAAAGGTAGAGACTGTAAGCATACTAGTCACCACACCGACCTAACAATCTACCTTTAACTAGCTAATCACATTCAGGAATACTCCTAGAGGAACTCTCAATGCTAGTTGATCTCTTCCCTAGCTAAAAGGTGCAAGGCTTTTGTTCTCTAGATAGACTAGCTCCACTAGCAACACTAGTTGATGATGGAGAAAGCCTCAAAATATATCACTATACTCGTATTTGACCTCTTTGAACACTACCTTCTCTGACACGACACTCATAGTCTTAGTGTCTAATTATACCACAACCATGGTAAGTTACCTTGTTGCCTCTGCAATCTACCCTTAGGTTATCTACTCTGTAATGCTTATAGAGGTAATTTCTCTCCTCAACATGTCCCTAAGACTAACCTCCAACTTCAGTTATTAACCCTATACTTTTGTCACACTTAGGCGGCTTCCTCTGGGGTAATATTTTTTCCTATCATTGGGATGTTAAAGGCTCTCAAATTTTCCTATCATTGGGATGTTAAACAACTATCTGGGAACTTTGGGCTTAGATGACTCATGAAGCCTCCAAATCTTGCTGGTACATTCCTATCATGTCTAGAGAAGTAACTCCACTAATTGTTGACATCTAGTTCCCACGCTGATATTAAAATAATGGACCTGTATCATCTCATTAGCCTCCACTTCTAGAGAAAACTGGACCAAGTCCAATAATCTCATATAGTACTCCTCTATTGTCATGCCTCCCCACTGAAGAGCCATGAACTCGTCGTACTTCTTCATACAAAGATGAGTGGGGTATAAATGGGCATAAAGTGCCTCAAGGAATGGTCCCCAACCTATAGGCTCTCCACATCTAGCTAGACGCTCCTTCACTAGGTGTCTACTCATCCCCTTAGGTAGTACAATGCCACATCAACCCTCTTATCCATAACGCAACCACATACAATGAAGGTATTCTTCATGTCTTTGACCTATCTCTCTATAATTTTATGTTCCTCCTAATCCTCAAAGATTGGTGGGTGATAATGTCCATCTCTCCATCTCTCCTCCTATTGCAAGTACTAGCAGTGGCATTTGTTGTGGTGCTCGAATCTAGCCTTCTAGATAGGCTCCCATGGGCTCTATAAATGCCTTGATATGCTCGTAACATTAATTAGTGACCCTCAATTCCTAAAGGATAAGAAAAAAAGTTCATCACTTAGTACTAAGAATATCATCACAAATCATTAGGAAAGATATCTCCAACAATTCCCCCAACCCACTTTCACTCATGGACATGCCTTGTTTGAAAAATCTTTACTTTTAACTAAAAACTTTAACGATTTAGGAAACCATTAAAAAAAATTTGGAAAATTTCCCTGATACAAACAATTGATATAGGCTAGAAACATCAAGAGCAAATATAATTATAAAACAAAGCTCTAATACCAACTTATGGTATTAGCTAGAAACATTAAGAGTGGCTGACATGAGGAGTGCTATGGCTGCCAAGAAGAAGAAGATGGCTTTAGGGAGTTCTTCTATAGAGACTGCTGGAATTGATCAAGTTCAGGATGTTTAGGGTTCTGTTGTTCAATCTGTATTGCCAGAAGACCCGTCATGCATGGTCCATGCAGCAAATAACGTCGATTAGGGAGCGTGTGTTAGGGTTACTAATTTTGAATCCAATGTTGGGTCTGATTCTGGTGTCCCTATTAATGATATTGGACTTGACACTTCTGGTTTGGATTGTCATCAACCGATGAATACTGAGCAGGTGCTTCCTCATCCCTTGGTTTCTTCATGGAAAGACTTGGTGGTAGGAAATCGTATTACTCTTCAAGGTGCCTATGTGTCTTACGTTCCTCCTGAGAGGGTTGGGGATATGATTTAGATTTCATTACAGAAGGACAAGGTGGATAAGAATTGTCATGAATGGCAATGGGTAGTGGTTGGTTATGTGCTTGGTTTTCAACCAACCATGTCCTAATTGGTTGGTTATGTTAAGCGAAACTAGTCTTGAAGGTGTTACTTCATGACCAGGGTTTTGTTGTTTTCAAGTTTGATTCTCAGGAGGATAGGGATTGGGTTTTATCTAAACCTTTTTGGAATTTTTTCAACATACCATTTATTCTTAAGGCTTAGCATCGTAGGTTTCAATTTACTAAGGAAAAGTTTCAATTTCTTCCTTTGTGGGTAAAGCTTATTAACCTACCTTTGGATTACCGGGATGTAGATTCATTGAGTAGAATTGACAGTGCTATTGGCAGGCCTCTTCATTTGGATGGAATAACTGCTTCAAGTGACAGAATATCTTTTGCTCGCATGTTGATTGAAGTGGATGTGTCTAAAAAGTTAGTTGATTCTGTGGACTTAGTTGATCCAGATGGTGATATCCTAAATCAAAGAATTGTTTATGAATGGCGGCCTATTTTCTGCAATTCTTGTCATGAAGTTGGTCATTCCACTGATAAGTGTAAGAAGAGTTCTAGAGTGCAGAGGGATGATCATGTTGTTTTTGCTATCCCTAAAGATGCAGGTCAATCACAAGGGGAGAAAGGGGTTTAGTCTGGTGTAAGGTTCCTGTTAGGCATTTTGAGACTCAACAGTTAACTCAGAAGGTGGATTTAGAGTCAAGGCCGGTTGATTCCATTGGTACAGGTCTTGGTTTCTCTTCTAGTCCTTTTGTCAGGGATGTGCATCCAAGGAAGGACTAGTTGGTTCCTCTTGAAGAAGGACAGACTTCCATGGCTCAAAATATCAAGTCCTCTATTACTATATGTTCAGAGAATAGGTATGCATGTCTATCTCTCACTGATGATATCGTGCAAGATCATGCAGAACCATTAGTCCCACAAGCAGTTAACCATGTTACTATTTTGGCTCCTCAATCAGAGTCAAATGATAGGAGCATGGAATGTTAGAGGGCTTAATAAGCCCTATAAATAGAAGGAGCTTAAGCACTGACTTTCAGTGCATAAAGTGTCCTTATTTGGTCTTCTAGATACCAGAGTGAAGAGTATCAATGCTAATGGTATTCTTCACAAATTGGGCTCTCACTGGAGCAGATTAGATAATTATAACTCTCATCCAAATGGGAGAATTTGGTGTATATGGGATAGTAGGGTTTGGGATGTCTAGCTAATTTTTAGTAATGAGCAATTTCTACATGTTTTAGTCTCTGCAACTCAATTTGGCTTGCAGTTCTTTGCTTCTTTTGTGTATGGGTTCAATGTAGGTTGTGAAAGGAAAGCTCTTTGGCAGGCTTTAGTTGATCGTCAGGTGGTTTCTGATCCTTGGATTGCCATGGGGGATTTTAATGTGGTTTTCCAGGCTGCTGAGAAGTTTCAAGGCAATACCATTAACTATGCAGATGTTACTGATGTAGTGGACTGTTGCAATTCTGTTTTACTGCTTGACCTTGTTTTTTCAAGGCTCAAATTCACCTGGTCTAATAGGAGTTTGGGAGATAATTTAATCATGGCCAAATTGGATAGAGTTCTGGTTAACACTCCCTAGTTAACTAAGTTCCCTCTGTCTTCTGCTCATTTTAATGAGACTCTATTTTCTGATCACAGTTCTTCTTTGGTTAATTTCAATATTTCCCCTCCTCAGTTTAAGAATTCTTTTAAGTTCTTTGACATGTGGACTTTGCATCCTCATATCATTACTTTGGTTGCTGATTATTGGAAGAGTCAGCCTCATACAAATATTTTTAAGATGTTTCAGATTAATATGCAGCTTATTAAGTCCAGGTTGAAAGTCTTCAATAGATAGAATTTTGGTGATCTTTCTTCAAATGATCACCTGGCTAGAGAGAGGTTGAAGAAGAGTTAAGAGGCATTATCTTCGAATCCTACTAATCTCTCTTTGCAACAGGAAGAGAAATGCTCTTTAAAATCTTATGAATTCTTAGCCTCTTGTGAGGAAATTTTTCTAAAGTAGAAGTCTGGGATTAAATGGCTGCAGTTGAGTGATTCTAATTCTCATTATTTTTTCTCTGTTATGAAGGCTAGACAACAGCATAATTTCAATAGACGGATCCGGCTGGACTCAGGTCAGGTCTGTTCAGATAGGGATGGTATTGATCTAGCTTTTGTGTATTTTTACAAAAAGTTACTGGGGCAGAGAGGTGCTGCTACAAGTTTAGTGTCAAAGAATGTGCTGAATTTGGGTCCTTTGCTCTCTATTCAACATCAACATGATCTACTATGTCCTGTCACAAATTTGGAGGTAAAAGTAGCTCTATGGTCAATAGGAAATCTTAAAGCTCCAGGGCCTGATGGCTTTACTTCTGGATTTTTTAAGTCTGCATGCAATGTGGTTAGTGAGGACTTGTACCAGGTAATAAGAAGGTGTTTTCAAACAGCGGCTATTCCTTCTTTTATGGGTATGTCTAAATTGGTTCTCATTCCCAAATATGTGAATGCTATTAAAGTAGCTGATTTTCGACCTATTGGTTGTTGCAATGTGGTCTACAAGATTTTGCAAAGATCCTGGCAGGAAGGTTGCAAGGTGTTTTACCTTCCATTATTTATCCTTCACAATCAGGGTTTGTTAAGGGCAGAAGAATTGGAGATAATGTGTTGTTGGCTCATGAATTGCTGTATATGTATAATAGAAAGAAAATTTCTCCAAGGTGTATGCTGAAGATAGACATGAGGAAAGCTTATGATTCTGTGGATTGGCTTTTCCTGGAAAAGGTCTTGTTAGGGCTTCATTTCCCACTGCATTTTGTTAAGTTAATCATGGCTTGTGTTTCTTCAACTTCTTATTCTTTGTCCATTAACAATAGGTTATAGTCCCCTTTTAAAGGTATGAAAGGGCTTAGACAAGGAGATCTCTTATCCTCATTTATGTTTGTTATTACTATGGAGTATCTAAATAGGGCTTTCCAATCCCTATGGAGTAGCTAAGAGTTTCAGGGACAACCTAAATGTAAGAAGCTGAAAATCATTAATTTGAGCTTTGCAGATGATTTATAGATTTTCTGCAAAGCTGATGTCAGTTCTATCAAAGCCGTTAAGGAGGTTTTGGACAACTTTTCTTCTTGCTCAGGTCTTCATATTAGCCCTGCCAAGAGTACGGTTTTCCTGGGTGGATCTTCTCAGTAGTTAAAGCAGGAGATTAAATTTGTTCTCCCCTTTCAGGATGGGTCTTTTCCTTTTAAATATTTGGGAGTTCCTATTGATTCTTCCAGGCTGAAGGTAGCAGATATGATGGCCTTGGCTCATAAAATTTCTAGTCAGAGGCAACATTGGGCCAATCGACTTTTGTCATATGCTGGACGACTCCAACTTTTGCAATCAGTCATCTCTGGCATTATTAATTTTTGGAGTCAAATATTTATCTTTCCCAAGAAGATTATTCAAAAAGTGATGGCCATGTGTAGAACTTTCATCTGGTCTGGTAAGAGTTCTACTAATAAAAAAGCTTTAGTGGCATGGAGGATGGTTTTTTTTACCAAAGAAAGAAAAGGGGTTTAGGCCTTTTGGAGATGTCTACATGGAATATTGCCGCTGTGGGTAAATTGTTGTGGCATTTATTTCAAGATAAGGAGGCTCTTTAGATTAAATGGATGCATGCATATTATATCAAAAGGCAGGAGCTGTTTTCTTGCATTTTACCCTGCACAGCTTCAGGGTTAATGTAGAAAATGTTTTCTGTTAGATCTGTTATCCTTCCTGTTGTCTAGCTATGGCAGAGAGATCATTTGTATTCTATTGCATAGGTTTATGATTCCATAAGATTTTCTGCACCTAAGGTGGCTTGGAGGAGTTTTGTTTGGTCCAGTATTGCAACTCCCAAACATAAATTTATTTTATGGTTAGCTGCCCAGTCCAAGCTCCCAACTAAAGATTATATTAGCACTTTCTTGCCTTCCATCAATTAGAGATGCTATTTTTGTATCCAAAATGAATCTGTGCTACATCTTTTATGTCAGTGTGCTGAATTGAAGAAGATTTGGTATGCTATAAGCAAGACAAGTGGATTCAAACTCAGATTTGGCTCTATTGAGAGAGTATTTAATTCTATGGCTAGAAGTAGACACAGAAAGGATGGAGTTGCCCAATTCTATTCAAGTTTTTATGCTGTTGCACTTTATGAAGTTTGGAAAGCTGGGAATGACTATATTTTTCTAATAGAAATTGGGATTTGAGAGGGGTAGCATATAAGATTTCATGGACTATGTCATCTCTTTGTTTTCACTCTAGTCGAAAGGAAAAGTATGTTAGTTTGATAGGAACGGTAGATCATTTCTACAATCTCATTTGTAATTTATGATTATGATATAATATTCTTGTTTTCTTATATATATATATATATATATATATATATATATTAAAACAAAGTTCTGATATCAACCAGTAACACCTCATTTTTTACTACTAAAAATTTGTAATTTGAAAACCTTGAGCAAGTAAAAGGCTAATAAACACTTAGGAAAAATGATGTGTTACTGCCATACCTAATAGATGATAGGCTCTAGCCGCCCATCCCATGCTAGACACAAGGTTGATAGAAAAAAAACAACACAAACCTATATTAAAGTGTAGTAAAATTGGTTAGATGATATAAACAGGAAACTTCCAAGTACAAGACCTCAATATTCTAAAATATTCAAGTATGTGAGGAAGAAAAATTAACTATAGTACAAGGTTAAAATTAAAGAAAACCAAAATACAGTGAAACCTTAAAATTTAGTCCATCAATGACCTCTTAGAGTCTTTGAATGCCCATACTCTCAGAACCTATGGCCCACATAAGATTGGCCAACTATTGACCCTCCCTAAAAACCTACACATGGCCCTCTACTCATGGGAATGAGAAGGTAATCGAGCAAATAACACGTTAGTATGCTTTGTAATGAGTAAGCCAAGTTACCTCCATAATGGAGCTACAAACACATAAGATACTCATACATATAAGGCATATAAGTAGTGTCATGCTTATTTCATACAAACGAGATATATGTTCTATCATGATCACGTTAAGCATAGAAGGTTCGTACCACATGTGACTAATCATGCTTGATACCCTAATACAACATCATGGATGCCGGTATACATAGTATAAGTAAAATGATTCAATTAATAGTATAATTACATTCATCTAGGAATG
Organism: Tamarix chinensis; assembly: GCA_030549775.1. NCBI lineage: Eukaryota > Viridiplantae > Streptophyta > Magnoliopsida > Caryophyllales > Tamaricaceae > Tamarix > Tamarix chinensis. The sequence goes on along the minus strand of CM060173.1, from coordinate 38,520,249 downwards.
CAAGTTCTTCTATAGGTTATCTTCAACATTACCACTAATTTTCTTTTAATCTAATGTCCCTCAAACCACATTCTTATGCAAACTATTTATTCCAATTATTATCTAAATATTCATTCCAATTTTTATCATTATCATCGAGAAACATAGTCTATATACCATTAATGCCTATCCAAACAAAGGGACATAAACTATAGGAAAAAACTAAGTAACCACTAACAAACATAAGTACGGGCCAAAGCCAAGTAACCACTAATGGACATAAGTGCGAGCTAAAGCTAAGTAACCACCAATGGACATAAGTCTAAGCCACAGCTAAAAACTACCTAGGTAACATGACTATTTAGTATCAGTACCCCCTAGTGTATCACTGGTGCCTAAAGTAGGTAAGGTACCGGAATTTACTAGGAACCCTTCCAAAGGTAAAGCTCAACGGCACCAATAATTCCTGAAGGCAGACTAACCCTCAGTAGCTAATTTAGGATTAAGTAACCCAAACCTATAAATAACTCAATTATCTGTTGCTTTACATGATTATTACATTATTCATTTGGTTACGTGATCACATAAAGCCCCCAAAATATACAAACAAGACATCCATATGCTCATTCCATATTAGCCCTTACCATTCCCAACTATGTGTTGAATTTACATTAATATTTATTCAACAACTACCGATTTCACGAGATTAATCCATTAAAGACTTTTTAGCCATTAAGTATTTACCATGTTTTACCCATTAAGACTTTTAGAATAGCCATTGAATATATCATGAGTCATGATTAATTTAACCCATCCATTAGGTAGTTAATCCATATCAGCATATATGGATGTTACCCATTCAATAGTCATATATTAATGTTAGTTATAATCTCAAAACATATCTTAGCCAAGAAATCAAAACCACATAATTTAACCAAACTAGTCGATTAGTTTGACCTACCAAGTAAATCAATTATACCAACCAATGGATCATTAGGCAAGCCTATCAATTAGTTTGGGCCAACCAATCTATTGGTTTGGCTTGGCCAAATCCATGGTTCTCTCCAACCGGTCAATTAGTTTGGACAAACCAGTCAATTATTCATATACCAGTTGATTGGTTCTGCCAAACTAATCAATGTGTTTAGGTACAGAGAAAAACAAAGGTCACCACAAACCTACCGGTCGATGGGTTGGGTTGACCAGTTGATTGTTCTAAGGTCCAGTCGATTGGTTTGACCTAACTAATCAATTGGTTTGTCCTCAAATAGAATAAAATAGGAATTTTCATGTAGTTCATTCTTAAAAATCCCTACCATACCAAAATCAAATTGGGATGAAATCACATTAACATTTGTTAGCTTATAAGAGTTGCATAGTTCACAATTAATCAAAACAACCTAGTTTTCCCTATAAATCATGCATTTACCACAAATTGTATAACTCAATCCTCTAGTATCCTAATACTAAATACTTATACAAACTTATAAAATTAGGACATAAATATTTCATCACACATAAGCTTAACCATCACATTTCATGAGTAAGAATGACTTACTTGATGCAGGAAAAACTTCCCTCAACTAAGAAAACTCAACCTTTAAAAAATTTTAACTTTCAAAACCTTAGAAAAAAAATTCAAAGCTTCATAAGTTCAATACATACTTTTGCAAATCAAAGCTTGAACAAGAAGAATAAAATGACTTATCGAGCTAAGAGAAAACAAAGGGGATTTCTACTAAAAAGTGTCTTAACTTTCTCCTAAATCTAACCCTCCCTTGCTCAAAGATAAATAAAAGAGAGGTAGAGAAAGGATCTGAAGAGTGGAAGAGAACCAGTTAAGCCTCAAATTTTAAAAGAAATATCACAAAGTCAGAGATGGTTGGACTATTTTGGTGGATAAAAGAAAGGTTAATAAAAGGGGCGATTAGGGTTATTTATAACCAACAAATTGATACCATCACGAGTATGGTCATGCAAAGATCCAAATGCCCTAATTCCCACCATTCAAATTTGATTTGAAATGGTTATCTCTGTCATCTAATATGATACAAATTATATAATTAACTCAATGAAGTTATGTATAGATTGATCCAATTTTAATTCACAAGAGTTTTGATCGCAAAATTTAATTTCGATTAATTTCTCATGAAATTTCCAAATTGACACTTCCAACATGAAATTAAATATATTGTGAAGTATATTGTGAAATATATTTATCCAAAATAGCTTAATTGGATAGAGTAGATAGATTCAGTCATTACTGGGTTAAAAATCTAATCTTCACAAATAAACCACATACACTACACTTAACCACTCTAAATCACTCATTCAATACATATGTACATAATTCAACAACTAATTTTGCTTATTATAAGCTATTTAATAGATATCAAATCAAATTAGAAGTTAGAGTTTGGGGTAAATATACCAAAAAAGTTATGAAATAATGGGATTTTATGCCAAGAAATATTCATTAGTGTTTGGCTGGGCTCATGGCAGTCAAATGGTATGCCACAGCTAATCACTACTCTCGTCAATGATGACAAGCAAAGAGAGTGGTTGTGTGGTTGAGTTATAACACCCCCTAATTTACCAATTGAAAATGTTTTATTTTGTGGAAGTGTTAATTACCAAATTACTGAGTGTTACTACCATACATAGCAAAACTCTAACTTTGTCTCCTTTTTTATGCCAAGTGCTAAGGCTAAAAAAACCATAACCAAAGTTAAATAGTGGGAATAAAATAATATATAATAGAAGTGAGAGATAAATGTTGTAGTACAATAGTATAACTAAAATACAACAAGGGACATAAGAGTCCAAAGAAAAACTAATCACAACCAAAAATCAGCACTCGAAGGTATGACACTTGTTTTTCCTAACACTTTGACCCGAAGGCCCACTCTAAAAATGAAACCTCTTTCCAAGGACTACACTTATCCTTCCCATTCTTATACGCTTCATGTCACTCCATGGCCCACAAGTAATCATCTACAAAATTAGTATTAATACAACTTTCTCATATTGAGTAAACCATAATACCTCACATGAGTCTTCATACCCACATTTCACATAGTCACATGGAATCTGAAAAAGTATACTTGCACACTTAGCATGTAACATAGCCACAATAATATTCATGGAACAATGTATATAATTATCTAATCTCAAACTCAATACTAAAAATTACCAATAAACATCTCATTATTTTAAGGTACAAAGTAATATTTCGTTAGTTAAATACATTTTTAACATAGTGGTAGGGAAACTAAGGAAACAACCTAAAAAATAATCCAAAACAATACCAATACAACTAACAAATCCAAAACAACCAAGTTATGGCACTAAGGTTACTACCGAACCAAGAGATCCATCATGATACCAAGGTAGGGCACTATGGAGACTACCAAACCAACAAATCCATCACAATACCAGGGATGGGCACCAAGGCAATGACATATAACACCCCATATTTTTGTGAATCTTGTTGAATGAGAAATTATGGCATTTGTGGATGTTTAATTTTGATTTGGAATTATAATTGAGTTTTGAGAAATTTTTATTTGAATAAGTTTTAGAAATTTCATAACATGAGTTTCAGGTAGACCGATTGATCAATTCCATGAACCAATCAACTAGTTCATTATTTCAACCAAATGATTTTTTTAGACGTAACCAATTGACTGGTCGGAGAACTGATCGACTAGTAGCTAAACTAAACGATTGACTTGTCAAGCTAAGTACATTTTTAAAAATTAATTTTCTGGAAAAATTTAACATACCGACATCGAACCTTAATAATCCTATTCCAAATTATTGTTAAAGATTGTATCCTTTCTTATCATACATTTGGCCTAAAATTCTATGTGAAACAAAAATGAGCATCCGATTAGGACAATTAAGGGAGAAGGTGGCCTCAACTTTGTACTCTTCCACCTCTATCCTCTCCACAATTCTAAAATCATTACTTCAATTCCATATATGCTTTTGGTTAGATGATAGATTCTTTCCACATTAACTTTTCATTCCCTCTCTTGTGTTTGGCATTTTTGAGCTAAATTAACCAACTCCTCTCTAGAATCACCATTTCAGCTTTTAAAAGGGAGGTCGGCTTTTTTAGATCAAATGTTCTAGTTTCACTCAAATTCAAATGATAAGAATCAGGGTTTTTGATCATTTTTTAACCACACTAGTGATTGTATCAATTTGTTAATAGGCCCTTTTATTCACCCTTTTTTAGCTACCAAAATAGTCTAACTCTCTCTAGTCGTGTGATCTTTCCCTTAAAATTTAAGGCTTAGTTGGTTCCCTACCACTCTTCAAATCATTTTCTCTCAATCCTTCTTCTTTATCTTTAATCAAAGTAATGTTAGATATAGGAGAAAGTTGAGACACTTTTTCAGAAGAAATCTCCCCTATTTTCTCTTAGATTGGTATGTCATTTTCTTCTTCTAATTTGAACTCTGACTTATGAAAGTATATATTGAAATCCAAAGGTTTTAACTCTACTTTTATGGTGTTGAACATTGAGGGTTTTATTAGTTGAGTTTCCTTAGTTAAGGAAAGTTTTACCTACATCAAGTAATTAATTCTTAATCTTGAAATGTGTTTGGGTCTGGGTTACCCAATCCTCAATTGGCTATTGGGAGTTAGTCTATCTTTAGGTGTTATTGATACCTTTGGGTTTTGCCTTTGAGTAGGATCCTACTATATATTATTTCCTTACCTACTCTAGACACTAATGATATGCTAGGGAGTATCAACACTAAAGGGTTGGTTACTAAGGAGGTCATGCCAATGCACAAGTCAATATATTATCCTCCAAACCTTGGTCACCTAGTCTTGAAGTATTGATACCCCCTACAAGACCTATAGGTCACCTAAAAAGTAGATTAGGACCTTAAACTATAGCACATCATCACAGAAGTAAACCAAAATAATGAGGACTAATATCTCATCTCTAAGATAGCGACCCCTAGAGAGAAACCATTCCTATTTAGAGTTCTTTCACTTTAATTATTAATATTTTATGATGTGATCACATAAATCATTTACAAACATAACAATTGCCATTTTCCATACTTAACCATTTTTCTTTTTTTTTCTCTAATTATTTAGATAAACCCTATGGTCATAGGTCTATGTCATGCCAAGTCAAAGCTAAGGTTAACCTATAAAAAGTATAAGGACATCCTAACATCCAATTATGTATAAAAGATACATTAGGGGAAATTTACCAAAATACACTTTAAAACCCTAGTTCACCATTTTATTTCATTTTTGTACCAAATATTATTATTACGAGAGATGTTTTAGGTAAATATGTAACATTCCACATTATTTTAGCACATAGGTAATCTTTACATTTTGAAAATTAACTGTATTTCAATTTTTTATGCATTTAGTGGGTTGCACCCACCAAAACCATAATTATGAGACTTTCACGTATCACAACTTCCATACACCATGTATGTACACATTTAAAGCATAAAACATCATTTAAATTGGAATACTATCAACATAGTACATGTAAGGGAATATCACTAACCCTAGGTCATGTGAATAGAATTTATTATAAGCTAACACTAATAATGCACTAGTGCTTCCATGTGAATTATCATAACCTTAACTACAATACATGAGCAATCATGAGGAATTTACCATAGAATTAGAATCATAACTTGATGAGAATGGAAATCTAAATAAAATCTTAGACATGCAGACATAAAACATTTGACATATTACCATGCATACAACTTAACTTTCACAATCATGTATATCATCTCTTCAACATGTTATCTTTTTATTATGCATGCTATAATACTTGAAAAGCATAAAAACCTTACATGACTATAGTTCTAAACAATAATAGCATGTTTTTACATATATTCTACCATCTTATGAGTGATTGGATATACCTAATCTAAGCTTATTGATGCATTGTCGTGAATACCACAAATTTATTTAAATCCTAAATCCCAAATACGTAGTATATGGCAAGAAGGAGTCGAACCCACAAGGAATGACATTTTAATCACTAATTTTTCTATTGATGTTATAACCCCGTTTATACAATTTCATTGATTCTTATACTAAACTTAATTGTACTAAATCTTAATCACTAATTGACAAATAGAGCAATAATGAATTGATGATGGAACTAAAATGCCAAACATTCAAATAAGAAGAATGATTCTAAACAATTTAATGTTGACTTAGAAAACTCAGAATAACAAATTCCCATATTTCCTCTCAACCTTAATAAATTGAATATGCTCTCAATTTATTTTATACCCATTTAATAACCTAGGTTATGAACACTAGATTCAATTAATGGTAGCATTATGAACGGGAAGCAGCCACCTACAATCATAATCACAAAAGCTCGGATTATGCAATTACACGAATTAATGGATAAGATTAATAATTCATCTTCTTGCTACTATAGACAAATTAATTAACAATTACGGGTTAATTTTCATTGTCTTAGCAAAGATCAAGTTCTAAACAAAATAGGTGATCAATCTAATTAGTTCCAGAATCTTAATCTATGATATGGAATCATTCAATTTGATCCATTAATTCAATTAAACCTCATCTAGAATCAAATATTTAAAGTATGAAATGGTAATTAGAATATAATTCCATCCTCAAATCATCCTACCCTGTTCAAATTACTCAAATGTCTGCATATTTACAATTCATACAATTACATATAAATCTTGAAAGTTAATAACAACAACACATTCACGAATTCTATTACTAAAATAATTAGATGATAATATAGTGAACACAAATAAAATTACAGAAAATCTATTGAGATTTAACAAAAATGAAGATACTGAAATTTATAGAGGAATAGAGAAGACTTATCAATTGAAGTGCAGAATGTCAAATCATCAAGAGAATTCAAGAAGATCAAAAAGTTGGAATTGTGCATTACATGTATATTCTAGAGGAATAAAGGAAGAAAAATACATTCCAATTGTTTTCAATCTCCCTCTTCTGTCCCGAACCCTGTTCTTAGATAAAGTTTTATTAAAAATAAGTCGCGCAGACAGTTACACATTTTTAAATAGAAACACAGTCCGTGTTTTGGAAACACGGGACCCCCGTGTTTTTGATCTTTCCACTCAATTCCTTTGAAAGTTTCAGCTTAGCTTCTCTGGATGTATTTGTTCCCTTTCCAACTTTTCTCTCCTTGATTCAACATTTATTGATGTTTTCTCTACTTGATTTCTTCTTTTCAATGATTTCTACTTGAATTTCTTCACTTTTTTTCCTTTCCTGTAAAATCTATTCAAAGGAGGAAAACTCGACGAAAAGATTAAATCTAATAGAATTAATGAGAGATAAATGATATTTTTAAACATGAAAATAATCAACAAATCTTATCTATCAAATACCCCCATTCTTGAATTATTGCTTGTCCTAAAGCAATTTCATAACATGCACATGAATACATCAAGAAACGCAAGATAAGCAGGTTATGGAACACAAGATTTATTAGATTGGAATTATTCATGTACGAAGCTCAACTTGTACTGGGACTGAAAAAAAAATACTTAAAAATCATGAAATATCAATGATAAAATAATTTTTGGATCACACCCTAAGTCACCTTAAAAACAGTCTTATCAAATGTTCAAACGGTTAAGGAATGAAAATTATAATAGTTAGTATCTCATCATGCAAATTAGATTAAGACTAATGAAATTCAAATTGGTAGATTCTTACTTTTGGGATGTGGAAATGCTCACTCTTTAGTGTATAGGATATGATGTGTTTGCTCTCAAATTTTCTCCAAATGATAATGATCGCCCATATGTTTGCCATTATTCTCAATTCGCCACCGCTAAAAATAACTAAAGTATATAAGAATCAAAAGATCTTCAAATTTGGTTGTCATGGGGCTAGGGTTCTAAGGTGGGATGGAATTTTGGGATTGTAGCTAGACTTTACCAACTAGAGAAGCAATTTCTTTATTTCAATTAAATAACAATCCCTCCTCTTTCCCTTTACTTCACCTTTCTTTTAAATATATATATATATATATATATATATATATATATATCTTCACACCCTTCCCTTTGACCAAATACATCAAACATCATAAATAAAATTTTCTTTTTTTTTGAATTACAAACGCTTAGCAACTTACTCCATTTGTTTTTATGATAGACACACCCCCATACTTAGATTTCACCTTATTAACAAAACAAAAGTTCTCCTTAAAAATATTTTTGCTCCACTAGTCATAGAGTAAGGAAAGAAAATACATATGGAGATTAGTTGTTAATAAAGGTTAGATCAATAGAATAAGGCTTTAGGCTCAAAGGGTTTATGCAATGGATAAAAATTTTCAAGGTGAACTATTTGGTCTTGCAGCTAACAAAGAAAGAAAAGTGCCTTTAACATTTTCAAATATCCTAAAGTTCTATGCAGTCTTGAAGAGAACTAATGGCTAGGTCCAAGTGCTCACCAAGGTGTATCTACTAATTTTTCGATTTCATTTTATCCCATTCCTAGTCAATGCAAGATTTGATCTCTAATCATTCTAACTTTCTTTCCTTCACTGTTATCACATTCTCAATTTCTATTTTTAAGGTTTCAAAAGATGTTGATCAAAACATACAATAAGTATAAAATTATCCTTTTCAAAAATAATTCAATCCCATACTTTGTTTTACTTCGTATATGGATTACTCAAATCTAATACTTCCTATTTTTTTTATATGCAGTTGAACAACTAGTATGTAAAGTAGATAGGAAATAAATTAACTAACTACCACTTAGCATAAATATATAACATTTACGAACTATTTCTACTTAAGAATAATCACAAGCCTACAAATGCTAGTGCACCCCCCTACATATTGTGTTCATTGTCCCTAACGAACAAATGCAAGAGAAAGATGAAGAATAGGTTTCAAGAGGGAGGTGGAGGTGGGTCTCCGCTCCCGAGATGGAAATCATAAAGATTCTTCATCATCTCCATCATCTTATTTTGGTTATGGAAAATGGAATCCAATTGGGAATACACTTGATTTTGAAATTGAAGATGCCATTCTGGAACAAAAGTTGAGGAGGAAGAAGAGCTGGCTTGGGAACGGGGTGGTGGTGGCGGTGGTGCATGGTCACCACGAGGCAGTATAGGATGTTCGATGGCTAACGGAGCAGGTTATCATTATCCTCACTAGGCTGCCAATTCAATGGGTTTAAAGGGTCGGTTTTGGTACGGTTAGGTAGAGGAAAGAAAACACGTCCCTGGTAAGAAAGGTACCACACATTACCCCTATGCTCAATAAGATGCGTTAGGCGGCAATGTTCGATATCAATGTGGGTGCTCATGGCCTCAATGGGCATATCCTTAGGAAGGGGTATGTCCAAACTTACACAGATGGTGGTAATTAAACCACCGATGACAATGTCCCCCTGTTTTGAATTACCGACCCTTTGAAATTTTTTTGCTATAAAATAGGCAGTATCAACAGAGTAGTGTTCAAGCATAGAATAGAGAAAGAAAAGTTCAATTGAAAAAACCACCCCGGTACTATCTCCCCTCCCAAAGATGGTTGTAGTCAGAATCCTTTGTATGTATCGGAAAACTAAGTTAAAAATCCTAGAGGATTTGGCTTTATAAATGCGAAAGATATTGGGTGTAGGCATATTCGCTATATCACCTATATTAGCAAAAAATTTGTTGGCATGGAACCAGGGTAATATGAATCGGAACCCTTGTGGAGGCAACATAAAAATGTGGGCAAGTTCATGCACGGCTAAGTGTCTATCTTCATTAAGGAGGCAAAAACAAACATACCATTGATTATTTTTAGTGTCACCGATGTCACCAACTTCAGCACAAAGTTCAAAAGTACTCAAAAATTCTAAAGTCAAGCGCCTATAGGTATGATTTTTACAATAGACAAAGGTTTGCAAGCCTATAGTTCCAAGCATGCGCATGACTTGATCATGAATACCTAATGTATGTAAACACCCATCATCCAAATATCTAGTGCCAGTGATACGCTGTTGAGACAAGTAATCGTACCTTTGTTGTTGTTCGGGTGTGGTAAAAATTATACCTAAATCGTTGGGCCAGTTACGTCGTTGTCTCGCTTGAGTGGGTGATGATCGGGACCTTGAGAATTCGCCTTCAGATCGCTGCTTCTTTTTCGATGCCATCTTGATTGTGTGAAAATAGGTTATGAAAATGCAGAAATCAGAGGAATGATATTGGAATGACAGATTCCACAAAAACCCTAATGTAATTTCCAGAAAATGGAAGGGTTAATGTTCGAATTGAAATTAGGGTTTGATGGAAGGGTGCTGCCTATTTCTGTAGTGGAATGACACAAAAGTCTGCAGAGAAAAGAAAATTAAGGGTGGAGAAAGAAAATGGAAGGTTAATGGAGTAGGATTTGTTAAGATTTGAAGGTTTTAGTGAGAAAAATGGAGGATTTTGAAGGAGTAGATAGATAGAGTAGCACAGCAAAGAGATGGAGACGAAGAGAGTAAAGGTCCGTGTTTTCTCAGATCTGTAAACACGGGGGAGAAAAAGGACGTTGTAGACAAACACGGACCATATTTCAGAAATATGATACCCCTGTGTTATTTTTAGAGCTCTCTGGAATTTTGAAATTTTCTACAGAGGGAAAAACACGGGGCATGTTTAAAAATACGAACCCCCCATGTTAATTTTGAAGCTCTCTAGAATTCAGAAATTTTCCTGCAGAGAGAAAAAACACGGGCCGTGTTTAAAAATACTACCCCCCCCCCCCGGTGTTTTTTTTTGTAAAAATGAAAATAAACTAAAATTGTATTTCCACACATACACACATTATGTACATACAAATTTATACCAACTATGTAAAAAGAAAAGTACGAGATACGGAAAACTTATGTACAACACTTGGGTGTTTCCCAAGTGACAAAATGCGATTCATTTAGCCTTCATAATTGGGAGTTGTAAGATCTACCACTTCCAAATTGTGCACTTGGTGTCCTTCGTAGTAAGGTTTGAGGCGGTGTCCATTGACTTTCCACATCTTTCCTATTTTCTCACTCTTAATTTATACTTCACCATGAGAAAACACATTAGTCACAACAAACGGGCTGATCCATCTCGACCTCAATTTCCCTGGAAATAACTTCAATCGAGAATGATATAATAAAACTTTTTGACCAATTTCAAAAATCTTTCTAAGAATGAAATTATCATAAACTACCTTAGTTCTATATTTATATCTCAATGCAGTTTCAAAAGCATCATTTCTTATTTCTTCCAATTCTTGTAGTTGGAGTCACCTATGTCTTCCAATTTCAGTTGACTCCATGTTACATTTCTTTACCGCCCAAAAAGCTTTATGTTCTAACTCAACCAGTAGATGACAAGGCTTACCGTAAACCAGACGATATGGAGACATACCAATTGGAGTCTTGAAAGCTGTACGATAAGCCCAGAGAGCATCATTAAGATGTAAGCTACAATCCTTTCTTGTTGGTTTCACCATTTTTTCCAAGATTGATTTGATTTCCCAGTTGGATACCTCGGCTTGACCATTGGTTTGTGGATGATATGCTGTAGATATTTGATGTGTCACATGATATTTCTTTAACAGAGCTTCTACGGTTCTATGGCAGATGTGTGAACCTTTGTCGTTAATGATGGCTCTCGGTACGCCAAACCTTGCAAAAATGTTAGTTCGAAGAAATTCTGCAACAACCTTAGCATCATTAGTATGGGTGGCTTTAGCCTCCACCCATTTTGATATATAATCAACAGCAACAAGAATGTATTTGAATCTAAAAGAGGATGGAAAGGGTCCCATAAAATCCATACCCCAAACATCAAAGATTTCGCATGCTATGATAGGAGTTTGTGGCATTTCATTTCTAGGACCTAATCCCCCAGTCTTTTGACAGTTTTCACACGTTTTACAAAATTCATGAGCATCCCTAAACAATGTAGGCCAAAAGAATCCACTTTCTAAATCTTTTTAAGCTGTTCGTTTGGGACCAAAGTGTCCCCCACAAGCATAACTGTGACAAAAGTGTAAAATAGACAGAATCTCACTATCAGGAATACATCTTCTAATGATTTGATCGGCACATTGTTTCCACAAGTATGGATCATCCCATACAAAATATTTTGCCTAACTTTTCATTCTATCTTTCTGTACTTTTGTAAAGTGTGAGGGAAATACCTTAGCTACTATAAAATTTACCATGTCAGCATACAATGGTATCTCATTCCCAATGACATGAAGTTGCTCATCTGGAAATGCTTCATTGATAGGTACTTCAACTTCAACTTCTTTGATTAACCGACTTAGATGATCTGCTACTCCATTTTCTGTTCCTTTCTTATCTTTAATGCGTATATTGAATTCTTGGAGTAGAAGAAGCAATCTAATCAGTCGTGGTTTTGCCTCTTTCTTTGCTAACAAATATTTCAACACTTCATGATCAGAATAAAAAATTATTTCAATTCCTAACAGATAAGAACGAAATTTATCCAAAGCAAAGACAATGGCAAGAAGCTCCTTTTCTGTAAATGTGTAGTTAAGTTGAGCTTTATTCAATGTTCGTGAGGCATATATATCACGTGTGGCTCTTTCCCTATCCTTTGACCTAACACCGCACCAACAGCAAAGTTAGATGCATCACACATCAATTCAAATGGGAAGTTCCAATCAGGTGGTTGAAGAATGGGTGCACTTATCAATTTTTCCTTTAAATAGTCAAATGATCTCTGGCATGCGTCATCAAATTGAAATTCCATTTCTTTTTGAAGAAGCTTACATAATGGTTGGCCTATTTTTGAAAAATCCTTGATAAATCGGCGGTAAAATCCAGCATGCCCTAAAAATGAATGCACATCTTTGACAGTTGATGGATATGGTAATGAAGCAATAAGATCAATTTTTGCTTTATCTACTTCAATTCCTTTGGCTGAAATAACATGCCCCAAAAATATTCCTTGTTGGACCATAAAATGGCATTTTTCAGAGCTTAGCACAAGATTTGTTTCCAGACATCTTTTCAAGATAAGGGTCAAATTACCTAGGCATTCTTCAAAAGTATCTCCATGAATACTAAAATCATCCATGAATACCTCAATAATTTTCTCTAGATATTTGGAAAATATACTTACCATACATCTTTGAAATGTAGCTAGAGCATTACACAATCCAAATGGCATGCGTCGATACGCAAACGTACCATAGAGACATGTAAATGTGGTTTTCTCTTGATCTTCTAGAGCTATGGGAACCTGCACATATCCAGAATAACCATCAAGAAAACAATAATAAGCATGACCCGCTAGCCGTTCTAACATTTGATCCATAAATGGTAAAGGAAAATGATCTTTCCTAGTCATGGAGTTCAGCTTCCTACAGTCAACACATACTCTCTAACCATTTTGAACTCTAGTAGGAACCATCTCTCCTTTATCATTCTCCACTACTGTTATTCCTGTTTTCTTTGGGACAACCTGAAGCGGACTTACCCAACTACTATCAGAAATTGGGTATATGACTCCTACACTTAGCAATTTTAAAACCTCTTTCTTCACAACCTCCATCATTATCGGATCCAACCTACGTTGTACTTGTCTACTTGGCCTCACATCCTCTTCCATTAAAATCCAATGCATAAAAACTGAAGGACTAATACCCTTAATATCAGAAACTGTCCATCCCAAAGCTGATTTGCATTTCTTCAACACATTTACCAGTTTTTCTTCTTGTTGACATGTTAGTTCACTAGATATGATAACCGGAAGGGTATTCTTATCTCCTAAGAATGCATATTTGAGAAGGTCAAGGCTTCAACTCCACTTCATGTGGTTGATCTATGGAAGGTATAGGTCTATCCACTGTCAATGGCAAATCCACAAATTTTCCAATTCTACTAGGACATGTTCCCAAAGCAGCCACTACCTCCTTGATTTCTTCCTCAACGTCATATAATTTGTTCAATTCTTCCAATCTTTTAGTTTCTATGTCTTGTGTTAAAGTTATTTCCAAAGGATCAGTTAACGATAATTGGTACACCATTTCAGTTAAATTCTCAATGACATCAATCATAGATACCTCCTCACCATCTACAGGATATCGCATGGAATCATATATGTTAACTTAATAACTTCACCGTCAAATTCCATGGTTAACACTCCATCATGGACATCAATTTTGTTTCCTTTTGTTAGTACACAAATTCTTAAGGAATTTTGCATACCTTGGTACTTGTTTGATCGCATCAATGAGAGGAAGATTAACTTCTACCTTCTTGAATATGTCAAATATCTCCTTGTCATGATTTACCTTATTGTTTTTGGCCAATCTGCTAGGAAAAGGCGCAGGAATTTTTATATGAGAATGTGACTTACTCTTCATCGTTTTTTGTGAATCATCATTTATTTCTTCTTCATCCATTGTTTCATCTGGCTCCTTCCTTGTGTCATCTTCTTCACTCACTTTTCTTGGATATGACAATTGTTTCCCACTGCGAGTCGTGATAGCACTAGCGTTTTCCTTAGGATTTCTTTCAATCTGGCTAAGAAATTTTGAAGAGTCTTGTGCTTGCATTTTTCCAAGGGAATATGCTAGTTGACTCACTTAATTTTCCAAATTCTTAAATCCATTTCTTGTCTCTTGCTGGAATTGTAATGTATTGGTAGCCAAAGATTTCACCTAGTCTTCCAAAGGCATACCTCCCGATTGTTGTGGAACTTGCGGTGGAGGCATTGGTTGAAACGGTGGTCTTTGATGATTTGGTGGAATTTGGAAAAACCTGGGAGGTGGATTTGCTCCTTGTTGATTTTGATACATCTATGGTCGGAAATATGAGTTACCACTTTGTTGAGTGTTTCCATACCTTAGATTCGGGTGATCCTTCCATCCAGAATTATATGTTGGAGCAAATGAATCATTCGTTTTTGGTAATGGTTGTCCTCCAATGGCGTTTACTTGTTGTTCTTCCTGCAAAGTAGGGCACATGTTAGTTGGATGACCAGTAAAAGAACAAATTCCACATACCTTGGCAGGAATCTTTTCCCCTACAACTCTTTCCACAAGAGCTGTCAAATTTGATACTTGAGTTTTTAATTCGGCAATATTGGTTTCTTTCACCTGTTGATACATATAAGTATTACCCCTATTACAATATAGAGAGTTAGATGCCATATTAGCAATTAACATTTTAGCTTCGATAGGTGTTTTATCAACCAAAGCACCACCACTAGCAACATCTATCATATTGCGATCCATAGGAGATAAACCTTCGTAAAAATATTGTATTAATAATTGTTCACTAATTTGATGGTTAGGACAACTACCACACAATTTCTTGAAACGTTCCCAATATTCATGTAAAGATTCTCCTCCATCTTGCCTAATACCACATATTTCCTTTCTTATATTAGTTGCTCTTGATGAAGGAAAATATTTTTCAAGGAAAACCTTTTGCATATCAGTCCAAGTGTTTACTGAGCCCGACGGTAGATCATATAACCATTCCTTAGCAGCATCAGCTAAAGCAAAAGGAAAAGCTTTGAGTTTAAGTTGTTCTACACTTACTCCATTCGGTTTCATACCAGAACAAGCTATATGGAATTCCTTGAGAAATTCATTTGGGTCAGTGAAACAGCCTGAACCCATGGAATTGTTGTCTCTAAAACCAGTAAACACTACCACGGAAAGGGGTTTTAATAATGGTTATTTTATAGTTTTAATAACGGTTTTCAACCGTTATTGAATCGCCCGTTATTAAATCTTTAATAACGGTTCATAACGGTCATGAAAAATACACAAAAACCCACACATATGTGCGTAATTTTAATATTTAATAACGGTTTTTAAGTAAAAATCGTTATTAAAAAGGAGCTTTTCATAACGATTCTTAAACAAAACCGTTATTAAAACCTGAGTTTTTAATAACGGTTCTATGAGAAACCGTTATTAAAACCTGAATTTTTAATAACAGTTCTATGACAAAACCGTTGTTAAAGCCTGGTTTTTAATAACGGTTCTATGGGAAACCGTTATTAAAACCTATGCTTTAATAACGGTTTTCATAGAACCGTTATCAAAACTATATGTTTTTTTTTAATTTCTCTTTTGTTCCTACCCACATACACAGTTGTATGTTCAAACAATTACCAAATTTGCAATGTAAAACAACATCAATTCATACCAAATCTGCAATCACACCATAATTTCAATCAATCTATAAGTGTACCAATGTCTCAATACACCAACTATACTTAGGAATAAAAATTAGTGGGCATACCACAACTTGGTAGCTCTACACCCCATAGTAAAGAGTTCACAAATCTAGGCTGGAAGACCGAAAGATGTAGACAAAATACAAACCTGAAAATGCATGTAGAATACATAGATCGCTACCTAATACCGTTATTAAAATCGTTACGAGAACTACGAGATCGACCACGTACGCTCGTTTTTGTAACACCTAATCCAAGACCCCTATGTCTTCCAGGGTGTTCTACAATTCCTATATCCTGTGATATAATGTTATATAGGTCTACCCCCTCCTCACCATCTGATGCTTGAAGTTCGTCCTATAATGTATATAATATATGTAAAATTAGCTTATATGAATAAGCATAATATAATAGTTTTCTAAAAGAAAAGTAAGCAGGGTTTCAAATATCTACAAACTTACAATTTTTGTCGCTACAACATCTACATCTTCATTAATATATCCATCTTTTGTTGCTCTAGCCTTCTTCCATAATGTACCAATATTATACAAACGCCACATTTCATTCACCGTCGGTCTCGAAAAGGCAGAACTAATGGAGAGTTTGAGTCAGAATCCGCGGAATCGTATCTGAATACGAGGAAGTGCCCGATGGCGATGGAATTGTGTGCGACGAAATCTTTCCATCCGTTTTGAAACCAGACTCTACCTTCTTCCTTAACTGGTTGTACTGGCCATTTTGCTCCGTTTGGGACGTTGAGGTATGCATGAGTGGGGAGACCCTTGCCATGGTTCTTCACGAATTTTTCTAGAAGTGCCTGTGATCACAAATGCAAGGCAGAGATTCCACACACCGTTCAGTTTCCAAAAGTTTACTATAGGCTCCTTTTGGTATGTTTTTGGAAAGTTTCAAGTAGAAGGAAAAAAATAAATTGGGCTAAAAATGGCATTATTTTTTTTACTTTAAATTATGATTTCTTCCAAAAATTTCTAACAAAAATCAAAATAACATTTTTATAGCTTAAAATTTATTCCATACCATCTTTTTAACTTAATTGTACTAAATCTTAATCACTAATTGACAAATAGGGGAGGAATGAATTGATGATGGAATTAAAATGCCAAACATTCAAATAAGAAGAATGATTCTAAACAATTTAATGTTGACTTAGGAAACTTAGAATAACAAATTCCCGTACTTCCTCTCAACCTTAATAAATTGAATATGCTCTCAATTTATTTTATACCCATTTAATAACCTAGGTTATGAACACTAGATTCAATTGATGGTAGCATTATGAACGGGAAGCAACCAACTAAAATCATAATCACAAAAGCTCAAATTATGCAATTGCACGAATTAATGGATAAGATTAATAATTAATATTCTTGCTACTATAGACAAATTAATTAACAATTACGGGTTAATTTCATTGTCTTAGCAAAGATCAAGTTCTAAACAAAATAGGTGATCAATCTAATTAGTTCCAGAATCTTAATCTATGATATGGAATCATTCAATTCGATCCATTAATTCAATTAAACCTCATCTAGAATCAAACATTTAAAGTATGAAATGGTAATTAGAATATAATTCCATCCTTAAATCATCCTACCCTGTTCAAATTACTCAAATGTCTGCATATTTACAATTCATACAATTACATACAAATCTTGAAAGTTAATAACAACAACACATTCACGAATTCTATTACTAAAACAATTAGATGATAATATAATGAACACAAATAAAATTATAGAAAATCTACTGAGATTTAACAAAAATGAAGATACTGAAATTTATAGAGGAATAGAGAAGACTTATCAATTGAAGTGCAGAATGTCAAATCATCAATAGAATTCAAGAAGATCAAAAAGTTGGAATTGTGCATTACATGTATATTCTAGAGGAATAAAGGAAGAAAAATACATTCCAATTGTTTTCGATCTCCCTCTTCTGTCCCGAACCCTGTTCTTAGATAAAATTTTATCAGAAACAAGTCGCGCGGACAGTTACACATTTTTAAATAGAAACATGGTCCATATTTTGGAAAAATGGGATCCCCGTGTTTTCTTCCAACTGCTCTACTAATAAGGATATAAAGATTGATGCTCGAGATAAATAACACGGCCTGTGTTTATGAAACACGGGACTCTCGTGTTTTTGATCTTTCCACTCAATTCCTTTGAACGTTTCAGCTTAGCTTCTTGGATGTATTTGTTCCCTTTCCAACTTTGCTCTCCTTGATTCAACATTTCTTGATGTGTTCTCTACTTGATTTCTTCTTTTCAATGATTTCTCCTTGAATTTCTTCACTTTTTTTCCTTTCCTGTAAACTGTATTCAAAGGAGGAAAACTCAATGAAAAGATTAAATCTAATAGAATTAATGAGAGATAAATGATATTTTTAAACATGAAAATAATCGATAAATCTCATCTATCACTTATACAAAATGAAGTCTTCTCCAAAGTGCTTAAGAACTACCTAGTAATTTAACATCCAAATGCATATGCATTAGCAAATAATATAATATAGTAATAATTCCGAAATTGCTAAAATAATTTTGGACTCACTAATTGGTCAAAAAAAGCAAGAGAAAGATAAAGAAAACTTAACACCAAGGGAGGAAAACATTTGGCTAAGAAGGGGGTTAGTAATGGTTGTCTTCACCAATGCTCGGGAGGCACAAACAGAAAAAATGGCTAATGTTAGGGAGGCTATGAATGACAGAAAAGGTGAGGAAAAAGGGAGAAGAAAATATAGAATAATAAGATCAAAGAAGAGGAGAAGGCATCGATGGAAATATATACTGCACAAGGGGGAGCTTTAGCTAAAATGAACGAAGGTTAAAGGGGTCAGCTTTGGTGGGTTTTGTTGTAGGTTGGACAGTAGTTTAAGAAGGAATTGCCAAGGTAAAGGGGTTGTAACAACATGATTAGCTAGTGTTTTAGTGGTTGATTCAGTAGGGATAGATGAATACAAAAGAAATGAAGAAGTTAGCACCAGGTAGGGGATTTCTATGGGAGTTTTGTGCGTGGATGATGGGGAGGCTTCGGTAGAGGTTGTCGATCTGGGGTGTAGTGGATGGTTGATGGTGGTCTATGGTAGGTTAAGGAAGGCAATGGGGGTTTCATTGAAGAAAACAAAAAATGAGGTGGAAGGAGCAAACGACGTGATAGAATAGTGTAGGAAATTTGGTGCGTGAGGGAGCTCAAGGATGGAGAAAATTGTAGGTTTGCTCAAGGGTTCAACACAACACAAGAGGGAGGGAGAAGTGATTATGAGGAGGGTGGAATGCAAGGAAAAGAGGATCAAAACAAGGAGAGGAAAACATAAGAGAGAGAGGAGGTATGGTGCATAAGGTGTAAGGTGATAGTGCCTAGGATGAAGGTGTCAAGGTAGAGGGAGTAGGGTGATAGTAAGGAAATTTCTAGCACTAATTTAGCAATAAGTTAGGGTAAATATCCAAGTAAAATTTATTGGATTTTTTTTTAGGTTTATTTGAGGAACAGATACCATTTAAGACCTGCCCTAAGTTTAAAATTTTAATACACATCTTCTAGTAGCTTTTAAACTAATTAAATTTTGTACCTAATAATTCATAATATGATTAAAAATATTAACAATATATTTACTAGAAAATATATAAAAATAATTATTAGAACTAATAAACATAATTACCTGTAATAGTTAGATTTTCTGGAAATGAGGTATTATACAAGTTGTGGGCAGAGGTGGTGTGATGGTGGTGTTGTGTGTCCACGAATGAGAAAGGGAAGGGACCTAGGGAAATGCAAGTCATGGGTCAAGTTTGACACATAGAGAATAAAAGATAAATAAGAGAAAAGAAAAAACGAATGGAAAAGAGTTAGCTGATGAGTTTTTTTCCTTACAAAATTTGGGTGATTTTATCTAATATTCATTTAATTAAATTTGTTTCATAAATATTTGAGAAATAATATGTTTATTTTAATAAAGTTTTAAACAACTAAAACAAAAATAGCTTACTTCTAAAAATTTCCTCCATAAGCTAAAATGGGAAAGATGGAAGAAAATTAATTTTGAAAACAAAATTAAAAATAAATTATAAAAATATTTTTAATCTAAAACTTTTCAAGGATCTTAATGACCTCATATAAACAAATAAATTAAAAAACAAAAATATTTTCTATGGATAATAATTATTAAAATTATTTTACACTTTAAAGGGATTTTATAATTTTGAAATAATTAATTTTTGTTAATAAAATATAACCCTAAAATAAAGTTGTAATCACACGATGAGGTTATACTCAGAAATGAACTTAAAATATTAAAAATCAAAATGCATGACATAAATGAAAATATATTTTAAAAAACATCAAATCACATGAACTCAATAAAATTTTCATGGCAAGAAATTTATCTAGAATAGTCTGTAACGATAAAAATTTTAAAAAATTTCACCATAAATTTGAAAATGTTATTAAAAATAATAAAATGAATCAAAAATTTAACAAACTTTTATGTGGAATGTGATTTAAATAAAATAGTCCAATTAAATAAAATTTAAGGTTTAAACTCATAAATCAAAATTAATAATTATAAATTTTTGATTTTTGAAAAGTAAGGTGTCATGATGTAAAATAGCTAAGTATGTTGGTTTTTGAGCAAGAGTCTTTAATGCCATATATGTTATCGCATGTTATTTGTATCTTGTTATAACATGCATCTTTATACTCCAATAATGTGTTCTAATTATTATTTGTATTCTATGTGTAATGTGGGCATATGAGAAAGTTGTACTAATACTATTACTATCAAGTTATTGTAGGCTTCAGTGGTAGTTTGTGTTCAGGTTAGGTAGTTAGGGTTACATCTAGTGTCTCTTGTTATAGTTTTATGTTTTATTCTTGAGGTCCCTTTTAAGACCTCAAGTTTTGTAAAACATTTCCATTGTAATTAAAAATCTCTACATTTTTAGTTTTTGTTGGTTTTGGTCTCGACCTTGTGACGCATAATTGCTAAATAAATTGGGTCATGTTAAATGTTGATGATGGAATTTAGGTTGAATTCCAACAAAAGAGAAAAATAGAATAGAGAAGAGGATAGAACAATGAATTTGATCAATAAGTAACCTTTGAGATTAAATACCTTTAATCACCACTTAAGGTAATAATAATTAAGAAAAAGAATGTAAGATTTTTAATGGATCAAACAAAGTTATGCACTAAGCATTGTATGGGGGTTTTGAAAACATAAAAAAATGCCATAGGGGTTGATCCTCCTCATTCCATTAAAATCTTAACTCATAAAAAGAGTGTAAGAGGCTAAGAAAAAATTACAAAGATATAACTAACCCTTAGGTAATCATATGGGTACAAACATGACTCTAACATAAGCAAAACTAAGGTAGGGAAGAAACTAACCCAAACCCATCAGCTTAGGAGCTCATTTTTAAACCACTGTGAGCCCTTCCCAATGCATAATAATTGGTATAATTAGCTTAAAAACTAGTATTAGGGTTTTGGAAATATAAATTAAAATAAGGAAAATTCTAGTATAATTTAGCTTATGCTTAACTATATGAAGAAAAATAACACTTCCCCATACTCCATTGTTGGCTAAATGTTGTAGCTAGAAAATGGGCCATAATTATTCCTTAATTTATGCCAATTAAGGTCTTGGAAATCATAAAAATTATTCTTCAAATCATGTTGCACAAATCAGACCTATACGCCCCTTTTTCTTCTTGAGTTTTTAATATTGAAAACAAAAGAAGGTTGCTATATGTTGGTGGGTTTCAACCTTCTCATGGTTGATTCCAAGCCATATTTGAGCCATATTCAATACATAATGAAAAGATAAGAAAAGGTGGTAAATTGATGACTTTTATTTGGTGTTATATGGCTTACATAGCTCTTAATAATCTAGCTCATATATTAGTCCAAGTAAGGAGAGTTGTAAATTCTCCCAAATTAGAAAAGTTAATGAATATATGTTATTACTAATATTTTCAAGCACTTTAAATGTTCCATCACTCCTTGAAATTATTTTTTAAAGGGAATGTCTCCTTTCTAAGGTGAGACCATACTAGATCTCCAGCTCAAACACTTGCACTTTTCAGTGCTTGTTAGCTTTCATTTTATTCATCTCATTAACTCTCTCAATTTTAGACCTTACTTGCTCATGTAGCTTCTTGTATTATTTGGCTTGGTCTTTTGCTTTAAAACTAATTAGTGCTTCAATGGGGAGAGGAATGAGATTAATAGGAGTGGTGAGATTCACTTCATACACCACTTCAAAAGGATAATAACCGGTTATTCAAGTAAGAGACCTATTGTAAGCAAACTCCATATGACTAAGTTTTGTGTCCCAATCCCTTGAGGATTTGTGAACCAAACTCCTTAAAAGCATAGTGATGGTATGGTTAGTGACTTTAGAACCATCTGTTTTTTGGAATGTAGGTTGTACTAAAAATGAGCTTAGTGCTAACTAACCTCAACATTGTTTTCTAGAATTAGCTAAGGAACTTCGTATCCCAAATGGAAACAATTGATTTTTGAAGACCATATAACCTAACTATCTCCTTGAAGTATAGATCAGCAATATAAGAGGTAACATCTGTCTTATGACAAGGGAAAAAATGTGTCATCTTAGAAAACCAATCTACTACCACCATAATGGCATCATTTTACCTCTTTGTTCTAGTCAATGCCACTATAAAGTCCATACTCACATGATCCCAAGGAGGATTTGAGATAGGCAATGGAGTATAGAGTCCTTAGCAGAAGTGACTCTTGGAATTTTGGTAAGTAAATCACCTTAGCACTATTGATTTTACATATCCAACAATCCTAGGATAATATAAATTTTCTTAGAGTACATCACAAGTTTTTTTAATGCCAAAATTCCCTTCTAGTTTACAACTATGCACTTCTTGAATCAACAACTTTCTAATGGAACACTAGGGGATGCACAACTTGTTTCCCTTGAAAAGGAAGCCTTCCTAAATAAGGTAGGGACCTTAAATCATGTCTTGATCTTTGAAGAACTTGCAAAGACTTAATCATTCTTTTATAATTTCTTTATCAACTAAATCATAATAATCTTTCTTCTAGCAAAGAAAACATACAATACCTTCTAGAGAGGGAATCTACTACAAAAATTTTTTTTTCACTCATATGCCTAGCTATATGTGAGAAGGAATGTAAAACTCGACCCATCTAGCATTCCTAGGATTGAACTTATGCTACCCATTTATGTATTTTAGGGACTCATGATCTGTATGCCATACAAATTGTGATGCTCTAAGGTAATGAGATCAATGATCTAAAGCACTAACAATAGCATAGAATTCTTTATCATAGGTGCTATAATTGGATCTTGAGTCATTGATCTTTTCACTAAATAAGGCTATCAGCTTCTCTTCTTGCACTATAACTACTCCAATTCCCACTCCACTCGCATCACACTTGACTTCGAACACCATGTAAAAGTTAGGCAGCCTTAATAATAAAGCTTCACTCAATGTACCTTTGATCACCTTGAAGGCTTCTTGTGAACCATTTTAATTTCCCATTTTTAAGATAGTCTATGATGGTTGCTAGAAGAGTGTTAAATCCTCTTATGAACTTCCTATAGAATGAAGCAAGCCCATAAAAGGATATAACATCGATAATGGATGTTGTTATAGACCACATTATTATTGCCTCTACCTTTGTATCATCCATGGAAATGTGACTTTCGGCACAAACAACATGTTGTTCCTAAGGGATAAAAATACAAGCTTCAAGTGCCTTACATGATCATCATTATAAGAGGAGTATACAAGAATATTATCAAAGTACATAAGTAAAAACTTAGAAATTAAGGGTCCAAGAACTTCATCCATGAGCCTCGTGAAGGTGCTTGGTGCTTTGGACAATCCAAATGGCATGACCATCCACTCTTATAAGCCTCCTTTGGCCTTAAAAGTGGTATTCCATTCATCTAATTCCTTCATTCTAATTTGATAGTAGACACTCCTTAAGTCAATATTATAAAATACAATTGCTCCACTTAAACAATCTAACATGTCATCAAGCCTAGGTATAGGAGACCTATACATGATATTAACTTTGTTGATAGCTTTACCATCAACACACTTTCTCATTGATCCATCCTTATTTGGTGCCATAAGGGTCAGTACTACACATGAAATAAGTGATTCCCTAAGGAAACCTTTTTGTAACAACTCTTTAACTTGTATTTTTAACTCCATGGTTTTAGGATTACATCTATAGTCCAGCTTATTAGGGAGTGTAACACTAGGGAAAAAAATTGATTTGGTACTCTATTCCCCTTTATAGGAGGCAACTCATAAGGTAGTTCATTTGGGAAATCTTCCCCAAACTCACCAAGCAAGGTCATGACCCTTAGGTCAAGTGGGCTACCATTAATATTATTTTCAAGTATCAATAAGAATAACATGGTTTTACCTTTGCTATGGCCTTATCTAACCCCTTCCTATCTATGAACATAGCGTTATTACAATTTAGATTCTCCCTAACAAGTGAGGATTGAATGATAAGTAATTTGAGTATAATATTTTCATTGGCATATTTCAAGTTGTATGATGGTGGGTTTCAACCTTCTTATGGCTGATTCCAAGCCATTTTTTGAGCCATATTCAAACCATAATGAAGCCAAATAAAGGTGGTGAGTTGATGGCTTGTATTTGGTGTTTCATTTCTTGCATTGATCCTAATAATCTAGCTCATATATTAGCCTAATTAAGGAGAGTTTTAAATTCTCCCAACTCAGAAAAATTGATTAGTAGATTATTATTATCATGTGTGGAGGATGCTCTTGCATCACCTTAAACTAGGTGCTTACAATGTTTAATCATTGTGTTTGTGTTATTTTGATCTAGCAACTAGCACGAGTTAGGTAGCAATCATACCTCTTCCTGTGTTGGTTATGGTGTAACACCTGATATTTTGTATAATTGCTTCCACTAAAAAACTTTAAGTACTAAATTTGGTGGTATCACAGATACTACACTTATTGGGCTTGTAGCTGCTACTGCATTTGGGTCCATGCTAAGCATGATATGCTCTAATTGTGTCATTTGTGCATTATAAAACTTTATGCTACAAAATAGATATACAGCTATGTTAAAACTAGAGGGTCATTAAATCATAGAAGCATGTCTTCTCTAAAATATTACCACTTATTACCCCTCATTACAAATAATTCATATGACCAAATCATGAACCTATACATCCCAACCCTTCTTCCTCACTTCATGGTGGTTTAGGTTTTGAGATCAATATTCCTTGTAAAAATGAATACCATACTTTAAAATGATTTTGAGAATATTTTAAATACCACTTTGTAATACCCAAATTTTAAATACAAAATTCTTAGAAAACATTATGGAAGGTAAATATAAATGAGGACATTACCACCACACTTAGTATAAGAAGACATCATCATATCCCTTACATTAACTGCTAAGGATAAATAAGAAATATATATATATATATGCTAAACTTTATTACTAAATCATAATAGAAGAAAGTAACAGTGTCTAAAAAACTTAATTAAAACCAACTAAATGAAGCCACATAAGTGGAGTTATTTATTACAATTAAGAAGCATGAATAAGATCCAAAATGATAAATAGAACTTTGAAAAATTACTACTACTCTCATTATTCCCAACCATGCATGTCATCAACACGATGAGCACATTCAAACTCAAACTGCACTAGGATATCTGCTCACCATGTACATCATGAATCATTACATCCCCATTTGAAACATATAACAAGTTAATTATGAGAACAATTCAATTCACATAAGTATAAAGGAACACTATCATATGGTTATATTTATACAAACATATAAATGATAGATATACACCCAAATCACATAAGGAAAACTCATAAGTAGAAACCATCCAATTATTAATCTTTATTTAGACAATCACTATATTAAATTGTTTAAGTTAGTAAACCAACCAAGAGGTTACCTAGAAAATCAATTTTCAAAGACCTACCACCAACCATATTGTCCAAAGGACATAGTCCAAAGGGCATAGAAAAAGTATAAATACCTACCACCTTGGTCATATTGTCCTTAAGTGTGCACACCCCTTAATAAGAACCAAAGAAACCTATAGAGTAGATAGGGAGCCTTAACCAGAGAGTAGATAGGAAGCCTTAACCAGACACAGTAAGAAAATGAAATTAGTATTCAAAAAAGAAAGGAAAGGCTACTAACAATCCCCAAATTCAAGGGCAAACCTAAAGTACCGAAAACCCACTTTATGTTCCACTTTTAAGTTATGAAATTTTAATTAAATGTAGTCATACAAGGGCATACAATAAACTGCATTTTCTCTACTTTATCCACATTTCATAATGGGTAACTTCCCAAATTAAATAGAAACATACCCACTTGGGGCCACCACCCTATTTTTACAACACTAAAATATCAAAAATTATCCCAACCAATAACACTTAAAATAAAAATGGATCAAACTAAGGCAAACCGAGTAAAAGCAACTTAAGATTTAATTATCTGTTCACATGGTTAGAAAAATTTAAGTTAATCACATAAAATATTGGGCTCATAACATATTTATAATAAGGGTAACACCTTTATACAATCAAATATTTATATATATATATATATATATATATATATATATATATATATCATATTAAAAATTACATCAGTCTAAAATACCAAAAAAAATGATTTTTACACCAAATTGATTAGGAACCCACAATTAAGTTGAAACCATAATAAAATATCATCCATATGGCTTAAATATAATAAAATCATTAGAAAAATTAGGCAAGGTCAAGTAATTAGACAAAACCATTTAAATCAAGTAAGTGTGTAATTAAGGTATGCATGAACATACACACACACACACAAAAATTAAAAGTGATTTTACCTAGGATGTAATCTACACAACATAACCTTATTAGTTTTCCACCCCATTAATATAATTAATATTCAAATAATATTAACTAAATATAATAAATAAATTTTAAATAAAAATTAATATATTACTTAAGTGATACTAATTAATCATTACCCAATCCACTAACATTATATTAATATTAAGAATAATATATAAATGAATAAGTTTGGTAAGAATATCTTGATTTAAATTTATCAAATACTTAACTAACAATAAAATAACATTGATTAAACTTGTTAATAAATTTTAATTAACCTATTAAATAAAAAATTATAAAATTAATATCAATACTCAGCAACCCACATTGTCATGAACCCTTACCATCAAAGTATAGTTCGATGATAGAGTGGTAGAACACTCAAGGCTCAAGGATGCCTATGTACTACCTAAGTAACATAGCCTACCAGTAACACATACATACATGCATACATACATACATACATACATACATATATAGAGAGAGAGAGAGAGACTTGTGAATGTATATTGAGAAGGATATATAGGAATATGATTAGTTGTGATGTAGATTAAGTAATGATATTTCATTAAAGGGAATTGATGATCGCCAAGGAACCATGTAAGAGCTTGGATTAATTAAAACTCCAACACATAACACACCCCCCAACACTCAAACTTATTAAATTGTAGTAGTATTAGTACATTTTGTATAATCAAGTTCTTATTCCAATTACCCTTCATCATGACTAATAAATCATGTGCAACCAAGATTAAAAACGATTCATATAATATTGTAGAGTCATGAATTACTTGTAATATATCAATTTAATTGGGTAAGGGCAAAGGGTTGGTGAGTAGTATAGTACTAATGTTTCTTTCTGATCTCCTGCTCACCCCTATTTTCCTTTAACTATGTAGCAAAATGGTACATCTAAGGAAGTAGCTAAATATTTTTAATGGTAGTGAGTTATAAGAGTTATGAAGTTAATTTCAATTTCTCCCTAAGCCAACTAAATTATTTACTAAATAAAAATTATAATTATATCTTATATAAAGAGATATTTTCCAAACTAAACTACATGTAAAATATTAGTTATAAAAATTAAACCTTAGCAATCAAAATTATTTTCTAGAAGAGCATATATTAGTGAAATCCTATCACTGGTTGTTGTTATTTATAAATATAGGTTATAACAAATATTTGATATATTAATAAACTTATCTCATGTTTTCCTTTATTCTCACTCAGCTACCAGATATCCCTAATTTTCCTTTCTTTTGAGTTCCACTTCTTCCCCCTTCATGTTCTTCATTACGAATCTCCCTTAAAATTGATTGAAAGGTTCTCAATTGGTAAGTTATAGATTGGTCTCTATTTAAACCTTTCAACTAGCTTTGCCAAACCAATTGACAAATATTAAAACACTCAAATGGTTTGACAAACCAATAGACTAGTTAAGATAGGGGAATCTAGAGTTGGATTGCACCAAACTAATCAACAAGTTTACACAACTAATCGACCGATTCGGCTACAAACTACTTTTGATCTTGGTATGATTTAAGAATTAATATTATGCTATTTAGATGGAATAAATTGGTTCATAATTAATTGTATCATCACAAAGTCCCTTTTGAGGATTTTGATGGTTAATTTGGAATAAATATGTTATGGTATGATTCTTGGAAAATAAGAAAGCATTACTAATAACAAATAAATTAACATATTTAAAGGATCAAATTTGGTTAAGTAATTATAGGCTTCTTGTCTCTTACCTTGAATGGTTATAATGGTTAAGATGGAATGATTATGTGGATATGGTTGATTTAGCCTAATATGTGAACTTTGATTGGTATATAATGAAATGCCCCAAAAATTTCTAATTTTATAAATTATATTTAAATGACATTTTATTAGAAAAATTATTTTAAAAAAATTAATTTTATTAGAATGAAATGGCAGTAATTAGGTCAAATTAAGAAGAAATTTATGAGTATTTTTCTTAAGAGAGAATTCAGGTATTTTAGCTAATTAAGCATTTTATTTTAGAAATTAATTAAATATATTATTTATTTAAAATAAGGAGGAGAAAATATTTCCAAATTAATACTATTTTATAAATAATTTAATGGAAGAAAATTAGGGTGTTTTGGGTTATTAAAAAGGAATTTATTGAAAATCTTTTAAAAACCCTAACTTAGCCTAAAAAGGAATTTTTAAATATTATTTTATTTAAATATTATTATTTTTAAACAACCCAAATATCCTAATTAATTTAATTAAACTAACCCACTATTTTTCTTTTTCCCTTTTTCCTTTTTCCTTCTCCCTTTTTCTTCTTCTTCTTTTCTTTTTCTTTTTCTTCTTCTCCCCGAACTAGGCCAGCTCGCGGCCCAGTTTCCCTTCTCCCTTTCCTTCGGCCCAGCCCACGCCGTGCATCCTTCTTCCTCCCTTATCAACGCTAAGTTTCATGGTTTTTTCGCCCTAAATGTTGCGTTGCATTTAATCACCTTCACCCAGCCGAACCGCCCGGTCTCCTTCTTCTTTTCTTTCTTTCTTTTCCTTCGCGAACCGCCTAGCCCAACTTTCCCCCTTCTTGTTCTTCCCCTAGCCTTTGACCCAGCCCCGTGCAGCCGACCTTCGCCATTACCGCCGCCCTTGTGCCCTGGTTTTTGGCTGCCTTTGACCGGCATTTTCGCTACTCTCTCTTCCCTGTTGACTCGTCGACCTTATTATCCAACTAACTCCCCCTCTCCTTGTAGTTTTTCTCTCCCCTAGCCTGCGCAAACCCCTACCCCAAATTACTGCCACCAGCCAAACAACGCCGCCAGTGACCATAACCCTACTTGCCAAACTCTCTAGCCGATCCATAGACCCTAACATATCATTTACACTCTATAAATACCCCCTATGATAACTTGTATCGAGCCTTTGATTTCATTACCCAGAATTTGACCCTTTTCGCCGCCGACTCTTTAGACGCCTCTTCCGCCGCCTTCGGCCAACTTCGCCGCCATCCATGGCCACTAAAATCTTCTTTGCACCTCCCTCTAGCTAACCAAACCATTCATCACACTCGATTCTATCTGCAAAATCCTCCCCGACTGTGTGAACTTCCCTTCTCGACCAACTTGTTTTCCAGCCCCCGCCACCGTTTGCGCCGCCCTTAGCCACCCTTTCTGCCACTGCCGCCAGTTCTTTCACCTCCCATTCTCTTCTGCAGACCCTCCCCTGTCTTCCCCTACCTCTCTTTTCCTCTTTCTCCCTCTCCTCCTCTCTCTTTCTTCTCCTTCCCCATTCAGCCACTACCACCACCGCCGTGCGCCGCCACCCTCATTCTTTCCCTCTCCTTCTGGCAACTCAAAACACCCCATGTAACACCCCCAAATTTTACTACTGAAAAATTTCGTTTAAGACAAAGATTTTAGCGGAAGCGAAAGGATTATAACCATAAACTTGGGGGTATTACCGCCACACTTAGTACCAGACCGGTTTACCTACCGTTCCGATACTAAGTGCTAAGGCTAAACTAAACAATCATTAAGTAAGAATCATCCAAAACATGGATACATAGTTAACATAACTCATTCACAAAAACCACGAATCAACAACAGTGAAAATATCGTTTGAGATTACAACTTAAAAGTATGGTCTCAAAACAAGAAGCGTAGTACAAAATGTAGCTAAATAAAATAGGTCCCAAGGGACCAATATCCGGACCGCCTACTCACTGAAGTCAAGCCTTCCATCCCATATTGGTAATCGGTCAAACCTGCATAGGAGGTCTGCTCCCCACCATTGGTGGATCATCACAGGACCCATTCAATCAAGGTAGTATCAGTATGGGTCCAATACTGAGTACGGGCGCCGGTGCGCTAAGGCCATACATGCAATCACATCACGTAGCACACATAGCACAATCGTATAGACAACATGCGATAACCCGCAAGATAAGGTCTGAATACTTTTCTGGTGACTTATTCTTTATTCTCATTAATGATAATAATGTCCATTACACACATTCTTCAATAATCCATGTGAGCACGGGGACCCCACTATTATAGCCGGTGGACCGAAAATAAAATCACAGGGCAGAACGCCTCTGACCACTATTCTAACCGGTGGACTGGACTGGCCCCGCCTCAACATGGTGTTCCACTGTAAGTACTTAGTATTTTTCCCGTGGTTTAACATTATTTACTTTGGGTGTATTGAGCCGAGATCCCCCACTATTATAGCCGGTGGACCGGAAATAATCACATAGGGCAGAACGCCTCTGACCACTATTATAGCCGGTGGACCGGAACGAAACGCACAGGGCAGAACGCCTCTGACCACTATTATGGCCGGTGGACCGGCACGAAACGCACAGGGCAGAACGCCTCTGACCACTATTATAGCCGGTGGACCGGCACGAAACGCACAGGGCAGAACGCCTCTGACCACTATTCTAACCGATGGATCGGACTGGGCTCGGCTCAATAATCTTTCGCTTTACGTTATTAGTGTCTTATCCGTGTCTTATGGAATCACACGACACCCCTGACATGCATAAATCATTTTCTTTATACGGTACCCATCACAACTAATAAAGTCCCACATTCATAACTACTCTTTAATCAATAGGTACCCACGATAACACCAAACAACTCTAGACAGCCATGACCAACCCTAATTGACCACACAAACCGTGGTTAGCCACACTTATCCCTATTTTACCATAACCACCATACTTAGCCATCCCCAAACCTTAATTGTCCTCAACAATCACGATTAGTTACTCCAACCCTACTTAATCACAACACCCCAGAGTTAATCATTCCAGCCCTAATCCCGTACGATCATTAACTCCCGTGCAAAACCCTAACTCCACCATGCAACCCTAATACTACCATGCCAACATTAATACCACCATGCAAATCAAACACCACCATGCAAACCCTAATACCACCATAAGCCATTAACACCACTATGCAATCATTAATACCACCATACGAACATTAATACCACCATATAACCCCAATACCACCATAAGCCATTAATACCATTATGCAATCATTAACACCACCATACGAACATTAATACCTCCATACAAACCCTAATACCACCATGAGCCATTAATACCATTATGCAATCATTAATACCACCATACGAACCCTAATACCGCCATGCAAACCCTAATACCATCATACGACCATAATACCATATGAACATCAATACCACCTTACAAACCCTAATACCACCATAAGCCATTAATACCATTATGCAATCATTAATACCACCATACGAACCCTAATACCGCCATGCAAACCCTAATACCATCATACGACCATAATACCACCATACGAACATCAATACCACCTTACAAACTCTAATACCACCATAAGCCATTAATACCCTTATGCAACCATTAATACCACCATACGAACCCTAATACCGCCATGCAAACCTTAATACCACCATATGGCTATAATACCACCATACGACCATAATACCACCATACGAACATCAATACCACCATACAAACCCTAATACCACCATAAGCCATTAATACCATTGTGCACTCATTAATACCACCACACGAACCCTAATACCACCATACGAACCCTAATACCACCATACAACACTAATACCTCCATAAAAACCAAATAACATCATACAACATTAATACCTCCATAAAATCACAATTACCACCATACAACATTAATGCCTCCATAAAATCACAAATAACATCGTACCACATTAATACCCCCATAAAATCACAAATACCCCCATCCAACATTAATACCTCCATAAAGTCACCATACCACCATACAAACCCGAATACCGCCATAAGCCATTAATACCACTATGAAATCATTAGTACCGACATGCGAACATTGATGCCACCATTCAAACCCTAATCCCACCATACAACTTCAAGACCCCCATGATGGTTCCCAACTCATATTACCATTTATCCTAATATGCATGTCCTAGAGGGTCATAACATATTACATCATAAACATCATACATATACATATCATGCTCACGTCATGGAAGCACATACAACATACCTCAATCTCCAAGCTGCGCTACATATAAGGCAAGTTATACACAAATCATATAATACATGGCATAGCATGGCATACACAACATTCAACACATCCATGTCACACATAGCACAAGGCCATTAGCTTCGTCCTTACCTAAGGCGACGCCGGGCTTGGAGCACGCTCCTCTAACTCCTTAGGGCTTTGGTCGGGGTTACCTATAAAAGGGGAAAATGCTAAGTATTAGTTTCCCTTATAATTACTATCAAACCTCATTTTAGTTTAAGGTTAGGGTTTTTATTACTAAAAAGGGTTTTATACAAAAACTAGGGTTTTTACTTTAGAATTAGTATACTAAATATTAGTAGTTAAAAATATGTTTATTTATGATACTTATGGTTACACTTATTTTATTAAGCCCATTAGTTCCATTCTTGTAATACTAGTGTTCACTAGTCATAGTAAAATAGTGATAATAATAATAATTATAATAAGACCACTAATAGTGACACGTATGTTTCAAGTAATAGAACTCTAGCATTTTTAAGATTAAGTCTAACAATGGTGTTGGGTTTGAAATAATAATATTATAAGGTCACAATATTACAAGTAAATTATTCCTAAGGGTGATAATGATAATAGTAATAATACTAATAATAATGATAATAATAGTAATAATAACCATAATAACCCTAGCAATAATAATAACAATAATAATAACCTAGTATGGTTAAGTATTAATAATAATAACCTTAGTAAGGTAATAGAGATAATAATAATAATAGTAGGGTTGTTAATATTAACACTTATAAAATAAACTAAAGTTGAGCATAATAGGAGTTAGGGTTCCAAGAGATGTTTGTATGGTAAAAATGATAACTTTAATATCAGAAGTCACAATATTAGAAATGATAATAATAATAAAAGTAATAATAATAATAATAATAATAATAATAAAAGAATAATAATAAGGATAATAGTAATAATAATAAGTATATTAGTATTAATATTAGTAGAAAATATTAGCAATTATATAAAAGGGGTATT
The DNA here is from genome assembly GCA_030549775.1 of Tamarix chinensis. NCBI lineage: Eukaryota > Viridiplantae > Streptophyta > Magnoliopsida > Caryophyllales > Tamaricaceae > Tamarix > Tamarix chinensis. The sequence goes on along the minus strand of CM060173.1, from coordinate 38,486,041 downwards.
AGGGTTTGGATGAGTGGATAACCACCTAGGGTCGGTGGTGGTCCGGCGGCGGCGCGTGGCGGCGACGGCGGCGGCGGTGGAGGAGGAAGAGAAGGGAAAAGATCAAGGTGGTGGTTAGATGGGAGGAGAAAAGAAGAAGTTTGAGGTGGGGGAAGAATCAGCAGGTGAAGGGGAGTGGAATGAGGGTGGTGGCGTGGCAAGGGGTGGCGGCACGTGGCCGCGATGGCGGCGGCCGAGGGTGGTGGAGAGGGGTGGAAGAAGGGGGATGAAGGAGGAGAGGGAGGCAAGGGAAATTGAAGGCAGGGAAGGGTAGAGGGAGGTCTGCTGGGCATTTTGGAGGGTGGAAGGGTGGCTGGTAGCGGCGGAGGAGGCGGCAGAAGGCGACGCAAGGTGGCGACGGGCTGGAAGTGGTGGTTTTCGGGATAGGAACTTTGCACGACGAAGGTGGCACGTGCAGGGCAAGGTGGAGGGTGGTGGTGGCTCGGTTTTGTCGAGGGAGGTGCAGGGATGGTAACGGTGGCCAGAGGTGGCGGCGGCTGTCTCCGGTGACGGCAAAATGCCCGTCTGTTTGAGGCGGCGGAGAGGTAGGGTTTCGGGGCAAAAAAAAACGAAAAGGGCTGATCGGGGCTGCCAATGGGGGGTATTTATAGGCAATTGGAAGGGGAAGACGACAAGGGGAGAAGGAGGCGTGCGAGGTAGGTGTGCAGGTGGCCAGCCGGTGGCAGGTGGTGCAGGCTCTGCCATGGCAGGCTGGGTCGGGGAAAGGAAGGAAGAAAGGGAAAGAGAAGGGCACGCGGGAAAGGGTGAGAGGGACTCGGTCGGGGTTGAAAAGAGGAAGAAAACGACGGGAGAGGGGCAGGGGAGTACAGCCGGTACTGGGCTGGTGGCTGCCGGCGGGATTCGAGCTGCAGCGTCGAATTACAGGTCGGGGCGCATGTCGGGGGAGGAAGAAGACAGGCAGGGTGGACCGGTGGTCTAGGGGAAAAGAAAAGGGGAGGGGAACCGGCCGGTTCGACGGGGTTTATTTAATCCGCAAGTCAAACGCAGCGTTTCGACGTTATGGGGGACAAAGTGCCGCGTCGCGTTGCCCGTTTGGCAACGGCTATAAGGTCATAAATTGTGGCGCGGCGTTTTGGCGTCCTCAGGTTTAAAACGCGTCGTTGCGGCCATAGGCGTACGAGGGCCAGCGCACGGCGCTGGGCCGCAGGAAGGAGAAAGGAAAGAGAGGCGGGGTTTGGGCCGCGCAGGCCGGGCGCGCGAGGCGGGGGGGGGAAAGAAAGGAGGTTTGGGCTGACGGCTGGCCCAAACCGGGAAGGAAGAAGAAAAGAAAGAAAAATAAGGGAGGAAGAAAGGAAAAAAAGAAAATGGAAAAATGGAGAAATGGTAAAATGGTTGGGTTGGAGGTATTTGGGTATCTATTTATTTATCTAATTAATTTATATATATAATTTTAATAATAATTATTTTAATTATAATAATTAAATCCATTTTTAAATTAGTTAGGCTATTTTGGATAAATTTCATTAACCTCCATGCTAATTAGAGAAATACCCAAGTTTTCTTCCAATTAAATTCTTTATTATTTTCCTCTTAATATACCTTAATTAACTCTCTACATTTTACTAAATGAATTTATATAATTAATTTTCCTAATAATTCCTTATTTGGCCATAATTTCGGAAATTAGGATTTTGGGATATTACACCCTAGCTCCCACCTTAATTCTCCCTATCTTTTTCCTAGCATGCAAATTTTACCCTTTTCTTTCCTTTTTCGGGCGTCGCCGTCGTACACCGCCGCTGGTGCCGCCTATCCCCACCAGCCTATGGTTGAACCCTAGACCCTCTCAGCTATTTTCCTTATTTTTATAACCCTTAAATTATTTTATTCCAATTATTTGCATATAAATACTATTATTATTATTCTTAATATTTATATTTTTAATATGCATTATTATTATTATTAGTATTAATGTTTTTATTATTATTTATGTTGAGGGATGAAGCCGATTGTATTTTAATTCGATTTTATTATTATTCTTTTTATTATTTATATATTTACTATTATTAATATTAAAATGTTATAAGTATACTTATTATTAGTATTCCTACTTCGAATTTCCATTATTCTTATTCCATTATTATTATTACAAATATTTTAACATTAGTTTTGCTAATAATGTATTATTATTATTTTTATTATTATTATTATTATTTCATCACTATTATTATTACTAAATTTGGTTATTTAATTTACTAATATTATTATTAGTAGTATTATTTTAGTGAAAGGGATGAAGCCCTTATTTTACTATGTTTTTGAGTAATGTCCTTCTTATTATTATTGTTAATGTTTTTATTAACCTTATTTTTATTAATATTGATATTATTTTTGGTATTTTTGCTATTATTATTTTAATATTTTATCAAAGCCTAGTCTTATATTATGTTAGTTTTTAATAGTATTTTTGATAGGACGGAGTCTAATTTTAGCTTTTCCCTTATAATTGGTGAGACCAGTCAAAGCCGTAAAGAGGCATAGGAGTGTGCTCCAAGACCGGTGTCATTTTAGGTAAGGGTGTTACTAAGGTCATTGTGTGCTTATATGCGTTATATGCTTCACATGCTATATATCACATGTTTATCATTATTAATTACTTCGTATGTGGTATAACGTGGAGTTGAAGTATGTTTTCTATAGCATGTGTACTATATTTGATGAAATATTGTATATGCGATAATATGTGTTGTGACCCTGTAAGACATGCATGTGAGGATGTTGATATGGTTTGTGTGGGGGAAAAGGATGAAAAATGAGGATGGAGAAAGAAGTTGACCAAGAGATGTGAGTTGATCTAAGTATTTTAATGATTTATGAGTGGAAGAATAAAATGGGAAATGTAGGGTTTTGTGGGAGAGAATATAATTTATGATTTTATGCGGAGAATATAATATATGATCTTAATTGGGAGAATGTCAATTATGATGTTATATGGGAGAATCGAATTTATGATGTTAATTGGGAGAATCTAATTTATGATGTTATATGGGATAATCGAATTTATGGTTTGTTTGGGAGAATCTAATTTATGATGTTATTTGGGAGAATGTAATTTATGATATGATATGGGAGAATCTAATTTATGATTTGATTGGGAGAATCTAATTTATGATTTGATTGGGAGAATCTAATTTATGATTTGTTTGGGATAATCTAATTTATGATGTTATATGGGAGAATGTAATTTATGATATTATATGGAGAATCTAATTTATGATTTGATTGGGAGAATCTAATTTATGATTTGTTTAGGGGAATCCAATTTATAGTTTTTCTTGGGAGATTCTAAATTATGATTTTATGTGCGAAAATCTAACTTATGGTCTTGTATGGGAGAATCTAATTTGTGGTTATGAATGGGAGAATCTAACCAATTCTATTATATGGAAAAATCTTTGGGTTTTATATGGATGAATCTTTGGTTTTAAACGATTTGAATTTAGGGTTTAGTATGGATGAATCCTTTGTTTTATATAGTTTGAATTTAAGGCTTGGTAAGGATGAATCTTTGGTTGTGTATGATTGAATATAAGGTTCTGTATGGAGGAATCTAAGGTTTTAATTATATGGAAGAATCTAAGGTTGCATGGTTGAAATTAGGGTTCACGTGGGATTTTAGGGTTTGCATGAAAAAGTTTGAAGGTTTTCATGGGGAGGTTAATGTCTGCATGGGTATGAAATTTATTTGTGGAAAGTTGATTTGGGATGTAAGGAAGGTAATGTAAGTGTTGTTTGGGTGTTTAAACACTTTGAGTGAAAGATAGTAAGTAGAGCGTTATATGAGTACGTAGGAGACTAAGCTAGGGTTTGGAGTGGCTAATTGTGAATTGTCATGGTTAATTAAGGTTTCGAATGGATAATTATGGTTGTTATGGTTAAATAGGGTTATAGTGGTTAATTATGGTTTGTGGTGGTTGATTAGGGTTTGGTGTGGCTGCTTAGGGTTTTTGTTACATCATGTGTTTTTGGTGATTAAGGTGTAATTATAAGAATGGAATCGATGATTTGTGATGTGTGGAGTGTTAAAATGATTTGGATGATGTGAGGTGGAGTAAGAGGGGATGTAAAGGCCTAAATTAGGGTTTCGGGATAAAACCCTAGAGTGAGATGTGGAGTAGAATTGGAAGATAAGTGTAAAGGGAGTGATTCATGCATGTCTAGGGTTTGGTGGTAGCACATGTGTACTTGGTGAATAAAGTATGATGATGAATATGCAATTTATAAGTTATGATTCATGCATGTCCATGGTGAAAAATTTTGAATAAGATACTTAAGACATTAATCACGTAAAGTGGAAGATGTTGAGCTGGACCCAGACCGATCCACCGGCATAATAGTGGCAGGGAATATTTCCCTCGCGACCAATCCACCAGCTAAAATAGTAGCAGGGCATGTACCCTCGCGACCGATCCATCGGCTATAATAGTGGGGGATCCCGAGCTCAACAAAATCAAACCCTACAGTTGCTAAATCATGCGAAAGACAATAATTACTTATAGTGAAACACCGTACGAGAAAGGGGCCAGATCGATCCATCGGCATAAAATAGTGGTAGGGTTTGTTACCCTCGCGACCGATCCACCGGCTAAAATAGTGGCAGGGAATGTTTCCCTCGCGACCAATCCACCGGCTAAAATAGTGGGGTTCCCGTACTCGTATGGACTTGATAAAAAGTATGGTGTGAAATGAGTTCTAATCAAAGATTAATTCAAAAATTAATCTGGACTATAATTGGGCCTTTGTACTTTTACCTGAAGTGTTCATATGCCTTTATGTTGTTATGTTGGATTATGCCCTTTCATTATTCTACATGGATTATGTGCTTATGTGTTGGCCTTAGTGCTCGGTTACCTTACTCAGTACGTAGCGTACTGATCACCCTTTTCATGGGTGCTACTATGCCCTTCTAATTTGTGCAGGTAGACGAAACATTTGGTGGGGCTGGGTGTTGAGTATGTTTGGCTCGATGTTCAAGAGAGTTGTGGCTATATTTCAGTCTTTATGCGATTTTATTTCCTTCTATTATTTCTTTTATATTGGAGTTATCCTCTTTGATTTATTACCTTGTATTGAGTATTTATCCTCTTTGATTTCACACTCTGATTTCTATTTTATTATGGTTTATAAACATTTATGCGTACTCTGATTTTTAATGAATGATCTTTCGAGTTCTTTTATGAACTGTTGGTTCGAGTTTAATGTAAATCTTTTCTTAGCCTTAGCACTTGATACTGGAACGGTCGGAGAAAACCGGTCTGGTACTAAGTGTGGCGGTAACATCTCCAGAATTCACGGGTTTTAAATTGAGTATTTTAATTACTTTTGCTTTCAAAAAAACGTAGTGAATTTTGGGGTGTTACATATAACTTGGTAAATAAGATACTAATCACTTAAAATTGAAGATCATGGAGTAATATATAGGTCTAGATTATCTAATCCTTGATTAGCTACCAAGGGTTAGTCTACCACCATGCATTTATTTTACCTTTTGGGATGCCTTTAGATGAGATCCTAGTTAATCTTTGTACCTTATCTACTTTCGACACTAATGATGTTCTAGAGAGTATTAATACTAAAGGGTCTAGTCACCTTGATGGCTTATTTGTCATCAGTCTAATTTTATGTCCATTGGTGGTTATTTTGACTTTAGCCAAATTTATCTCTATTGGTGGTTATCTTAAATTCGGGAAAACTTTATGTCCTTTGGTTAATTGTGCAAATTCCATGGGGAATAATCCAACTCATTTCTCAAAAAGAAAAATAGACTATAAATAAATAACTTAATGGATTATGTAACATTGGAATATAGATTGATGAGTTCATATTTTGACACATTTTATACCCTTATAATCTTAGTTTTTGGTAGTTTATTTAACTAATATAGGGGAATAATTATTGTTTTATGCTTAAGTGGTAAAATTGCATAAATATTATTATTTGAGCTAAAATGATATAAATTAAGTAAATTTAGAATAAAATATTATTTATTAATAATTATTGAATTTTATTTTGCAGGTTTTGCTTTTAAAAAAAAGGTTTATTAAGATCTTTGGACCAATGGCCAAAGGCCGAAGGCCCAAAGGCCCAAAGGCCTAAAACAAAACGACGTCAAACATAGCGTTGTAGGAGAAAGAAGAGTCAGCCGCAAGGCTGACGTGGAGACACAAAATAGAAAAGAGAAGAAGGTCGCACAAACGTTAATAAATAGAGGAGGCCTATAGGAAAGAAAGACGGAGAGAGCCTTCGAAGGCTTGATGATAAAGGGGGACAGATCCGTTAGGCTCTGACAGAGGGCGACACAAACAGAGGGGGACAACGAGAAGGGAGAGCAGCAGGTAGAGCTGTAGGCCTATGGACGAAACAAAAGGAAATGCACGGACGGGTGCAGAGAGAGCAGAGGGCGCCAGAGCCTTCAGGGGATTGACGCTGGCGAGTACGAGCCACCAAGAAGTCGCACAGAAAAGACGACAGAAAGAGGGAGCAGTCGCACGAAAAAGCACGTGTTAGAAACCGCACAGAGGCCAAGCAGGCCATGACGTAGCAGTAGAGGAATCAAGGCAGCGCGGCCGCACAGGTCAAGGTCGAAGCCTCCGTCAGCCATGTCAGCGAAAAAGAAAAAAAAAATTGTTGCATAGAAAGCAAGGCACGAAAAGGAAGAGAGAATAAGAAGAAATTTTATACAGGTAGAATTTATTTCAGATAAAATTGATTTTTATCTGAATAAATTCTTGATCTTTTATTCAAAATTAATTTTGGTTATTTCTTTCTCTTATTTTTAATTTATATTTTAGATATATATTTCTGTGTAATTAATTCTTTAATTACGGTTGGCTCAATATTTATTGTTAGGGAATAAATTGAAACCCTAGACTATGGTTTGACTTATAATTTTATTTTCTTTGTTTCCTGAGATTGTTTCTTGACTCTATGTTAATTGCTGTTGTTTATATGTATGATTCTGTCAAGTATAGTTTATTTGGTGCCTGCCTTATTCTGGTTCCTCATAAGTGACAGTATGTAGGATTATTTACCTACTAGGTGGCCATCTAAATATACTAGAGTTTATATGTATAAATTGTTGCTAGGTTAGATAACAATTCACCTAATCGTTTTGTGATTCTAACCGAAGTGGTAAAACATTTCGATACGTGTGGGTCAAGGAAAGGAAATACAGCTAGACATGCATTTTGTACTAGTCTGGGTACTTAGATTAACAGCCTTCCACTTACACTTAATGCATTAAATCTAGTTAAATATAGGAGCCGGTTGTTGCTGCTATACTGCTAGTATTTAATAGGGTTAATATAGGCACAATGTCGTATTAATTAATTAAGGGAAGTAATATAAGGTGTATGGACCTATGTTTGGTGTAGAACTTGGTCGATTTCTTTCTCACGACTAAATATTGACTTAGAAATAAATATTATATTACGACCTAATCTAGTGGTGGATTTTTATTTCCCTAACATATTTCTCATATCTATGGGTTTCCCAATATTTTCATTATTTTTATTGTTATTAGTTTACTTTATTTTAGTTACTCCTTTTATTATTATTTTTATAACTCCGATTAGTATTTTTCTTATTTATTTATTCGGTGTTATTTAGTATTTTTTATTTTTAGTTTTAGTTTTATTTTCAAGCTAGTTAATTAGAGGTGAGCCCCCTCAATCCCCGGCCTAAAACGATACCCTTATTTACCAGTGCTACAATTGACAACAAGAGGGTTTAAATTGCGTGTCGGCTACGGTCACACCAATTTTTAGTGCCGTTGCCGGGGACTGGTAACTTCACTTTTATTTTGCTAGTATTTTTAGTGTTTTTGTATTTTTTTTCTTTTATTTTTATTTTAGATTTTCTTAGGATTTTTGGTGTGCTTTGTTTGACTCTTAAAATTTTTCTTTGGAGTGTTAGTATTTTCATGTGGTTATGAGAGGATCCTTGGGTTATGGACAACTTGGCATGAATCTTAATTCAAGAGTAAATGAGGTAAGTTTAAGCAAATGATAGACTTCACCAATTCTCCACTCTTGTTTTGCAGGTAGCTGAAGCTATTGGAGTTATGAATACAAGTGGAGTTGTCATACGCAAGGAAATCCATATGCTTACCATGAACAAGCTATGAGAGGAGGAGGATGAACACAATCCGATGCTCAGTCCTTCAATGTTTTTCAAGGACATGACCCCTATACAAGCACATACTATTCAGGAATGAGGCATCAACCCAACTTTAGATGGGAAATGAATGATCAGTATCAAGTGCCATATCAAGACCCTTACACGCGCGAATATAAAGCTTCAAAATATTATCAATATCCTCAATAAGAATCTTCTCCAGTTTCAGAGCCCTCAAGTTCAGAAAAAATGGATAAGCTTATTGAAGAACTGATAAATGGTCAAAACCAATTGGTAGAAAGCCAAAATCAAGTGATGCAAAGTCAGATTAGACAAAATGAAAGGGTGTCAGTGCTAGAGGAGAAAATGGGTTATATGGTCAACCTGATGAATCAATTACAAGCACAAGAAGAGCTCTCTAGTACTTCAATTCCAAATTCAAGTGAGAGTTATGAGGGTGATGATGCCATATCTGAATGTAAGGATGAGCTAGTTAAGGAGGTTCCCATGGAAAACATTGAAAAGCAAGATCAAGTGGAAGAAGAGCTTGTAAAAGTAGAAGAAGAATCTCATCAAAATGAGGATCAAGTGAACAAAGAGAAGTATATGGATGGCAAGAGTATCACTTTCACCTACCATATACCATTTTTGAACATTTATTCCCCACTTTTGCTTGGAAATGACCATGTAACACAAGGTAAGCCTTTGAACCACTTTTATTTTATTTATGCTAACCACACTCCTTGTTTTCCCTCTTTTAGCAGGTTATATGGATCCAAGAGTGAAGAGAGTAATCAAATCATCTTGGATACATTTAATAAGAAGCGTGATGCTCCGAAGGAGAGGTTATGTTGGAAGGATATGCTTAAAGATTTTGCGATGGGAAAATATTTTCTTCCATTGATAGAGAGATCAGCATATATGGACATTGGGCAAAACATTATCTCTTTACACACCTACTTAAATTCCATGTTAGGTAAGTTACATTCTTGCTGGGTCAAATCTTTCATTAAATCTAACATTTTATCTTTTTCTTCCTTGTAGGATAAAGATGATCATCACAAGGAAGGATTTGGTGAAGCAGATCTCAAGTGGACGTATCCACCTTGAACGAGAAAAACCGAGATCACGTCAGGCTGAAGAGATAAAAACAAGCGCTACTTGGGATGCAACCCAATGTCATAAGGGAGTTTTCTATCATTTAGTTATTTATTTATTTATTTATTTATTTTTCTCCATACTGTAAATTACATGTTACTTTAGTTGTTTGAACATTGAGGACAATGTGTGATTTAAGTGTGGGGGTGCGTGTGTTTTATGTACGTAAAAAAAATAGATTTTTTTAGACTGTTTAGTATTTTTAGAGTCGTAGAAGCCTTAACTAGTAAATGAGGAGTATATCTTTTAAATCTAAGAAAAAGATGATCATGAAATTGAGATAAAGCAAGTTGAGATTTTTTTTGTTAATTTCGATATAGGGAACACATATCTACATGTCTAAATGTGAATGGAGAAAGAACATGTATGATTTTCTAACCACCGACATGGCATGTTGAGATTCATCACATTCCTTCGTAAGCTTTTGAACCATATATACCTTCTTTTTCTGAACGAATTTACACAAAATAATCTACTATTTCTTGTATTCAAATTTTTTCTTTGTAAACCTCATATACGTTTAATTGCTTTGATCAAATTATTTGCCATAGATCTTGTAATGGACTATAGAGATTACTAGAACTTACTCTTGTACTAGTCAAAGCTTATAGTCAGAACATGCTCTGATTGAGAAAATGATAAAGGCAGCTTGGGATTTTTCCATCACATGACCAAATAGCTTAATCCTCATTTGTGTATACATGATGTACACCCCATAGAAACCCTTTTGATCCATACATGGATTATATATTTTTCTTCATTACCCACATTTAATAACCTTCGAGCCTTAACGTCCTTACCTTTGCTTAAAGCTAGTGGAAGGAAACCAAATCATTATGGATATAAAGAGTTATTGTGTATGTGTGTATGTGAAAGAAATATATGTATTTATGATAAGAAAGGGGATTGGTTATGTTTGGTGAGAAAAAAAAATTAAATCAAAAGAAAATTGAAAATTTTCAGAAAAAAAAAGGAAGAGAAAAGAAAAGAAAAAATGTTAGGATATAAGGAAGAGAGGGAGTTATGGAGATTATGTTGAGAAAGTTCTATTCATGTTCTATTTTGGTGTTAAGTTGGAGATATGTATCAATGATTGTTGATGTGGAGTTATGCTTACATTTCATCTAATTATTAGATTCCACTAGCTCTTTATCTTTTTAGCACCACACTTCTAAACTACTCCATACCCTTCTTTACCTTAAACCCCGTTAACCAATAAGTAAGTCCTATTTGATTCTTGAGATGAGCACCCTTTGATCTGATGGAGATTAGTCACAAGAGTTAAGCATATGGTTCGGTCCATTTGGCAATTATTTGATATCTTTCATGAGGTTTTATCCACAAAAATATAAACCTTCTTTGTTTATATATGTGAGTTGTTTGTTATCTTCATCATCTTATCTCACATATATGAGTGTTTCTATACATTTGTAGCTATGAATCTAAGAGGAAAAAAAATAGAGGGTATCTATAGTGAGGATGAATCTTGATGTGACTAAGGCATGGTAGATTTTCATCCATAATATTAATCTGTTCATACCTATCATGTTTATGTGTGAACCATATGTTGAAATTGATTCTTTAAATCTCCCAATGCTGAATCTTGATTGATTGCTAATGTTGACGTTTGAAAGTAAAAGATTCTGAGAAAAAAATGGTTAAGGGTATTAGGTGTAGTTAGATTTTTATTATTATTATTATTGTGTGTGATTTTGTGGGTATATCATATGCAAAACCCTCACAAGACCTTACTCGTCCTCGATGGGTGACTTAGGGGTTTAAAGGGCTTGTTGCACATGCTAAGTGTAATCGTCAGACCTACAAAAGTGGCTAGTTAATTTAATTTTATCTATTTAGAGTAATAACTTGCTTGAGGGCAAGCAAGAAGCTAAGTGTGGAGGTGTCATGATTTCATATTTTGAAACATTTTATAACCTTATAATCTTAGTTTTTGGTAGTTTATTTAACTAATATAGGGGAATAATTATTGTTTTATGCTTAAATGGTAAAATTGCATAAATATTATTATTTGAGCTAAAATGATATAAATTAAGTGAATTTAGAATAAAATATTATTTATTAATATTTATTGAATTTTATTTTGTAGGTTTTGTTTTTAAATAAAAAAAAGTTTATTAAGATCTTTGGACCAACGGCCAAAGGCCGAAGGCCCAAAGACCTGAAACAAAATGACGCCAAACGGAGCATTGCAAGAGAAAGAAGAGTCAGTCGCAGGGTTGACGTGGAGCGACGAAATAGAAAAGAGAAGATGATCGCACAAACGTTAATAAATAGAGGAGGCCTGTAGGAAAGAAAGACGGAGAGAGCCTTCGAAGGCTCGATGTTGAAGGGGGACAGAGCCGTTAGGCTCTAACAGAGGACGACACAGACAGAGGGGGACACCGAGAAGGGAGAGCAGCAGGTAGGGTCGTAGGCCTCCATACGAAACAAAAGGAAACACACGGACGGGTACAGAGAGAACAGAGGGTGCTAGAGCCTTCAAGGGCTCGACGCTGAGGAGTACGAGCCACCAGGAAGTCGCACGGAAAAGAACAGTAGAAAGAGGGAGCAATCGCACGAAAAAGCACGAGTCAGGAACCGCACAGAGGCCAAGCAGGCCCTGACGCAGCAGCACGGGAATCAAGGCAGCGCGGCCGCATAGGTCGAGGTCGAAGCCTCCGTCAGCCCAATCAGCGAAAAAGAAAAAAAAAAGAATTGCTGCGCAGAAAGTAAGGCACGAAAAGGAAGAAAGAATAAGAAGAAATTTTATACAGGTAGAATTTATTTCAGATAAAATTGATTTTTATCTGAATAAATTCTTGATCTTTTGTTCAAAATTTATTCCGGTTATTTTTTTCTCTTATTTTTAATTTATATTTTAGATATATATTTTTGTGTAATTAATTCTTTAATTATGGTTGGCTGAATATTTATTGTTAGGGAATAAATTGAAACCCTAGACTATGGTTTGACTTATAATTTTATTTTCTTTGTTTCGTGAGATTATTTCTTGACTCTATGTTAATTGATATCGTTTATATGTATGATTCTGTCAAGTATAGTTTATTTGGTGCCTGCCTTATTCTGGTTCCTCATAAGTGACAGTATGTAGGATTATTTACCTACTAGGTGGCCATCTAAATATACTAGAGTTTATATGTATAAATTGCAGCTAGGTTAGATAACAATTCACCTAATCGTTTTGTGATTCTAACCGAAGTGGTAAAACATTTCGATACGTGTGGGTCAAGGAAAGGAAATACAGCTAGACATGCATTTTGTACTAGTCTGGGTACTTAGATTAACAGCCTTCCACTTACACTTAATGCATTAAATATAGTTAAATATAGGATCCGCTTGTTGCTGCTATACTGCTAGTTTTTAATAGGGTTAATATAGGCACAATGTCGTATTAATTAATTAAGGGAAGTAATATAAGGTGTATGGACCTACGTTTAGTGTAGAACTTGGTCGATCTCTTTCTCATGACTAAATATTCACTTAGAAATAAATATTATATTATGACCTAATCTAGTGGTGGATTTTTATTTTCTTAACATATTTCTCATATCTGCGGGTTTCCCAATATTTTCATTATTTTTATTGTTATTAGTTTACTTTATTTTATTTACTCCTTTTATTATTATTTTTATAACTCCGATTAGTATTTTTCTTATTTATTTATTCGGTGTTATTTAGGATTTTTATTTTTAGTTTCAGTTTTATTTTCAAGCTAGTTAATTAGAGGTGAGCCCTCTCAATCCCCGGCCTAGAACGATACCCTTATTTATCAGTGCTACAATTGACAACAAAAGGGTTTAAATTGTGTGCCGGCTACAGTCATACCATAGATCTAATGGATGGTTAAAGTAAATGACCCTTAAATTCATTTAGTAAATGGTAATCTTGAGTTGTCACCTACATGATAATATGTTGTTATCCATGATGTCTAAATTTCTATAATAAGAATGATGATTTGTTAATTTTCTAAACTTAGCACAAACATGAAATCTTGGTGTATCTCTTGTTTATAGTTGAGTGTGGTTAGTGCTATAACGAGAATTCCATGGTTGTAGAGCATGTAAATTTATATATTACTAATTAATATGATAATGTGTACTAATATTATCTTTATGTATTTCCGTGTCGTTACATGTATAATAATTCCCATTGAGAAGGTAACTTGGCTTAATTAATATGTAGTAAACTAATGTGCCAATTTTTTCGGTCACCTACTTAATCCCATAAGCAAAGGACCCTATATGGGTTTTTTAGGGTGGTTGGAAGTTGGTCTACCATGTGTTTGGGATAGGGTAAAATGAGCATGGAAATATAGAGTTTTTATTTTTTTGGTCCTTAAGAGACTTAACTTTTATAATTTTACCTTATTTCGCAATTTTCCCTCTTATATATTATTGATTGTTTTTAAACTTGACATGATTTTGTTTAAAAACCCTAACTCTTATTACCTTGATGTTATTTATTGTTTTGCACTATATTCCTTGTGTTTTGTTTGGTTGGACACATATCCTTGTATCCACAATGAAATGGATGTTGGAAGTCTATCCTATGGTATGTGTAGTGGCAATACCCTATTTTTTCATAGGAGTATTTATGTATTTTCTTTATTAATGTTTTAAAAATAAAATATTTTAGTAGCATAAGATAAACAATACATCATACATCTCATATTGGATACAAGGTTGTGATACAAAACAAAACCAAACATCAAAAAAGATGATAAGTAAATAGTATAAAGGGATAGAACTAGTTTAGTTGCATATACAAAAGCATAAATGAGGACTTCAAGTCTCTCTAAAGGTGGAACAAATAGAGAGGGAAGGAGAAGGGGAGAGAGAGGGGGGAGAGAGAGAGGGAGAGAGAGAGAGAAAGAGAGAGAGAGAGAGAGAGAGATTCAAAATATGTATGGAGAAAATGATATAAAATTCAATCCTATGTTAGATAAACTAAATATGACCAATCACCCTATAAGATCCCACAACAAAGGTTGCTTAGCAATTGATTGTTCTTACCTACACAAGGTCATCTAGTTATGGGATTGAATGGGTTATTGAACAAATAGGTACATTTATGCACTATGTACTAAGCAAACCAAGTTACCCTAATATGTAATTTATGGCATTAGTAGATATGCATCACCACAAGTCAAATTCACACATTACAAGCAATATACATTCATATGTTTCTATTTAACATACTATAAATATGTAATAAAACAAACATTTATCCATGGACATTTTAACATTAGCTAAAAAAGTAGTTTACATGGAAGAGGTTCAAGAATAAGATACTACATTGCATCATATAGATGTTATGCTAGCCATACAATTTGAGGATCTATCATAGATCTCTTAAGCAATATAAGCATAACATGTATCATGCAAAGAATATAATCCCTTCGAAGGCATCACTAGGATTTTCTAGTTATTATCTTTAGCTTAGAGGTGATCGCATAAAAATATTTGTTTAAGAATTTTGAACAAGCAAGATAAGTCATCCACCATGAAACTAATTATTGTAGTACCGTAGGAAATGAAGTCCCTACCAAACATAATAGGAAACATATTCCTAACCAATAAGATAGAAAATGTAGTCCTTACCATCACAACACTAAGTATCCTAACTATTAAGTGTTGACACCCCCTAACTACACTTGTAGGTGTGACATACAATATGATAGGTATCAAAACAAACTAGGGCTCCCTTACCTATAGATGCATGCATAGAAGCATCATAAAATAAGCTACCTATTTATTAGCTATTTCAAGATTCGAAGAGACATATGCTTAAAAACTAATTCTCCCTTTAAGTGATCAATATTGTATTAGGAATATAACTTACATTATAGCTCAATCCACATCATATTTGTCAATTTCCAATATAAGAAGGTTCCATATTTTCCAATTATGCACCATTTTATAATATTCAAGGTAATATCCTGGCCACCTAACTAGTCATTCCAAATCCTCACTTAATCCATTTATGCATCATTTAGTCCTAATTAAAAGTTTAGGTCAAAACCTATGACTAGTTTGGGACCGCAACAAATCATACATAATACTATTCACCTAGAAAAATCACCTGACTAGTTTTAGGACTAACCAATGGACTAGTTAAACTAGTAGACTTGTTACCTACAAAAACCAAAGCTGGATCGAACTAGCTAACGAATAAACTAGTCGATCGGTTTTTGCTAACAACTTAATCAATTGCCTGCAACACTAAACACATAGAATTCTAGAACCAATTGATGGTCACATGACCCAATTGATTAGTGGTAAATCAATCAACTTGTATCCACCCAAACTAGTTGCTTGGTTCCTGAGGAACATATCTCCCACAAATAGTTTAAATCTAATTTATGCATTTCTAATTCATTTTAACAAACCATATCATGCATACAATCATTTTACCACTTTAGATCTTAGATCTATCATGTCATACACCTAGTGATGCCTAGACTCACACAACACATCAATAATCACGCTTCAACATATTCAATTCAACTTACAGGTAAAGGTTCTGCATCATGCTTCACTATTTGCATAATAGCTTAGCCTTTGTGAAAATCATACTAGAAACTTTCTACATGCTCATATATAATTTAGGACATAAAATTATAGAGATAAATCATGCATAATAAGTCATATTTCCATGATCAACTACTCATACTTGCACACTCTCATCCATACATGCTAAATACCATATTCCTTTGACACTGATCATGATATCACTAAAATACACCCATTTTTATTCCATCCATTACATATATAGCAAGAATGATTTACCTCAAACTTTTGCAAATCACATAAAAGAGAAAAGAATGGCATTCATTTAATTAGAAAGTCCAAAATCCAAACACTTTGAATACCTTAAGGAAAACAAAGCAAAAAGTTGGAAGAACTACTTAGATATTAAACAAATTGAAAGTGGTTTAAGAATTAAAAGAAGAAAACACCACATTTTCTACCAAGTCAAAAAAAAAGGAAAGATCAAATCCTCAACCTTTCATAAATCAAACCCTTTCTCATTTGAAGGGAAATAAGAAGAACTAAAGGAAGGACTAGAGATGGAGAAAATACTATAAGATTTAAGAAAAAAGGGAGAGAATAATCAGTGATGGAGAAAAGAGGTGAGTTAAATAAGTTTCAACACTTTAGAGAAGAGAAAGGAATAATAGATGGAATGAGGCTAGTGATTTCGAGATAATAGGTGCTTAAGGGGTTGATTACCATGAAATACCTACCTCAAAACCTTATAATAATTATTGTAGGTATGATTAGAGAAGAAAATAGAAATAAAACTTATTTGACTAAGAAATGGTGAATACATGACATGCCTTGATGCCCAAGGTTGGTTTTCTCACAAACAAATGAGGAAAATAGACAAAAAGGATGCTAATGCAGGCTCTAAACTTTTAAAAAAATATATTCAACTAAATCATATGGATAATCATATATCCATAGAAGATAGGTAATAGGAAAAAGAAGACAAATAAATAATGAGACCAACTTATAATTTTTGGTGATTCTATCCCCAAACCTAATTTAGCTCAAGTAACATTCTTATTAAAGGTGAATAAAATCTTTAAAATGATTTTCAAACACACCAAATATCATTACCATGTTACAAAATAAATTTGAAGAGATATGAACAGAACCTAAGCATGAAATCACTCATGTTGAATAGACCGGCTAATTGGTTTCTATGAGTTAACTAGTCCCTCATAACCAATTAACTAGGTCTTCTAAACCAAGAACCTTAAGAGCCAAAGAACCAGTTAATTTGTATTGGCAAAACTAGTCACTTGATTTTTAAATAAAGTAAACCTCTTTTCAAATCCCTTTTTCTTAAAAAAAAAATAAAACCATAATACAACCCCAAATCATAATTAGACATGCCTAAATCATGAACAACCACTCAATTTAACACACATCAAAACGGTTTAAAAGTGGGCTATTACACTTCCTCTATTTTTCTCATTCATTTTAACCTTAGCCTTGAACACTTTTTCTCCTTTATCTCTTTCCCTTGGTTTATTTTATTAAGTGTTTAGATTTCCTTATTTTTCTTCCCTTTTATTCCTATAGATAACAAAAACTCTTTCCTCTTGTTTTTCCTTTCAATTTCTCAACTAATTATCTATTTCTTCTTCTAATATGTTCTTTAATCGATTCTTGTTTTCCCTTAATCCAAGGAGGATTAAATTTTAATAAATGTTGGTGATCCTAGTTTTCTCCTCCTAGTAACCTTGTTCTTAAGAGGAGGTTGCATTGTTATTCTTTCATTCTTCTTCTATTTTTTATTTTAATTCAATTTTAAATGAGTCTTATACTATTTTTTATTCTTGATTTTCTTAAGATAATAAAGAGTCTTGGTATAATCTATCAATTTAGGATTATTATTATTTTTTGCAAGAAGATAACTACTTCATGTTAAGGCAATCTTATCTTTAATATGTCTAAGTTCTTGTGGTATATTTTATGATTTTATAATTTTTGTGTCCTCCATGTTAAGAATGTGTTATTTTAATTTGTGATCCTTATCATAAGTTGTGTATTTTATAAAACCACTCAACTAGTTTTACAGGATGAGTGAACTAGTCCCTACGGGTAATTATGTGATATTTTACGATTATGAACTTATTGTATTAACTTAGCCTTCGACCTTTAATTTATGATTTTACCCTTAAATTGAATCTAAGAAAAGATTAAAAATGGTAACTTATGTGGTTATGGTTTGAAGCTTTGATTAATGAGTTTGGTGTTATCTCATAATCACCCAAATTGGTGGCTTGGATGCCTGGGTTTGTATTTGGTGTTATTGTAACATCTTGGATTTTAGGAATTAAAAATTTTATTTTAAAGAGTTAATTGTGGAAACTAAAATAATAAAAATGAAGGGTGTTACTACCACACTTGGTACAAGTCCGGTTTCCTCTACTACTCTCATACCAAGTGCTAAGGCTAAAATCATTATTCTACTTAAATTAATAACATAATTACAAGAAACTGAATAGAGGATACAATAGATAAGTAGTGTGCTAATTAAAAGCAACAATATTGATTACAAAACTCAAAAGAAAGAAAGATAGGAGGACACAAGCATCCAAATACAACTAAAATCAAATATACCAAAAGACACCAGATAACCCTAGGCTTTCAAATAGAACAACCAGCTTTTGACTGAAATCATATGACTAAAATCGTAAGCCAGCCTGCAAAGACCACTACTTATTAAATAGGTAAGGGGCTACAAAAGGAACACTTTAGTACAAGGGTATCAAGCAATCCTTTATATTAAACCAAAATAAAAACCTAGCATGGAACAAGTACAAGGCATCATAATAATACATGGTATAAAACATTAAAATGTACATGTATCAATTGGAATATGATAATCATTCATATAACCACATACCAACAAGGCTATATACTATTCATACTTATTTATTTGGAACAAACTAAAACTTATCAATGGAACATCCAATAGAGATCTTTGAAGTATAATTAGAAACAACATTAACCTAAAACCAATACAACAACAACATATCACATACCTCATCATCAATACTAATAAATCTCATAATACAAGTAGGCTCACAAGCACATATCAATAATAACTTATCGCATCACAGGAAGGCACGAAGGCAGCTACCAAAACATAGGTAGGTACAAAGACTTCTACTAAAACATAGATAAGTAAAAAGGTTGCTACCTGACCACAAGTAGGCATAAGGGCCAGTACCAAATCATAGGTAGGATAAAAAGCTGCTATTGAACCACAGGTAAAAACAAAGGCTGCTATTGAACCATAAGTAGCCACAAAGGCTTCTACCAGCCAATCTAATAATCTAATCATCATATAACTCATCAATCAATTCCATTGTTATTCACTCAAGGGGAGATTAATCAACCAGGAGACACTAAAGTACTCTAGTCATACTGGCGCACTAAGGTAACACAATATTGTACCGACTATCAACCCAAGAATGAAAAGGCACCCTAGTCTCACTAATACACAAATATAACACGGTATCCTACCGATAAATACACTTAAACTATAAGTGTGCATACCCCTATTAGTCTGCAAAACTAAATAGAGTAAGATATAGGGCTTGGCTTGGGTACTAAGGCACACCAGTAAAAATATAGAATCAACCATGGACTATACCATGTCTTTAGGGTAGTGAATCCTAAAGAGCCACCATTCCAAATCTCAAGGTCTTTCACATTAGGTATTAGTACTTTATTTAAGTGACCACAAAATCACATACAAATCACATAGATTTAATTTACATGATTAACCATTTTACTAACTTTGAATTATTATGAGACAACCATGATCAAGATCATTACCAAGGTCAATCATAATAATATACCCAGGCCATCTTACACTTAATTGTTCACTTTTGGGTGTATTAGGCCAAAAATGACCAAAATACACCTAAGGTTAAAATTACCACATTAACATCCTCTTTAATTACTAAATCTATTTCATTTATTAAATTTTCATGAAAATGCCAAAACATATTAAATAAATTAATTTATCATGCTGGTAAATTATCAAGTAAGTTAAATGACTATTTTTTCCTCATTTAAGATTTTGTATATAAAACCGTGACATACATATCTAAAACATCCATGACTAGATAAACTATACTATATAACATATAATATTCATTAGACATGATTATCATGATAAATATCTTAACACATCAAAAATAACCAAATAATCCCTAAGGAACACATTCATAATTATTATTTCATAAATATATCTAAGCATACTCATCCTATCATTTTTTACGTACATGTCATATATTATTGTAAAAATCATTTTTTCCATACATTTGTACCCAAAACATTTTACATATGAAAACATGCACTTTTTACTAATTTTCAAGATATAATAGATAACATATAATTATAACTTAATGAATCATGCTTAACAAATTTTAGATACAAAAATCATAATGTACTATCATAAAAAAAAATTACCAATTTAGTTGGGTTTAAAAGTTACCTAAATTCCAAAAAAAAAATGCAAAATAACTATATCCTACTAAATACTATAAGATCCTACTAATCAACTTTTGTATCTAAAAATAATACCAAAATTACCATATTAATATGTAACAAATAAAATAATAATTATAATAATAAAATATTTATTTTCTAAAATTATTAAAATATGCTTAAATTTAAAAATTAGGTAACAATAATTTTAAGAAGAAAAATTCTCACTCGGCACATACAACGTTAGCCATGCACAAAGGGATGGGGGTCGTAAGGCTATAAGTGGTGTAGGTGAGGGTTGGGGTGGAGATGGTGATGGCTAGGTGGTTTTAGTCGATGGTCGATGGGGTGATGTAGTAGCTGATGGTGGAAGGTTGTCATGGAGGGGTGATAGTGGTGGCATTAGGGGACAACAATGTAGCATAGAGAGGAGAGATACGAAGGTTGGGTGGCAGGGAGGTGGCTGCAAGGAGTTGATGGTGTAGGTGTCTAGGAGATGCAAGAAGGGAGGATTTACAATATAAGGTGATAGAGGTTGTGGTTGGTTGTAGTGATTTTGGGTGAGGGTGGGTGGTTAGCTTTGGAGGGAGATATTAAAGGCTGGGGTTGCAATGGAAAAAACTAATGCATAAGGGGATTCTATAGTAAAAGGTACGAAATGGATAGGGAAAGGATAGGATAAAATTAACAAAGGGAAGCAAAGAAGAAAAATAAGGGCAAATGAGGAAAAATAAGAAGAAGAAGAAGAAGAAGAAGAAGAAAATGAGGAGGAAGAGGAGGCCATCAGCTACTAGATTTGTTGGGCAATGATAGAGGTTGTGGTGGTGTAGGGTGGCGACCCTCGGGTAGACAAAAACTAGTGTAGGGAGGTGGAGGGTGGTGGACGGCGATGATGGTGCAAGGGTGAAGCATGGGAGTTGGTGATGGTGTACGAAGATGTCAAGGGAGAGAGTGCAAGGGGTTAGACAATCAAGAGAGTCTTGTTGTGATGGTGTAGATGGTGTAGAGGGGAGCACAACAAGGCTAATAAATGGTTGGGAATGGATCAAGGTGGCGAGGCATGTAGGGATGGATGGTGGAGGTGCATGCACAAGCTGGAGAGGAAGAAGGTTGGGAAAAGGTTGGGTGACAGGGAAACCAAATAGGGTGGGAAATTTATGAGGTTTGTTTGGTGGTGATCGTGAAACCAACATAGCCATGAGAAGGAAGTGGGGGCTGGCTATGAGGGTTGTGTTTAGTTGGTGAGCAAAACCAAACTACTAAGAAAAGAGTAGGTTGTCTATGATAAAGAAAAGAGAGGGGAAGGGTAATGTTTTGTAGTGGGGAGAGGCTCACAAAAATAAAGAGGGAGAGAGAGGAGTGTATGTGCTTGGTTAAGGAGGTGTGGATATGTGTGAGTGTGTGTGTGCATGCGCACACATGCATATAGGGTGAGTTATTTGGTGAGGAAGGTGATGGAGCATAGTTAGCAGATAAAGGTAAGGTGATATAGATGAGAGAGAGGGATGGTTTGTGATGCATAATTGCTAAACAAATTGGGTCATGCGAAGTGTTCATGATGGAAATTGGGATGAATTCCAACAAAAGAGAAAAATAGAATATAGAAGGGGATGAAAGAATGATTTAATATTTAATTAACCCTTGACATCAAATGCATACAATCACCATTTAAGGTATTAACACTTAAGATAAAGAATGTAATATTTTACACTAACCTTTATTAGGGGGTTTCAAAACCTACTGAATACCGAAGGGGTTTGTGCCCATTTCATTTAGCTCTTGACTCATATAATAGTGTAATAGGCTAAGAAAAAATTAAAAACACACAAATGACCATTAGGTAACCATATGGGTACAAACTTAACCAAACATGACTCTAATATATATAAGCTTACTATAGTAGGGAAGAAACTAACCCAAACTCATCAGCTTAAGTGCTAATTTTTCAACCATTATGGCCCTTCCCCATGCATAATATCTGGTACCATTAGCTTACAAACTAACATTAGGAATTTGGAAATATAAATTATAAGATGGGATATTCTAGTACACTACTTTAGCTTATGCTTAACCAAATGGAGAAAAATAATCCTTCAACATTCCCCTTTGATTCCTTAATTTATGTTAATTAAGGTCTTGAAATAATAAAATTTAGGTCTCAAATCTTCATACACAAAATCAAACCTGCAAGCTCTTTTTTCTTCTTGATTTTCTAATTTTGAGAGCAAAATAAGTCTGCTACATCCTAGTGTGTTTTTTTGTTTCACATGGCAGATTCCAAGCTATATTTGAGCCATAATTAACCCCAAAAAAAATATCATGATTTGATGGATTTTATTTGGTGTTAAATGGCTTGCATGACTTCTAATAATCTAGCTCATATATTAATCCAAGTAAGGAGAGTTTTGAATTCTCCTAACTTCAAAAGATTAAGGAATAGATTATTATTATCATGTGTGGGGATACTCTTGCATCATCCCCTCCTTCTTGAGGAGGAACTTCTTTATCTTCATAAGGCTCATCATGCAAATAGGGAAGTAAATCTCCCACATTAAATGTGCCTGATATATCCTCTAGTTCTAGTGGAAGCTCTAGGTTATATGTGTTGTTACCAATCTTTTCAAGCACTTTATGATGCATGGTGGATACAAATTGGGTCAAACTTAGGTGATAAAATGGTGGTTGCCAAAGGACCTTTGAAAATGGAGATTGAAGATGGAAGATGAAGTGAAGAATATTTGAACTAAGTAACCCTTCGTTTATTCACTTGAATCTACTACCTAAGCAATGCAACACTTAAGATAAAAGACATAAGAATTTTGGGATATAAATCAACTAAGGTATGCACTAAGAATGGAGTTATTTTCACTCAACAATGGGTTGAATAAAACTTACCAAAAACCCTCTCTTTCAACCCATACTTTCCTTCAAATAGTGTTACAAATATCTAGTTAAAAGGTAACCACCCTAATTAGATTTATGGGCTGGTTAGAAATAAAAATATCTATTTACTCATTAGGTAACTACCTTAGTTTATCTATAACCAAACTTTGTTTAGTTTTCCCAACCATTTGTGTCATGCTTCCTACCTCTATCTAGCACTATGCTTGGCTGATTTGGTTAAGTGTAAGCAAGTTCCTTTAAGTACATGCTATTACATGATAAAAACTAAATAAAATGCTAACACCTAAATCCAACTTGTGAGAGGCTTCTATAAGTATAAAAGGTGAGTATTTCTAAACTCAAGAAGTTGACATAATTATGCAATTGGAAGCCACGAACTTCTTCCCTCCTTTTTATCTTGTAAGCTATTGAACAATGACCCCTGGTGTGTTTACAAACTAGAAAAGGTGGTAAGAAGGGATGGGATCTATGATCTACAAGAGAGTCCTAAAAAGTAAAAATTTGGGGGGGAAGTGAAGGTGACTAGAAAGTGGCTACAAGTGTGTAGGATTAGGGAAGGAAAAGTAGCTAGAAAGTGGCTGCAATGGCTTCATAAATGGACTTTAAAAATAGGGTGGCTAAAGTAAGTTTGCAGGGCTTGTGCATGGCTCCTTTTTTACATGAAAATTCAAGGGGACTTTGGTGTGTTTGGTTTCTTATAAATAAATAAATAAAAAGTTTGGGAAGGTAACTCGATGAGGAGGTAATTTAGTTTAATCCCTTCTAACTTTGAAGAATTTTTAGGTCTTCTCATTTGGGAAGGAGAATGGTTAATATCAGATTTGATGAAGGAGATGATCTTGCATCACTTTGAATGGTCCATCACTCCTTGGCATTAGTTTGTTCTTCATTCTAGAAAGGAGTATCTTCTTTTCTAAGGTGAAGTTAAATTGGATCTATTGTCTCAAACACTTGTTCTTTTTGGTGCTTGTTGGGTTTCTTATTATTCATCTCATTAAGTCTCTTAATTTTGGACCTTACTTGCTCATGTAACTTCCTGAATCCTTTAACTTGGTCTTTTGCTTCAAAACTAACTTGTGCTTCAATGGGGAGAGGAATGAGATCAATGGAAGTGGTAGGATTCTTTCTACAAACCACTTCAAAAGGAGAACAACCAGTTGCATAAGTAGGAGATTGGTTGTAACAAAACTCCATGTGACAAAGTTCGGTGTCCCAATCCCTTAAGGATTTATGAACCAAACTCCTCAAAAGTATAGTGATGGTACGATTAGTAACTTCTATTTGATCATTTTTTTGTAGATAACCTCAAAATAACCTTGTATTAATCTTTAAAGAAGTTTGCAAAATCTTCATCATTCTTGTAGAGTTTCTTTAAGCATCCAAATCCTAATACTCTTACTTCTAGTAATGACAACATACAATACCTTCTAAAGAAGGCATATGCTATAACATTAGTTTTTCCACTCATATGGCAATCTACAAATGAAAAGGATTGTAAAAACTCAACCTATCTAGCATGCCTAAGGTTAAGCTTATGTTTCCCATTTATGCGTTTCAAGGACTCATGATCAGTATGCATTACAATTCATGATGGTCAAAGGTAATGAGATCAATGGTCTATAGCCCTGACAATAGTATAGAATTATTTGTCATAGGTGTTATAATTAGATCTTGAGCAATTGCCCTTTTCACTAAAGAAGGATATTGGTTTCCCTTGTTGTAGTAAAACTACTCCCACTGCCTACTCTACTTGCATCACACTCAACTTTGAACACCTTGTCAAAGTTAGGCAATCTTAATATCGAGGCTTCACTCAAATTACCTTTGAAAACCTTAAATACTTCTTACGAGGACTTAGCCCATTTCAGTTCTCCTTTTTTTGAGGCATTCTATGATGGGTGCTAGAAGAGTAATAAATCCTTGTATGAACTGCTTATAGAATGAGGCAAACCTATAAAAGGATCTAACTTTAGTGTCTGATATGGGTGCAGACCATGTTCTTATTAGCTCCACCCTTGACTCATCTATGGAAATGCCATCTACAGATTGAAGAAACCCTAGAAATGTGACTTTTGATACAACGAAGTCACATTTTTCTAGTTTATAGTACTATCTATTGCTCCTAAGGGCTAAGAATAGAAGCTTCAAGTGTCTTACATGATCATCACTACTAAAGGAGTATACAAGAATATCATCAAAGTACACAACTACAAACTTAGAAATGAAGGATCTAAGAACTTCATCCATGAGCCTCGTGAAGGTGCTTGGTGTGTTGCACCATCCAAATGGCATGAGCATCCCCTCATATAAGACTCCTTTAGTCTTGAAAGTAGTTTTCAATCCATCTCCTTCCTTTAATCTAATTTTAATCTTAGGAAATAAACTTTCTCCATGTAAGTAATCTAAAATGTCATCAATCCTAAGTATGGGATACCTCTGCTTGATAGTAATGTTGTTGCTAGCTCTACTATCAACTCACATTATTATTGAACCATCCTTATTTGGTACCAAAAGGGTTAGTACTACACATAGACTAAGTGATTCCCTAATGAAACCCTTTTGTAACAACTTTTCAACTTGTATTTGCAACTCAATGGCCTCTTTATGATTACATCTATAGGTCAGCTTATAAAGGATTGTAGCATCAGGAATAAAATTAATTTGGTGCTCTATGCCTCTTATGGGAGGAAACTAACTAGGTAGCTCAATTAGGAAAAAAAATCCTAAAACTCACCTAGTAAGGTCTTGACCCTTGGGTCAAGTGGACTACTATTCTCATTATTTTTCAAGCACCAATAAGAAATACATGATTTTTCTATTACCTATGGCTTTCTCTAATCCCTTACAATCTATGAACATAGCCTTCTTACAATTTCAATCCTCCTTAACAAGTGAGAATCGAATGATAAGGGGTTTAAGTAGAATATTTGTGTTGGTATATTTCAAGCTATATGTATTCTTTCTCCCATCATGGTTGATATGCCTATCATATTGTTAGGCCCTACCTAGTAACAAATAGTATACATCCATAAGAACTACATCACAAATAACCCTATCTTGATAAGTTTTTCCTATGGAAAATGGAACAACAACTTGCTTCATGATTTCAACCATAGAATCTTATATGGCCTATCATGTGTAGTAGTGGGCAATTAAGCTTCTCTATAAGAGTACGAGAAGCCAAATTTGAACAACTAACTCTATCAAAAATAAGGGAACATATTTTACCTAGTGTTGTACACTTAATATGAAATATATTTTCCCTTTGGGACTCCTCATGTAAGAACTCCTTTGCATGTAAAACCCTCCTCACCGTCAAGTCCTCTCTAACATCTAGTAGGGACTCCCCAACTTTGGCCTCCCCCTCCAATTACACCTCCTCTAGGTCAAGTAAAGTCATCGCCCATTTTTTTTGGACATTTGTCTTGATATTTCCCACTTCTTTGACACTTAAAGCACCTCACTCCCTTATTTCTAATAGTCTCACCCACTTCTTGCCTTCCTTTACCCTTAAAATCAAATGTCTTAGGTGTAGGAAGTGGCTTAGGTGACTCCTTTTGTGTGCCTTGGTTCAAATTTTCTACCCCAAATTTTAATCCCCTTTTTTATTTTTGTATGCTTCTCTACTTTAATGGCTAGATGAGATAATTCATCTAGGGTGTAATATTTGTAAAGATCCACCTTCCTATCAATGTCACATCTTAAACCTCCTAAGAATCGTAGCATTGTGTACTCCTCTACTTCCTCTAAGCCAAGTCTTATAATGAGCTTTTCAAACTCCCTAATATAATCATATACACTCATAGACCCTTATATTAAAGAAGACATTTTATTGTAAAGGTCTTGCATACAAGAAGATGGTAAGAACCTCTCCCTCATCAAATTCTTCATTTTTATTGAAATTCTTACCTTGGAATTTCATTTCCGTCCCCTCTTATGCATTAAGTTCTGCCACCACAAGGAAGAATTCCCTTTTAACTTAAGTATTGCAACCTTGAGAGACTTCTCATCATCATAGGATTTAGCCTCAAGCATCCTATTACACCTCAACTCCCATTCTAACAAGTCTTTAGAATTATGTGACCTGTCAAACTCTGGAATTTCTATTTTGATATCATAAGATTATTCTTTTCTAACATGCC
Source organism: Tamarix chinensis (assembly GCA_030549775.1). Classification (NCBI taxonomy): domain Eukaryota; kingdom Viridiplantae; phylum Streptophyta; class Magnoliopsida; order Caryophyllales; family Tamaricaceae; genus Tamarix; species Tamarix chinensis. The sequence continues at coordinate 38,458,626 of CM060173.1, read as the reverse complement.
TCATTCTTCCTTGAAGCCTAGGGAAATCACTAGAAGAAGAGCTAAAATCACTAGCTTCTTCCTCTAGGTTTGGCTCTTCCCTCTCTTCATGGGGTGATGGATTTCTTCATAGTAATGGAATGCTAGAATTTGGTGTAAGAGACTCCAAAATGCCGAATTATAATAGCCTGTTTTTAGAAATGTTAATTATAAATTAATAATCGTGTGATTAGTTATAATTATTATTTTAGATTTTAGTATTAAATTGTTATTATTATTCGTATTATGACAACGACTTATATATAAAATAAGTAGGTTAAAAAGTTGATAGAACTCAAACTATTACTTATAATCCTAGTTTATATCTATAAATCTTATCCTAATTATTTTATTAATAACTGCGACTCGTAATGGGAAATAAATTTGTAAAATTTATTCCCAACTATTTTATCTTTTTTTGGTATATTAAACTTATCCTAGATCAGATTATTTTTTCTTTGAATTATTTTTCTACTCGTTACCCTAATCTACCTGACCTAAACCTAAAATAAAAATAAAAATATTTTTACTCTACCATTTTACCCTCAGATATTACCCGGTGCTTGCCCCAATTCCCTCCCCCAATAAGTCTCCCTGTCTCCCTCATTTTATTGCTTCACTCAACCCAACTTTCTAGATTTTATACCTATACACGCTACACTACATTATATACATACATGCATGCAACACCCAAACAACCCCCTTATAGCTTTCCGCACACCCTTTCCCAAGCCCCAACCAAACAAACCTATCCCCATGCACCTAACCCTTTCCCCTCTCTATTTTTCTCGACCTCCCTAGCCCCCAGAACCAGCAACCTTCGAGCCACACCACACGTATGCACACATTCTTAAACAATCAGCCCCTTTCCCCTTCTTTCTACCTCCCTATCGCCCAATAGCCCACCTCAGTCTGTGCAACCAATAACCCAGCTCCCCAACCATCCTAGCAGCCCATACTTTACCCCTCATTGCCTTCCTCATCCAACTATAGCTCCCCTCCTCTACCCCATCTGTCATCATCGCCTAAGCCCTCTTCTTCCTGCACACTCCCTAACCCTAGCCTCACCATCTCACTGCATCATCACACATCACCACCACCGCAGCCTCTACACCATCACCCTCGACCCAACAACACCTAGTAGCCACCTTATCCTACAAAACACTATCGACCACCATCCTTCCAACAACTCCCCTTCGAACCATCATCTAGCTCCAACCCCTCCACCATCTACCTCCTTGCCCTTGTCCAACCAACAGCCTCCACCATCAGATGAGCCTTAGCAACTAAACTAACCCCAACCCTATCTATAGCCTCCCTTTCTTCCCCTATAGAACCACCTCCACCCTTCCCATCACCTAGCCCTACCATCACCACCAGTCTCCACCTTATTGGCTGCCACCCTCTCCTTTCCTTACCTCACCCAGCTAGTCCCCCTTTTTCTTTTATGCATGACTTATGCTGCATGTAGCATGAGTTGTGTTGTATTTTACAGAAATTTTGGTATCTATATTAAATGTCAAGGTATTTTAGTAATTTTAGAAAAATAAATATTTTATATTATAATTATTATTTTATCTGGTAGATATTTTTTTTGGTAAGAATGTAATATTATTACCAAAAAGGAAAGTAAATCCATGATTCAACAATACATCCAAACCTCAAAACATCTATACATCAATTCCCCCATTTATCAATCATGGTAAGGTATTTTTGGGCATTTGTGGTTTTGATAGTTCTAAAGCAAACAAAAAGCTCTGTTATCATATTTCTAATGGCTCTCATTGGGAGGGGTTGCTTGAGCTGGAAGATTACAGTGTTACGGCTGGACCACATTTGGTATATAGTGGCTGTAAAAGAGGCCCTCCAGATTTGTCCTTTACCTTTACTGGTGATGTTAATCATCCAAGAAAGGCAGCTATGCCAAGTAGTGAACCTGTGAGGCAACATAAGCCAATTAAGGGTTGATCTCCAAATAATGTGTGCACAGGGACAGTAAATAAGGAGATGGTCGATGTCCTCATCATCTTGGAGGTAGCTTGAGCAATGTTTATCATTTAGGATATTCCATTTCTTCAGCTGGGTTTTGATAGTCAGTCTTTCATGGCATGCCATCCATGTTCCAAGCTTATGCTTGGGTAAACCAGGGTGATTCCAAACCAGGTCTGCCCATGGAACAGGGGCCATGACTTCTGATTTTATAATAAAAGCTACTTATAGTGAAATTACCTAGAGAGCCACAAGTGCTAAAAAATGTAGCTCTATGCTTCTCCATGTTTAGGATTTGCTTTAGAGTCTAGGAGGTGTCTTGTGGAGGTTTGATCTGCCATATTGAGCCTTCTCTGATATATTTCTCATGAACCCATTTAACCCACAAGCTTTCTTTGAGTTCAATGAGTTTCCAGAAGTTTTTTGCAATGCAAGCCAGGTTCCAGGTCTCCAATCTTTTAATATTGAGTCCCCCTTCCTATTTGGGTAGGCATATTTTGGACCATGCAATGGGTGCTTTTCTTTTTGAAGAGTCCATGTTTAACTAGAAAAATCTTCTGTAGAGAGTTTCAATATGTTGAATGACATTTTTGGGGAGAAGAAAGACTTGCATCCAGTAGTTGGTTATACCAAAGATTACTGATTGTAGAAGCTACAGCCGACCAGCATAACTTAGAAGATTATTTGTCCAGGAATGCAGTTGTGTTGTGATCCTATCAATGAGAGGCTGGTAGAAGGAGATGGATAAAGTTGTGGAGCTTAGAGGAACACCTAGATATTTGAATGAAAAGGCACCTTCTTTAAAACCAAGCTGGGACATGATGGATAATTTTCTTAAAGCATCAAGACCTCCAAAAAAGACTTCACTTTTGTGAGGATTGACCACCAATCCTGAAGTTTTTTCAAAAGAGTCCGGAACAGATGCAAGGCAATGGGCAGAGGCTTTATTTCCTTTACAAAATAAGAGGAGATCATCAGCAAAGCAGAGGCTAATGATTTTTGATTTCTTGTGGTCCGGATGTGGTTTGAAGTCTTTACAGTCCCAAAGGGTATGAAGCATCCTAGTAAGGTACTCCATAGCAATAACAAAAATGTATGGGGACATTGGATCTCCTTGTCTAATTCCTCTTTTTCCCTAGAAAGGATTGCATAAAAAGCCTTGAATAGACATTGAATATCTAACAGTTGTAATGCATTGTATGATGAGATGCACAATGTGAGAAGGAAGTTCAGGGCTAACAGGATTGCTTGAATAAAGGGCCATTCCATAGAATCAAAAGCTTTTTTAAGGTCAACCTTTAGCATCATCCTTGGACTAATGTTCTTCCTGCCATACTTCCTGAGGAGCTCATGAGCAAACATGATATTATCACCAATCCCTCTCCCTGGAACAAAAGCTGATTGATTGCAGGTAATAATTTCACCCCAGCACTTCAGTGATTCTATTAGCAATCACTTTAGAAAAGATTTTGTATATAACATTGCAGCAAGAGATGGGTCTGTATTCGGTGATTTTTGTAGCATTCTTCTTTTTGGGGATGAGGTGGAGAGTGGTATTGATCATTGTCTTTAAAAGATGCCCAGAGTTCCAAAAATGTTTGACAGCCAAGATTATATCATTTCCCACCACAGGCCAAGCTTGTTTGAAGAAATGAGCATCAAAGCCATTTGGGCTTTTAATTCACCCATACTGAATAAGGATTTCTTTATCTCCAGATTAGAGATGGGGTGCAGAAGCTTATTTCTGCTATGTTGAGATAGGAGGGGGCCATTCTGTAGGACCTGAGTGTCAATGGCAAAGAGTCTAGGGTTGGTAGTACCCAAGAGATGATGATAGAAGTTTTGGATTTCAGCTTGAATATCCTTCCAGCTGGTGAGTTGAATGCCACTTTCATTGTGTAGTTGGGAGAGGGGTTTTGAGCTCTACCTTTCCTTAATCCTGGCATGAAAGTATGAGTTTTTTCCATCTCCCAGCTTGATGACATTGATTTTTGCCTTTTATTGAAGAAAATTTTCTTCAATGATCCTTTTGTCCCACCATTGCTGTCTGGATGATTTTTCATTCTAAATAAGGGAGGGGTTCATTGGGTCATTGAGGAGGAGATGGTGGTTATCATCCCAGCTCTTTTTTGCCTTTTCCATAGCTTCAGCAATGCTCCCAAAATTGTTTTTACTGAAAGATTTGCAGACAGCTTTTAGTCTCTTCAATTTTTGAACAACCTGGAATTACTTTGATCCTACAATATGGACATCCCATGACTCCTTTACCTTTATAAGGAATTGAGGATGGGTGGATATGAAATTACTAAATTTAAAAGGCTTTTTTCCCTTCATATCTAAGCCTGTGAGGGAAACTTCCAGGCAATTATGGTCATACAGGCAGTGAGGAATATTTTTGATATAGCCTTTAGTGTATTGATCAAACCAATGCTTGTTTCCCAACCCCCTATCAAGTAGGCAATGAACTCTGTGAGGGGGATCTTGATTGTTACACCAGGTAAAAGGAGGGCTTGTAGAAGGGATGGAGCCCAGGCCACAACCATCAATACAGTCTTTAAAATCTTTCATATCTCCATGGTGCAAAATTCCACCTATTTTTTCCTCAACAGTCAATATGGTGTTGAAATCCCCAATAACTATCCAGAACAAATGGGTGATCAAATTAATCATTGTTATGTATCTCCAAAGGGAAGACCTGGCTTGACCTGTGTTGAAAGCATAGACAAAAGTAACAGCTAAAGTCTGCTGCCCGGGGAGAAATGTTAAGTGATAGTGAAGAAGCTGGTTTGTCATCTCCAGAATCTGAAGATGGATACAATCTGGCAGCTAAAGCAGAATAATCCTACCATTGTAATGGTGATCATGATTGGTAATGCAGCTGTAATGGGGGGCAATTTTTTTATGACAAGAATGAAGATTGTCTTTTTTTATTCTAGAATATAAGAGGCAAAATAAAGGGAATTTCTTATGGTGGAGGTATTTATAAAGACTATTTTGTTTCGGAGGAGCATTCACTACCCTAATGTTATCTGATAGATATTAATTTGGTAATTGTGGTATTATTTTTAGCTACGAAAGTTGATTAGTAGAACCTAATAATTTTTAGTAGATATCGCTAATTTTTACATTTCTACTAGAATTCAGGTTACCGTTATACCCTACTAAAATGATAGAATATTTTGTGATAGGACATTAGGATTTTTGGTGTTTGAAATATGTTAAACATGATTTATTTCAATATAATTATGTGTTAATTATTATTATTATTATTATTATTATAAAAATTGATAAAACAAGTATATTATCTGATGTAAAATAATTTAGGTATGAAAGCATGATTAAAAATGATTCTCATGATGACAAAATATTTTGTATGATAATTATATGTAAACTAATAGGTTGAGCATGCTTAGATATAATGTTGGGCTAATTATTATGGATATGTGCCCTAGGGGTAATTTAGTCATTCTTTTGTGTTATGATATTTATCCTAGAAATCATGTCTAATATGTATTATATATTGTTGATTATGCGATCATGTGTTGTGTACGTTTCAAAAGTGTATGATAGGGTTTTGTATGCATAAACATATACCAGGGCAAAATGATCTTTTGACATAGCTGGTAATTTAAATTGTATAATAAATAATTGAATTATTTTGTTTTAGCCTTTTTACGATAAATTAATAAATAAAATGGATTTAGTCTTTAAATGGATAATAATTTGATAATTATTGGCCTTAGGGGAATTTTGGTCATTTTTTTGCCTAGTGAGCCCAAATGTGAATAATTGGACATAGGATGGCCTTAGAATTTTAATAGGTTGACCTTAGTGTTGACTTTGACCTCATTTTAGACCATTAAACTTAGGGTTGACTTAGATAATTAGAAATAAAGGAAAAATGAATAAGTAAGGAAATGATAATAAATGTGTAATATATGTTATATGTTATCACCTTATAAATATACTAATACATAAAGTGGAAGACCTCGAGTTTCGGAATGGTTTCTCTCTAGGGGTAGCTTCCCTAGAGATTAGGTAGAAGTCCTTGATTTTTTTGGGTTTCTGGTGTGCCAGTTGTGCCCTAATAAGGCCCTAGTCTACTCTATAAGTGACCTACAAGCCCTATAGGGGGTATCGATACTTAAGGATTAGGTGTCCAAGGTGAGGAGGGTACTATGTCCCATGTGCATCAGTATGACCAAAGTGTTGTTATGCCTCTAGGTTGGAAGGTTGGAGGGTACTGTGATGCTTGTGTGCCAGTATGACCTGTGTACTTTTATATCTCTGGATTATTATTGTAACCCCCTTAAGTAAATAAAAATGGAAATGATATGATTTGATTGGAATGATTATTATTAGATATTGGATTATTTTGGTAGTAACCTTTGTGCTTATCTATAGTTTTGGGTAGAAGCCTTTGTACCTACCTATGGTTTTGGTGGCAGCCGTTATACTTACCTATGGTTTTAGTAGTAGTCTTTGTGCCTACTTCTAGTTTTTTGTAGTAGTATTTGTGCCTACCTGTGGTTTTTAGTAGTAGTCTTTATGCTGACCTATGAATTCGATAATAGCCTTCGTGCCTACCTATGGTTTTGGTAGTAGCCTTTGTACCTACCTGTGGTTTTGGTAGGCTATAATATACCTATGGTGTTATGCATTTTATTATACTGTACATGTAAGTATACCTATGATGTATGGATTTTACCATATTGTACCTGTAAATATACCTGTGATATTATAGATTTTATCATATTGTACCTATAAGTATACATGTGGTGTTATGCACTTTATTATACTATACTTGTAAGTATACTTGTGAGGTTATGATTTTATTATACTGTACCTGTAAGTATACTTGTTACATCATGCATTTGGTTATTATACGATACCTATAAGTACACCTATGATGTTATGTATTTTATCATATTATATATGTAAGTATACTTGTAATGTTAGGGATCTGAGTATATTATACCTATGATGTACATAATTATTTGGGATTGATACGGAGACATGAAATATATTGTAAAGGTTATAATCATGGTGCATAGTGGATTTTGACTATTGCTTTAGAGAGCATCTAGGGACACTTAGTTGATAAGTATTAGTACGTTCTAAATGAGCATGCATGAATAATATGTATTTTGGTGACTATTGCTTATCTATTATTATTATTGTATTTGGATCATCTCATGTATGTCTTATTATTTATACTATATATTGTCTTGATGCCTTATGGATACTGCGTCAAGGTTTTCTTCTAATCATACTTCAGATAGTAACTCTAGATTGTTCATTTGGTAAGTTAGGTTATTTCAGATGAATGAATATAAGTAGTTCGTGACCTAGATGGAATTTGATTATCTAAATAACTACTTTATCACAATCCTTGTATATGTATGTATATGTCTCATACAATGTTAACTATATGCCTTGCATGTATTCCATGCTATTTTATCATATTAGTCTAGTAAAAAGGATTGCTCAATACTGTAGTACTGAAGAGTGATGCGTTGTCATATGCACAACAAATTTAATGAATAAATCCTAATTTCCAAATACCGAGTAAATGGTAAGAAGGAGTCAAACCTACAAGGAATGATATATAATCAATAATGTTGTAATCGATGTTAAAACCCCGGTTACGCAATAACATTTATTTCTATCACTAAGATCTACACTATGGATAAATAATAAAACACTTTATTCACTAATTAATGAATAAGGATAGGAAGATACTGATTATGGAATTAAAATATCAAATAATTATGGAGAAAAGAATGATACTAAATGATCTAACATTGACCTATAGAAACTTATAATAATTTATCTCTTTACTTTCTCTTAATTCTAATAAATTGAATAAGCTCTCATTTCATCACCTAACTAATTAATAACCTAGGTTAAGAATGCTAGATTTAATTAATGGTAGCATTACGAATGGAAAGAAGTCAACTAAGACCATAATCACAAAAGCACGGATCATGTAATCTTGCGAATTAATATACAAGATTAATAATTAACATTTTACTACTTTGGAAACGTTAATTAACAATTATGTATTAATTTCGTTATCCTAGCATTGATTAATATCTAAACTAAATAGGTGATCAATCTAATTAGTTTAAATTCTTAACCTATGATACGAGATCATCCAATTCTATCTATTAATTCAATTGAATTTCATTAAGAATCAAAAATTCAAATTACGCTGTCATATGTGAAACCCTAATTCCGTCATCAAATCATCCTACCCTCTACTGTCTACGTTATTATCTTTATAATTGCAATAACGTACAATTAAATGCAATAATCTATAATTAACATCAATGATTACAAATAAATTAACAATGAAACAATAAAAGTAAGAGAAATAATAATGCATTTGATCCAAAGTCAAACTTGGCCCATGAACCTGTGGCACTTGTTTTGGAAGCCCTTGGGTTTTCCCCATTTGCTCACAAGTCAGAATCTGTTACATGCCTTACTTGGGCGTGTGATTAAAGCCTTATTCAGTAAAAGACCAAGCACATAGAAGCCCAAGGAGATCCGTGGTTATTTTAGTCTTATTTATTTTTATTTTCATGTTTTTATTATTATAATAAATAATGTAGCTCTTTCAAATGGGTATTTAATCCCATTAAGAAGGGAGGCAAAAGGTGCACTAGATTAAGGAATTGTTGTTGTTTCATTTCTATTCATTAAGAAGCATTTGATGCCTTAATGAGGGGAGTTAAAAGGGGGGGCATATCTTTAATTCTTAGCTGTTATAGCTGAACGGTTTTGGGGCTATTATTCAGCCAAACCGTTGGCTTTCTTTTGCTGTATGATATTTCCTATAAATACAAGTTTGAAGAGAGGAATAATAATTCCTGATTATTCACAATATACCTTATGGTTTTCTCTTTGCTTTGAGTTTGTCTCAAGTGAAAGACTATTTCCTTATAGCTTTGAGTTTGTCTTGAGTTATAAGATTAGGGTGAGCTTTGAGTTTGTCTTGAGTTCTTGCCTAAGATCCCAGAATTTTGAGTGCGTTCTTGAGTTTTGGTTCATTTTCGTTATTTTATTGCTAATTACTTTCTGTCCAAATTTGATTATTCCTACTTGAGAATAAAATTAAAGTTGTGATCTAAGAGGTTGTTTTGAGAATTACATCATTTGGTATCAGAGCTTTGGCATGGAGGTTCAAGGAAGATAGTGTTTTTGTTGAGAAAGAAAACCGCTGGAATTCATCCGGTTTTTCAGTCAACTTTGAAGAGCGATATCTCAGCCCTCAAAAATCCAAATCAAGCGATTATTTTTTTGAATCTGGGTATTTTTCTGTTTCGAATACTCATATTTAATTTTAGAATTTTTGGAAATGTTTTGCTATTAAACTGGGCAGTTTTCCGTGAACTGCACAAACACGAAGCAAATCCAGCGCATCAAATTTCAACTGAAGATTTCTCCTTCATCCGGATAGCTTTTAAGGAGTTTATTTTTTTGAAATTGCTTAAATTTTCCTGAATTTTGACAATCTGTAAGCCTTTGAGAGTCTCAAGGCCATTTTCATTTTCATTTTCGTTTAGTTTCGGCTGAATATCTATTGTACTTGTAATAACCTAGCAAAATAGTGAAAAGTCATGGATAGTGGTGAGGAGTTTGCTAAGATGTTACAGGTTATCGCTCAAAAATTAGAAAAAATGGAGAAAAAATCAGAGGAGGATAGGTTGAGCCAAAATACTAGAATGGATGCAATAGCCGAAATGGTTTTGAAAACCACTAGGAAACTGAACGAGTTGGAGAATGAGGAAGAGAGTAGCGGTAGCAATTTTAGACAATTTGATGAAGATAGGGGACTAAAGATTGACCTACCTGAATTTGATGGGGGGCATGATAGTGAGGCTTTTCTAGATTGGATAAGACAAATAGAAACTGTGTTTGAGTATAAGGGGTTTGATGACAGGAAGAAGTTCAAACTGGTTATCCTCAAACTCACTAAACTCGCTCCCCTATGGTATGAAAACCTCAAGGCGAATAGGAGGAGAGAGGGGAAAGAAAGAGTAAACTCATGGGATAAGTTGAAAAAAAAGATGAGGGATAAATGGGTGAATAAGGAGTACGAACAGGAGCAATACCTAAAATTGACCCATCTTTCCCAAGAAAATATGAGCGTGGAAGATTACATTAAAGAATTTGAGAAATTGTGTTTGGTTTGTGATTTGCAAGAAAAGGAGACCTTCAAAATTGCTCGTTTTGTTAAGGGACTTTCTAAGGGGATTAACCAAAAGGTGGAGGTAACTCACTACACCACTCTTATTGATGTTTGTAAATTGGCTATTAGATATGAGTCTCAATTGAAAGAGGAGAAGCCTAGAATTACTTCTTTCAAAAGTCCCATGAAATTTACTCCATCTTACTCTAAGGGGGGTACGTTTCAAAACAAGTCAGGAGGTACTTTTCAAAACAAATCTTTCTCTTCTAGTTCATAATTTGATAAAGGGAAGGACAAGGCTGTAATTTCACCTAGTGAACTTGCTACTAGGAGAAAGTGTTTTAAATGTCATGGTAGAGGACATATGGCGTCGGAGTGTCCTAGCAAAAATCTGATGACAGCCGCTCAATATGCCATGTTTGATGAGGAAGAAAAGCTTTATAATTTCATTACTCTAGACGAAGATAACGAAGAAGAAGAGCTTGATGAGATCCCACCAGAAAGCGAGCTTAATATGATGGTGGTTCGCAAAATTTTGTTTAGTGAACCAGAAAATGATGAAAGGCAAAGAAACAATCTATTCCATACTAGGTGCAAGATTTGAGAAAACTTGTAATGTGATTGTTGATGGTGGAGCACAAACTGATGTGATCTCTAATGAAGCCGTGAGTAAGTTGAAACTTACTACCAGGGATCACGATGAGCCTTACAAGCTGAATTGGTTGAATGATGGTGTGGGAGTAAGAGTGAAGAAGCAAGCTTTGGTTTCTTATTCCATTGGAGGGTTTGAAGATGAAAGGTGGTGTGACATACTACCTATGGATGCATGTCACTTGCTGCTTGGAAGACCATGGCAATTTGATCATGACTCAGAGCATAAAGGTAGATCTAATGTTTATATTGTAACAACTAAAGAAGGTAGAAGAGTTAGATTATTGCCTTTACCGCCCAAAGTTGCTAAGAAAGAAAAAGAGAAAAGCAACTATCTTGTAACTTGTAATGAGTTTAAAAGAATAGTGGAAGAAAATGGGGGAGGGTATGCTTTGGTTGTGAGAACCAAAGATGATAATAGTACTACTTGTAATAACTCATCGCTACTAAATGAGTTATTAGAAGAGTACAAAGATGTGTTCCCCAATGACTTGCCCAAAGGCCTACCTCCAATTAGAGGCATTGAGCACGCCATTGACTTGATTCTAGGAGCACCTTTGCCCAATAAGGCTACCTATAGGTGTAACCCGGAAGAGAGTAAGGAACTGGAGAGGCAAGTGAATGAGTTGATCAAAAGAGGCTATGTGAGGGAGAGCCTTAGTCCTTGCGCCGTTCCTGCACTCTTAGTACCTAAGAAAGATGGTACTTGGAGGATGTGTGTTGATAGTCGTTCCATTAACAATATAACGGTCAAATACCGTTTCCCTATGCCTCATTTGCAAGATATGTTAGATGAGTTGAGTGGTGCCTTAGTCTTTTCCAAAATAGACTTAAGGAGTGGCTACCATCAAATGAGAATTCGAGAGGGGGATGAATGGAAAACGGCTTTCAAAACAAAGCAAGGGTTGTATGAGTGGTTGGTGATGCCATTTGGGCTTTGCAACGCACCAAGCTCCTTCATGAGATTGATGAATGAAGTCCTCCATCCTTTTTTGAATGATTTTATTGTTGTTTACTTAGATGATATTCTTGTGTATAGTAAAAACAATGAAGATCATGTAATTCATTTAAGGAGGTTGTTTGAAAAATTGAGGGAGGTGACGTTGTATGGTAAGCTTGAGAAATGTGTATTCATGACTCCTAGTGTTGCATTTTTAGGATACATTGTAACGGGAGAGGGGGTTCACGTAGATCCAGAAAAAGGTGAAGGCGGTTCAATCATGGTTGGCTCCAACCAATGTGCACGAAGTTAGAAGTTTTCATGGACTAGCCTCCTTCTATAGGCGGTTCATTAAGAACTTCTCAACCATCATGGCTCCACCTTTTGGTTAATCCCCTTAGAAAGTCCCTTCACAAAACGAGCAATTTTGAAGGTCTCCTTTTCTTGCAAATCACAAACCAAACACAACTTCTCAAATTCTTTAATGTAATCTTCCACGCTCATATTTTCTTGGGAAAGATGGGTTAATTTTAGGTATTGCTCCTGTTCGTACTCCTTATTCACCCATTTATCCCTCATCTTTTTTTTTCAACTTATCCCATGAGTTTACTCTTTCTTTCCCCTCTCTCCTCCTATTCGCCTTGAGGTTTTCATACCATAGGGCAGCGAGTTTAGTGAGTTTGAGGATAACTAGTTTGAACTTCTTCCTATCATCAAACCCCTTATACTCAAACACAGTTTCTATTTGTCTTATCCAATCTAGAAAAGCCTCACTATCATGCCCCCCATCAAATTTAGGTAGGTCAATCTTTAGTCCCCTATCTTCATCAAATTGTCTAAAATTGCTACCGCTACTCTCTTCCTCATTCTCCAACTCGTTCAGTTTCCTAGTGGTTTTCAAAACCATTTCGGCTATTGCATCCATTCTAGTATTTTGGCTCAACCTATCCTCCACTGATTTTTTTCTCCATTTTTTCTAATTTTTGAGCGATAACCTGTAACATCTTAGCAAACTCCTCACCACTAGCCATGACTTTTCACTATTTTGCTAGGTTATTACAAGTACATAAGATATTCAGCCGAAACTAAACGAAAATGAAAATGAAAATGGCCTTGAGACTCTCAAAGGCTTACAGATTGTCAAAATTCAGGAAAATTTAAGCAATTTCAAAAAAATAAACTCCTTAAAAGCTATCCGGATGAAGGAGAAATCTTCAGTTGGAATTTGATGCGCTGGATTTGCTTCGTGTTTGTGCAGTTCACGGAAAACTGCCCAGTTTAATAGCAAAACGTTTCCAAAAATTCTAAAATTAAATATGAGTATTCCAAATAGAAAAATACCCAGATTCAAAAAAAATAATCGCTTGATTTGGATTTTTGAGGGCTGAGATATCGCTCTTCAAAGTTGACTGAAAAACCGGATGAATTCCAGCGGTTTTCTTTCTCAACAAAAACACTATCTTCCTTGAACCTCCATGCCAAAGCTCTGATACCAAATGATGTAATTCTCAAAACAACCTCTTAGATCACAACTTTAATTTTATTCTCAAGTAGGAATAATCAAATTTGGACAGAAAGTAATTAGCAATAAAATAACGAAAATGAACCAAAACTCAAGAACGCACTCAAAGTTCTGGGATCTTAGGCAAGAACTCAAGACAAACTCAAAGCTCACCCTAATCTTATAACTTAAGACAAACTCAAATCTATAAGGAAATAATCTTTAACTTGAGACAAACTCAAAGCAAAGAGAAAACCATAAGGTATATTGTGAATAATCAGGAATTATTATTCCTCTCTTCAAACTTGTATTTATAGGAAATATTATACAGTAAAAGAAAGCCAACGGTTTGGCTGAATAATAACCCAAAAACCGTTCAGCTATAACATCTAAGAATTAAAGATATGCCCCCCTTTTACTCCCTTCATTAAGGCATCAAATGCTTCTTAATGAATAGAAATGAAACAACAGCAATTCCTCAATCTAGCGCACATTTTGCCTCCCTTCTTAATGGGATTAAATACCCATTTGAAAGAGCTACATTATTTATTATAATAATAAAAACATGAAAATAAAAATAAATAAGACTAAAATAAACACGGATCTCCTTGGGCTTCTACATGCTTGGTCTTTTACTGAATAAGGCTTTAATCACATGCCCAAGTAAGGCATGTAACAGATTCTGACTTGTGAGCAAATGGGGAAAACCCAAGGGCTTCCAAAACAAGTGCCACAGGTTCATGGGCCAAGTTTGACTTTGGATCAGCATTAATGGAAATTTATTTGCATTCAATCAAAAATCAAAACTTACAACTAAGAGAGGAATAGAGAAAAACTTATCGACTTAAATTGCAGAGTGTTGATTGTTCAATTGAATACAATGGAGAGAAAGAGAATTGGAATTATGAATTACATATGGTATCTAGAGAGTATAGAGAAAAAGAGATAATTCAACTCTCAAACACCCCAGAACCGACCCTCAAACTCCCTAGAACCGACTCTCGAATGTTCAGAACTTTAGAAATATATCAAGGAAAAGTTCGCGGGAACAGTTATAGAATTTAATAAAAATACGATCCGTGTTTTGGGAAACATGGGGCCTCAATGTTTTTCCCTAAATTCTCTACCAAGTGCTGAATTTTGAAAACTGAAATTTTGTGTTCTGACAAAAAAACATGGGTCGTGTTTATGAAACATGGGGGTACCGTGTTTCTTGTTCCTTCGTTATCTCTGTATGAAATTTTAACACAAGCTTCTCTTTGATGTATATTCTTCATTTCTGATCTTTTCTTCCATTGATTCCATATCTCCTGATGTGTTCTTTGCTTTATTTCCTCTTTCTGTCGATTTCTCCTTTAAATTTCTTCATTTTTATATTTTCCTATAAAATCTATCTAAAAGAGAAAAACTCAAGAAAATATTAAATCTTATAAAAAATAATGAGGAATAAATGACATTTTTACTTAAGAAAATAACATATAAACCCCATATATCAAAGGGTTTATTTATGTAGGCCCCTGCCTATTCAATAGGTAGTGGACTTTGTAGGTCATCTTCCAAGTCCAGTTGAAAGTTGTTAGTCGGTTTTGAGAGTGTAGGTATCGGTGTCTCCTTTGCTATCTGGTCTCCGATTGTATTTGGACTTTCATGTCCTCTTGTAATTTTCCCCTTGAGTTTTGGTAGACTGTTGATGTTACTTTTTACTAGCATCGTACTTATCTATTATCTTCTATATTCTGAATTTTGTAATTATGTTATTTAAGTAAAGTAATATTTTAGCCTTAACACTTAGTATAAAAATGGTAGAGGATGAAAAACTTATATTGAGTGTGGCAGTAACATCCATTGATTTTTTAATTAACACTTCTGTAAAATGAAAATTTTTAGTAGTAAAAATGGGGGTGTTACACTAACACTCTCCTAATGTCTTCTTGTAAGGCTTTAATAACCCTATCCCTTCATAAATTTTGTTCTTCGTCAAGACTCAAACCTCTAGGAACTTGTTGTTTTTCCATAATGGTTTGAAGTTGAAGAAGTAAAACATGAGAGTAGAACTTGGGTTATGATCGAATGGTGGGGATGTTTGATGGTGTTTGGTTAGAATGGGGTGTGGAAGGGTGAGTAATGGTCAAATGGTGTTTGGTTGTTGATGGTGGTTTGAATGGTGGAAAAAACATTTGGTGTGGTAGTGGTCGAATGTAGGGATAGAAGTGATGAATGAGTAAATTTTAGGGAAAAAATACCCAATTTATCATCCTTGAGCTTTGATTGATAAATAAATTAGATCATGCTAAGTGTTGATGATAAAACTTAGGTTGAATTCCAACAAAAGAGAAAAATATAATAGATAAGGGGATAGAAGAATGAATTTGATCTTCAAGTAACCCTTGAGATCAAATACTTGCAATCATGATTTAAGGTATTAACACTTAATATAAAGAATATAAGATTTTTAAGGGATCAATAAAACTGTGCGCTGAGCTTTATTAGGGGAATTCAAAACTTGTAGAATAGCAAAGGGGTTGGTGCTCATTTCATTCACCTCTTAACTCATATAAAGAGTGTAAAAGGCTAAGAAAAAAATATAAAGATATAACTAACCATTAGGTAACAATATAGGTACAAACTTAACCAAACATGACTCTAATATAAGCTAACTATGGTAGGGAAGAAACTAACCCAAACCCATCAGCTTGGGAGCTAATTTTCGAACCATTACAGCCTTTCCCCATGCATAATAGCTGGTACTATTAGCTCACAAACTAGCATTAGGACTTGGGAAACATAAATTACAAGAATAAAAATTCTAGTACACTACTTTAGTTTATGCTTAACCAAATGGAGAAAAATAATCCTTCCCCATGCCCTTTCACGGCTGGCTGCCATAGCTGATGTAACACCCCAAAATTTACTATTGAAAAAATTTATTTGCAAAGTTAAGTGTAGAAGCTAAAATAATAAAACAAAAGGTGTTACCGCCACACTTGGTACAAGTCTGATTTCCTCTACCATTCTTATACCAAGTGCTAAGGCTAAAATCATTACTCTACTTAAGTTAATAACATTATTACAGAAATTAGAATAGAGAGAACGTTAGATAAGTACCGTGATAATTAAAAACAACATCAGCAGCTTACAAAACTTAAGAGAGAAATTATAGGAGGATATAAGGGTCCAAATACAACTGAAAATAATATAGCAATAGAGACACCAAATAGTTATACGCTCTCAAATTCGAACTACCAGCATTTGACTAAACTCAAAGGCTGACCTCCAAAGTCCACTACCCATTGAATAGGTAGGGGCTCGTGAGAATGAACCCTTCAGTACTATGGTATTGGGCAACTCTTTATACCAAACTAATATGATAGAATAGCATGGAACACATGTAAGGCATAAAACTAACATGGTATAATACATATACATATATATACAATGATTGAGATATAATAATCATTTAGATAATCAAATTCCATCATGGTCACTTACTACTTATATATTTATCTGAAACAGCTGAACTTTCTAATGAAAATCCTAGAGATACTCTCTGAAGTAATAATTAAAACCCAACTCTACACTACAATTTTAACCTTCAGAGCATAATTCATATCTCAGCATAAATCCCAACCAATTACGTACATCATAGGTATGTTCACACGTATAATATACTAAGATCCATGAATACACATTTATACTTATAGGTATAGAATAATAAGATCCTTAACATCATAGGTACACTTATAGGTACGGCATAATAAAATCCATAACATCACAGATATGCTCATAGACATAATACCAACACAAGTAAGCACAAAGGCTACCACCAAAACTATAAAAAACCGTAGGTAGGCACAAAGGCTACTAACTAACCCATAAGTAAGCACAAAGGCTACTATTGAAACCTTAGGTAGGCACAAAGGCTATTACCGAAAATACAGGCAGGCACAAAGGCTACTACTGAAACCATAGGTAGGCATAAAGGCTGATACCAAAAGCCACAAGTAGGCACAAAGGCTAGTACCAAACAATCTAGTAATCCAATAATCATTATTTCCATCAAATAATATCATTTCTATTTTTATTTACTTTCTTGAGGGGAGATCAATCAACCTGAAGACACAAAGGTACTCTAGCCATATCGATGCAACAAGGCAACATAGTATCCTACCGACTATTAACCCAAGGACGCGAAGGTTCCCTAGTCACACTGGTACACGAAGGTAATAACAATACCCTACTGACAAGGACACCTAATCCATAAGTATGGATACCCCCTATTAGTCCGTAGAACATAATAGAGTAAGACATAGGGCCTGATTGGGTGTAACACCCCCATTTTTCAAAACCAATTAACTAGAAAAATAAGAAAAATATATGTGGAAGCTATATACAATGAGGGTATTACTGCCACAACTAGTGTAAGTAGACATCATTATTCTGCTTACACTAGTTGCTAAGGCTAGATAAAATAAGAAAACACACAAAATATATTCATTAATTCAAATCAATCGAACCAAAAAAGTTCCTAGAATTGAAACTATGAAAAGAGTTTACTAAAATTAGTATGATAAATAAAACTCTGAAAGTCACCACCACTCTCAATATTCCCCGTCATGCATGCCATCAACACCTTGAGTAGATTCATACCCAACCTGCACTAGATCGTCTGCTCACCATGTATATCATGGGTCATCACAACCCCATTTAAAAACACATAACAAGTTAGCTAGGGGAATAGCTAAGTAACATGATAGTACAATGGAGTAAAATATAGATGTGTATATATACAATGAATCAGGTAAGAAAACCAAATGTAAATAAATGAATATGCATATATTAATCTTTAATTTAGGTGATTACAACCTCTAATTATTTAAGTGGATAAACCAACCAAGGGGTCACCTAGCCATCCCAGAGGACAAAGTCCAAAGGGGATAATAAAAGTCCGAAGACCTACCACCAACCACAGGAGGATTAGAAAATCACACCTAGGTCATCCTAGTGAACATAGTCCAAAGGGGATAACAAAAGTCCGAA
Source organism: Tamarix chinensis (assembly GCA_030549775.1). Classification (NCBI taxonomy): domain Eukaryota; kingdom Viridiplantae; phylum Streptophyta; class Magnoliopsida; order Caryophyllales; family Tamaricaceae; genus Tamarix; species Tamarix chinensis. Next base: position 38,440,293 of record CM060173.1, on the reverse strand, counting down.
GACCTACCACCTCGGTCATCTTGTCCTTAAGTGTGCAAACCCCCTAATAGGGTCCGGAGAAGCCTATAAAGTAGATGAGGAGCCTTAACCAGACATGGCTGGCAAATAAATAAATATCCACAATAGAATTAAAAGAGAAAGACTATTGTCGATCCCCAACTTCAAGAGGCCAAACCTAAAGGACCCAAAGCACACTTTATGTTTCACTTTAAGTTATGGTATTTTAATTAAGTAAAGTCACACAATCCACCATATAAACTTCACTTTTCAGAATAGTTAACTTTCCCAAATTACATAGAAATATACCACTTGGAGTCACTACTCAATTCACCAGTTAGAATAGAACATGGTAAAATAATTATCTAACCAGCTCTTCAAATAAATAAATAAATAACAGTCAAAGTTTCTTAGGTCCAAGTATATGCTAACATAAATAACAAATTTTAATTTAGTCATATAAGATACGAGCCTTGCGGTATATGCATAATAAAGGAACCCTTATATAAAATCAACTCTTAGTAGCCAACACTTCAAATAAATAACACCACTATAAAATTACAATATTTACATGAAATCCATCAGGAACCCATATTAAATTCATGATAAAAATAGGATATCATCCATTGGGCTTAATTATATAAAATCATATATATTCGCATAAGGCCACACAGCCAAATAAGACCATGATATCAACAAGTGCGAAATTAAAATATACATGAACACACACACACACATACATATATCTATATCTATATCTATATCTATATATATATATCTACATATAAAGGTTGGAAATAATGTTACAAATATATATCTAAATATAAGGTTGAAAGTAATGGTACACACACACACACACAAACACACACACACACACAAACACACACACACACACACACATATATAAATAAAGGTTGAAATTAATGTTACCTAGAATGCAATATGATCACAAATTCTCACTAGTCGCTATACCTTCACCAATTAGATCAGAAGAGTGGAGGATTACTCTCTATAAAACCACTCTCTTTTTCGTTGCTATTTTTTTCCTCTTATGTGCAGTTGCTATACGGCTTACAAGAAGCTAACCATATATTTAATAGATTATGGGGGAAGTGTAACTTATCTTTATAGAATTCAAGAAGTGACTAATTAATTAAAAAGGCCAATTTGCTAATAACCTATTAAATTTTGTAACAACATTACTTAATTAAAAAGGTCCATTTGCTAAATTAAACCATTAAATTGTGTAACAACATTACTTAATTTACGGGATAAGTGTAACTTATCTTTTAGAGAATTATAGAAGTAGCTAATTAATTTAAAAAGGCCCATTTACTAATAACCCATTAAATTGTGTAACAACATTACTTAATTAAACTCTACTAGCAACCTATTAATTACTTGCTATGTATATACGTAATAAAATACTATAATTTAAATCTTTATCATTTAACTATTACAGCTATCGGAAACTTAGTCTTATCATTCAAATAACACACATATATATATAAGTTCCCTTTTATAGCTTATTATCGTTTCCACCTTGTTTTATTATTATTATTATTATTATTATTATTATTATTATTATTCAAAATTATGGGGCATTATAGTAGGGCACTAAGGTACACTAGCAAAAATCTATAATATCAACATTGGGCTAAACCATGTCCTTAGGGAAGCGACCCCTGAGGACCCACCATTCCCGATCTCAAGGTATTTCACTTTAAGTATTAGTATTTTATTAAGGTGACCACAAAATCTCATACAATACAAATAAATCCAATTTCCATATTTAACCATTTTTGTTTATTTTCAATCGTCCAAGACAACCATAATCAAGGTCAACATTGAAGCCAATATTAAAATGTACCAAGGTCATCCTAGGCTCAATTATTCACATCTGAACATTGTAGGCCAAAAAAGACCAAAATACCCCTAAGACCAAAATTTCTAAATTATCATCTATTTAAATATAAATTCTATTATAATTTATTCATTTGTCATGAAAAGGCTAAAATACCATAAATAAATTATTTATTATGAGATTTAAATTATCAGATATATCAAATGACTATTTTACACATATAATCCTTTTTTCCACCTTTAATCCATCCAAAACACATATTCACATACTCAACAACAGCTAATACATATTATACAAGTTTTTTAAGATAAATATTATAATAGACAAAAAAGACTAAATTGCCCCTACAGAAAACATCCATAATATTTAATCCATAATTGTATATAAGCATACTCAACATATTATTTTATACATAATTATCATATAAATTATTTTTCCATCATTAGAATTATTTTAATCATACTTTCGTACTTGACATAGTTTATATCAAATAACATGTTTGTTTTATCTGTTTTCATGATAATAATAATTAATACATAATTATAATGAAACGAATTATGTTTAACATATTTCATACACCAAAAATCCTAATGTGCTATCACGCAATATTCTATCATTTTAGTAGAGTATAACAATTACTTAAATTCTAGGAAAAATGCAAAAATAACGATATCCTACTAAAGTTATCGGATCCCGCTAATCAACCTTTCATACCTAAAAATAATACCAAAATTACCAAATTAATATCTATCAAGTAAAATAATAATTATAAAATAAAAATATTTATTTTTAAAAAATTACCAAAACACCCTTATATTTAATAAATATACCAAAACAGTATAAGGTAATAGTGTACTCACGCTGTATGTGCAGTGTGAGGACTGTATGCACTGGGGGCGGTTGTTGCTGGCTGAGGTGGTGGAGTGAGGTAGGGGAGATGGCTCGCTGGGTTACTTGATGAGTAGCGGCGTGGTGGTTACTATTTGGTGAAGGTGGTGGTATATGTGCACGGTGCTGGTGGTGTAGGTTGGTGATGAGATGGAGAGGATAGTGGTGCAAGTAGGGTCGTTGGTGCTGCATGGAAGGGTGGCTTGGCTGGGGTACAAAAAATAAAGGGGCAGGGGCTTGGTGGTGGTGGCTGCGAAAGGAGGATGGTAAACGCTAGGGGTGGACAATGACAAGAGACGTGTGGTTGTGGCTAGCACTACGAGGGTGGTGGTTGTGGTCGGTGGATGGAAAACTAGGAGGCTGGGAAGGTGTATGGTGCTACGGGTGATGGAGTTTGAACCAAAGGAGCCAAGAGGAGAGAGAGAGTAAGGGGATGCGATGGGTTGTTTGGGTTGATCAAGTGGTTGTTGGTTGAGGGTGGAAGGTGGTAGTTGTGCTAGCAGGCTATGTTGGCCTATGAAAAGGGTGGTAGGGATGTGTTTGGTTGCTGGGGTGTGCTGCGGTGGAGGGTCGATAGTGCCGAAGGCTAGCTCAACGGGTTAGATGCGCAGGTTGAGATAATGTTGTTGGTGGCGACAGGGTGGGGAGATAGGTTGTCGAAAAGGAGCATAGGGGGGAAAGGCTGGGTAGAGTGTTGTTTGGTGTTGGTTCTGTGTGTGTATATGTGTAATGTAAAGGGAGAGAGGGCTTGTTTGGTTGCAAGGATGGTTGGGAGTATGTGGTGAAAGGGACAGGGGCAGTTTGGGCAAGTGTATGTATTAGGCTTGTTTGGTCGATGGGTTAGCTGGGAGGTGTGGGTAGCATGCATATGTATATAAGGTAGAGGATGGGTTAAGTGGAGCCAGAAAATGAGGGAGACAGGAAGAGTGATTTGAGGAAGAGATTGAGATAAGGATCGGGTAAGTTAATTGGGTAAAAATGGTAGGATAAAATAGATAGATTTTATTTATTTAGTTTTATGTTTAATTTGGATAGATTAGGGTACTTGTGGAAAAAATAATTCTAGGAAAATTATCCGGATTAGGATAGGTTTAAAAAGGGTAGGAAAGAGGAAAATAATTGGGAATGTTTTTTTAGGAAATTATTTTTAGGTTACGAATCAAAAGATTATTAATAAAATAATTTAAGATAAGATTTACAGGTATAACTAGGATTAAATTAAATAATCCAATTTCTATCAAAATTTTAATCTGATTAAATTATACTTAAATCATCAAAATAATACGAATAATAATAACAATTTTAAAATTAAACCCTCTAAAATAATCATTATAACTAATTTTACGGTTATTAATTTATAATTAAGATTTTTAAAAATGAGGTATTACAGCTGGGTAGTAGTCCATCTTGACTCCTTAATTTACATTAAGGTCTTGGGATCATAAAATTTAGGCCCCAAATCCTACTGCACAAATCAGACCTGTATGCTCTTTTTTCTTCTCAATTTTTAAATTTTGAGAGGAAAATATGGCTACTACATGTTACTGTGTTTTGAGGTTCACATGGCTAATGCTATGCCATATTTGTGCCATATTCAAGCCATAATAAAGCCAAGAAGAGTTAAGTTGATGTCTTTTATTTGGTGTTGCATGACTTGCATGACTCTTAATAATCTAGTCATATATCTATCTAAGTAAGGAGAGTTTTAAACTCTTCTAAGTTAGAAAAATTAATAAATAGATTATTATTATTATTATTATTATTATTATTATTATTATTATTATTATCATCATCATCATCATCATCATCATATGTGGGGGATGCTCCTGCATCAGTTTGACATTTGAGGGGAATGGGGGTTTTGTGAGGTAAGGTGAAGTGTTTAGGGGAGTAAAAGTAGGTATGATAGATGGGTTATTAGGAGGTGAAAATGGTAATGTAGGGTAGGGATATATATATATATATATATATATATATATATATATATATATATATATATATATATATATATTTATTTATTTTAGTTTTAGGTTTAGTTTAAATTGATTAGGGTACCATGTAGAAAATATATTGGGTAAAAATAATTAGGTTTGAGGTAAGTTTAATAGGAAGGAAAGTGTAAAATAACTGGAAAAAATATTTAAGAATGTATTTACAGGCCAATGGATATTAATAAAATAATTAAGCTAATGTTTAAAGGTTAGTTTTGAAATAAATGGCTAAACATCTGAAAACAAATGTTACAAAATTTTGGGGTGTTACAATTATCACTTGAAAATACCTAATTGGATTTATATATAGCATTTAGTTATGACTTGTGATATCATGAATTAATTAAAAGCGAAATAATATTATATTGAACCTTTTTTTCTCTCTAACTCTTAGGGTAGCTAATTAAGAGTTAGTGGCTGAGGTCGACTGTGTGTTTATTTTTTTCACTCTATACCTATTTTATTCTCTACTAGGTTATAGTTAATATGGTTATGCACTTATTTATGAGGTATATGATTGATATTATTACAAGTCGGCATGACATTAGTATTTAATTAAAGTGGGTGTGGTATCCCTGTAGAAGCCTCACAAGGCTTTATATGTCCATAGCTTAGGCATGTGTGGTATCCTAGTTTGTTAGCATTTTCAATAGATAAAGTCAAGGTGTTGTAGGTGTGTTATTCCCTAAAAATGTATACTCAATGTATTATGACCATCTATGGTGGGTATGGTATCCCATTCATGTGTTATACTACCGTGATTTTTATTCATGGTAGAGAACTAGGTGTGTTCACTCGAATATCTTAATTAATGGAAAGTATACGATCGCTAAATGGATAAATAATAACACAATTTATCTTAAATAATTTTAATGTATTAATGTTTGTCATTTTATCTCTTCCATGAATTATATATAAGCATGTTTTATGGTATGTTATCATATTACCACAATGTGTAGCGTGAGCCCTTATAATATTCTAAGTGGTTTGTCTTACCAATTCTTCACCATACTAATACTTCATTTGTATGGTCATTGTAATGATCGAGCTTCTATTTAAGTAAAGATAAGACATTTTTTATGGGTATGACTCTCAATCAGAGTATACTTAGGATAATTATATATGCTAATAGTTGGCCATTACTTGGGGATTGAGATTTACAACTATATTTTAGCTAAGAGTTAGGCTAAGAGGTTTAGATAGTTTTTTCCACCATGTTGGGATGCTTTTATTCTTTCTGATTATTTAAACACTTGCATTTGATTCCTATACTAGATGTTTACTTCTCTCCCTACTATCATATGCTTGTCCTTATTACAATTGTTAGATGCACATGCATTCCTTTCTTCATTTGTTCCTTTTACCTTACATTGAGCGATGCAGGTGCATCATCATTCATACATCTAAACATGTGTTTTGGATATGTTTTAGATGTATCTTAAAGTTTTCAAAGTATTTTTCAAGTTACAAACAATTTCTTGAAGATTTAGGCATAAATTGAAGAATCTTGTAAAATAAGCAATTTTGTGCAACTAAATGAAGCCTTGCTAGGTTGGACAATGTGTTGACAAGTCAAAGATGACATCTTAGACATGGAAGAACATACATAAAATGTGGGGTTTTATAACTAGTTTGGTTAGGCACTAATTAACTAAGGTTTCCTAATTAGTTAAGATTTATTTTTAATTAATTCCCTCCTTATCCCAACTTGTAATCTAGCTTGATAACTAGATATTTAGTGGCTTATGCCTATATATATGGCTTACATATGACCTTGTATGATAGATAAAGTGTAATGTTGAGTAATAGAATTATCGTTGTGAGTTTCATTTGATTTCATATTCTTTGTGAATTGAAGTTGTGCATATCCATTCATCTTAGTGAGTTTGGATTTGTGTCTTTGAAGATATACTTTATGGATCTCTTCAAAATTATTCTTACCTTTGGAAGTCTACTTTGTGTCTTCTTCTTGAGGGATCCTTAATAAGGAAATATTTGTGAATCCTTACTTAGTAGTTTGGGAGTGTCTACTTTATGAAATCACTTTCATTCATGTCCATTTCCTACCCTTTTAGTTCGAATTTCATCATTCGAATTGAAGTTGATATATAATGGTGGTTTCATGTTGGAGTGGGCATGTAGATCTACATCATCGAGTTTGTGTTATATGATAATCACACATCTTCCATGATTGATGTGGTGGTGACATCCCCTAATTTTGTTTGCAACAACTTCCATATTATCTTTAAAATAAAAAAAAATCAATTCTAAAATTTAGAGGTGTTACAATATTTATTTCTTTGAGTATTTCATGCAGGTATGACATCTAATGATCATGATAAAGATTTAAGGATAAAGGTATAGAAAAGAGATGAAAGGTTTAGATGAAAGAATTCCTTTGTTAAGTATATTAATACATATATTTCTAATGTGTGTACGCTTATGGTAGAGGTCTTGCTAAGCACATGAGAAATGAAGATGCCAAGATAGATAATAAATATCCAAAGTAGTCAATCAAGCTCACTAGGAGGCTTGATGTTGTAAGTTAATTTATTTAGTTACTTTTTATTTTTATTTGTGATAAATACCTTGTTAAAATATATATTTATTTTTTTCTTTGTAGGAGTTCTCTTGTTTAATATATCAAAGAAAATTGATTGATCTTGTTAGTGACAAATTGTTATTAATATAATTTTGATGTAAATTAATTGATGTTATGAGTGGTTGGTTTATACTCAAAAACATTTTAGAGGAAGGTTTAGACAATGGTTAAAATTATCATCTATAGTGGATCATAGATTATTGTTATAGTCCAAAGTTATTGTTTAAACCTTTAAAATTGTGGTTTATAGTTAATAATAAAAAAATTTTAACCTACAACTGTAGTCTAATCTTTCCTGTAATTTTTTTAAAATACCTTTTTTTCCTATTTTATTATATAAGGTTGTGTTTTAAAATGTCATTTATAGTATAAAAGGTTGTATCCTACATGATTATTGTTTATCATCATCTTTTTCTTTTTTCGACTATCATTTAAGGTTATTTTTTTATATTGGTGATCCAAAACATGAACGTCCCATCAACATACTTTCTCCTGCTCATAAAATTAAATCATTATTCTCATGCTTGCAAATTAAGTCATACTCATAAAAGAGATCGTGCTTTCATGATCACAACACCATCAACAAACATTTGCTACAATCACACAAAACAATTCAAGCATTTCCATATTCAAGAGTAAGAGTTGCCTTACATCAAGCAAAAGATCTTCCAGCAAAAAGAAAATAAACCTACATTGATGGATCTACTACCAAGCCTTCTTGAACACCTTTTAAACCAAGAGGAAAATAGTAGTAGTAGTAGTAATAAAAACCACCTTGAACCAAACTAATATGGGAGTATCTAGTAATTGATAATGAGGAATTGACATTTCTAATAATGGAACAAATCATCTAAGATACATTTGATAATATTTCTAACAAAAATAATTTAATGTGTCATTGCAGGTATGCTACATATTTACAAGGAGAAGAAATTTCAGATGTGAAGACATCTAACACATTTACATGTACAAAACATTCAAACATATAAAGCTAGCTATAACATAAATGAAGAACAATGCAACCAGCTTATGAAAGACTTCATTATCGTAAAACTTGTAGTAAATCCTAGGATATTATGATAGGTAAATTAGGATTCCGTAACTTGTTATCTGATGTATGTATGGTAGTTGATGTAATGCTTTTATTGTTGTAATTAAAGTCATTTAATTAATGTCATGGGTTACATTGGTTGTTAGGGTTTTACAACTAGTGAAAGGTTAGCTAAATATTCCTAGTATCTTAGTGGAATTAGTTACAACTAACCTGTGTTAGTTAGAATAGTTGATTCCTACATTAGGTTTGTTGTTCCAATGTTAATATCACTTGGAGTAGCACTAATTGGTATTGATTAGCTAATGATTAGTTGTAAAAACCTAGTTATGAGTCATATAAGTACCTTATAACTAGTCATTTACATGTAAGAAGTTCATTTGGTTAATAAGAATTCAAGCAATTTGGCTACTTATTTCTCTTTTGTGAGATTTATGTTCGTGTTAGGAAATTGCTAGAAGTAACTCCTAATTTGAATCTATTTGAATGATTCCTTAGAGGAATATTCATATACTATCTTCTTGTTGAATTTTAATTCAATATTAGTGGAAGATTCAATCCATCATGTTCATTCCTCCAACCACCAAACCAAATTCCTTTAATAAATCCTCCAACACTTGTTAAAGATCATCAAACTCTTCCAAATTTGTACCTTCCTCAGCTTGATCCCCATTACAAACACATGCAAAAATGAAAAGAAAATAAGGAAAGGAAGAACAAAAGAGACATTCAACCTCCGCCCAATATTTGAATGAGTTAAGAGGAGAATGCCAAGTGGGAGGATGATGATGAGGAGGAGGAGGAGAGAGAACTGTCTAACACTTGGGATTTTTAGTAAAGAATGAGAGCAAGAGCCTAGGGTGTGGGCACATGAATCATAAACTTGACCCTCCAACCCCTTTTGATCAATAATGATCAGAGGAAAAAGAGGGGAGAGTTGAGTTGTGGAGATTGAGAACAAGGACACAAGTGTAAGACAGTGAGCAAGGGAGGTTTTTAAGGAAAGTGAGGTAAAGTCTGCAAGGAAAAAACCTCCACATTATTTTTGCTGCTGATTTTGCAAGTAGGAGAAAGAAAATAGAGAAAAGAAAAGATAAAAAGAGAAAGAGGTATCTTTTAGGGGATTTTCAACTAAAAAATGGAGTAAATCCCCAAAATTTTAGAAAATAATAGAACAACACCATGACATGTTCATTAGGACAAAAATTTAATCTACAAAAGGTTTCATGATCATTAGATCAAATTCTAAAATCATTCGAACTAGAAACCAAAAAATGTAGCTAGACCAAGTAGTTGGTTTCGTCGGAAAAGGAAAGTTTAAGATACATGCAACCCGTCGACTTATTATACACACAAGTAAACTAGTGTTTGAAATGATTTATTTTATGACACTTTTTTGGATATGATTACTATATTTAGAAAGATTTTAAGATGTCGTATTATAATATGTTCCTCTTTGTCAATACCTATCCTAAGCTTCTTTCTATAAATATTTATGATCCTTTCTATTAGTGTACATTTATTCATTATAGAAGACAAATAGAAGTGGTATGTACACTATTATACTAGTTCGCGGACCTATCATTATATCTTTCAATATAAATTTACTAAAACTTATAAATTATAGTATTTAAAATCCTATATTAAGTGTGTTTGAATGTTATTTTTTGTCATCCCTCCTAAAGCATCATTAGCTTTTGGGCTCATTGATTGTTGAGAATTTGATTGATTTGTTGCATCTCTAATAATTGTCATATCATAATTCATTTTTTTTGTGACACATCTTATATTCTATTTTTATATTTTAAAATTAAAAGAATATTAAAAGTGCTTTTTAAAGAGATTATAAATAAACAAAGTTGAAAATAAAATTGAAGTAGGCTAGTGGAGTGAAACCAGAGAGAATCACTTCTAATTGGAGCAAACTCTTCGCCGATTGCTTGTTGTAGAAATCAAATTTAGAGCGACACACGCTGAGTTGAAATTCTGAGAGGTAAAAATTGAGATGACTAGAGGAAAAAAGTTGTTGCTTCGGTCTCAGCAAACACTGTTCGTCTACACGTAGGTCTACTGTGTAAATTTCTTAACCACCCCGCGCTGCACTGTAAACTTTATACCATCATTTCATAAAACGACTCCATCCATTTGGTTTAGACGCTCACTTGTTCGTTCCCTATTGTTGATGTTCGGTTTTCCCTTTATCCATCCAAAAGCAATCTCCTATCTCGTGCCCTCCCTCCGGCCTTCCACTTTTTCTCTTTCCTCTTCCTGTTTACCTCCATAAACCCTAGAAACCGAACTGCATGCATACTTGTTCAGTATAGAAGAGGATAATATTGAAATTTGCAAGTGGTAGGAAACATCGACGTCAGGCTACAGCGATCCGGAATTTGAAATGACGGCGTTCTGCGCCATTCCTTCGTCGGAGCTATTATTTCTTCAGAACAGGTTATTTCCCATAACAAGGTAATCATTAGTTCCCCCTTTTGTTCGTAAAGTTCCTTGTTTGTTTGCTCATGTCCATTCGTATGTGTATGTAGTTATTTGGGGATAATGGACATTAGACTGAATAGTTTCCAGCTTATCAACCATAATCTTCTGGCTCCCATTTTAATTTGGTAAAGTCTCTGTAGTCAAATATGATTTGAGACCGCGTGGACGAATGTTAGTGATGGATCTCATATGTAGCTAGAATATGAGGGTTCATCGAAAAATATAATTGAGTTGGGAACATGAGAATCAGTTTGGAGAAAGTCTAATATCTGTTACCTTAAGTGAAAGTAATTATATGCTGAGAATAGAAGCAATTGCTGGAAAGAATGAACTTTACGCAAGGAAACTGAAAGCAGATTTGAAGGATTGGCATGTTTTTGTATTGGGTATGTTGATTTTCCTATTTTTTAATTGGAGATTAGATAAAGCTCACTGTGATTTTGCTGTCTTGAATATAGTTCAGTGAGGTTTTGCGATTCCTTGATGATGATCATTTTAATGTGTGAGACTGTAAATTGAATCGAGTGTTGCTAGTTATACACTATTGTAGTGCCACAAATACTGAATAATCAATTGGTCTTTATATCAATGACCCAGGAAGCCTATAGATCAAGGGAGGGTCAAGATGGATAGGTGCATGCTTTGTGCCTTAGGAATGTCTGTGGTACTCTCAGTTGCACTCTGTTTTTTTCTCTCCTTTTTTTTTTTTCTTTTTTTCGCTTTGAATGGACCTTTGTTATTAATGTAAACACTCGCCATTGTTAGGATTTAAATTATTCTCTCATATAGTAAAAGCTTCTATTCGTGAATGCATACTATCACAATATGTCATTTAAATTCCAAGTTTTTGGTAAACCAATTTGGATTATATGTTGGCTTTTGGTTGACATTTGAAATATTTAGATCTTCCACGTGCCTTTCAAATGAGTAGAGGGGGCAATTGGGTTGGGTTTGGGTTTAGGTTGTAGCTGGTCGGGTTGTTTAAGAGATGTTTTTCTTTTCTGGTTGATTGCGGGTTGAGCCGGTCAGCCGGGTCATTTGAGTTTGGGTTATTCTAGGTTATTTTAATATTCGAGTCAGGTTAGTTTTGGGTTTGTGCCGTTGCAGATCCATGTTGGGTTTGTGTTAAGCTATCTCAAGCTTGGGTTAGGTCAAGCCGACAGGGGAAGCTTGGGTTCGAGTGATTTCGAGTCTAGGTTATTTCGGGTAATTTGATGAGTTAGGTCATTTTAGGTTTTAGCGGGTTGGGGCCAAGCTAATCTTAGATGAGATAATTTCTGATTCAGGTCAAGTTGGGTTAATTTAATTGCTTCGATTAGGGTTATTTTAGGTTTGAGTCAATTCTTGTCAATTTATTAGTTTGAGCCAATTCTTGTCATTAGTAGATCACCTTATCGATTTGGTTGAAGTTACTTTGGATAATTGATAGATTTGATCTTAGGTTATATAGGGTTCAAATCAATTTATCAAGTTAGTTTAGGTCACTTGATTCAAGGTTTTTTTTTTAATTTTTTTTTATTAACTCAAGTTTGGTTTAGTCATTTCTAAATTATTTTTTATCTCTGGTTAACATATCAATTATAGTTGAATTCGAATCAATTTTTTTCTAGTTTAGAATTGTCTGGTTTTAAAGTTGGCTTGAATATGGTTATAGGGTTTTGAGTATTTCAAACCATGGACTAGTAACTTTATGTGACTCTTATTAGTTCTATATTTATAGTCAAGTTGAATTCGACACGGTTCAAATTTCGAGCCCACGTTAATTTGTGTAATTTCTCTTTGGCATTCTTTACATTTTGTTATGCTAAAAATAGGATATATTGTTTATCTAGTGTAATGTATTAATATAAGCATATAGCAATTATGTTATCTCATTTTTATTTTTGATTTATTGATCAATAATTTTTTATTTCAATGTACAACTAATGCAGGACACTCATACGATACAATTAATGAGTATTTTTAAATAAATAAAAGTATAACAGTTTAAATACTTGATTACTTAAACATGTATAATTTGATGAAATAAAGGTGATCATAAAATTATCATACAACATATAATTGTTATTTATCACATCGTACATATTAAAAACAATCATAAGATTATTATTACAAATAAATGAAATAAGAACATTAGAGCCATTTTATTTTCACGAGTAAACAATAATGATATTTTAAGATTTTAATAATTAAAAAAAAGCATGTTTCAATCTAACAATGAAATAGATTAAAAAACTTAAAATTAACATTGATATTTAAATTGATAATTAAAAAGATCAGCACATAAATCAATAAAAATAACTATATTTATTGTTTTGACACAAAGAATATTGTTTCTATCACATAGAACTTATATGCTTCATACATTAATATACAGAAATTTAAAATTATAGAAGATAAAAATGAAAAAAATGGGGAAATAACTCAAAAGGATATAAATGATATTATATAATTTTTATTTAGCTCGTTTCGATAATGTCTTTTATGTTATTATATTCAAATATGAGGCATACATTGAGATAATTTACTATTAATTATGTGTATAATTCTATTTTATGAGATAATTAGTATTTTCTACAGTTTATCGTCAATAATAATAAATTGAAAATTTGTGACAAAAATTGAACCATTTGTTTTATAGAAATTCATATAATTCGAACTAATGTAAAGGAGGTATGTTCTCAAATATTTTATGCAAGTAAGCAATGACTATATGTTTTATATTTTGAGAAAAAAATATAATTAACCTATAGTTATTATATACCACAATTATCAATTTATCATACTATTAGATAATAGTATTAGGTCCATTAATTATTAGGATATTATTGTATCCTGGAATTGAATATTTTAACCTTATTTTAATGAGTGAGCCCAATAAAGTTTATGATATGATTGATATATCAATAACAATAAGACTATATTTTATTTATCTTTTATCTAGATCAGATAGATCAAATAATAACTCTTATACTAATAATAGTATTAATAATTATAAATTATTGGATATTAATTTTGGAAGGCCAATGCTAATAATATTATGTATGATCAAATTTGATCATAAAATGTAGATCCTAAAACTAAGGTAAAAAATGATGAAAATAATGCTGAAAGGTTTAGTATATTTGAAAGATATTGGAGAATGTTGCTCCTAAAATCTAAACTATATAATTCCAAATAGAAATAGAATTTTGTGAAAACTTATGCTTTTTTATTAATATGTCTAAATTTTCACAATTAATTACTATAATACTAAATATATTCCATAGTTAGAAATGTTTATCTAAATTCTCATAATTTAGAATTTTATAGGTTAATAAAATTATTATTTTTCTATTTACCAACTTTATAATAAAACAATCATTATCGATATGTGTATTCACGAATATTAATATGTTCATGTGTGAACATTACAATTTACATACATTTTTTACCCAATATTAAATGTATATTTATATAAATGAACACATTCTTGTATTATAGTTTCGTGCATTACTTGAGATTATAAACTTGTAACTTATAATATAATAACACAGGTTTATAAACTATTAATGTATAATATAGTAAATTAGGATTATATTAGCATAAAATACTTCATCCTAGTAATTAAATAATATATATTTGTCTACCCTAATGAAATCATTATATTTATATTTAGCATCTTTCTAGTAAATTACTATGTATATATTTTATATTATTACTCAATATTTTATGTTTTAATAAGAATGTTTTAAAAATATATTTTTTTGCAAAGAAAATAATAATAATTATTACTATTAATTAGAATATTGTTGGTGACTAAGGATGTCCATAGTAAAAGTAAAAAAAATAAGTAACATTTCTAAAATAATATATTTTTCAAACTTTTAAATGAATAATAAAATATGTATAATTTTTTTTATATTATTATAATATGTTAATATTGAATTTGGTATTGGGAGATCAGGTTGATGATGGTTTAACATCGGATTAGGTTGATGTTGCGGCAAGTTGTAATTAGGTTGAGTTGATGTTGAGTTTCGGGCTTACTCGGGAGTCGGGTCACGAGTTGGATTTGGATGGGGTCATATATTATCGGGTTAGTCGCCGGGCCGAGTTTGGTTGGGTCATGATGAAATTTTTGGGTTGACTTTTGCGAGACCTACAAATGAGTCAGCCCATTCATTATATTTTCATTTCGTTGGTTTAGAATCGAAAATGCATGTCATGTCATCGCTACATAAAGCATGTGTATGACCACCATTGCAATTTCAGCAATTAATAGATTTTGCTGCAATTATTTGATTTTTCTGTGCCCACTAAATATTTTTATGAGTTTCAAGGATAACCTGCTATTGATTTTCATCGTAAGAATCATAATGAATTGCAAAGAATCTCTGTCAATCTCACTGAACAGGACTTGATATTATGGGGGCAAAAACTAGTCTTGACAATCCAATCCACCTGCCCGAATAGACTGACAACCTTGTCCCCCCATACAGCCCAAAGTATCTCGTTCAACCCCACATCAAGCTAATGGGCAGTCATCCATAGTTCCAACCAAATCACACTGTTATCTTGTCCACCAATGGTCAGCAATGAGTTATAATTAGTTTTACCATGTTAACTCGGCAAATCTCCCATGACCACCGAGCTAGACTATGTCTAACTCCTTATATCCACCCTCCAACAGAATCCTAGCTCATTGGTCTTCCTTAATAATAGAAGAACTTAGGATCATCGAATACTCATGATCTCTCATTGAACTCTTTCCCTGAGCAAACTAAGAGCACACCTTAGCTCTTATTATGCTCTAATGATAATCACCCAAAATTCCTCAAACCCTCACAGAATACACCTCTACATGTCCAACCATATTACCGTAGTCCTATCAACATTCTTAGCATTACTTCAGCACTTTTATTGTTTGTCTACACTCATTTTTCTTTCTTGTTTATACATTTTCTGTGTGTTACGTGACTAATGTGAGCGTGAAAGTATCCTTATGTCCATGGAATAAAATATCAGGCAGTGCACCATTATATCCCAGTATGTAACAAATCGACGTAGAAGTAAAGGGGCATATATATATATCTGTGTATACATAACATTTATGTATCCTGATATATAACGATATTTTTTTATGTTTTCTGATATTTAACGATTTGTACCTGTATTTGTTGAAAAATGAAAAAAAAAATCACGCGGTGAATACTGTAACATGTAAAATATTATTATTGCTTGCCTATGTCGGCACTAGACTGATGTCACTTTGACACTTTTTAACCTAGTTTTCCTTGTTTTGCACGCCAATAATCAGAGCCCACCTACTCGATGATCCATTTCTCAATTGTAGATATCAACGTTTTACAGGGCTCTGCCTTCTGGGAAATCATTAATTCTCAAACAATAGAGAGGAGCTAAAATGGCCTAATAAAGATTTGTTAGAAGGTAATATGCTGACATATGAGCATAAATTTTAACAAGCTGATACATGATAAGACTGATGCACGATAAGGATGATAAATGATGGTGAATCGCTTCATAGACCAATATGCATCAATACTCACCAATATTCTCTGTTATGGACCAGTATTTACTTTTATAAATCATGTTGTCACATCTGCAACATACTATTTATCGTATGCAACACTTTGGTGTTGCGACAACACTGTCACAACTGCAATTTCCTTGCCTGTGTGTTTATTTTTCTTGGTCCATATTCTTATTGTAGTCACAAAACTTGAGTAGCCAAGGTGAATATGAACTTAATCAATAGAGAAATGGTGTTTTTCAAGCTTTTTATCTAAGACTGGATGAAGCTTATTGGAGGCTAGCTTTGTTGTTGGATAGCTGAATGACAGATCTTGAAAAAACTACTCGTCCTATTTATTCTTCTTCCACGGGCATGATATTGGTGGTGCTTAAGTAGTTGAAGAACAGAGCTTTTTGTTAATGAAGAACTCAATATGACTCACAGGAGAGGCTTCATGAGATTGGATCACAATATTATTAGAAGTTGAGAGAAGGGAAAGCATCGTTAGAAAGTTGGTGATATCCTTGCGATGCAGAAGAACTTGGGACCAGTGTTTTATTGCCTGCCTATGTCAGCACAGAGCTTTTTGTTAATGAAGAACTCTGATTCACTTGCTCCTTTATTGCAAGTAGGCTAGCTTTGTTGGAGGTTTTAGCTTTGTGTTAAGTAATGCTGGTTTGATGTGATTGTTCCATAAATTTTGGGGGCAATTTTGTTGTTCTTTAGGCTTAAAGAGAAGCTAAAATAATAGAATCTCATGAGGACATTGAATTTCCACCGGCCTTCAATAATGTTGACCTTTGAGGATATTAGTGAATTATTATTGGCTATGGTCTCCTTTCTTCCCCTCTCTTTTGTATCCATTTGTGTGTATTGATGTCCTATTGCTCTGTACATTGTTTCTGGGGCTGTAGCTTGGGGATGGATGAAATTTTTTTTTTTTCAATCAGCTTTTTGTTTCTGCAACAGGTATACAACTGAACTGATGCTTCTCCATTTTTACTCGTGCATTTCGAACACCTTTTTTCAGTTATTTATCTATATGCCTTCCCAAAATATTGAAATTTATTTGATTGATTTCCATCATCCAGGACTAATGTTTCTTTTCCGGGGAGAGTCATATTGTGTCGGGCGAGGTTAGGTAAGCAATTTACTTATTGTATTTATTATGACTATAATGTCATTCCAACTGTCAATTTGTTTTGTGATGCATGTTCTTATCCTTCTACTGCAGAAACTGCTGATATAGGGATAGATTTGTCGGTGAGCGTTAGAGCTGTGCCTCCGACCCTTTTAGCAGCAGAGAAAGAAGAAGCTAAGGCTGTTTTAACCTTGTTTCTAAAGAAACATGGTTTAAGCAATGCAGCAGCTTCTAGAACAATCAATAAATCAGATCTCTTTATTGATCACCTTGTATCGAGGCTTCACTCTGTTCATAAATCTCGGTATCTCGTAGGTTCGATTTGGATAATTTTTTCTCTTCCTAAGCCCGCCAATCGTCATTGTATCTCCTGCTCTGGGAATAGCTAATTATATTTATTTTACTTGGCTTTGCAGGACGAGAGCTCACAACTCTTGAAATAAGAGATGCGCTTATTCCTTACCTTGAAAGTCTCCTCGATGAAAATGATAAAACTGTTGTCAATGTAGTGGAGAATTTTCTTGATCCCCCTGTAATACAAGCTGCACAGGGTCCTTCAGAACCTTTGCCTGTTGTGTCAGAGAAGGTGGGTGAATTAGCTAGTGGATCCAGAAAGCTTAGAGCCCTAGCGCGGGTCAGTGAAACCATCCCACCTGAGAAGCTTCCTCAGCATGTTATTTATCTAATAGAGCTCGGAATGGACCTTGGGAAGATTCAGAAGGTAATCCACACGTTCCCAGCTTTTGCCTACTACAGTCTAGATGGAAAAGTCAAGCCAGTGGTTGAGTTTCTTCTAGATCTTGGAGTTCGACGATCGGATATCCCCACCATCCTTTGTAAGAGACCTCAATTGTGTGGCATCAGCCTTTCTGAAAATCTGATACCCACCATGAAGTTTTTAGAGGGCTTTGGATTGGACAAGAAACAGTGGGCTAAAATAATATGCCGCTTCCCAGCTATCCTCACTTACAGCCGACAGAAGTTGAAGTCAACCGTAGGCTTCCTCTGCGAAATGGGTCTCTCAGAAGAGAACATTGGAAAGGTCCTAACACGTTGCCCTAACATCATAAGCTACAGCGTAGAAGAGAAGTTAAGGCCCACAGCTGTGTACTTCCTTTCGATGGGGGTTGACGTTTCTATACTACTTCATCGATCACCTCAAACTTTTGGTCTAAGCATCGACGGTAATTTGAAGCCGGTGACTGGATTTTTCTTGGAGAAGGGATATACCATGCAGGAAGTTGTTACAATGATTCAGAGGTATTCGACTTTGTATACCTTCAGCCTGACGGATAACTTGATACCAAAATGGGAGTTCTTTTTGACAATGGGGTACCCACAATCAGAGCTGGTAAAATTTCCTCAGTATTTTGGGTACAGTTTGGAGGACAGAATCAAGCCAAGGTATGAATACTTGAGACAGTTGGGAGTGAAGTTGCTGTTGAACCAAGTCCTATCTCTGTCTATCACCGAGTTTGACAAGGCTGTGGAAAGGAAGCTGAAGAAAATGAGATGTGGAAGTGGTACTGCTTAGGATTATGAGTGAAGGACATAGTCGAAGCATTGAAATCGAAAAGGCTATGCATCAAAGGTGCTTTAGGTGGTCCGGGAGCTGGTTTTATGGGGAAAAACTTCTTGGTAAAAGAAGCCATTTATGTGCATGCGAGAGCTTACCCTAGCTCGCTTATAATTCTGTTCTTAAGATTGCTGGCCCGTGCTTGTTATTGGTAACAGTAGAGCTGCAATCCTACCGACTGAAAGATGAATCGACTGATTGGTGCATTGCATACTACATGAAGCAAGATGTTTCATCTTCCTGGCTTGTGAAGCCTTAATTGTGATCGGGTCCCGGGAGAGATTATGGCTTCTGTTCTTTAGTTTTAGCTCCTCAGCTGCTTCTGCTGAAGCAGAGCAAACATTTGGAAAGGAAGACAAAGGAGTCAGGGAGCAGCTGCCATAAAAATAGGCGATTAGCCATAGCTTTACATATATAATAATCTGGTTGTCCTGGATGAATATCCAGGCTTTACCTACCAGTATTCCTCCGCTCAGTTGATAGCATTTTGATCAGTTTTTCCCGCCTTCATGTCCCCTAAACTTTGCTCTAGTTACGTCGGTTTTGTTTTAATATTTCCTACTCTCCAAACGCGTCCCATATAAGCTTTTGTGGGCCTGCTACTACTGCTACTGCTGTGCTGGGCGCACAGCACATTGCGTCCACGTCCACGGGTCCGGAGGATGCACTACACATAATCAGGACACGCGTCTCCTGTCTTATCATCATTTACCCGTCCAATCAGTTATGTATTGCGTTGCCTCGGGCTTTTACTGTCGGCCAGTATTGTATATGTGATCAATACAAAAATAAATTAACATGTGCAGAATTTTAAAATCGCGTTTAATTTTAAATTCAAATATTAAAAAAAATTATATAGTAAAAATAAGAATATATTTTCACAAAAGTAATGTAATATTTAATGATTGAATTAATTTGTTATATAATCTAAAATACATTGAAAATTACTTGGAATACAAATAAGTACATTGCATAATATTATTTATAAATTGTAAAATGGTAGGAACAATGTATAGATATTTATAATTAATGTGTTCAAATCTTTGTACCAATACATTAGGAAATCAAAAGGTATAATTGATAAAATACTAAACCATCCCTCCCTCCGTCCCCCCCTCTCTCTCTATATATATAAATATAAATATTGGTGGTTACATGTTTTCGATTTGGACTTATGTTCATTGGTAGTTATTTGACTTTAGTTTGAACTTTATATTCTTTCATTTGGATAGACTTTCATGGTATATGAGATTATGGAGTGGTGTGCAATCCATCACTTGATAATAATTTGGACAAGTAATTGTATAATAATTTGAATAAGTATTTGGACAAGAATGTGGAAATAAAAATGTGGTTAAAGAGAGAAAAAAAAAGAAGAGATAATGTCTTATATATATAAATAACCCAATGGAATAGAAAAAGTGGAAAAATAGCCTATGGTGGAACTATGTGTTTAGATGAATGAAATCTTACTATTAGCCAAACATTCTACTTGTAGCTTGTAATGTTATCTATGATGTAGTGCTATGGCATCAAACATGATGAGTCGTGCATGGTATGAACTTATACTTGATGTAACCATGATAAAACATGTATCCTACTTTTATGAAGTATGCATGGAAAATAATAGTACACTTGTGTATTATGGTAGAATCTAGTGTTTCGGTAACTCTATTAAGGAGGTAACTTGACTTACTTAGTACGAAGAATATTGATGTGCCAATTTGCTCTATCACTTGCTCATTTTTAGGAGTAAAGGGTCATGTGTAGGTTTTTGGGAATGACTAGTAGTTCTCCAACCTTGTGTGGGGCAAGGGTTCTAAAAGTGTGGACATGTGAAGACTTTTGAATGGTCCATGATGGACTAGAGTTTAGGGCCATGTCTTACTTTTGTTTTTATAATTTGAGACCATGTTCCTTGACATAATTTCCTCATGTATTTGAACATGGTAGACCGTCGAGGTCCTGTTCTTGGAGGCTTTTCTTTCAATATTTATGTAACATGTTTTGGTGTACTCTACATTGTTTTTGGTTGGTTTGTTTCTCATCCTTGTATTTAACATGGGACGGGTGGCTAACGCCTATCTTATTTTAGGTAAGGTGATAACGCCCCATTTTTCTTAAGGGTTTATTAGTTTTCTACTTCTGTAAGATTTTCAAAATGAAAATTTTCAATAGTGGATGAAAAATACAAGTGTTACAAGTTAGTATCAAAGTTTTTTGAATTTTTTTCAATCTTAAAATATTTTAATGGATACTATAGGCTATTTTTAAGTGATTTCCCAATTCTTCAAGTATTTAATTGTAAGAAAATATTTTTAAAACCCAAATTGTCTATGAGTGAGATTGGGTTAAGGGATGTGTTGTAGATAGCTTTTATGTTTATTATGTGTTAGTCTTAGCACTAGATGATGGATTATTTCTAATTTCTTCTAGTATTTAGGAATCAATGGTTGCTAACCTCCGTTATGAGCATATCAAAGCATTCATGGAGATCGTCAGAGCCTATATAGATGGCTAGATTCAAGCACCTCAACCACCGTCAATGCTAATATCCACACCAGTTCCAAAAGATTAGGTCAGGAGGGCTAGGCATCCTCACCCACCAATCTTTGAGGGTTAAGAGGACCTTGAAAATATAGAGATATAGGTCAAGGACATGGATAAGACCTTCACCGCATATGGTTACCCTATGAATAAGAGGGTTGATATGATAATGTACTACTTAAGGGGGAGAGCAGGTGCCTAGTAGAAGAGCTTTTAGCATAGAGGCAGAGAGCATATGGGTTTGGGACCGTTCTTTGAGGAGCTTCATGATCGTTTCTATCCCACTTGCCTTCGCATGAAGAAGTATAACAAGTTCATGGCCATTCAACATGGAAGCATGTCGATATAGGAGTACTATAGGAGATTCATGGACATAGTGGGAATATATGACTAGATTTTAGAGGCTTCTCGATTCATCCAAGCCTAGAGTGCCCAGTTGGAGGATATGTCTTGAAATTAGCCAAGCATGGGTTGAAAACCATCAGCTGCAATAACCAATATTTTTGGTTCATACATTTGAAAATCAAGAAAAAAGGAGAGAGGAGTGTTTCAGTTCTGAAATTATGCAGCTAGATTTGAGGTATATATTTTGTGATTTTCAAGACCTTAATTAGCATAATTTAAGGAGTAAAAGTGGCCTATTCCCCCAGTTAAGTAGTCACCCTCATGGAGCATGGGAAAGAGTATTTTCTTCATTTGGTTAAGCATAAGCTAAAGTAGTGTACTAGAATTTTCATTCTTGAAATTTAAATTTTCTAAGCCCTAATACTAGTTTGTAAGCTAATTGCACAAGCTATTATGTATTGGGAAGGGCACGTAAGGGGAGAAATCAGCTCAAAAGATGATGATTTTGGATTATTTCATCCCCACCATAGTTAGCTTATATTAGAGTCATATTTGGTTAAGTCTATAACCTATATGGTTACCTAAGGATTAGCTATGTCTTTGCAATTTTTTAGTGGACTCTTACAATCTTTATATGAGTCAAGAGCCGAAGTGAATGAAGGCATTGAACCCTTTGGCATGCTCCTTGAATTCGAAATTCATACCACTCAAAGCTTAGTGCATAACTTTGTTTTATCCTTCAAAATCTTACATTATTTATCTTATGAGTTGAAACGATAAGTGGTGATTGTAAGTGTTTGATCTCAAGGGTCTTGTAGATCAAATTCATTCTTTTTATCCTCTTCTCTACTTTATTTTTCTCTTTTATTGGAATTCAACCCAAATTCTATCATCAACAATGAGCATGACCCAATTTGGTTAGAATTTATGCATCACTATCTCTACTTTTCTAGCATCCATATTGTTTAACTCTGGTACATCACATTCTTTTGTTCCATCTACAATCGTAACTAGAGCTGCCTTATCTCATTCTAGTATCATTTCCAATTCTATTGTCTTGGCTTTGAGGGATAAGATTGCTTGATCTAGGTTCTATAAAGGGGTGACCTTGATAGTTAGGGGATTATAATTTCCCTTATATCTCATAAAGCTTGAATTGCGTGAATTTTATGTAATTGTCGGAATGGACATGGTGGAAAAGTAACGAGCATTGATAGATTGTGCACAACAGCGTATGGTTCTATGAGGACCAAATGGTGTTAGGATCTTGTGTCATAAGTGTGAACTTAACCACTTCAGTGAATATCATGTTGGAAATCATGATGAGAAACCTTTTTTCCAAAGGATATCTACTCTTCTTGTGTAGTGTTTGAGATACCAAGGCAGTTGAAATGCCGTTAGAGTAAATTGTAGTGATTTGTGAGTATCTTGATGTATTCCCTAATGAAATTCTGGGAATGCTACCTGTTTGAGATGTTGAGTTTACTCTAGATGTATAAATGGTGATGGAACCTATATATATAGCCCCGTAATGTATGAAACCTATAAAGATGAAAGAGCTCAAGGCCTAGTTAGAAGATTTGTTAGGGATAGGCTGTATCCAACCAAATATATTGCTGTGGGGAGCGCCAGTTCTTTTTGTGAAAAATAGGGTGGAAGCCTAAGATTGTGCATCAATTATTGAGGGTTGAATCAGGTTACAATAAATAGTTATTATCTATTACCAAGGATCAATGACCTTTTTAACCAACATAAGGGAGCCAATGTATTCTCTAAGTTTAATCTTTGATCAGAACACCATCAATTGATGATAGTAGAGTAAGACATCCCTAAGACTACAATTTGGACAATATATGTTCATTATGAGTTCACAATGATGCCTTTCAAACTCACTAATTTAACAACAACAATCATGTCCCTCATGAAACATTTTTTTTTCATTCTTGGATTAGTTCATCATGGTATTAATTAATGACATCCTCATCTACTCCAACAATTGAGAAAATCATGAACAACATTTAATGCAGACTTTATCATTATTAAGGTCACACAATTTGTATGCTAAATTTTCAAAATGGGAGGTTTGGCTAGATCAAGTGGTTTTTATTGGACGTAATCTCTAAGGATGGGGTGGCAGTGGATCCTTCTAAAGTTTGTGCAATTTCTAAGTGGCCAGCACCAACTTCTATCAAGGAGGTGTACAACTTTATGGGATTGGCAAGTTACTATCGTAGGTTTGTTTTGGACTTCTCCAAGATAACTCATTCGATAACCAACTTGCTAAAGAAGGTTATGAAATTTCAATAGGATGAGAAGTATGGTGATGCATTTGAGGAGCTCAAGAAGCATTTGAATTCAACCCTAGTACTCATGTTGCCAAGTGGATCCGACAATTAAGTATATAGCGATACATCCATGTATGGATTAGGCTGTGTGTTGGAACATCATGGAAATGTGATGGCGTATGCTTCTCAACAATTGAACTAACAGGAACATAACTACCTAAAAAATGACTTAAAACATGTTGTAGTAAGCTCTTAAAATTTGGAGGCACTATTTGTATGGGGTTCATTGCAAGTTTTTACACCAACCATGAGAGTCTCAAGTACATCTTTACGCATCGAGAGTTGAATTTGAGATAACACTGATGGTTGGATTTATTCAAGGACTATAACCCAAAATTGACCTATCATGAGGGCAAGGCTAATTTCATGGCACATTGGCTTAGCTGAAAGATGTTGCATTCCTTGAGCACAATTATATTATCAAATCATCTATGGAGAGAGTTGAGAAAGATAGAGATTGAGCTAATAACTGTTGGTAGTTTAGAGGTAATAATTAGTGCAATCACCATCACTCCTTCAATCTTTGAGGCAATCCGAGCAAATCAACTTGGTCTTCATGATGGGTCTTTCGAGGACCCATAATGGTTTTGAATCCATCTAGGTTATTGTGGATTGCCTGATTATGTTATTAATATTCATATCCATGAAGATGACATGGAGTATGGAGCAGCTAGCTAATGCTTATTGGAATTACATTGTACGATTACATATGGTCCCTAGAGACATTATGTTAAAAAAAGACTGTAGATTCTTTTCACAATTCTGGAAAAAGTTACCAGATTCTTTTGGAACATAGTTGAAGATGAATATTTCTTTTCATCCAAACATGAATGGTTAGACGGAGAGGACCATATAAACCTTAGAGGAAATGCTCTAAGCATGTGTGTTGGATTTTGAGGGTAGTTGGGATAACTGAATGGACTTAATCAAGTTCTCATACAACATCAGTTATCATGGTAGTATCAACATGGCACGTTTTGAAGCCTTGTACGGGAGAAATTTTTGTAGCCCTTTATGTAGAAATGATATTAGCGAGACGATTGTGTTGGGACCATAGATGATTGAGGAGATGACAAAGCAGATCCAATTGATTTAGGATCATATAAGAGCATCCCAGAAATGACAGAAGAGGTACACAGACTTGAGAAGATGAACCAAGGGATATGAGGGTGATAGTCCTTTTGAGGGTTTATCCCACCAAGGGAGTTATAATGTTTAGTTGGAAGGGTAAGCTCAGTTCTAGGTAAATTGTACTATATAAGATTATAGATTGTGTTGGTATGGCCACTTATCATTTAGCCCTACCGATGGAATTATCATATGTGTACAATGTCTTTCACATTTCTCAGTTCAGAAAGTACGTAGAGGATCCTTACTATGTCATCCATCTATAGTTGTTAGAGCTTTATGAGTCTCTAAATTACAAAGAAGAACCACTAAGCATATCCTGTATAAGAAGACTTGAGCGATGCGCAAAAAGATTGAACACTAGTAAAGGTACTTTAGTCATGGCATAGAGCTGAGGATGCCAGTTAGGAGGCTGAGGAGGAGATTCGAGAGAAATACCTAGAAATTTTCTTTTAGTATAATATCGATGGTGTAGTATTTTTTTTAAGGTGGTAGTACCCTTTTTATTTGTTAAATTTACTATGTGAATTGTTGTGTACATATGCAATGTGTATAGACCTAGATTATTTGGGCTTCGGGGACGTAACCTCTTTAAGGGGTAGTGCTATTATACCCTATATTTTTGTGATTTTTTTGAATGAGAAGTAATGGTATTTGTTAATATTTGATATTATTTGATTTTAATTTGGAACTATAATTGAGTTTGAGGAAAATTTAGATTTGAATAAACTTTGCAAATTGAATAAAATGAGTTTTCAGGTGCACTGATCGACTCGTTCCATGAACCTAGCATCGGGTTTGTCGTTCTGTATAAAAGGCTTTTGCTTGACTAAACTGATTGAATGTTTTAGGGAACATATGAACTAATAGGCCAAACTGATAAACTAAATTGTTGAGTTGAGTACATTTTTTAAACTCAATTTTTCTAGGAAAACTTCTTTTACCAAAATGGAAACTTTTGCTAGGTTCGTCGTTCTGTATAAAAGGCTTTTGCTCGACTAAACTGATTGAATGTTTTAGGGAACATATGAACTAATAGGCCAAACTGATAAACTAAATTGTTGAGTTGAGTACATTTTTTAAACTCAATTTTTCTAGGAAAACTTCTTTTACCAAAATGGAAACTTTATAATCTTGTTCCAAGCTATTATTTTAATATTATTAACCCTTTTTATCATTCATTTGGCCTAAGCTTCAGCCTCAAAAGGATTTGAGGGTTTTATTTGGATAGTTGAGGGAGAGTATGACCTCAACTTTATCTTCTTCCACCTCTCTCCTCTGCACGCTCTAGAAATCATTGCTTTGATTCCTAGACCTATCTTTGCTTAGGTGGAATATTCCTTCCACACTAATCATTCATTTTCTCACTCATGACTGACATTTATAGGCAAAGTTGACCTACATTTGTCTAAAAATCACCATTTCAGCTTTGGAAGTGAGGTTAGCCTATATTTGATGAAATCTTCCATTCAGCTCAAATTTGAAGTGTATAAACTTTGGTTTTTCAATCTATGTCGAACACACTTGTGCTTGTACCAATTTGTTTGCTATACATAGTTATAATCACCCCCTCTATTCACTTTTATTTCACACACTGAAAAATTCTAGCTCTCTCTTACCTGATGTTCTTTTCTCTCTAATTATAACCTAGTTTTAGTTCCTTTCCACTCTTTTGACCCTTTCTCTAGCTCCTTCTTATTTATCTTTAATTAAGGGAGGATTTTGAGTTTTTCTTTTAGTACAAATTCTCCTCGTTTTCTCTTAGGTTTGGTAAGTCACTTTCTCCTAATTTGAATTATGATTTACAAAATTATTTATCAGATTTCTAAAGCTTTAGCTTTATTTTATTTTAAGTTTTGGACATTGAAAATCTTCTAGGTTGAGTTTTCATAGTTGTGGAAGAGTTTTTCTTACACCAAGTAAGTCATTTTTACTTTTGAAATGTGTTTAAGTTAATCCATTACTGTGGTATAATTTATAACATCCCAATTTTATAAGTTGGCATGAGAATTTGGTTTTATATTGATTCATACTAATTAACTTATGAAATGTAAGAAAAATGCATGATATTAGGGAAATTAGATTGATTTGATTAAAGCATGCTTTAATTTATGAACTAATGAAATATTGGTATGATGCTATGATATGAGTTGGTTTTGATGTGGAAGGAATCTTTGAGGATGATTTGCATGAATAATGTCTAGCTTTCGTTGTTTGAGGGAAAACCAATCAATTGTTTAGGCTAAACTAAATGACTAGTCTTTAGTCATTTGGTTGGCCCAAATTGATCAACTGATAGGTTTATGGTGACTTGTGTTTGTTCTCTACTTAAACTCATTGATTGGTTTGGTAGAACCACTCTACTGACCTCTGAATAGATGACTGATTTGGCCTAACTAATCAACTGATTTTAGGGAACCTTGATTTTGACTAAGACAAATTAATAAACTAGTTGGCCCAAATTGATCGATTGGTTATTAAAATCGATCGACTAGTTAAGGCAAAATGATAAACTAGTTTGTCCAGATTATTTGATTTTTATCTTTTAGCCATTATGCCTAACAATACTATATGACTATTTAAGTAGTGAAATACATATGTTGACATGGAATGATAACCTAATGGATGGATTAAACGGATCATGATTCATGCGTGTTGTAAAGGCCTTAATGGGTAAAACCCGAATAAGTATTTGATGGCTTTTAAAGGGGTAAGGTAATCTAGAATTTGGCCTAAAATGGATTAATCTAAGGGGTTTGGTTAATATTGAGTATGCATTTATGGAAATATCACACATGGTTAGGGAATGGTAATGGATGAGATGGACTATATATGTAAATGCCTTGCTTGCATATTGTATGAGCCTTGTGTGATTATGTATCCTCAAGAATGTTGTACTATTCACTTAAAGAGAAAGACGATTGAGCTATGTATAGGACTTTGTTACCTAATCCTCAATTAGTTATAAGGGATTCGTCTAGCTTTGGGCGGGATCCTAGTAGATTCCGGTGCCTTACCTATTCTAGACACTGATGATGTATTCAGGTGTATTGATACTAAAGGGTATAGTTGACTTTGGCCTAGACTTATGTCCATTGGTAGTTACTTACCTTTAGCCTGGACTTTATGTCTTTTTGTTAAGATAGATTTACATGGTATATAAGACCATAGGGTGGTGCACAATACATTGCTAGATAAGAACTTGGACAATTAATTGTATAATAATTAAAATAAGTATTTGGATAAGAATGAGGTTAAGGAGGAAAGTAAGAGTAAAATAAAAAGAATGGTAATAGAGACGATGTAATATATATATATATATATCCATATCTATAGGGTGAAGGTCCCATACACACTCTTTTTAAGATACATGTATAGGAATCAATTATAACCATTAGATTAGTGTTTAATCAATGGTCAAGATTTAATACATACCTAACTTAAATTAGTTTTAATCTTAGCCCTTAAATCCTCTAAATCTAACGGTTATTAAGAGTTCCTACATTTGTATTTTAAATAATAGTTTTTTATAAGAGCCTATATATATATGACCTAATGGAATAGGAAGGTGGAAAAATGGCTTATGGTAGAACTATGTGCCTTGTTAAGTGAAGCCTTACTATTAGTTGGACATTCTAGTTGTAGCTCATATATTATTGATGCATTGTCATATGCACAAAAAATTTAATAAACAAATCCTAATTCCAAATACATAGTAGATGACAAGAAGGTGTCAAACTCACAAGGAATGGTATATAATCAATAATTCTATAATCAATGTTAAAACCCCGACTATTCAATAGCATTACTTTCTATTACTAAGTTCTATACTATGGATCAATAATAAAACATGTTACTCACTAATTAATGAATAAGGATAGGAAGGTATTGATTATGGTATTAGGATATCAAATAATCATGGAGAAAAGAATGATTCTAAATGATCTAACATTGACTTATAGAAACTCATAATAATTTATCTCTTTGATTTCTCTTAATTCTAATAAATTGAATAAGCTCTTAATTTATCATCTAACCAGTTAATAACCTAGGTTAAGAATGCTAGATTCAATTAATGGTAGCATTACGAATGGAAAGCAGTCAACTACGACCGTAATCACATAAGATTGGATCATACAATCATGTGAATTAATAGCCTAGATTAATAACTAACCTTTTTCTACTTTGAAAACATTAATTAACAATTATGTGTTAATTATGTTATCCTAGCTTTAATTAAGATCTAAACTTTAAACTCTTAACCTATGATACAAGATCATTCGATTCTGTCTATTAATTCAGTTAAATTCCATTTGGACTCATAAATACAAATTATGTTGTCATATCCGAAATCCTAATTTCGTCATTAAATCCTCCTATCCTATACTATCTACGCTACTATCTTCATAATTGCACTAACACACTATTAAATGTAGTAATCTATAATTAACATCAATGATTAATAATAAATTAACAATGAAACCATAAAAGTAAGAGAAATAATAATACAATAAAGAGAATTTACTTGCATTCAATAAAAAATCAAAACTTGCAATTAAGAGAGGAATGGAGAAGAACTTATCAACTTGAATTACAAAGTGTTAATTGTTCAATTGAATACAATGAAGAGAAAGATAATTAGAATTGTGAAGTACATGTGTTTTCTAGATAATATAAAGAAAAATAGAGAATTTAACTCTCGAACTACCAAAAGATAAATTTCAAATATCTAGAATTGTCAGAAAATATATCAGGAAAAAGTTCACTTGAGCGTGTTTTGGAAAACATGATACCTCCGTGTTTTGGAAAACACGATACCTCCGTGTTTTGGGAAACATGGGACCTCCGTGTTTTTCCTTAAATGCTCTACCAATTGTTGAATTTTGAAAACTGAGACTTTTATCTTCTGGCGGAATAACAAAACCCGTGTTTAGGAAACATGAGGGTACCGTGTTCTTTGTTCCTTCATCATCTCTCTATGAAATTTCAATGCAAGCTTCCCTTTGATATATATTCTTCATTTCTGGTCTTTTCTTCTATTGATTCAATATCTCTTGATGTGTTCTTTGCTTCATTTCATCTTTCCTTCGATTTCTCCTTTAAATTTCTTCATTTTTATCTTTACCTGCAAAATCAATCTAATAGAGAAAAACTCGAGAAAAGATCAAATCTTATAAAAATAATGAGGAACAAATGACATTTTTACTTAGGATAATAATATATAAATCCCATATATCAATTACCATCTATGATGTGGTTATATGGTGTCAAGTTTGATGAGTCATGTATGGTATGGACTTCCTATACCTAGTGTAACCATGATAAAGCATTTATCATTTTTTCTATGAAGTATGCACGGAAAATGTTAGTATCACTCGTGTATTGTTTTGGAATATTGTGTGTTGGTAACCCCATCAAGGAGGGAACTTGGCTTACTTATTATAAAGCATACTAATCTGCATGTTTACTCAGTCACCTATTCATTTCTATGAGCAGAGGGCCATGTGGAGGTTCTGAGGGATGGTCGGTAGATGGTCAACCTCGTGTGGGGCATGAGTTCTAAGAGTGTGGAAATCGAGAGAATTTTGAGTGGTCTGTGATGGGCCAGAGTTTAGGGCCATACCCTACTTTTGTTTCTATAATTCAAGACCATATACCATGACTTAATTTCCTCATGTATTTGATCATGTGGGCCATTGAGGCCTCTACTTAGAAGCTTTTCTTTCAATATTTATATAACATGTTATGGCGTACTCTACAATATTTTTGGTTTGTTTGGTTCTCAGCTGTGTATCTAACATGGGATGGCAGCTGGCACCAATCCTTTGTTAGGTGCGGTGGTAAGACTGTATTTTTCTAAGTGTTTATTAGTTTTCCGCTTTCGTAAGGTTTTGAAAATAAAAATTTTTAGTAGTGAAAAATAGGGGGTGTTACAATACATATGTGTATATATATATATACAACCACCCCTTCCATTCCCTTCTTTTTCTGCTCTTTCTTTTCCTCACCACGCAACGATGACTCCGCACTAAAACTACCCTATAAAACCTTCCTCCTCAACTTGCCCTAGCCTCTACCATCAAACACCACCACCACCATTATGACTTGTGCGTCCCTTTTTCCTCTGCATGCAACCCCTACACCACCAAACCCTCAAGCTTATACCCCTCTTCTTCCTCATCCCTCTTCTACCTTTACCTACTTATTTTTTTTCTTTTCTCACACCACCACCATTCGTCTTGTTCCACCCCCTCGCCACAAAAAAATGACCACCACTACCTCCCTACATTGCCCATCCCTACTACAACCAACCACCCTAGCTTTCCCTTGACTAGTACTCAAATACCCTAAAATTCTAATCTAAAACATTATATTAAAATAGGAATTTATTATGGAAATTAATTAAATAAATTATTTGAATTAAAATAAGGGAAAATTTTAAGGCAAAATTAAGAGGAAAATAATAAAGAATTTAATTTGGAAACATTAGGGTGTTTTGCTAATTAAAATAGAATTTAGGAAACATTACCCAAAATATCCTAAATTAATATAAAAGGGAATTTAATTATTATTTTACTTAATTTTATTATTTTTAAATATTCCTAAATACTAAAAAATTCTAAATACCCCAACCAACCAATTTTCCCTTTTTTTCTTTTTCCTTTTTCCTTTTCCCTTTCTTCCTTCCTTTTTATTTCCTCTTTTTCTCCTTTCTCCTTTTTCTTTTTATCCTATTCCTTCCTCATATTGGGCCTCCCCTCATGTGGCCCAACTCTCCCCCTCCTCTCTTCTCTCCCCACGCGGCCAAACTAGCATCGTTCTTTTTTTTTCCTCCTCCCTCGCCTGTTGGTTCTCCCTATTTCCTTTCTTTCTTTTTCTTTTCCCCTGACTGGCTGGCCCAACCCTTTCTTCTTCCGCCTCCCTTCTCCCTATCCTTACCTTACAGGTCGAAGCCTACAACCCTGTACTGCTGATAGCCCGACCACCATACCGCTGCTTATCTCTCCCTTTTCTTTCCCCATCCTTTTCCTTTCCTTTTCTGGCCACAACAAGCCCTACACATCAGTAGGCTCATACCGGTCAGCGAGTCCCTGCCATGCCTGCTCCTTTTTCCTCTTCCCCCTTTGTCTTATTCCCCTTCCATTGGCCTATAAATACCCCTAATTGATTCCATTCGGCCTCTTTTTCCCTGCCTGGAAAATTAGCCCTCCTTGCGCCATCACCGCTTCAAACACCGTCCCTACTGCTACTGCCCAACTCCACCTCCCAAAACACCTCCCAAACTCTTCCCTACACTACCCTCCATTGATCCATACTACTCACCAACCCTAGTCCCCCTGCACAAGCCGCCCTAACTATGCA
The DNA here is from genome assembly GCA_030549775.1 of Tamarix chinensis. NCBI lineage: Eukaryota > Viridiplantae > Streptophyta > Magnoliopsida > Caryophyllales > Tamaricaceae > Tamarix > Tamarix chinensis. The sequence continues at coordinate 38,407,448 of CM060173.1, read as the reverse complement.
AAGTTAGCTGCTAGATCTACCACTTTGCGCCCATCACCGCCCCTCTCGCTATTGTGCGCCACCATATCCTCCACAACCACCGCCTCTCCTTCCACCTAAACCACTCAACAAAGCCTCCCCTACCTCCCCTACCTTCTTTTCTCCCTTCCTCCATCTCCTTCACTCTTCCTCCTTCTCCACCACCTTTAGCAACCACAACAACCACTACCTGCACTGCTAAAATTGCTATGCCACAACCACCATTCCAACCCTCTCAATCTAGATAATCTACCACCACCACAATCACCATCTCACTCTCCCTCTTTTAGCCTAAAAATACACCTCTCCAATCCCCACTTCCTCCTCCATTGATGTTGCCGCCTAGCTATCACCACCACTAAGTTGTGCCCTAACCTCCCTAACCTTTAAACATAATTGTTATTTTTTTATTAGTGTTATTATCATCATCATCATCATCATCATCATCATCATCATCATCATCATTATTATTATTATTATTATTATTATTATTATCATTATCATTCTTATGATTAATATTATCATTACTACTACTACTACTACTACTACTACTACTACTACTACTACTACTACTACTACTATTGTTGTTGTTGTTGTTGTTGTTGTTATTGTTATTATTATCATTATCGTGCTAGTATTATGATTACTATTGGTATTATTATTAATAATATTCAAACTGTTAATAATAATAATAATAATAATAATAATAATATTATTATTATTGTTATTATCATCATTACTATTATTATTATTATTATTATTATTATTATTATTATTATTATTATTATTATTATTATTATTATTATTACTACTACTACTACTACCATTAAAATTATTATCATTATTATTATCATTATCATTATTAATATTACTATCATCATCATCATCATTATTATTAATATTATTATTATTAATATTGGCACTATTATTACTATTATTATAATTATAATTATAATTATAATTATAATTATTATTATCTTTATCACTAATATTACTATTAATAGTATCATCATCATCATCATCGTCATCGTCATCATCATCATCATCATCATCATCATCATTATTATTATTATTATTATTATTATTATTATTATTTTCACCATATTTTATTATTATTATTATTATTATTATGATTTAAATTATTATTATTATCACCATTATCACTATTATTATTATTATTATTATTATTATTATTATTATTATTATTGATATTAAAGTTATTATCTTTAGTATTGTAAATATTGGTAATTATACCTTAAAATGGACCAATATAACTATCAAGACCTATTTTGACTAGTAGTAGCATGATTAGCTACTTTAAGAATAATACCCTTATTTTTACCAATAAAGCCACTATCATTGTTAATAACCCTAATACTAGGTTATGATATAAAGTAGGAAATGATGATAATGTTGGTAAGAGGGAAGTTAACCATAGTATTTTCCTCTTATAGGCAAACCAAGTCCAAACCCTAAGGAGGAGTAGGAGCGTGCTCCAAGTCCGGTGCCATTTTAGGTGAGGATGTAGTTAAGGCCTATTATGTGTGTTATGTTCCTTGTATGCCATGTGTTATGATATTTTATGTGTACCTTATGTGATTATGACCACTTGTAGCACAATGAGGAGTTAAGGTATGTTTATGTGACCTCCTTATAGCATGTGTAAAATGATATGTATGTTGTGCTTGTGGTGTTATATATTGTGACCTTCTAGGACCTCTAGGACATGCATTATAGGATACTTTAATGATATGGTATGGGGTGAAAGGATTAGAAAGGAAAAAAAATAAATGAGTTGAATAAAGGAAAGTGAGAATGACCTAATTACCTCATGACCTATGAGGGGACAAATAAAAGGAAAATATAGATAAAATGAGAGAGTGAAGTGAATATTACATGGGGAAGTCTAGGGTTTGCATGGGATGGATGGTGTATGCATGGGGATGATCCTTACATGGAAAAAGTTGACTTGGGGTGTATGTAAGGTAAGGGAAGAGTTGTTGGGGGTAATTGGAGTCAATGGGTGAAAAATAGTACGTAAGGTAGTATAAGGGTGCATGGGGAACTTGGCTAGTGTTTCGGACGAAAGCCTTAAATGGAGGAGATTTTGGAAGTGAAAAATAATTGAGATGATTAGAATTTGGGGTAAGAGTGGAAGGATATCACATGGAGGGTGAGTGTTTATGTCATGTGAAATAGGATATGGAAGGTGAGTAATGAAGATATGACATATGAGAGAAGAGAGGTGCTATAGTTTGGGGTGGCCAACTAGGGTTTCATATTCACATGTGCAAAATGGGAAGTAAATTGGAATGCTTGGGGTTGAATCTAAGTGAGGTGATGAGTCGGGGGCAAAGGAGCATTAGTTGTGTGGGATAGAGGAAGGATGGGCCATATAGTCCAAATTAGTATTTTCAAGGGAAAACCCTAGAGGGAAATAGTGAGTTGACTTAGAGGTATAGGGGAATGGGCCTTGAACCACACACTTAGGAGTTGGGTATCCATGGTAAGTAAGGAGAAGAGAGAAAGGATGTATGGAAAGAGGTGTAAAAGTCCCAAGATATGGGATGGCCCCCCCCTCAAGGGAATAAGAGTATACCGATTATGTGAACAGGTAGTCCAAAGGACATGCATGTCTAGGGTAAAAAAATATATTGAATAAGACATAGATAAGACACTAATCACTTAAAGTAAAATATTATTGAGTCGGACCTAGACCGATCCATAGACATAATAGCGGCCAGGTGTCGGGGTGCCCTAGAGACCGATCCACCGGCAAATAATAGTGGTCAGGAACGTTCTGCCCTGTATGTCTCTAATCCATCAGCTATAATAGTGGGAGATCCCAAGCTCAATAAACTAAACCTTAAGTTATGATAAGACATAGGAAATTTAACACTTCCTCTAGGGTTAGCTCGAGTCCATAATGTGTTCCACATCTCACTGTGGGGAAAATACATTGCCGATTCTTCCTATGTGATACAGCTTTATGAGGTTGAACTTGAAGATTCCCTGACCTATAAGGAGCAACATGTGTGGATCCTGGACACTAAGCTTTGAAGACCCACATAAGTGTGGTCCCCCTCATGAAGATTCTTTTGATCCACCATGGAACTAAAGAAGCTACTAGGGAAGCTAAGAAGGACATACGTGAGGTGTATCTTGAACTGTTTTCCCCTATTTCTGGCTCCAAGAAAAAAAGCCAGTGACTTCAGGGATGAAGTTTGTCTTTAAGGGGGGTAGTGATTTAAAAGCCCCCAAAACCATAATTTAGGAATCGATAATAAAATAGGAATTAATGGTTGAGATCAATTAAATATAATATTTTTAATAAAATAATGTAGGAATTGAACTAGTGGAGGTTAGGGTAATTTGTTACCTAAAAATAATTTATGAAGATTTAACCAAAATCTCAAAATTAATATAAAAAGGAAATTTATTTATTAATTTTACTAATTTTATTATTTTAAAATATTAAAAAAATGCCCCCAACCACCTTATTTTCCTTTTATTTTTCCTTTTTCCCTCTTTTCTTCCTTTTACTTTGTCCTTCTTCCTTTTTCCCTTTTGTCATCTTTTCCTCTCCTACTGTTCTTTTCCCCTGTGCATCCCAGCCCACCTTTTTTTTCTTCTCTCCCCCTCGAGCAGTCTAGTAGCCGTCCATCCTTTCTTTTTTTACCCTTTCCATTTTTTTCTTTTTTCCCCTTCTACCCACATCTTGTACCTCACCCCCTTAGTAACTAGTGTGTGTTGCTGCTTCATAGCCATGACTCCCATTTCTCTCTCACTTTCCTCTTGACCTAACCTATAGGGATTGCAGTTGGCACTACTCTACCTTATCCCCTCCCCTTTGCAACCCAACACCCTCACAAAGCCTACTTGTAGCCTGCCAAAACCACCCTAACCCCTTGTAAACCTACACACCTACAGGCCTATATGGGCCTGACACCACCGGTCAGCAACCTCTTGCCCCTCTTACTCCCTTATCCTCATCCTCCCGTATCTTCTTCTCCCCCCATGCTTATAAATACCCAATTCTCACCCTTCTTCCTTTTCTTTTTGCTCTACCTATAAATTCTTGAGATTACCACTGCTACACCATTAGATGCCACCCCATCCGCCATAATGCCACATTGCCGTCTAATAGGCCACCCCACCTCTTCCCTCCATCACCCTCCACAAAACAAGATCACTCCCCACCCATAACTCTCCCTACACAACTCGCCCTACTCATGCAAACTAGGAAGCTATAGCTACCCTTTGCACCTTGTCACTGCTCTGCACCGCCTCTTCCGCCATAACCACCACCCCTACTACCTCCCTCTCACCTTAGCAGACCTTCCAATAACTCCCCATACCCTTCCTTTCCCCTTTCACCCCTCCTTCCTCCTCCTTCCTTCTCCTCCAACTTTGGCCACAACAACTGTCACAACCTACGCCGCCTCCCTGCCATGCCACAACCACCACTACAACCCTCCTAATCTAAGAAACCAACTACTTCACAACCACCACCTCCCTTTTCCTTTTCCAACCCCAAAGCTTAAACTATTTCAAGTCACCACCTCACCCAACATCACAGTTGTAGCCGCCACCCTAGCTGCCACCTCCACTTCTTGTTGTACCCTAACCCTTGCTTCCATGTATGTAGAAATTATTTTATATAATTTTTATTTTCAGCCTTATTATTATTATTGTTGTTGTTATTGTTGTTGCTACTATTATTACTATTCTTTCATTATTATTATTACTATTATTCTCATCATCACTACTATTAATGTTTTTATTAATATTATTAATACTATTATTATTGTTGGTCTCTTTAATAATATTAATCTTATTACTAGTATTAAGACTATTATTATTATTATTATCATTACTATTATTTGTGTTCCAAGCTTGGTGTCGATTTAGGTAATGATGTAGTTAAGGCCAAATTGTGTGTTATGTGTTTATGTGTGTTTGTATATATTTTTATATCCTATGTGGTTATGGATTATATGCTTGTAGCATAGCTTAATAAGCGTAGATCTAAGGTAAGTTGTATATGTGTTATGACATCTATAATATGGTGATATAACTTTTACTTGTGTTGTGCCTTATACATTGCTTCCCTATATGACAAGCATGCTTCGCATCCATAAGTAGTATGATGAGGTTGTAGGGTTAATAAAAGAAGTAAAGAAAGTAGAGTGGTAAGAGGGATATGATAAAGTCTTAAGTACCTTATGATTTATAGGTGGACAAATAAAAGGATAATATGAACAAAATAAGAGGATGGAATAAATCCTGCATGGGAAGTGTTAGGCTTGCATGGGTTGGTTAGTCTATGTATGGCGCTAACTTTTATATGGGAAAATGTGACTTGATGGCTAAGAATGGTGAGGGAAGAGGAGTTTGGGTGGTTGGAGTCCATGAGTGAAAAAAATTATGTAGGTTGTTGTAAGGGTGCATTGTAAGTGTGTGGAAGGGAGAAAGAACCTAAGTGGGCGAAGTGTGTGGAAGGGAGAGTTGATGGTAAGGGGTTGGAGTGTGGGTTTACATTGTAAGCGAGTCACATGGAGGGGGATGTGAGTTAGGTCGAAAGGAAAATGCTGTGTGAGGGTGATAAGAGGATGACATACCAAAAAGGAGAGGTACTAAGGTTTGGGGTGATCAACTAGTTTCCTCATGGTCACATGTGTGGGATGGTAAGTAAGGCTGTGATGATGGGTGTATATCAAGTGGAGTGACGGAATGGAAGCAAAGGGGACCACATGCCATGTATGATAGGGAGAGGTTAGGCTATATAGGCTTGATTTGGGGTTCCTAAAGTAAAATCCTAGAGGGTAATGGTGAGTTAAACTGGAGATGTTGGTAAGTGGGTTTTGGCCCATGTACAGAGGAGTTTGGGTTCTCAAGGTGAGTAAAGGAATGATGGGGAAGATTTTTGGGAGTTCTAGGATGTGTAGAAGTCCCAAGATATGGGACAATGCTTTTAAAGAGAGCAGGTGTGAAAGGGGTGAGAATGGGAAGTCTAGTGGGCATGCATGTCTAGTAAGAAAGTTCTTATTGAATGAGACATGAATAAGACACTAATCATTTAAAGTGAAAGACTATTTAGCCGAGCCTAGACCTATCCACTAACAATAATAGTGGCTAGGTGCAAGGTGCCTTGGAGATTGTTCCATCGACGAATAATAGAGGCCAGGTGTGTGTTACCTTGGATTTTTCCGATCCATTAGATATAATAGTGGATTCGGGGTGCTACCATGTGCTCAATAAACCAAGACTTAATTGATAATAAGCCATGGGAAAGATGCTAATTACTTATGATGAAACATCAAAAGAGTCGGGGTCAGACCGATCAACTAGCATAATAGTGGCCAGGACCACCTTGTCCTTGAGGCAGATCACCCAACGAATAATAGTGGCCAAGAGTGTTCTACCGTCGATGTTTCCAATCTACAAGCAATAGTAGTGAGGTTCCTGTACTCACATGGAAATAAATTGAGAATTGTGCAAAAATGGAAATAATTGCCAAAGATCTAATGATTATGTTTAAACAGATTGATTCACTACTTGTATTCATGATCATTTATGTATGGCCTTTGTTGCATAGTTAACAAGGTCAGTACGTAGCATACTGACCACCTATTTCATGGGTGCTTCTCATTCCCTTGAGTAGTGGCCCCTTCTGAGGTTGTGCAAGTAGGAGATGTGGCATTTGATAACTTTGATGCATTTAATGCATTGGGCAGGAACGAGTGATGGCCTATTATACCTTGCATTCGGCTCGAGAGAATGTTGTCCTGACTCACCTATTTCTATTTTTATTATTGTTTGTTGATCATTCTATTTTCCCACTGGAGCACTGTCACTGTATTCATTTTCTATTTCTTTAATGACTCTTACATCGTACACTCTATTTTCAATTATGAATTATTAGAAACCTTGTTATTTTATGCCCCATTCAAATTAATGTCTTTTTAGTTTTCTATCCTTTTGGTTGGTGTGAGGCTTGCTAGGGGTTTGACTTGTGCCAGTCACGGTGGTAGCACCCACTCTCTTAGTGTATGGTTTCTATGCAAACAAAAAATTTCAACTATAAAATTTGCGTTTGTTATAGTGAATGATATTGATGTTTTTTTTGGAGCCTTTGATTGATGATTTGATGTTCTTTTAGGATATGGGTGTTTAAGTATTTGATGCACATGGTAAGGAAAATTTTCTTTGTGTGAAATGTTATTCTGTACTATAAGTTATTTTCAATTATATGGAAACTTATCAGGTTATAGTGTGAATGGCATTAATATTTTGTACGATGTAACTTGAAAGGGACATACAAAGAATTATAGTGTGAAATGTCTAGTGGGAAATTTTATGTCCCATTATGAACTAACTTCAATATTAAAGCAAACTAAGTTATTTACATACAAAGAATAACTTATTTACCGTTTGCTTTCATATTTTGTCTAGAAAAGATAAAGTAACATTTTGTGAATCATTTAATAGTGTCAAGGTTCCAAAAGGGTATTCTTCAAAATTAAAAAGGCTAGTGTCAATGAAAGAGTTGAAACTAATTATCGTGAAGTTATTTGATTGTCATATTTTGATGCAAAATTTTATGTCAATAGCGATTCATGGAATTTTGCCAATGCATGTTTAAATTTCTATCACTGGGCTTTGTTGATTATTCAATGTACTATAATCCAAATTCATTTGCCTTAATAGTTTAGATGCCTTGTAAATAGGGATTTTGATGACATTATACCAACATGAAATGCACTTTCCAACCACATTCTTTTACAATATGGTGCATATAACCGTTCACTTGGTTTGTGAGGTAAAAATGTTATAACTTGTTCATGGGTAAAGATGTACCCCTTTGAACTATTCATGAAGTTAATAAAAGGTTATGTGAAGAATTAATATCTTCCAAAATGAGGCATTGTTGATAGTTACCAAGCAGAAGAGGTAATTTAATTTTTCACAAATTACTTATCCAATGTTGAAGCTCTTCATATTTTTAAGTCTCAACATGTAAGAAAAATAAAAGGTAATGGTATTAAGTGAAAAAAATTTAGGTATGTAAATCCTAACATGCGTCATAAAGCATATTTGTATGTATTACATAACAGTGAGGATTGCAAATCCATAAAAGACCAAGAAAAGGATAATTGATAAATATAATCTTTCCATCATGAATTGGCTAATATATTACATCATTTCACTCATTAGACATTCCTCAACATCAGTTTCTTAAACTATGAATTCATTGTCTCAAAAATTATGAAAGCCTCTCTTATTTAGGTTGATATAATTTTGTTAACTAATTTCGTGGCTGATATCATATTTATGCTTGTGGGCATGTTGATAGCTTTACATAATATTTTTTTAGGATATTATATTATACAGTTACAATTTCTTAGGCTATAGAAATTACATATTTTATAAATTAAAAGAGTTAGACAACACTCTTAATAACAAGATTTAGTGGTTGTTTTCTTTTATATGTAGTAAGATGTTGCACATGCCTGTTATTTACATACCTTCACCATATGTGTCTTGATACTTGATTCATATTTTTAGGGGCATCTAATATGGTTATATGATGATATAGGTCACTTGTTCATGAGCGTGTCATTGATGGATTCCATTTCAAATCATATGACTTGCTATTAACCCTTCCTTAGATTCAGCCATGGTTTGGGGCTTTAACTAGTTAATGTCATTTATTTTTCCACCCAACTAATGCACCACACTTGAGATTTTTTTTAAGGTGATGTGTTTTCAAGGGATTATGATTGGATAGCTAGAGAGCTAATGGTGATAGATGATGAGCGAAGGTTTCATCATAGCTTACTGCCTAACATCTTCTTTGGTTACCCCTAGAGTATCTGTCACTAGACTTTGCATTGATGATGTGTGGGATAATATGAAATATTGAAATGAGAGGACTCTTAGACCGACGGGTTCTAGTTTCCCTAAGAAATTCTACCAATAGATGTCATAGGATTATTAGGGGTGTTCTTAGTTACATTTTTGGGATGAAACAACATTTTGATGCATATATTGCTTTTATTGCCTTAGATTTGTTATTAGGTTTTGGGTCTTGAAGTGGGAGCATCTACCCTTTTTTAATTATTATCAAAAATTATGGTAGAAAATTTTTTACCTTGAGAAAAATTCAAGAGGCCAAATTAAAGTCTTTCTTGCCACAAAACCTTTTCTTTATGGGATGAATTAAGCAATTTAACCTTCAAGCCATGAAAGCCATGAAAACTATCCCAATCCACCACCTGTTTTTTTGTTCTCTTGAATGGATTAATAAAGCGACTCATGTTTGGCTTCCTAGTTATCTAGGAAGGATGCAAGGATGCTCCAACTGACCAGCTAACAACAACTTCCAACATCACTTGCTAAGACTAATGTGTGGGGCCCATTTTAGGGAGTTGTTTGGGAAAAAAATCTAAGGGAAAGGAAAGTACAATAGGTTTGATTGAGGAAGATTTTGACAAAAACTTTTGTAACTTTTATGTTGATTGTTTTACTAGGAATCAACCCCTGCACATTCCTTGTTAGATTAGACTCTAATTTGCAAGCAATCTTAAATCACAGAGCAAGGAAAGGGGAAGGGTTGTAAGTTTGTTTTTATGGCTATATAATGGCTCATTTTTCAATGTAAAAATTCACCCATAATTTTCGGGTAGCTTTGGGGCATATTTTAGCATTAAAATTCAAGGGAAGAAGCAACAACAAGTGAGGCTTTTTGACATGGGTTTATGACATTTTATGATACTTTAGATATTGTTTGTACTTGGAATATCAGACCTTATAACCTCTATTAAAAACTAGGGTTTTTTTTTCATTATTGTCAAATTAATGATGCCTAGCTATCAGCTTAGCCCTTTAACTTGTAAGGCACTACCAAGTCAAGTTGGGGTCATTGAGGAACATCATAAATAAGCTATAGATGAAATTATAGACATAAGGCATCATTAAGGCATTACAAATCAGCCACAAGATACTTCTAGGCCTATTTTTTGCGTTTCACCAACCAATGATGGGTTAAATTAATTTTGTGGCATGGTTGCTTTTAAGGACCCTCCCAAACCATATGTAAGGGTATGGGACTATTTAAGGTCAAAATAATAATCCAAAATAGTCATTGGAAAATTTTTGTTTGGTTAGATTCAAACTAGGTTTCTCTTCCCATTAGATAACTAGTTGGTATGTTTTGTAACCAAGTCAACCCATTTTACATTTGTTGAGTTAGTTTGTAACTATATGACACTAAAACATTCTATATAAGATTTTGAATCACACAGGAATTAAGGGATTTGGTTACCTCATCTTTTCCTCCCTTTTGGTGAGATGAATCTTCAAACTTAAGTTAAGAGTTTGATTGAATTTATCCTCAAAATCTTACCTTCTTTATTCTAAGATTTGAATGTCGTAGATGGTGATTGTGATTATATAACTTTAAGAGGTACACAAGTTCATATTTTCCTTTTCTTCAACCTCCATTCATATTTTAATTTTGGTGGTAATTATCCTAATCCACCATCATACTTAGCATGACTCAATTTTATTTCATATGCATTATTTCTTGTTTTAAATGGGTAGTATATATTTACTTTCAAATTTAAAATCTTGTAAAAATACATCATATGTATATACATATGAAATCATTCTATTCAAGAAAAATTTGTGTATTGGTAAATTTGTATGCGCGTGTTGGAATGGGTTTATATTTATCAATAGAATGACATTACATACGATAAAAATATGAATTATTCCTAACCATGAGAAATTCGTACATTTGTAAGGGATATAGGAACGTGTTGTAAATACATATATATACATATAAAATAACATGATACATTATAAAAATATAAATTCTTATTTAGGATAAGCAATATGAGAATTAGGTTGTAAAAGTGAATAATTTGTAATAATTTTCTTTTTGTTGGATAAATATAGATCGGAAAACTATGGATTAGGTATAGATGTCTGCAAATTATTTGTCTATAGAATATGATAAAGAAGTTAAAATTTTCATTAAGATTGTTGTATAACATGCTTGGGAGGCTAGTAGAGTAGTTTGTTCTTGTTTGAACTTTTCTTATATTCAACATATCAATGCTAATGATCTCAAAGATCATTTGTTTAAGTATAGAATTATTAGAAGGTACACTCGATTTATATAGCACTATGAAACATAGTCTAGATATGCTAATGAGTAAGGTAGGAGGGAAATTAGTGGATCATTTGACAATAATGAAGATGATTTGTTGGAGGAGATGAGTTGAAAGGTGAGGAAAGTGGTCAGAATTGTCCAAAAAGGTTCAACTAGTTATTTAGTGACTTGAAAAAATATTTACATGATGAATATAAGATTTTTATAAGATTATCCACCACTTTAATACTACACAACTTAAAAGAATTTAACAGATGGGATGATAAGAGCTTTATGAAAATATTGACACTAGCAAATGAAATGATTCCAAGTGATAACAATTTACCCAATCATATTTATGAAACAACTAAGATCCTTTCATCTATGGGTATGAGTTATAAGATGATATGTGTATGCCCTAATGATTATTTATTATTTTTTAATGAATATGCATCTTTAGATTTATTATTTTGTAACCAATATGCATCTTTAGGTAATTGTTCTAATCATGAATGCAAGGCACCATGATCTAAGAAGAACAAGGTGTCATCTAAGGTTTTATGGTTTATTCATATAATACAATGATTCAACCGAATGTCTAATGATGTCCAAGATGCAAAGAACTTGATGTGGAACGCTCATGAGAATATAGATGATGGGCTTCTGATACATCTATCTAACTCCCCAAAATAGATGATGATTGATGGCTTGTTTCCTTAATTTGGTGAAGCTCCAAGAAATTTGTATCTTGCACTTTCTTTGGATTGTATGAATTTGCATAATCAAGGTACATACAGTCTACGGTGGGTGATTTTTGTTATTTGAAATTTGCCTCCATTGATATACATGACACACAAGTATATGATGTTGTCATTACTCATTTTGAGCAAAACAAATTAGGGAATGTAATACACCCAAAAACCTTAATTTAGGAATTAATATTAAAATAGTTATTAATAGGTGAGATCAATTAAATATAACATTTTTAAAAAAATAATGTAGGATTTGAACTAGTGGAGGTTAGGGTAATTTGGTAACTAAAATGAAATTTAGAAAGATTTAACCAAAAGTTCTAAATTAATAAAAAAAAAGAAATTATAATTATTCATTATTACTAATTTTATTATTTTCAAAAATCTAGGAATAAAAACCCAAATACCCCCAACCAACTCATTTTTCTTTTTCTTTTTTTCCTAGTTCCCTCTTTTCTTCCTTTTTCTCCATCTTTCTTCTTTTCCTCTCCTCTAGCCAGCCAAACATGGGCACTGCCAAAAGAGCCCAGCTCCCCTTCCCCTTCTCCCCTTCTTTTCCACCATGAAGCCTAGCCCACCTTTTATTTATTTTTCTTCTCTCCCCCTTATGCGGCCCAACGCTCAGCAGTCCTTCCTTTCTTACCACTGCCCTTTTTTGCGTTTTCCCCTTCTACCCCGGTCTCCTACCTCGTCCCCACCGGTTGCTAGTGCCCATGGCTGCTTTGCAGCCATATCTCCCATTTCTCCCTCAATTCCCCTTGACATAACCTACAAGGTGTGTAGCTGGCACTGCCCTGCATTGGTCCCTTCTACTCTACATCCCCAACACCCATACCAACCCTCCCTATAGCCTACAAAAACCACCACTGCCCCTATAAACCTGAACACCTACATGCTTGTACTAGCTTACCACTGTCTATTGTTAACCTCCTCCACCTCCTATTCCCTTATCCTCAACCTCCCTTTTCTTCTCCCCCTCCTCACACCTATAAATATACTAGCCCTCTCCTTTCTTCCTCTTCTTTTTTCTCTACCAAGAAATTTCTGAAGTTACCACTACCACATCATTAGATGCCACTCCAGTTGCGACCATGCATCGCCACCTCTAAACCACCACCCAACCTCTTCCCTGCATTACCCTACACCAAACAATACCACTCCCAGCTCCTAACACTCCCTACATATCACCACCCCTTTTGCTTCCTTACGTCATTTCCTCCACCATAGCCACCACCCCACTACCTCCCTCTCAACCTAATAAACCTTCCCCTACCACCCCATACCCTTCCTGTCCCCTTTCTCCACCTCCTTCCTCCTCCTTCCTTTTCCTCCACCTTCGGCCACCACAACCTTCTCCACCTGCGCCACTGTTGTACCACACCACCACCACCACTACATCCCTCATTGTTAAGGAAACCTACTACCACACAACCACCAACTCCCTTTCCCTCTTCCAACCTTAAATATTAAACTTTTTCAAGTCACCACCACTCCCACCGCCACTACTACTGCTATAGATGACGTTGACCCTCTACTAGCGTAGCATTAGCTCTGATGCTTCCTTTAGGTGATAAAGTTGATTGTAATAAGTTATTTTCAGATGGGTCCTTAGTTATAGGAAAGGTAGACTTCTTAGTGGACCTGAACGGGTTGGATTTACAGGACTTTGACGTGATTCTAGTGATGGATATGCTAGGAAGGCATTAGGTAGTGATTTATAGCTCTTAGGAGCACATGATATTGCAAGGTCGGAAGGGTACTAAGGTTTTGTACAGGAAGACCAACCCTAAGTCCACTACTAAGGTAGTGTTTGAAGTTTCCCTACACTCTTTAGTCCATAGTAGGTACCCACTATACCTATATAGCGTGCAAGAGTTGAACAAGGACTTAGCAGCTTTAGAGGGCATTCCAATGGTTAGAGAGTTTTCAGATGTGTTCCCCAAGGAAATACTAGGTATACCCCTAGTTTGGGAGATCGACTTCACCATCTAGTTAGTGTCGGGAGCTAAGCCTATGTCAAAGGCACCGTACTAGATGGCACTTGTTGAGATTAAGTAACTAAAGGCCTAGCTAGAGGAATTGTTGGAGCAATGGTACATTCGACTGAGTGTGTTACTCTAGGGAGCACCGGTTTTATTCGTGAAGAAAAATGATGGAAGTCTATGTCTCTACATAGAATACTAAGGGCTTAATCAGTTGAAGGTGAAGAACCGGTATCAATTCTAGAGGATTGATAATCTCTTTGACTAGTTAAGAGGTGCCACATTTTTTTCCAACATCGACTTAAGGTCACGATACCATGAGTTGTGGGTAGCATATGCTGACATTATGAAGACCACCTTTCGGACCCAGTATGGATAATATGAGTTTACAATGATGCCTTTTAGGCTCACCAATCCTCTTATAGTGTTCATGGACTTGATGATGATAATTTTTAGACCCTTCCTTGATCGATTTATGGTGGTGTTCATTAACGACATCCTAGTGTACTCCTTAGGGATTGGGGAGTATGAGCAGCACCTTCACACCATTTTAACCTTGTTAAGAGAGCATTGCTTCTATATGCTGTCCAAGTGCTGATTCTGGATTTAGGAAGTGGCCTTCCTTAGGCATATAGTTTCAGCTGGCGGAGTGTCCGTTGACCTAGGAAAGATCGCGGTGATCATAGAATAGAAGCCTCACACGTGAATAGTAGAGGTTCGGAGTTTCCTAGGATTGGCCGGGTACTACAAGTGGTTTCTGTAGAACTTCTTCAAGATTTCCCGACCTCTAACTAACCTCTTAAAGAAGACCACAAGATTCCAGTGGGATGCGTCTTATAATGGAGCCTTCGAGGAGTTAAAGCGACAGTTGACCATAGAGCCTATCCTGACTCTACCAGAGGGTTCAGATGGGTTTGAAGTCTTTAGTGATGCATCAAAACATGGAATTCCTTGTTTGCTAATGTATAATGGTAGACTAGTTGCATATGCCTCCTGACAGCTGAAGTGACATGAGTAGAACTATCTAACACATAACCTGGAGTTAGCCGTAGTAGTTTTTTCCTTGAAGATTTTGGAAGCACTACTTTTACGTGGTAAAGTGGAAGTTCTTCACCAACCATAAGAGCCTCAAGTACATCTTCACCTAGAAAGAGCTGAACATGAGGCAAAGGAGGTGTTAGAGTCGATCAAGGACTATGACATTGAGTTAACCCACCACAAGGGTAATGCCAATGTGGTTGTAGATGACTTGAGTAGAAAGACCATGCAATTTGTGAATTCCTGTATAGTTTCTAACTGAATGATGGAGGAATTGTTCGGCTTAGAGATTGAGCTGATTAAGCAAGGTGACCTTGAGGTCTATATGAGCACCCTAATAATCACTCCCGTAATTTTTGAGGAGATCTAAGTCATCCAAACAGGAGATGCCAAGCTCAAGAGGATCCGAAGGAAGTTATAGGAAGGTTAGGCAAAAGGGTTTCAGGTTCAAGAGGATTGTAGAATTCTTTACAAGGGCCACTGGTGCTTACTATAGGGATGTTCAAAATTGAAGCGCCGTATCATGGAAGAGGGACACCAGATCCCTTACTTAGTCCACCCGAGAGGGGAAAATCTATTTAAGGACCTTAAGAAGGTGTACTAGGGGCCTCGTATGAAGCGGGAAGTGGACAATTCATGTCTCGGTGTCTCGCCTATTAGAATGTCAAGAATGAGCACCAAAGACCTATAAGGCTAATTCAACCCTTATAAGTACAAAGGTTTAAGTGGGACTCGATGTCCATGGACTATGTTAGAATGACATTGGCAAGATAGTGGTATCACGACTTGAGATGATAGAAGAGATGACCAACCAGGTCTGCTAGATTCAAGATTTGATGAGAGTAGCTTAGAGAAGACAAAAGAGTTATGTGGATTGGAAGAGTCGAAGTAGTGACTTTGAGCCTTAGGAAAAAGTCTTGTTAAGGGTTTACCCCACTAAGGCCATGTAAAGATTTAGCAAAAAGGGCAAGCTGAACCCAAGGTACATCAGACCCTATGAGATCTTGGAGTGGGTAAGTGAGGTTGCAAACTAGTTAACACTTCCTCTAGAGTTAGCTCGAGTCCATAATGTGTTCTACATCTTGCTAATTCTTCCTATGTGATCCAGCCTAAGGAGGTTGAACTTGATGATTCCCTGACCTATAAGGAGAACCCTGTGTGGATCTTGACACTAAGCTCTTGAATACCAACATGAGTGTGGTTCCCCTTATGAAGATTCTTTCGATCTACCATGGAACTAAAGAAGCTACTTGGGAAGCTAAGAAGGACATACGCGAGGTGTATCTGGAGCTGTTTTCCCCTATTCCCAGCTCTAAGAAAAAAAGCTAGTGACTTCAAGGATGAAGTTTGTCTTTAAATGGGTAGTGATTTAAAACCCCCAAAGACCATAATTTAGGGATTGATAATAAAATAAGGATTAATGGTTGAGATCAATTAAATATAATATTTTTAATAAAATAATGTAAGAAGTGAATTAGTGGAGGTTAGGGTAGTTTCTTACCTAAAATAAAATTTAGGAAGATTTAACCAAAACTTCGGAATTAATATAAAAAGGAAATTTATTTAATAATTTTATTATTTTCAAAAATTAAAAAAAATACCTCCGGCCACCTTATTTTCCTTTTCCCCTCTTTTCTTTTACTTCGTCCTTCTTCCTTTTTCCCTTTTTTCATCTTTTCCTCTCCTACCGTTCTTTTCCCCCGTGTACCCCAGCCCACTTTTTTTTTCTTCTCTCCCCCTAAAGTGGCCTAGTACCCATCCATCCTTTCTTTTTTTATTCTTGCCTTCTTTCTTCTTTTCCCTTACTACCCACATCCTGTACCTCACCCCCTCGGTAACTAGTGTCTGTGGCTGCTTCATAGTGATCGCTCCCACTTCTCCCTGACTTTCCTCTTCACCTAACCTATAGGGCTTGCAGCTGGTACTATGCTACCTTATCGCCTCCCCTTTGTAGCCCAATACCCTCAAAAACCCTACTTGCTGCCTGCCAAAACCACCATAACCCCTTGTAAACCTACACACCTACAGGCTTGTATCGGCCTGACACCACCGGTCGACAACCTCTTACCCCTTTTACTCCCTTATCCTCATCCTCCCTTGTCTTATTCTCCTCCCCATGCTTATAAATACCTTAGCCTCACCCTTCTTCCTCTTCTTTTTACTCTACCTAGAAATTCCCGACATTACCACCGCCGCGCCATTAGATGCCACCCCATCCGCCATCGTGCCACATCATCATCCAAAACACCACCCACCTCTTCCCTTTATTACCCTCCACAAAACAAGATCACTCCTCACCCCTAACTCTCCCTACACAGCTCTCCCTACTCATGCAAAGTGGGCAGCTATAGCTACCCTTTGCACCTTGTCATTGCTCTTCACCGCCTCTTTCACCACAACCACCACCCCTACTACCTCCCTCTCACCTCAAAAAACCTTCCAATAACTCCCCATACCCTTCCTGTCCCCTTTCTCTCTCTCCTTCCTCCTCCTTCCTTCTCCTCCAACTTTGGCCACCACAACTATCACCACCTACGCCGCCTTCCTGCCATGCCACGACCACCACTACAACCCTCCTAATCTAAGAAACCTACTTCCTTACAACCATCACCTCCCTTTTTTCCCTTTCCAATCCCAAAGCTTAAACTATTTCAAGTCACCACCACATCTAACATCATTATTGTCGCCGCCACCCTAGCTGCCACCTCCACTTCTTGTTGTACCATAACCTTTGCTTCCACATATGTATAAATTATTTTATATAATTGTTATTTTCATCCTTATCATTATTATTATTATTATTATTGCTACTATTATTATTATTATTATTATTATTATTATTATTTTTGCTACTATTATTACTATTCTTTCATTATTATTATTACTATTATTCTCATCATTACTACTATTAATCTTTTAATTGTTATTATTAATACTATTATTATTTTTGGTCTCTTTAATAATAGTAATCTTATTACTAGTATTAAGACTATTATTATTATTATTATTATTATTATTATTATTATTATTATTATTATCATTACTATTATTCATGCTCCAAGCCCGGTGTCAATCTAGGTAATGATGTAGTTAAGACCAAATTGTGTGTTATATGTTTATGTGTGTTTAGATATATTTTTGTATCCTATGTGGTTATGGATTATATGCTTGTAGCGTAACTTGCTAAGTGTAGATCTGAGGTAAGTTGTATATGTGTTATGACATGTGTAATATGGTGATATAACGTTTACTTGTGTTGTGCCTTATACATTGTTGCCCTATATGACAAGCATGCTTCATGTCCTTAAGTAGTATGATAAGGTTTTAGGGGTGATAAAATAAGTAAAGAAAGTAGAGTGGTAAGAGGGATGTGAGAAAGGCCTAAGTAACTTATGACTTATGGATGGATAAATAAAAGGATATTATGAACAAAATAAGAAGATGGACTAAATCCTGCATGGGAAGTGTATGGTTTCTATACAAACGAAAATTTTCTACTATAAAATTTGCGTGTGTTACAATGAATGATATTGATGTTTATTTGGAGCCTTTGATTGACGATTTGAATTTCTTTTAGGATATGGGTGTTTAAGTATTTAATGCATATGGTAAGGAAAATTTTCATTGTGTGAAATGTTATTTTGTACTATAAATTATTTTCTAGTATATGGAAATTTATTAGGTTATATAGTGTGAAAGTCCATTACACATACCCGATATTTAAGGAGAAGACTTCATTTGCTCAACTAATGCATGGATGAAATTCTATTTTTCTCGGTCATCATAGATTTTTACCAAATTATCATTATCATAGGAAAATGAATTATTTCAATGGATTTATAGAAGAAGGGCATACACAAATCTTGTTGAAGGGTACACAAGTATTTTTGAAGATGAAATATTCAAAGTTGTAGTTTGTGAAGAAGAATAAAGATAAGCCTCTATCAGATGGGTTGAAGAAGATGTCTATATTTTTCAACTTTCCATATTGGGAATTTATATATGTGTTCTATGCCATTGAAGTGATGCATATCGAGATAAATATAAGTGATAGCCCTGTTGATGCATGATGGATACAAATTGGGTTACCATGGTTCTAATGGTGGATGGGAACTTAACCACCAAAAAGAAAAAGGAGAAAGGAGGGAGATTGAAGGAGATAATATGAAATAAGTGACCCTTAGATCATATATTCGTTCTACCACTTAATCCTTGCAACACTTAAGATACAAGAAGCAAGATTTTTATAACATTCACCCTAACATGCACTAGTTGGGAGGTGGAGTACAAATCAAAATTTAGGAAAAAATGGGAAATTAGAGTTGCCTTACATTCATCTTTGTCTCTCACTTATAAGGAGTGTGATGTAATTTTAGTTACATTCTAATCCTTTCCAACTAAGTAGGTACAGCTAGATAGGAATCAAACTAACTTGTTAGCTAATAGTATGTAACTAACTTAGTTTGATTCTAACCAATCCAAAAGTCAACTTTATACCACTCCTCTTTGTGTGTTTTTCTCCCAACTGATGCATATCTTCTAATCATAGAATGTACCCAAATGACCAACTATTACATCATTATGTTTGATAATAGATAAACTAGAAGCATATCCTACAACATAGGCTCTCAGGAGTACATTTAAATGAGGGATTAGCATCAAAATGCTACTATAATCTGCACAAGCACACCTGCCCTTTCACCAAACCTTTCTTTACCCACTTTTTTGTAGGACAACGCTAGACTAGTGGTCCTCCTGGTAATTTATATAGGTAGCTAGTGGTGGCTATGGTGGTAGGTTGAAGGTGCTGTGTTTAGCTTCAAATATGAGGCCTAAACATGAAGTGTGGCTTGGTCGCTATGATACATGGCTTCCATGCATGTGGTTGGAATTTGAGATGTAGGTTTAGAGCAATCCTTCCAAAATTAGAAGGGTTTTGGTTCCTTTAATTTTAGATGAATAAGTGGTTAATTTGGTGTACTGCATTGGGGAGAGTTGTGTTGGTAATGGTCTTGTATTACTTGTTGGTACATTACTTATTGTTCCATCAAATACATAAGATGGCATAAATTAGATATGTAGGAAATGAGCATTAGGCATTAACTAGAACTATGAAACAATGTAAGAATAACTTATTTACCATTTTCTTTCATATTTTTCCTAGAAAAGATAAAGTCACATTTTGTGAATTATTTAATAGTGTCAAGGTTCCAAAAGGGTATTCTTCAAATTTCAAAAGGCTAGTGTCAATGAATGAGTTGAAACTAATTATCATGACTTCACTTGATTGTCATATTTTGATACAAAATTTTATGCCAATAGCTATACATGGAATTTTCCCAAAGCATGTTTCAATTTCTATCAGTGGGCTTTGTTGATTATTCTATGTACTATAATCCAAATTCATTTGCCTTGATAGTTTAGATGCCTTGAAAATAGGGATTGTGATGGCTTTATATCAACATGAAATGCACTTTCCACCCTCATTTTTTTACGTTATGGTGCATATAACCATTCACTTGGTTTATCACGTAAAAATGTTATGACTTGTTCATGGGTAAGGATGTACCCATTTGAACGATTCATGAAGTTGATAAAAGGTTATGTGAAGAATTAATATCTTCCAAAATGATGCATTGTTGATAGTTACCAAGTAGAAGAGGTAATTAAACTTTTCACAAATTACTTGGCCAATGTTGAAGTTCTCCATATTTCTAAGTCTCAGTATGTAAGAACAATATAAGGACATGGTATTAAGTGAAAACAATTTAGGTATGTAGATCCTAACATGCTTCGTAAAGCATATTTGTATGTATTACATAATTATGAGGATTGAAAAACCATAAAAGATGAAGAAAGGGATAATTGATAAACGTAATCTTTCCTTCATGAATTGGCTAATAGATTGCATCATTTCGCTCATTGGAAATTCCCCAACATCAATTTCTGAAACCATGCATTGGTTGTCTCAAATGCCCGAATATTAAGTTTTCTTATATTCTAGCTTTTCCACCACTAGATACACTTTTTCCTCAAAACAAGAATATGAGAGGAGTACAATGTAGAATAGTGGAGTGATTTTAGTAGTTAAGGCAATGCATATTGCTAGGTAAAGGATAAGAATACAAAATATGCAAGTATAATGTATTACAGCATGAAGAAACGGTTTTGGAAGCTAGATTACACTATGTTTAAAGTAAATATATTTAGGTGCATATGGGTTGATAATAATCATGGGGTTAAATTTGAAGATAGGTTCACATTAATAGGTTTTAATAGGATAGAGCATAAACAAGACCCATTCATCTAGGCATCACAAGCAACACAATTTTTTTTTTGTCATCGATCCTAAAGATAAAGGATGGGTTGTGGTTTTAGCCACAAAGAAAACAAGTGTCAATGAATGTGATAATGAAAATGATGTCAATTAGGACAAAAAGTGTGTCAAAGTTGTGCATGCAACTCAAACATTGAATGGTTATAGTAACAAAATTGTTGAGGAGAAAATCTATGTAAGAGATGATCATCATGAAGTAATGTATATATCATATCATGAAACAAATGAAAAAATATGGAATAAAACAGAAGGAAAATAAGCTATAAGTGTAATAAAATTCTAAATATATATAGAGTGTTCTATTATATACATTCTTACAACATAAAATTATTGTTTTTTTATATCATTACTACATTAGATATGTTTGCTTAACACTTTATTTTATATATATTTACTCATAGCCTTGTTATCACTAATTTATATATTCAAACTTCACCAAGATACGATGAAGAAAATCATTGATAGGGACTCCATTGATGAAGAAGGGAAGAGAAGACCTAATATGATTAGAATCATCACAAACATGATAAATATGAAGAAATTGATGAAGTTAGAGATGAATGAACCATGTTTGTGCTATCACACACTTAGTATTAGGGATCAACATACATACATGTTCTGTTTTGTATCTTATATGTCATATGTTCTTCTAAGAAATTAGAGATTCTAATGAATATATGCATGCAACTATTTATTAGCTTTTAATATAAAGTTAGATTATATGATATATGAATTTAACTTTCTAGTGTAGAGCGCCCAACTTGTTGTATGGCTACTAATTACAATATTCCTTGGAGGAATATCTTCTGAGTTATTGGTATTCTTTTTCACATTGTAGATTTGATAAATATTCAAGCATACAACTATGTATGTGGGATAGAAAAAACCTCCACAATATATAAAAAAAGTTACATCTTAATAACTGTTCTTTCCCAAACCATTATTAAAACCATAATATCAAATATATTTCCGGTGTTTTTAATAGAAGTATAAGAAAAAAGGTTATTAAAACCATATTTTAATAATGGTTATCGAAAAAAACCACTAATAAAGAATTAATTAAATGCTCATTAAAACGCTAGCAAGTCATTGATTAATGCTTTATTGAGAATTATTTAGGGCTTTTTAGAACCATTTTTCATGTGTTTTAAAAAAGACGGGTCAGGAATTGTTAATTAAATGCTCATTAAACTACACATTTGGGTTTATTTAATGCTTAAGTGATCAAGAATTCGTAAGGAAATTTTGGAACACTTTCCAATAAAGATTACTAGAATAAATGATCAATAAAATACTAATTGGGGATTAGTTAATGCTTTATTGGGAATTATTTATTGGTTTTCATTGATTAAACCAATTGTTTTGATAATGTTTTTGGGTAAATCGTTAATAAAATGAGATTTTTTTACCGAAATTTAGAGGCTCTTTTAGTTTTTTTATGATGTTTTCAGAACCTTTGTTAAAGATTTGATAATGTGTGATTCAATTACGATTGAAAATTGTGATTAAAATCCAATCAAAATAGTGATTATTTATTATTTTCAAGAGAGGTAAAGCTTTCCCGGTCTTCATCCGTCCCGGTTTGTTAGTTTCATTTGATTAATTGAGTATGAATTAGCTTATGAAAAGCTAGAGTGATTGTTTGATTATGTATATTTGGTTAATTTATGGAAAATCGGAATTTTGGTCGGGTTATGCCCGAATTTTTCGGATTCGTCCGAGTAAGCTATTTTGGGCAAATTGATTTTGCATTATACTTTAAAATGTATCTAATTTCATATCGGAACCATCAATTTGAGAAATTTATATGGAATTAATCAGAATTGGATTTCTAGATCAAAACCAGTGTATAATGAAATTGGGTTGCATAATTGAGTTGTTTCACTCAATTGATTTTATAATGTCGTTTGAAATGTATTTAATTTTATATTGGAAGTGTTGATTTGGGAAAATTGTGTGAAATTGATAGGGATTGGATTTTTAGGTCAAAACTCTTGTGGATCTAAATTGGATTGTGTAATTTGGTTTTTTTATTCAATTGATTATATATTTTACATTAGAATACATTTAATTTCAATTCTAAACCATCAATTTAATTATTTTAGCAACATTTGACCGTATTTGTGTTCCTGGCTCAAAAACCATAATTATGTTAAATTGGGTATTTATTTTATTAGTTTTGAGAAATTAATTATGTGATGTATTATAAAATATATCTAATTGCATTTCTAAAGATCCAATTAAATTAAATTAATAGAATTCAACCGAATTGCATGTTTTGGCCTAAAACCCTAGATATCAAGTAAAATTATGAAATTGTTCATTTGTAGAGTTGTTTTCTTAAATTGAATATATAGAAATAGTTGAAATGCTATTAATTGCATTCGAAGACCTTCAATTGGAATTAATTGATTTGAATTATCCAAGTTGTATCTTGGGCTTTGAAACCCTAGTTTCGGAAACCAATAGTCTTAAATTAGTTACTTGGATGACTTTTTTGTTGAAATTGATTATCTAGATGTATCTAAAATTATTTTAATTGTGTTTTAAAACTATCAATTTGAGGTAATCAGAGTGAATTGGTTGGTTCATAGTCTAGGCATTAAAAACCATAATTTTCGGAGATGGTTTTATAAAAACGGTTGTTTTATGTTTTTCTCATCTAGTAGATGACTAGTTTAGATTTAAAATCATTGAAGTTATATTCTTTTGTTGTCGGGTTGAATTGGTATTCTAAAAGTGGTTAGTTTAACTCTATAGTTGTTAAACCTAATGAGCAAGTCATTTTTGATAAAATTGACTTATAATGTATTATTCTTTCCCCTGCTTTCCAAATTAATTTGAAATTCCCCAAGTGATATGTGTTAAACCTGATTTGATTGATATTTAATCTTAAATCTTAATAGAGCGACATTCATAAGTCCAAGGTTTTGGACACATTTTCCAAGAAAGATCGTTTGTGTTTATTTAATTATAATAGTTGAATTGTTGATTGATAAGATAGTTTCTAACCGAGTTCCGATTTCCATTGGTGATCTAGGAAATTTCCCTTGGATTTTCAAGATCTCAAGTACTCTCTCTTTCTCAGTTTGCTTAGCTAGCTTTAGATTTAGGTAAGTCATTACTTAGCTTTATTTATTATGGAATCTTGATGTATGTCAGCTTGGAGTGGAAAGTGATGAGGATGTTTATCGATTATTTAATCATGTCAAGTATATGTTGTGCTCTGTGTGGTAATTTTATGAATGTATGAATTTATAGCCTCAATGCAAATGCATGTTCATATGACACTTGAATATTGTCTGTGTGTAAGTGTGTGAAGGGTTGATTATGGATTGAAATATGGGGTAACCAAGACCCCAATCTCAACTCAAATTGATTTCGCTTTACATGATTAGTATTTGTAAAAAAAAACAAAAAGAACTTCAAAATTTATATTATATCAAAAAAGAGTGGGATAAAAAAATATTATGAACATAGTATTTTATTCATAAGGATAGGTGATCATTCAAGGCATATACAGAGCAAACAAGACAATTTTCCATGTTAATCCATATTAATCATTTTCTTCCCATTTTCCTATATGGGTTTTCCATTTCTCCCAGGCCAATATTATCCATATTCACCATATTGTTTAGTTAAAACCCATACCAATTTTCATTACACTTTTCTCAATGTCATCACATTTTATAAGTGAAATACCCATTTAGCATTTACATTACTTATATAGTTTAACATAATTTATGATCCACTTTAATCCATTCATTAGGCCAATAATCCATTGTTAAGTTTGTATTTTATCCCACTAATAATCATGGTATAGTACCAAGTATATCCTCAAAGTGTAATTGAATAAAAAAAAGAAGTAAATTATGCAAACTAGTCAATCGGTTGCACTAACCAATCGATTGGTTTGGGTTGACCAGTCAATTGGTTTGACCCAATAAGACTATACTTTCCACAAATCAGTTGACTATTCATAGGCCACTCGATTGGTTATTTCCAACAATTTAATGGGTTTAGGAAGACATCAATACTAAGGTCTTTACAAGCTTACCATTTGATGGGTTGGGGCAACGTGCCAACTGTTCTACGAACCAGTCGATCAATTTCACCTAACTTGTCTGTCGGTTTGCCTAGCACAATACCAAATCACAAAGTTCATGCAGATTCTTACATATAAAATATTTTTAACTACATTAAAACATGTAACAACATATTTCAAACTAAAATAACATACATTTCTCAACATGCAAAAATCATATCCAATATATACGAATTTTCAAGCTTTTTTCTCAATCATCTCATCTAATGATCTAAATCACTTATACAAAATGTATTTATTCATGTTAAATTGCAAAAATCAACTAAAGGTGGTACCTAACATGAAGGAATACATACTAAACATTTTAGAAGCAAGAATAACATACTTGATGTAGATAAAATCCCCTTAAAAATAGAAATTCCACTACAAAATAATTGACTTTTGCCAACAGGCCTTATCTGTTAGTAAAGGCTATATTTCTGTTGGCAAAAGTTTTTACCAACAGAAATTCTTTTGTGATAAATTTGTAGGTAAAAACTCTGTGCTTAAAAGTTTTACCCACAAATACGTAAGATCTATTGGTATAAGTTGCTTATGCCCATAGATATTTATCCGTTGGTAAAATTTATACCCACAATTATATTTGTGAGTAAAAGTATTAACCACAAAATGATATCTGTGACTAAAAGTATTGTCCACAAAAAAATATTTGTGACTACAAGTATTGTCCACAAAACAATATATGTGACTAAAACTATTACCCACAAAAGAAAATCTGTGACTAAAAGTAGTATCCACAAAATTATATCAGTTGCTAAAATTATATATATATATATATATATATATATATATATATATATATATATATATTATCTGTTAGTAAAACGACAATAATGTCCATAATACCTGTTATAGAAATATTTACTTATAACAATAACTTATCCTTATATAAAATGTAGTACACCATACATAATCATCATTCTTTAGTTTAACTATCAAAAAGATAATAGTTGTATAGGTATATTATATATACAACTTGTTACCTATGCTAACATATAATACATCTTCATTAACATATCAAACCCCATCCTCTTCATTCCCATCCTATTTAGCATCTTCAACGACTTCTGTGTCTTCAATATTTTCTTTGATAATTATCAAGATGTATTCCCTGAAAAAATATGCATGTAACTTAATTAGATGAATATAAATTCGCCTAGGATATAATTTAGCTAGTGTGGTGTCTTTTAATATGCATGTAATTCTAAGTTTTTAACTTGCAATTTCAATTACCAATACCTGTCTTAGCTACAAAAGTCCAACAACAATCAAATACCAGTATTAAAAATGAAGTGATTAGCACATAACCTCATTTCAAAACAACAATCAAACAAACCGCTGGGTAGAAAAAATTACAATGATGATAGTAGTAGAAAGTGCGGTCATTACAAGAAGATAAAGAAACAAAGATATGTGTTTTAGATAAGGAGTCAAGTTGATATACTTAACAATGGATATAAATGGAGGAAATATGGTCAAAAGGCTGTTAAGAACAAAAAATTTCCAAGGTATATATATAGTATATATTATGTAGGTGTAGTTGCCACTAGCAATCCGCTAAAAGTATATTTAAACATCTAGTCTATGAATAATTGGAAAATCCATCTTGAAAATTTCATGTTTCTATCTCTGACTTATGGAGATACATAATGGAAGAGAAAGCTAATGCATCCAGTGTCTCCAATCAAAGTATATAAAAAAAATAATAATAAGAAGAAATTATTTAGATCAATCTATTACTATAATAATGAAAACCAAATCCCAGTAAAGAAACAAGAAAAAAAAGGTAATCCAACATACCAGTAAGTGAGAGAAGTATGCCTCCAAGAGAAATCCAGCCATCTTTTCCGGTATCCTTGAAAAAATTTATAATAAAATATGGAGAAATTGTACATACTATACTTGGATTCCAATATATTGTATTGTAGAGCCCAATAGCAAATATAGAGAAAAACCATATAAACACTATTGGTGCAAAAAAAAGTGCCACCTTGTGGGTACCATAATGCTGTAGGGCAAATAAGACGACTAATATTACGCAGGCAATCAGCTGGAGTACACCTATGAACCACAACAATATCAGAAGATAGGAATAAAAAGATAGTGACTTTTGCGCCCATTCTATTATATTTTATTATCTGTGTGAGGAGAAAGAGCACTTTGCCATGAAAATAAGTATTGATCAACACAAAAGTTCCAGCTTGTATCCCATCCAAAATATATTTGGAGTTTGAAATTTAGAGGAGTAGAAAAAAATCCCCCCTTTTAATATAATGAACTTCAACTCGTATAACTAACTATTTAACTCTATACACGATAGACCCACAATCTATATCACTGCTGATCGCTTTACGCCTACACAATGCAGACTCATTTGCCAGCTAGAATAAATTCAAACAGAAGAAAATAATCACTATTTTCATGCCCATTTTAGCAATGATCCCCAGGAAAGGAAACCTAATAAAGTTTATGGCTTATACTTATGATCTCACAACCAAAACTTTGCACCCATAAAATTTTGGCCAAATGAATTTTAGCATAGTAATCAATTTTTTAGTAGAATAATCCGAATTTCTGAAAATTTAAGCCAAATAAATTTTCATCTACAACCCAAAAACTTATAAAAGGATAGAAAGAAAGGATAATACTAACTAATAAACAAATAAATAAATAAAAATCAACACCTCAGACTTGGCGGTTATTTCCATTTGCTGTTTTAATAAAGCATATGATTGGCTCAAAGAAAGGAATGACTTTGACCCTGAAACTAAAGGACCAGAACTAGAACTACGATTGCTTGAGCTCAGACTTTCTCCACCTCCGACACCACCGGGTCCACCCCCACCATTATGGGAAGAACACGCCACGATCCTACACATTCTGATTCCATCTCTTCCTATGACCGCCGACGCCCAATTTGTTCTCTCCGAATCTACGGCCAGACCATAAGCCCATCCTCTTGCTCTTACATTGAAATCCGTGAACAACTTCAAATACAACGAATGCATCTTTTGGATATCAAACTCCAAATATCAACCATCTATGGCAATAGACCTGCATAAAAATTGTTTTAAGAAGGTTTTATGGTTGTAAAAGGAGATAATGATGTATACTGATATTATATGAGAATCTTCAAGAGAAGAACCGAAAGGAGCAACTCCATAACGCATGACCAAGAAGCTATCAAACCCTAAAGATGTTGTTATGGTAATCTACAAATGAAATAGGTAAAATAAAAGGATATACTATATAGTGAACTTTATTAGCTATCAGTGTATCTAGCATGAAGGCATCCAAGATTCAGCATGTTTATTCTTGATATTCATTCCTTAGGTTGGTCAAGCTACATACATTCAAATGTGCTACCTTGAGGTAGAGTACAATACCATGATATATCTCTTGATAAAGTGAGCTAATGTAACATATATAAAGTAGGGCATAACATAAAACAATCTTTCAAGTAGCTAATTCAAGACTATTAGATTTCAAAACTAGGGTTTTTCAAAGCCCAAGACACAAAATTGGATAGTTCAAATCACTTAATTTCAATTGAAGGTGTTACGATGCAATTAATACCATTTCAACTATTTCTATATATTCAAGTTTAGAAAAACAACCATACTGGTGTGACTGTAGCTGGCATGCAATTTAAACCCTATTGTTGTCTCCCTATTTTTTTCAATTAATGCCGCCCCCTCGAGCCTTTTTATTCTTGTTTCTTGCCTCCATGTCAGCCCTACGGCTAACTTTTCTTCTCGTGCGACGCTCCTCTCTGCTGCCTATCCTTTTCTTCTGCCGTCATTTTAATTCTCGTTTGGCTTTGTTTGGTTCTTCTTTTTGTTCCAGGCCTTTGGGCCTTCGGCCTTTGGCCGTTGGTCGAAAGGTCTAATTTCTTTTTTTTTATTTTTCTTTTATTTAAAAACATTGCTTGTAAAATAAAATTGAATAAATATTAATAAATGATATTATACTCTAAATTTACTTAAATTATATCATTTTAGCTCAAATAATAATATTTATGCAATTTTTACCACTTAAGCATAAAACAATAATTATTCCCCTATATTAGTTAAATAAATTGCCAAAAACTAAGATTATAAGGGTATAAAATGTGTCAAAATATGAACTCATCACACCCCCACACTTAGCTTCTTGCTTGTCCTCAAGCAAGTTATTACTCTAAACAGATAAAATTAAATTAACTAGCCACTTTCGTAGGTCTCACGATTACACTTAGCATGTGTAACAAGCCCTTTAAACCCCTAGGTCACCCATCGAGGACGAGTAAGGTCTCGTGAGGGTTTCGCAGATGATATACCCATAAAATCACACATAAATAAAATAAAATTAAACTATACCTAACACCCTTAACTATTTTTGTCTCAGAATCTTTTACTTTCATACGTCCAGATTAGCAATCGACCAAGATTCAGCATTGAGAGATTTAAAAGATCGATTTCAACATATAGTTCACACATAAACATGACAGGTATGAATAGATCAATATTATGGATGAAAATCTACCACGCCTTAGTTACATCAAGATTCATCCTCACTATGGATACCCTCTATTTTTTTTTCTCTTAGATTCATGGCTATATATGAATAGAAACACTCATGTATGTGAGCTAAGATGATAAAAATAACAAACGACTCACATATATAAACAAAGAAGGCTCATATTCTTGTGGATAAAACCTCATATCCTAGAAGTAAAATAGTAACACAAACATGTCGTACCCATACCTTACATTCCATTATACGAAAGTAGTGTACCCACTACATAAATGGAAAAATGAGGGTTCCAAAAGCAAGGAAAACATCAAATATAAGCCACATCAAATCCTTATTGTCATTTTCACTTCATCAATTTCCATTTTTAGTTATGGTTAACTATTAAAACCCTCTCCCAACCCTACCTTGCAAACATATCAGAAACTTAATAACCTGCCCCACCTATTTCAGTGTACAAATCAGATAAGAAGATAAGAGAGAATGCTTGACAATACCATATATACTCCCATTTTTGTATTGAAAATAATGGCATCTATGTCATTCATCTAATTCTCAAAATTAGAAGAATTTTGATTTATTATGATCTAATAAATTATTTCTACTACCTAAAGGTTCTAGCTTTCGTATATAGTAGGTTCCTCTTTTTCTTTCACTTCTTGATGGACCTAATAATAATATGTAGCGTGGTAAATCCTCTTCTAATACCCAATAAATATCTAATTTTCCCCAAATAAAGTTGGTAACCTCACAAAGAATACTCAAAAGTTATGTCTAGGTATCACAATCTATCCTTTGTATTTAATCTCCTCCTAATATCCAACCACAACACAATTCCCTATCTCAACACTTGATTTTCATCCCATATCAAAAGATTCGTAACTTAATTAAAATTGAAAGAATAAGATTACAAAACAAGAGAAATTTCATAAAATAAAAGGAAAATTAGTTATAGGAATGAATGTTTAATAATTAGCTCAACTTATACTCTCAAAATCTATTCAAGGACTTTTATAGGTATGTTTTATATAGTAAATATTTATTTAAACAATGATTCTCTAATTTGATCCATTCCCTATGTTGACTTGTTTTTTTTTTTCTATTTTCAACATTTTTCTAACTCTAAATTTCTATGTGAATAGATAATTAGTCTATCTAGTAGGAGTATCAAAGTTGGTCAGAATTGATTAGTTCTTAAGTGTTCTTATTTCCTACAAGTGTATATATGACCTTTTTTTTTATTAACAACAATGAATTTTTTTCCTTGTAGAAGAAATATATGTATCCCCTCCTTTGTGCCTACTCCACTCCTCTTAGTCCTAGCCAACTAAAATTTTTCTTCACCAAGTTTTTCTAATTGTGGTAAATGGTATTATCAATAAATTTTTTCCTTTTTATCAAAGGTTTTACCAACAAATATAAATGTATATATCTATAGAGTAAAATATGTGTAACCAACAATATATATGTTGGAAGTAATTTATAATAACAAATGTAATATTTTGTTTAATACTTTAAGTCACAAACATGATTGTGTGGTCAATTCCTTTTATCACAAATTAAATTTTTTGGATAATAATTTAGTCATTAATATTTTTTGTGGATTGTAATTTTAGTTATAGATATTATTTTGTGGGTAATACTTTTAGTCATAGATATATTTTGTGGTTAATACTTTTACTTATAGGTAGAAGTGTGGTTATAAGTTTAGCTAACAAATGAATATCTTTGGGCATTATCAAATTATTCCTAATAGATCATACATATATGTGGGTAAAACTTTTAAGAATACAATGTTTACCCACAGCTTTGTTACAAAAAAAAATTATGTTGGTAAAAGCTTTTACCAATAGATAAGGACCTATTAGCACAAACCAATTATTTTGTAGTGTTAAGTACAATAGGAATAGTGATGAACAATCAATTTGTAGGTAAAAAATCAATACATTAGTGGTAAAATTTTAGCACATTAATGGTGAAATATTAGTATAATAGTGGTAAAATAGTATTTTTAAGTAGAACTAGTATCACTCATGCGTATGATGCACGGATCATAAGTGATATTCAGGTAGAGTTTAGCATACTATAATAATAAATTGTGGACTAATAAGTACAAAAAAACAATATAGAAAGTCATAAAATTATGAAAATTCATTATGATCATTATAAAGGACCAAATATTGGTTAAAAGATGAAATAACAAAGTAATACACTATATATAGAAATAACAAATAACTGGATATTGAAATAATTACTCTAGATTGATATTTTAGAATAATCCCTTGAAGATAATATTTGTTGTGGATGTACTTTAATGACTTCGTTATCACATATACAAAAATTTCAAATCATTATGATATGTAACACTTGATATTATGACATACAACTGACCATAGCTAAAGACTGATTTTTTTCTATATTAGCCCAACATTTTTTTTAATTCATTCTTCCTCTTGTTTTTGTCATTGATTTTTTACACTCAAATAAATAAAGATGAAAATCATATTAATGTCATTCATTACTAAGATTTTATTTTGATGAATGTAAAATCAAACACATGAAGATGTACTATTTAACTATATTGGGTGTCCAAAAAGACTTTGAAATGATCATCCAGTTGAATACTTTATACACGTAATGATATATTTTATGATGTAATGCATTTAATTTTATATTCCTAATGTATATTAATGTATAATATCAATTAATATACGATGGAAAGGAAAAATTATGAATTAAAGGCTCACAACATTTGGTTTATCATGAATTGTTGAAAAGTGCTGGTCGCATATATAGTCTAAATAATTTAACACTTATTGCTCAATGTATAAGTCAAGGTTTATACTTGAATCATTAATTTATTATAATAAAATTGTTGTACTAAATAATCAATTTATGAGAAATAATTTCTACAAATGGATAGGAAATTTTATCTTCATATTGTCTATCAGAAAACTATATATATATACATATATACCTCATTCTACCTATTTTTCTTCCTCTGCTAATATTTCTTCCATAGAGTCTAGAGAAAATATTGTAAATATTGAGGAATATGTTCTTGAAAATTTCTAATGATCAATTGATAATTAAAAAAATTCCAAAAACCCACTATTATCAAAACTTAGGGTACTATTAATTTATGAAACTTCAAAATGGTATCACTTCAAAACAAATTATATTATCAAAACTAAATAACAAGATATTCGAATTTCCAAACCCTTTGAAACTATCCATCTTCTTACAAAGATGTCCATGAAAAATTACATGAGAAAATAGCTTTAATTACATACACATAAGACTTGTACTAGTTGGATTCAAACTCTAATGAGGGAAGGATTTAATACCTTAAACCTTACCATCCTTTGTGATGCCCAACTTAAAAATTTTGAAGATTCAATCCCAGGAACTATTGAATCTAATCTCTACAATGGTCTCATCTTTGTCAACTGCTACCCTATTGTTCCTATTACGTTAAAATATCCAAACCACCTGCAATTCCTTGTTCTCAAAGTAAAAACTCATTGTTAAAAAATGATTAAAGGTTCAATACCAGTAGCGATTATCGACGGAGTTCACTATAAAGTTATGCATACATCTTTTTAAAAAATCCAAAACCCAAAGCAAAAAATGTTAAACTGATGCAGGAGCATCTATAGATTCTCATGATGCATATAAAGATTCTCATGAAAATGATAATTTGGCATTATTAATAACAGATCCTATTACTATATATGTCTTTGATGATATAACTTTTACTAACTATAATAAATATACTACAAGTGATTCTTGCAGGTGTGTTACATATTTGTAAAGAGAAGATTCAAGAAGTAAAAATAATTAAGATTATTTCTTATGTTACAAGTTATTACAAGTCAAAGGATCTACTATGCATGGAAGTCAAACTTTCAAGCCAAAGAAGACCTAGTTATCATTTTTATGCAAATTAAAATTTTTGTAAGTTTTTTCCATGTAATAATTAGCTACATTTGTTTATAATAATTTTTTGTTCGATTCATGTTTGTATAGGTTAGTAATATGGTGTTATTAAAGGTTAGTGTGCTAGATAGTCATTTATGCATTAGCTTGGCTATCCTAGTGAAATAATAGCTACCTACATATATACATATGTCAACACACATGTAACATGAGATGAAAAATAGTCACAGTATTTGAATGAAATAACAAGTTAATACTTGGTTATATCTCTTTTGAGTGAATTTTTCGTATGACTACTTGGAGTTATCTTTGCTAAAGCCTTGAAATATGTTCTTGGATAAATATTAAAAGATCCATTCTTGTTTAAATATTGTTTAAAGATTCATAGTTTTCTTTAAATCTTGGTTGAATCTTGCTTGTAGATTCACATTCCTTTGCTTAATATTCAACCTACCAAACCACACTTCCTTCTTAACCTTTAATTTCTATCTTAGACTTTGAAGATCCACATTAGAAATTCTCCTACTCCAAACAAATCCAACTAGAGTCAACATTGTTATCCAATGATCAATTAAATTTAAGGATGTCATCCATTTGAAAGATTAGATCCTTGAAAGGGTTGCACCATCACAAATAAACCAACCTTAGGCTCCTATTGAACTAAATACCAAGTTAAGACATGTTACCTAATTCCAATATGGAACTATAGAACTCAGATTTCAAAGATCTCTTAGCCATTGCTTCTCAGATACAACCCTAACTTCCTCCATCTTTAAAATAAGAAGGATATCAAAAATCCCCTCTATCATCAATCTTCCTTATGAACAACTTAGATACTCCATCTCGGATATACTAAACTGATTATTCCAAACAACCAAATATACCTCAAGAATTCCCCTAATTTGTTCACGATAAATAGAACCATCCATGAAATATTGAAACTCAAAAAAGTAGAGAATCATATCACATTTCTCTATGAATTCCTGAACCACATCAGGATACAAATTCTCCTCTTGATTACCCTGGCTTCTTTGAAATCATAAAAAGCTTCATCAATATGATTAAAAGAGATTTCCATATTAGCAAAAACATCTTCAAGGATGATTTATATGACCCTCATAACACTAAGAAAGGATCATGGATCTACAAACACTTCCTTAACCAACTCTAAGCAATTTAAACCAAAATTTTACAACTTCATCCAAAATGAAAAGGTTAAGATCTTATTCTTTGACTAGTTTGAAATCTATGCTAGGTAAAATAATATTTATTTTCCTTTCCAAAACATTATTCTAATCGTCACTCATAACAAGAATAAAACATGGAAAATTGATAAAGATACAATTGAGTCTGAACACCCTCCTCCATAAAACATTAAAATTACAGCATGAGATAAATCACTTGAGCTAAAACCCCTCCACATGATGAATGAAGAATATAAAGATAATATTAAAAATATGCTTCTCTAAAACAACTACACTAACATCAATCTTAATAGAAATAACTCCCAACTTTCAAAAATTGACAAGTAGATTTAGAAAACCATCCTTCAAATCTTTCTAGGTTTCAAATTTAAGCTAGAAAAATAATCAAACATGAAGAACTAAACTCCTCTAGGAAATTAAATCCTAGCTTATCCAAATTTATTCTAATTCCTCTTTTTTAAACTATGTATAGGTCTCATATAACCCTAAATAATATTATTCAATAAATACCTTGATTTTCTCATCCAATCCTCATTAAACATAATATGAGCTAAATGAAGAACCAACCCTCTCTTGCCTCAATTGGAGAAATATGAAACCCTCTTCCCCTAGGGCTATTATTCCGAAAAATATAACCCTTGACCTTAGCCTTAAAACTTGGCC
This sequence comes from Tamarix chinensis, assembly GCA_030549775.1. NCBI lineage: Eukaryota > Viridiplantae > Streptophyta > Magnoliopsida > Caryophyllales > Tamaricaceae > Tamarix > Tamarix chinensis. The sequence continues at coordinate 38,371,739 of CM060173.1, read as the reverse complement.
AAACAAAATTCTTCAACAAAATTATAAACCCTCATTCCTTTATGAATGGAATATTGATAGAATTTTCAAATACAACATTATAAACATTCCCCTATAAATGAATATGGTTGACAATGCCTATAAAAATAAAATTAATACATCAGATAAATCCATTGTATGAATCTTAACTGTAAGGTTTTGCAGGGAGCTGTGGGATTTCCATCCACCACAAATGAATAAAACTCTACTATTGAGGATGTCAAAATTTATGAAGAAGAAAACATCATTATCAAAAATGATGATATCAATCTAGACATTGTTGCCTTACTCATCCTTGCCATATCTCTTCACTTTGTTGGTAACCTCTCACTTTTTAAAGATAAGAATATAAAGCTTCTCTCAAACCTCCACTATAAAAATTTAAGCAAATTTCGGTAGTAAAAAATCACTTTCCTTACTCATGTTATGCTGAGAGATATTTCAAACCAACCCTTTTGGAAAGAGAAATTTCTTGTCAACCTTACAACCCTCCTTTGAGAAAGATTTTGAGACAAAATAAAATAGGACCATAGAAACCAAATTCCATATTATCTATTCTTTTATGGTGAAATCATTAGCCTTGCACAGAAAGAAGGTCTTAAAATCTCTTAAGACCTCAAACCCCATTGACCTTTCAAATAGGGGATGCGTAAATTAAGGCACAAAATTGGTTCTTTCTACCAATAATTTGATATTATAGACCCTTCTACTAAATTAGAGCATATAATGGCTCTTTCAAACTAAAATATCACTCAAAGAATTACCTTAAGAAACCCTCAAAGAAATAAAAATCTCCTCCACCACATCAATTGTACTATAAGAATTTCCTTCCATAAGGAAAACAACCCCAATCATCTTTCTAATAACCTTCTAATAAGGATATTACTTGTAAAAATTGTAGAAGAAAAGGTTATTTAGCTAAATATTATCGATTGAATAGAAAAACTTGTGAAATCAACCTTAATGAAGAAAAGTTAGGGAAAATACAAAATATCTTCATTGAATGATTTGAAAATGAATCTTAAGAAGGAGATCAATCTGAATATGGTCTCCCAATTGATGAAATTGCCTTACCGTAATCTTCTTCCTCCTCTTAATAGGAGGATGATGATTATCCAAAAAAAATCAATATGTTATTAGAAACTTTGTGAATCTCTTGAGAATGATGAAACCACTTCTTCATCTCAACTCCCATCTAAGCAAAAGAATACTTATGACCTAACCTCAATTCTCAAATGACAATAAAAACCAAATAATCTATTCCTATGTCTTCTGAACCCCAAAAATAAATCAAAGGAGTCAAAAGTAAGCTAAAACAAATTCAACAAAAATAAGAAAATGAAAGCAACATCTTCCAATTTCTCCTTTCTAAATCTATGGAAATATTTTCATCAATCCTTAGCGAAAAAGATGATGAAGGTTATGAAGATAAATCCATCTAGGATCTCCCTACTCCTATATATTTTATTAATTTTTTATGAGAAATAACCTCTCAAAGATATATTATGATGTAGGAGCATCCATAAATCCTTTAACCATGAACCCAAGGACGCAAAGGTACCCTGGTCGTATTGGTGCATAAAGCTAACTCAGTACATCCATAAGTATGCATACCCCCTAACTAGGTCCGTAGAGCTAGGAAGAGTAAGATATAGGGCCTGGCTAGGGCACAAAGGCACACCAGCAAATACCAGAATAATCGTGGACTAAACCACGTCCTTAGGGTAGCGACCCCTAAGGAGTCACCATTCCCGATCTCGAGGTCTTTCACTTTAAGTAATAGTGTCTTAATTAAGGTGATCACAGAAAGCACGATGATCCGATACTTATTCACTTTCAATCGTTTCGATATCATTAATCGTTTCTTATTCAGAGGATTATCTAGGATGTCACAGAGAAACCATCAAGGCCATACTAATCATTAGATACTCTTACTTGGCTAATCAACATTATTTAATCATATTAATGTTCCACAATCTCAAGGACCTATTAGGTACAATTTACTCATTTGCCCTTTTCTTATATAATTGTTAAGTATCCGTTCCTTACTTGATAAATTACCACATTACCCTTAAGGTTGCATAATTACCAAATTTCCCTTTGTCCGATTTAGATTACCAAATTATCTCATACACTTTTTAGATCATCATTCACCCCTCATAATTACTATACTTATCATATTTCCTTTTTGGTTGGTTATATTACCAAATCGCCCTTCTCCTTTGTTATAATTACTAAATTGCCCTTGAGTTGGATAAATTACTAAATTACCCTCCTTCATTATCATGATTACTATTTTGCCCCTTTAGTTGGTTAAACAATTATCACTTTACCCTTTTATCGGCTAAATTACCAAATTGCCCTTTAGTTGAACAAATTACCAAGTTGCCCTTCTCCTTTATCCTAATTACCATTTTACCCCTCTCAATTATTTTAATTGCCATTTACCCTTTTTAATTATCACAAATCCCAATTTACTCTTCTTCATAATCACCAATATTAATTTACCCTTTTTCATAATCAAAATTACTATATTACCCTTCTCCATTATTAAAATTACCATAATACCCTTTAGTTGGTTAATTTACCAAATTACCCTTCTATAGTATCATACTTATCCAATTGCCCTTCTACAATCATAATTTAATTGCTAAATTATCTTTTGTCATTATCATAATTACCAAGTTACCCCTTACTCCCAAGTTTACCATAATATCCTTTCTTTTACAAAATTACCATTTTACCCCTTACATCCAATTTTACCATAATATCCTTTTATTTATGAAAATTACCACCATACCTCTTTTACTTTACAAATTACTATTTTACCCTTTTACATCCAAGATGACCATCTTTATCTTTCCTTACATAATTACCATTTTGCCCTTCTTTTCCAATTTACCATATTACCCCTTTACTTATAAATTTCCACTTCGCCATTCACTTATACAATTTACCATATTACCCTTTACTTGTGAAATTATGATTTTGCCCCTCTACCTCCAAAATTACCATAATGCCCTTTTTACTTGAACGATTACCATAATGCCCTCATTCATCCAAAGTTACAATTTTACCCCTACTTCCAAAATTACCATTCTTACCACTTACTTATAGAATTACCATATTGCCCCTTGACTCCAAAATTACTATTTTACCCCTACTTTCAAATTATCACAATATCCTTTTATTTACAAAGTTACCACAATACCCTTTTATTTATAAAATTACCATAACACTCCTTTTTATTTTACAAATTACTAAAATACCCTTTTGTTTACCAAATTACCAAAATGTCCTTTTTCACTTGTGAAATTTCCACTTGACCTCTTTATTCAACATTTTATGAATTTACTAACCCTACATAAAATAACAATATTAATACTTCATTTTTGTCATTTAAGTCCACCAACTTATCATTATTCAACATAATACTCATTAGCAACTATATACCTTGATTCACATACCTCATATGCATAATTACTAAAATACCCTTAGACAATAACATTATTCATGTATTAGCAACATGGTGCATCTTAAACAAGCATTTAACATTTCTATCCATATTCCAACTCCTTCTTTATTTAACTAACCTACATATGACACAAAAGTTATCATGCTATTTCTTTTTAACAAACAATATAAGAAACCATAAACATATCATGCTAAGCATACAAAACATGCATAAAATCATACTAAACCCTAAATGTGCTAGCATGTGTTTTTCATATATTTAAGGGAGGATTAACGGTTACCTTAATCCCGCAAAATATCAATCTTACCAAGCTTAATTAGCAACTCAACACCTAAAAATAATATCCATCATATTTATGTTAGAAATAAGAACCAAAGTATAAAACTTTATAAATTTTAATTAATAAAACACTTAACATAAATTACCATTTTACCTTAAAAATTATCCAAACTATTTTTAAAATGAAGGGGAGCTCACGCTGCATGGGCAGCATGAGTTTCATGCAAACATAAGGGGTGGAAGGGTTCAAAGGGGGTGAAGGAAGCAAGATTCATCATTTTCTGGTTAGGGTCTTTAGGCTGGAAAAGAGGGTGGTTAGGGGAGGTTCTAAGGCAGGGGAATGGTGCAGGAGTGTAGAGGGGGTGTAGGTGGAGGCAAAGGACGGTTTCGAGGCGGCTCAAGGCGGCGGAGAGGCGGCGAAGGTCGGCTGCCGAGAAGGTTCGAGGGAAAAGGCTGTGAAGGAAGGAAAAGTAGAGGGAAAAATGGAGGGGTTTAGGGGCTCTTTTTGGCTAAATAATGGGTGGCGATTGTAGAGGAGGTTGCAGGGTGTCGAATGGTGGATTAGGTGGCGGCAGAGATGGCCGGACGGCGGCGGAAATGGTGGTTGCAGGTGGAACGGTGGTAAGGGGAAAAACTGGGAAGAAAAAGGAAGAGGAGGAGAAAGGGGGAAGTGCGGGGCTCGAAGGGGCTGTGTGGGGGTGCAGGGTGGTAGCAGGCGGTGGCAGAAGGCAGCGCAGGGCGGGGCTTGGTGGTTCAAGCGGCGGCGGGTGGTGAGAAGAAAAAAAAACAGAAAAGGATGGGGAAGAAGGGAGGAGAGAAGGGAGAGCTCGGGGGAGGGATATTAGGCTCGAAAAAATGTGGGAAGGAAAGGCTTGGGAGCTGAAGAAAAGAAGAGGGAGGAGAGAGGGGGAAGGGCTGGCCAGCGGTGCTGCAGTGGTGGCAGGGCTGTCGGTTGGCAGGGAGAAAGGAGGGGGAGAAGAAGGAAAGGGGAGAGGCATGTGGGGCTGTGGTCCAGGGCCGGTTTGGCTCAAAGAAGAAAGAAAACGACTGGGGAGGAGAGAGAGGGAGAGGGAGGAAGGCACGGGAGCTGCAGGGTGGCAGTCGGTGGCAGCGGGCATGGCGTCGAATGTGCAGGTGGTCGGGCGTGGGAGGTCGAAGAAGAAAGGGAAGAAGGTGACTGGGGCGGTTGGACTGGCGCAGAAAGAAAATGAGGCAGCCGGCCGGTCCAGGGCAAAAGAAAGGAGGGCGGCTGGGTTGGAGGGACGGGCGTGCGAGGGGTAAGGGTGGAGGATCGGGCCTGTGGCCCAGTGCGCAAGGAGGGGGGGTAGCAGGCCGAAGGGTCTAGCGGCCCAAGGCCAGGAAGAGGGAAAAAGAAAAAAAGAAGAGAAGAAAAGGAAAAAAGGGGAAAAGGGTAAAAAGGGAAATGGTAAAATAGGGAAAATAATTTAAATTAATTTATAAAATTATAAAATGTAATATTCTTGATAATTTATTTAATTTAATAATTTAATTTATTATAATCTAATATATTAGTTTAAAAAGGATAAAGTTGGTAAGATATTAGTTTGGGAATTTATTTAAATAAAAATAATATGATAATTAGCAAAATATTTATATTTAATTTATTAAATAATCTTATCCAAATTTATATACTCTAAAATCCATAAAATAATTAGAATAAATAATTTTACAAGCAAATTTTATATCAAATAAAGTTATTTATTAAAATATAGGTTTTCGAAGTTTTTGGGGGATTACATTACAAGCTATTACAATGGGAGCTATTATACATAATAGTCAACTCCATGAGTCTAGAGACATAGTCAACATCCTAGTCATCATCCTTATTTTGATTGGGGTTCTTGTTAGTTGTTATCATATACTAAATAGCTTGTTTTGTTTGTAATAGAATTTGTTGATTCATGTATTATATACGATATAGCTGCATTTTTATTACTAGTTTATGTGATAGTTAGCGATGTGTGTGTTATTTGGCTATCTTAGTGTACTAGTTAACAATGTAAGGCTTCCTATATAAGCCATGATTGTCGAAACTTATAGCATATGGCTAAAGCATTTGAAATCTAATCCAAGTATTAAACTTTGTTATATCTATATTTTGTGATTTGTTATCCCTACTTAAGAATACTTAGAGTAATCTTAGATATGCTTTGAATTAAACATTCAAAGTTTAAACTTATTGTTGAGTTCTATACCAATTTATTATTGAATATCTTTTTTTTGCTTCTTTAATTAAAAATGTCAAACCTCCTACCATCATCATCAATTTAACTCTCCAATTAGATAAGAAGATTTGTCAACCATTCCTTCATCTACTTCTATATGAACATTTTTCTTGTAGAATCTCCCATGCACGTTTATCTTCAAAATCAAACGTTAATCATGATCACCCCTTTGATAGCATATCTTCAACCAACCTCTAATGCATCTTCATCCCTCCCTTCAAATCTTCAAAATAAAGTTTGAAAATTACCTATACTTCAACCCCACACATTCAAATATTTTATGTAAAACCTTCAAATTTATCTTCCTTGTTCTTGTATTTGATCTTCCCAACCTCACAAAAACTCTTTTCTATATGGTTTTACAAACCTTGGGTTTCAAAATATCCTCAACCATATTATATAGCAATTCTTGAAATTACTAGCTTAGTTTCATTCAAACAATTTTTTTCACAAACACGCTCTTAATGAATAAGCCTACTCAACCTACGAAATCCACAAAATCCTCCAACCTTGAATTGGGGAAAGGCTTTTGAAAGTCCTAAATGGCTCCCTAAATCATATAAAACCTCAAAAAAATTATCCGTTTCTTTTAAGTACTAGGGCTACCAATAATCCTGGTACAACATATTCTTCTCTAAAAATAACAGAGAATTCATTCTTTTCTTTCCTTCTTCCAAAACTTTATATTTTTAGATCCACTTATTTGATTCATCAAATGGTTAAAATATTTCTATTCTATACTAGACTTATTACCTCCACATGTAAAGAAGGCCCTGGATTCATTGAAAAAACCTTTCCTATACCACCTCAACATAAAAATAATTTGAACCTTTATTCCCGTTTTGTTCTAGGTTCTTTTTCCTATGGGTTTTCTTATGGGAAGTAGAACATCAAACTATTTATGATATTCCTCCCATTATTAGACATTTGGAAGTAAAATGGTGGAATAATTCCATGACTTTGATAAAAACAAATGTCAAAAAAATTGGTCCAATCTTATGGAAAACACAAAAACCAATTCAATCAATCTTTCAGGTTCCCCTTCAATACATCCCATGTCAAGCCTATTTCCTTATATAAAAATCCTATACAGTTGTATGGCTTATCGCAGCCAAAAAACATGATGAATATCTTTTTATCCTAAACCAAATATAATTTTCACTAACCAAATTTTCCCCAGCATCATCATCTTTAGAATCCATCATCCACTATGGAGATGAGAATGAAGATAATTGTTTTGGCATTCTCCATCGAAAAAAAATAGTTAGACGACACTAAAAACATGTCATTATTACAATCACTATTATATTTGAAAGTAAAAGACAAAAGTACAATGAATCTTTTGACTTTTAAGATAAAAGGACAGACTGCCAAATTATTATCAACACCAGACAACACTTTCAGCATATTCCAATTTTTTCCTGCTAATGTCAAAAGAACGAATGATGATGTCTTTGAAGCCTTAAAGTCTCCACTCTATAAATACAAGACTTGAAGACCTTTGGAAGGTATCATGTTTCTTTCACAAATATTAAATCTAGCTCTAATCTCTCATCTATTGTAAATCTCATGTGTTGAGAAATATTTGCAAATCTTATTGTAATATCAAAAATCCCCTCATATTTTAAAAACTCAAAAAAACTTATACTTCTTGATCTTTTATTTTCCATATCTAGTCTCCTCATGCATTTGTCTCTTTATTAACCTAGTTCCCTCTGATCATATGGTGTGTTTGGTATTAGATTCCTTTAAATCCTCCAAAGATGTTATAATACACCCATCTTGCAAAACTAAGTTACTAGAAAAAAATTTAAGGGAAAAAATACAAAAGCTAAATACAATAAAGGTATTAGCACCACAACTAGTATAAGTAAATAATAATATTCTACTTACACTAGCTATTATGGCTAGATAAAATAAAGAAATACATTGAACTTCATTTTTAACTCAAGATAATATGAAATATAATTTTATAGTAAACTCATTAGAAATCAAAACCAAATGAAAAGATCAAAATTAAAATATCATTTATAACCAAATAGTATGAAAGTAGTTATTTAAATAAATCATGACAAGAAAATCCTTAAAAATGGCCACCACTCTCACTTTTTCCCACTATGCATATCATCAATACTTTGAATAGGTCCACAATCAATCTGCACTAGGTCATTTGCTCACCATAAACATCATGGATCATCATAGTCCCATTTCAAACACGTAATAAATTAGTTAGGGAAACAACTTACACATCAGTACAATGGAATATAATATAGACGTGTATACATACGCATCGAATTATCTAAGAAAACCAAATAGAAATAAATAAAACATCTAATTATTAATATTTATTTTAGGTGATCAAAACCTCCAACTATTTAAGTGGGTAAACCAACTAGAGGTTCATCTAAAAAATAATTTCAGAAGTCCAACTAATGCATATGATATCCAACTTGGGTCTTGCTAGGTGTTAGTGTTCCAAGAACCCTTAGAACAACCAAAAAATAAGAGAGAAATGGCGGTTATTTAAGAGTATTAAAATTGATTCGTGGTAACCCTTTGAATTAATACTTTCAAGAACCACCAAACTCTTAAGATAAATCTTAAAGATTTTTGCAAATCTTCAAAATATTACAATTGGGATTGGAAGGAGAAGCTCTAGGTATGTCTGAGAGAAAATGTGCAGCCAAAAGTTGAGTCCCTCCTCTTTCATTCTATCCTTCACACTTATAGATAAAGTAAAGGATTAAAGATTACAACTTAGCTAACTAATACATCTACCAAAGTTCTTCTCCATGATTTTCAACCATAGAGGTGGACATTTGAGAAGATTTCTAAGTTTTCTTCCCCTATTAGCACATGTTCTAACTCATATAATAGCCATAATACTCAAAATGAAATATGCTAAGGTATTTTTATTCTTTTAAGTAACAAAAATAAGTAAGCAATGTCTTCTATCCTTCCTTGTCCGTCCATATATCTGCATTATTCTTCCCAAGTATTGAAAGTGACCTGAAATCCAACATGAGAGTGACTACTAGTTGATCTATGTCGCTTCCAAGGGTGTATTGTTCTTCAAAGGGTTCCTTCTTTTTTGTTGGATTGTATATGTTATAAAGGAGGTGATTGGTAAGTTTTGCATGATTTGTATATCTTCCAAGAATAGGTTTTGTTAGATAAATAATTTGTTCAAGGAGAGTTTTGTGGCTTTCAAACATGGTAAAACTAATAATGATATTGTGATTATCAAATGAAGATACAGCTGCATCACCAACCCTAATCATAAGAAGATTAGAAATCACACCTTGGCTATATACGTAAACATAGTCAAAAGGGGAAAATAAAAGTATGAAGGCCTACCACCAATCAAAAGAGGATTAAAAATCACTCCCGAACCATCCTTTTAAAGACCTAACACCAATCACAAGAGGATTAAAAATCACATCTAGGTCATCCTAGTTGATGTAATACCTCGTATTTTTAAAACCTAATTTTATTAAGCTTAATGATTTTATTAGCGTAATTTGATGTAAAAAAATAATTATTTTAATTTTGATTTGTTTTATGGATTTATCGATGATTTTGAATTTATATTTAATTTATCTAATTGTTGTCGTTGTGAACCATTTTAGACAAATTCGTTCGCGACTATGATTTTATTATGGTCTTTTAATTTCGATTTTCGGTTGAAAATATGTATTCCCGTTCTTTCTCGTATTTTGATTTTTAATATTTTAGATTCATTTTTTATTATAACTTCGTCATGTGATTACGACCTTATTTTTGGAGTTATATTTCGTTAACTACATATATTATTTAAATTATAGAATTTCTGTTTAAATAGTTAAAATTATTTTAATGATTTTCTCCGTAGAAAATGTTTCCGGCTTTAAATTTATTCGTTTTCGGAAATTGTTAATATTTTTGGGAAGTTTTAAAGTTAAAAGATTTATTTAAGAATTTCTTTTTGAAATTAATTTTCTTTCGTTTTACGCTTTTTGGTTTGCGGAAAATCTGTTTCAAAAATTATTAAAATTAGTCTCGGTTTGTTAGAATTTGACTTAAATATTTTCTTATGTGTTTTTAAATATTATTTCGATGTCTTATAATTAATTTCCATAAATAACATAAATTTTTACGTTCGTTGGTGAATTTTTCCGAAAATATTTCCGAAATTCTTAATATAACTATTTTATTAATTATAAGTCTTCGGATCCATTCAAAATAAATTTTTATTTAATGAATTTTAGATAAAATATCCCAATAACAATTTTAGATAATTAGTATTTCATTTTATAATTGTATTCGTTAAAAAAAAACCCGCCCAGCTGACCCCTCCTTCTTCTTTCCTCTTCTCTCTTCCCTCCCTTATTTTCCCTTTCCCTGCTCCCGACCTCTGCTACCCCAACCCTTGCTCCCTGTTTGCAAACCCTAGCCGCCGCCTCCTCTCTGCTCCGGTCAACCTCGCCAGCCCTCGTCGGCCTCAACTTGCAGCAGCAGCCGTAGCAGCTGGTCGACGCAGCAGCAGCAACGCAGCAACCGACGCAGCAGCGCGCAGCAACAAGCCGCACCGGTCGTGCCGCCGTCCGGCCACGGCGAGCTCGGGTGACGACCGGCGAGCCATCCTCGACCTCCGGCACATCTTTCCCGGTCTTCACCTGCCTTTATTTGCTAGCTTCATTTGGTATAATTTTCGAAAAACCCTAACCCTTGTTTTGATTAATTGGGTATGAATTAGCTTATAAAAAGCTAAATTGATTGTTTGTTTATGTATTTATATGCTGTAAGATTAATTTGGATAGGCTAATTGTGTGGTTGTATTGGAATTTTGGAAAAACTGGATTTTTGGCCGGGTTATGCCCAAATTTTTCGGATTCATCCGATTTGGTGATTTTGGACAAATTGATTATACAATATGTTTTAAAATGTATCCAATTTCATTTTGGAACCGTCAATTTGAGAAATTTATGCAGGTTTTATCGGAATTTGATTCCTAGGTCAAATTTTGGGTGTAATGAAATTGGGTCCTATAATTGAGCCGTTTCGCTCAATTGATTTTATAATATTTTTTAAAATGTATTTAATTTTATATTGGAAGTGTCGATTTGGGAAAATTGTGCGTAATTGATGGGAATTGGATTTTTAGGTCAAAACTCCCGCGGGTTTAAATTGAATTGTGTAATCGGGTTATTTTATTCAATTGACTATATAAATTACATTAGAATATGTTTAATTACATTTCCAAACCGTCAATTGATATGTTTTGGCAAGAATTAATCGGATTTGCGTTTCGGGCTCAAAAACCCTAATTGGGCTAAATTGTGTATTTATTTTACTAGTTTTGAGCAATTGATTATTTGATATGTTATAAAATGTGTTTAATTGCATTTCTAAACATTCAATTTGATTAAATTTATAGAATTTTAATTAATTGTATTTTCGGGCCTAAAACCCTAAATTTCATGTGAGATTATGAAATCGATTACTTGTATTGTTGTTTTTCTAAAATTGAATGTATAGAAATGGTTGAAATGGTATTAATTGCTTTTTAATACCTTTAATTTGAGTTAATTAAATTGAATTACCTGAGTTTGTGTCGTGGGCTTTAAAACCCTAATTCAAAAATTGATCGTCTGGAATTGATTTATCGGAAGATCGTTTTGTTGAGATTGATTGTCGAGTTTTATCTAAAATTAGTTTAATTATGTTTTAAAACTATTAATTTGAGGTAGTCAAAGTGATTTGGCCGATTTGTGGTTTAGGTATTAAAAACCCTAATTTTCGGAGATGATTTTATAAAATTGATTTTTGCTGCGTGTACTTTATCTAATCGAATTCTATCTTTGGGTTTTAAACCATTTAAATTCTGTTTTAATCTAATCGGTTTGGATTTGGTTCTACATAAATAGTTGGGTTATCTATTTAGTTGTAAAACCTAATAAATAAATTATTTTCGATAAATTAACTTATGATCGATTATTCTTTCTCGGACTTTCCAAATTAAGTTGAAATGTCCCAAGTGATATTTGTATTAATCCGTTTTGTTTAGTTTTAACATTAAATCTTAACAAAGATATGCTTTTAAGTTCTAAGCTTTGGACACGTTTTCTAAGAGAGATCATTTGTGTCGTTTGTGTGTATTTAATTAGAGTATGTGAATTATTGATTGATAGGATAGTTTCTAATTTAGTTTTCGATTTCTATCGGATCTAGGAAAGCTTTCTCGTGGATTCACGAGCTAGTGATCTCTCTCCCTCTTATCTCGCTTAGCTAGCTTCGGATCCAGGTAAGTCTCTACTTACCTCTACTTGTGGGTGTTTAGTAAGGACGAAGCTACGGCCTTGTGTTATGTGTGAGGTGACGTGTGATTGTTGTGTGTATACCATGCTAAAGTGTGTTATATGATTTATGGATAACTTGTCTCATGTGTAGCGCAGCATGGAATTTGAGGTACGTCGTGTGTGTTTCCATGATATGAGCATGACATGTTCTATGTGTGATATTATGTTGTGTTGATACGGCCCTCTAGGATATGCATGTCAAGGGTGATGTGGGACTTAATAAGACACTGATAAGACATTAATCACGTAAAGCGAAAGATGTTGAGCCGAGCCCAGTCCGGTCCACCGGTAAGAATAGTGGTCAGAGGCGTTCTGCCCTGTGCGTTTCGTTCCGGTCCACCGGTTATAATAGTGGTCAGAGGCGTTCTGCCCCGTGCATTTCGTTCTGGTCCACCGGCTATAATAGTGGTCAGAAGCGTTCTGCCCTGTGTGTTTACATCCGGTCCACCGGTTATAATAGTGGGGGATCTCGGCTCGACAGGCCCAAATAAATAAGTTAATCCATGGGAAAAATACTAAGTACTTACAGCGAAATACCATATGAGTCGGGGCCAGTCTGGTCCACCGGTCAGAATAGTGGTCAGAGGCGTTCTGCCCTATGCGTTTCGTTCCGGTCCACCGGCTATAATAGTGGTCAGAGGCGTCCTGCCCTGTGTGTTTACTTCCGGTCCACCGGCTATAATAGTGGGGCTCCCGCACTCACATGGACTATTAAAGAATATATGTTGAATGAACATATTATTAATGAGAATAAAGAATAAGTCTAATTGGACCATGGCCAGCTTTTATTATCTGTATTGCTACGTGCTGCTTACGTGAGTATGCCACGTATTGAGTTTTAATAATATGGATTATTCCTACCTGAGGCGTATGAGCCACTTTGTATTTCGGTTATACCACGCTTATATGTTAGATGAGATGTTACATATGTTTTTATATGTTACTATGGGTGTATGGCAAGATACATGCTGTGAGTTGTGAATATGTATGATATTGTATCAACGTGCTTTACCAAGATTTAATACGCACTTGATGTTATAGTACGTCTCTTCCATAAGATAGGGTAGTGGAACTTACTCAGTATTGGACCCGTACTGATACTACACTGGTTGAATGGGTCCTGTGATGATCCACCGATGGTGGGGAGCAGACCTCTTGTGCAAGTTTGATCGGTTACTAAGTTGGGGTGGAAGGCTTGACTTGAGTGAGTAGGCGGTCCGGATATTGATCTCGTGGGATCTGTCTTATTTAGCTATATTTTGTACTACGCTTCCTGTTTCGAAACCGTACTCCTAAGTTGTGTTCCTAAACGATATTTTAACTGTTGTTGACTCGTGCTTTCAGGATTGATCTATGTTAACTATGAACCTATGTTTTGATGATTCTTACTTAACGATTATTTAGTTTAGCCTTAGAACTTAGTATTGGAACGGTAGGAGTGAACCGGTCTGGTACTAAGTGTGGCGGTAATACCCCCAAGTTTACAGTTTTAATTCTTTCGCTTCCGCTTAACCTTTTGATTTAAACGAAATTTTTCAGGAGTGAAATTTGGGGGTGTTACAGTTGACTTAGTCAAAAGGGGATAATAAAAGTCCAAAAACACCCAACAAAAACCAAATCCAACCATATGAGATCTATCTCCTTGGCTATCCTATAATTCCTAGCATGAGAGGGAAAACCCCAACCACGGTCATCAAGTCTTTATGTGTGAACACCCTATAATAGAGTCTGAAGGGGCCTATAGAGTATACAAGAATCCTTAACTAGACACGAATAGAAAATAAATAAATATCCACAAGAGAAAAGAGAAAGGCTATTGTACATCTCCAACATCAAGAGCCCAACCCTAAAGCCCACTTGTTCCACTTAAATTATTAATGTCTTATTAAGGTGATCACATAATGTACACAAGCAACTATTTATTATTAAATCTCCTTCTTCTACAATCCACTTTCTAAACATGGAAAATTTTCCAAACATGAAAGTATCCAAAATTGGTAATTTTATCAAAATAAAGAGATCCTACTAGAATAACCAACTTTCCTAATCCAACCCAAATCTTTCACCAAATATTGAAACCACACATATATTAAAAGATCAAACTTAGTCACCCAAGGTCAAACATTAATACTTAGTGTTAATATAACCACCAAAACTCAAGATTTTATCAAAACCGACATAATATACAAAAAATTAAAAATTTTAAGTTATACTAATTTTTCAGATTTAACCAATCCTTGTTATAACCACATATGTTTTCACTACATAACCAAAATATATATAAAAGAAGGGATAGTTTGTATGAGAACTAGACAGTAACACCTCTAAAATTCACAATTGAAATTTTCATTTATAAAGAAAATCATACACTAAAATAGAGGATGTTACCGTCGTGATTGGCACAGGATTGACCCCCAACCAATTTCATACCAACCATAAGACTAGAAAATTTAAAGGTATTAATATGAGTGTTAAATAAAATTGCAACAATTCCAACATTTTATAAATAAAAGAGAATATGCATGTGTCAGAGTTGATACAGAAATTGAAAGCAAGTACAACAATGCCCCTATGGGGGATATAAAAGAGTGAAGTAAATGATAAGAAATTCAAGCAAAGGTAAGTCCGGACAACACCCTCTCGGACCCCATGACAAGTAAAATAGGCCATCAATCAGCCCCTCGTAGGAGTCAAGGTCATTACAAGCATCATCTCCTACCTGCACAAACTCAGGAGGGACTACTGCTCGTGGAAATGAGTAGCATCAATGAAAGGCACGATCAATATGCTACATACTGAGCAAGGTAAACATATGGCTAATACTGTACAACATAAATAGTAGACAATGCATGTAGTGAGTCAGCTCGGTTAATCATAAGCATTAGAATTCAAGCTATTGATTCCATTTTCATACAACTCTCAATTTAGGTCCATGCGAGTATGGGAACCCCACTATTATAGTGGTGGATTAGAAATACCTAGGGTGGGATGTTCCTAGCCACTATTGTTTGCTAGTGGGCTGGTCTCTAGGGAAAGTGCTTCTGGCTATTATTATGCTAGTGGATCAATCTGGTCCCGACTTAATAATATTTTACTTTAAATAATTAGTGCCTTATTCATGTCTTATTCAACAGGTTCCTTCTTACTAGACATACATGCCCCCACTAAACTTTCCATTCTTATCCTTTCACTTCGGCTCCCCTGCATAGGTTGTCCCATATCTAGGGACCTCTACACACCCTAAGATGCCAATACTTCTTCTTCACCTTTCCTTTACTCACCATGAAAACCCTAAACTCGTGTGCACGTGGATTAAGGCCCACTTTCCTATATCTCTGCTTTAGCTCACCACCGCCCTCTAGGATTTCTCCTTAGAAATCCTAATCTAACCTATTTGACCGTAACCCCTCCTTATCATACATAGCCTATGCTCCCACTATTTTTCGACACCATCACTCCACTCAATCTACACCTAACATTACAACCTTACTTCCCATTCTTTACATGTGATCATGAAAACCATAGTTAGCCACCCCAAACCCTAATGTTTCTCCTTTCTTTTATGCCATCCCCTCATCTAGACACACTCCACCCTCCTTTCCACTTGAATCATCCCCCCTTTATATGAAACCCTCCTAGTCTAAACCCTCACTCCAACCTCTCACCATCAACCCTCTCTCCACACACTTCCCCTACTTAGGGTTTTTCCCACAAACCCTAGTTAAGTCCCACATGCACACTTCTACCAACCAACGTACTATTTTCACCCATGGATTCTAATCTCCTAAAATACTCTTCCGTCACCAAACTTAACCCTTAAACCACATTCTCACACATAAATTTTACCTATATGAAAAGGTTAACCATCCCATGCAATATTTACTCCAACCTTTCATTTTATTTCTTTATCCTTTTATTTTATCACCCATGAATCATAAGGTACTTTGGCTTTTCTCACTTTTCCCTAATCACTTCCCCCTCTTTATTTCTTTTATCTCCCCCCAACTTTATCATACCCCTAAGGCCTCCTAGCAGATATGTCATATCAGGGCAACAATATATAAGGGTATATCATAAAATACAAGTCATATCACACATATCATAATGCATACATCACTTACCTTAGCTCCATGTATAGCAAGTTGCACTATAGGTATTTAGTCCTTACTCACATATGATACAAGCACATAAAAAAACACCCATGAAAACATAAACATACAATTTGGCCTTAACCACATGCTTACCCAGAAGGACATCAGGCTTGGAGCACGAATCCTATGCCTCCTTAAGGGAAGGTTTGGTTCACCTATAAGAGTGGAACACGAATGTTAACTTCCCTTTTTACTCCTTTTTCTTTTAGTATTCTCTAACTAAATATTAGTAAAAGGACTAGTAATAGTAATAATAATGACAATAATAGTCATAATAATAATAGGTTAATAATAATAATTACCATAGTAATAATAATAATAATAATAATAATAATAATAATAATAAGATTAATAATAGTAATGATAATGATAATAACAATGATGATAATAATAATAATAATGGTAATACTAATAGTAATAATAATGATAATGATAATAATAATAATAATAATAATAATAGAAGATATGTAAAATAAATTACACTTAAGTAAAATAAGGGTTAAGGCACAACTAGGGTGGAGGTGGCAGCTAGGGTGGTGGTGGCAGCAACAGTGACACAAGGCGGTGGAGGTGGTGGTGATTTAGAAAGGCACAATTTTGGGGTTGGAAAATGGGAAGGAAAGTGGTGGTTCTAAAGATATAGGGTTCCTAGATCAAAGGGGGTTGTAGTGATGGTGGTGGTGTGCCACGGTGGTAACGTATGTGGTAGCGACAACGGTAGCCGAATGTGGAGAAGAGGAAAGGAGGGGGAAGGAGGGGGAGAAAAAGGAAATGGAGGATATGGGGAGGTAGGGGAAGGATTTCTTGGTAAAGAGGGAGGTAGTGGGAGTGGTGGTTGTGGTAGAGGAGGTGACACAAGGGGTGGCAACAAGGTGTAAAGGGCACCTTGAGCTACCCACTTTGCACGAGTAGGAAGGGTATAGTAGGGGGATTTATGGTAAGAAGGGGTCTCATTTGGTAGAAGGTAGTGCAAGGAAAAGGGTGGGTGGAGGTTTGGAAGGCAGCGAGGAGCGGCGACAATTGGGGTTGCATCTGAAGGGGCGACGAAGGATGGTTTCGGGGGTTGCTAGGTAGAGGGAAAATAAAGGAAAGAAGGGTGATGGGAGCTTTTATAGATGAGGGGTGGATAAGAGGATAAGGGGGATTAGGAAAAGGGAGTGGGAGGACAGACGGCTGCCACTCAACAGTGGCAGCCAACGTAAGGGCTGTAAGGTGCAGTCTTATAGGAGGTAGGGGAAATAAAAGGGAAGGGAGAGGGGATACACTAGTAGGGGAGGTCAGGGCTTGATATAGAAAGGAAAGGGACGGGGAGAGAGGGACAACGTAGGCAGGCCAATATAGGTGCAAGTGTAGGTGCATGCACGCATGGTCGATGGTAGGTAGGAGAGGAAGAAAAAGAAGAAGAAAAAGAAAGAAGGGGGTTGGCTAGTCGGGTAGGGGAAGAAGAAATGAAAAAAAAGGGTAGATTGACTCGTACGAGGGAGAGGGGTATTGGCTGCTAGGCTGGCCCAGCTTAGGGAAAAAGAAAGGAAAGAAAAAAAGAAGGGGGCGCACGGGTTGGTCGGACGAGAAGGGAGGGAAGGAGGGAAGTTGGCTAGGGAAACCCAAAGGGGAAGAAAGGAGGGAAAGGAAAAATGAAAGAAAAGGAGAAGGAAAGAGGAAAAAGGGAGAAAGCAATCAAATCAAGTTCACTAGATCATAAATGAGAGGGGTGTTTTCTATCAAGAGGGTATATTTTGTGTTTTTTCTTATTTCTACAAAAATTTGATGGATTCATTTCCTCCTTACCCTGGACTTCTATATAGAACCTACATCAATTATTTTATTTACACTGGTCCTTTAATTACTGAGGATATTCACAAACGGCTGCTTGCCCTAGTGTCAAAAGTAGAAGTTAAGGAGGTAAATTTCTTGATGAGTAATGACAAGGCTCTAGGTCCGGATGGTTTCAATGCTTTTTTCTTTCAAAGATGCTAGAATATTATATGAAATGATGTTTGGCAAAGCATTTGTGACTTCTTTAGAAATAACCACCTGCCTTATAGTCTAAATGTCACATGCTTGCACTTTATCCCCAAGAAGCCAAACGCCTCAAAAGCTAGTGACTACATACCGATTGTTTTCTGAAATACCCTTTACAAAATTATTTCTAAGATCCTCACAAATAGAATCCAACCTATCCTTTCTCTATTAATTGGTGAATCTCAATTAGCATTTGTAAAAGGTGGAAGCATTAGAGATAACATCTTATAGGCAACTGATCTTATCAAGGGATATACCCAAAATCACCTTTCTCCCGGGTGTATGATCAAACTAGACATGAGGAAGGCTTAAGATATAGTAAGTTGGGACTTCTTGGAACATATTATGCTCTCTCTTCACTTCCCCCCAACGTTTGTGAGACTTGTCATGAATTGTGTAACCTCAATCAACTTCTCGATCATGTTTAATGGAGTTCTACCTTCACCATTCTAGGACAACAGGGGGATCATCTTTCCCCATCACATTTTATGTTGAGTATGGAATTCCTAAATTGAGCTTTCACCTAGCTTGGTTGAACCTGGATTTTTCACCTCACCCTAAGTGTATAATAATCAAACTAACCTTCATGATATTTATAGACAGCCTGCTCTTTTTTAGTACATGTAATATACCCTCCATCAAGGCCATCCTTGATATATTATGGTCATTCTCTTCTGTCTCAATACTATGTTTAAATGCTATTAAAATCTTAATTTATTATGGAGGGGTAGTTCCTTCAAACCTAAAAACCAACATGTTCTCCGAGTTTCAAATCAAGGAGGGATCCCTCCCCTTTACTTACTTAGGAGCTCCCCTAGATAGTAGTGCTTGAGAATTCAGCACTACAAACCCCTCATAGAAAAATATGTGGCTAGAATTAGAGCTTGGCAATCTTCTTTGTTGATATATGTAGGTAGAATGCAGCTAGTAAGATCAGTCCTTTATAGCATTCAGACCTAATGGTGCTTAGTTTTTCCCCTACCTCAGTAGGTTATTGATGAAATTAATGTTATTTGCATAAGCTACTTATGGTCTAGCTCATATGAAAAAAAAGGATCTTATTTCTTGGTCTCAGATCTATAAACCCAAGAACGAGGGACGCCTGGGTTTTATAGATATCAAGTGGTGGAATGTAGCCTCTATGGGTAGAATTTTGTGGTCGTTGGTAAATAAAAAGGACAGGCTTTGGGTGATATGGGTACATGCTTACTATATTAAGGGGAAATATCATTGGAATATGGATCTTCCAAATACTTGCTCATATATTCTCAAGAAAATTCTAAAGCTAAGACCAAATTTCTAGCCCCTCTTCAGCTCATATGGAGGGTAGAGTAATATGTTCATTGTAGGAAAATTCAACATGTTTCAATCATATGGAATCTTTAGACCTCAAGTTACTCAAGTTCCTTGGTTCAAAGTTGTTTGTTCTCCTCTTACTCTTCCTAAACTCCAATTTATTTTTTGGCTTGCAATTCATGATTGTATTCATACTTAGGATAACATGGCTCAATATGGCATTATTAAGTCTAACACGTGTGCCCTCTACTCTACTTCAGCAAAAACCCTTCCTTGTCTATTCTTTCAATGCCTCTATACTACTATAGTGTGGCTTCCTTTACTCCATAGGCTAGGGTACCAGCAACAAACTACTGATTGGAATGATTTGAAGATATAGTCTATGAAAGGGGGTCGAGGTCCAAAGATTAGGAAATATGAGATTCATGCACTTATTGCTGTAGCAATTTACCACATTTTGAGGGAAAGAACTGCACGTATTTTTACCTGGTAGTCTCACATGTGTCATTGTATTATAAAACATATAGTGAGAGACCTTACTAGCCGTTTTACATCGTTTAATAGTAGTAAATCTTATCAAAAGCTAATGGAGAGTGTACATGATCTTGGTATGAATGGCTAAGGCCTTATAATGTAATTGAATTCGCTTAGGTTGTACTCCTCACTCAGTATTTGGAAGTAATAAAAATTTTAATATTTACTTACCAAAAAAAAAGGAAAAGGGGAAAGGGGAAAGACAAAAATGATAAAATAATTTTTTTGGAGTAGGGTATTTACTTAATTAGATAGGTAAATTATGTTAATAATTTAATTTACTTAAAATTTAAGATATTAATTTAAGAGAGTAATGTTAGAAAAATGTGGGTTTGGAAATTTATTTAAATAAAAATATTATGATAAAATAATAAAATATTTATTTTAAATATTAAACTATCACACCCATTTTTATAAGTCTAAAATCAACAAATTTATTAATTTAATAGTAAAAAATTTTTTAACTATCTCAATTGAGGATTAATTATTAAATTTGAGGGTCTAAAATTTTTGGTGTATTACATAGACTTTGGGGGATTTGATTTGATATGTAGTATGATAGGTACAGTCTCAATGAATTTGGTGTGATATTTATAAAATAGTGCAAAGTAGTATCCAAATTGAAACAACCATGAGTTGAACATTAAATCACATTTTCTTAAGATAACAATATTATATATGATGATGCATAAAATATATTCATAATAAGATATAAAATTATATAATAATTAAATAAATAAACCATACTTTATAGAAATCATATTCCACATACATATAATATATTTATATAAGTTTGAAAAATAATGTTACTAAATATTAAATCTTTACATATAGAACGTAAGGTCATCAAGTACAAAACTAACTCCACGATTTGATGATATTGGGAGAATAATTATTTAACTCAACTAGAGAAGAAGATGAAAAATAAGATAATGAATCTATAGTATTGAAGATGGTTTCATATTTTAATGAATCAATTGAGGATCTTGATGAAATGGTTGAAGATGTGAATATAATTAGTGGAATATATAGAACATAACCCATGACATTAGAGGAGAAATAAAAACATAATTTTGGCTATTATGGTTTTATATAGGCTTATATCGAGCTTTAGAATAGAAAGATATAATAAATTTGAACAAGTAAATTTTCACCAACATTGATTGATGTTTTTCACTAAGTTTTGTTTAAATATTGAGAAAACTAAAAAGAAAAAATTTATAGATATTGAAGTCAACTTTTTATGTAAAAAGAATCATTCAATTTCGTTATTAAATGAAAATGTTATGGATAGTTACAAAATTTTGGTCATTTTATTTGTAAATTTGAAAAAAAAATGAGAAAACATGAGATTTATTTAATTAGTATATCCTAATTTAAGACACTAAGTAATAAATAAAATGATTAAATTTTATCATATACGAAAAGAAAAAATATCTCTCATCAAAATACTATCTTTTTTCCCAAAACAAATATTTATTTATGAAATTCTCTGTTTGCCCTTTCACTCTTCTATATAAAATAAGTATTTAAAATAGCTTTTTAAAAATCCTTATAATATTTTTAACATATTATCACATAAAAATACCTATGTTCTAAACATAGTAACTTTTGGGTTACCAAAATTATTCTAAAAAAAGCAACTTTTCTATAAAAAAAAAAGAGTATTTTTTTAGCATTAAAATGAATAAAATACTATAAACATAATACAATTTTAATTCCAGCTATGGGGTACTACATCATCATGAAAATTAAACAATGATTACTAAAATAGTAAATTAAAATATTCAAAATTATGGGATATTACACTACCAAAATAGCATACAAAGAACTTCGTCCTTAAAGTTCATCAAATATGAAATTCCAATGAAACATGATAAACAATTTAGAAATACTAGCATGAAATATAAACTTTTTATAAATTCTCATTAGAATATTAGAAGAAAAAAAATCCTTGAAAAAAAATACATGTGATGTTTTTCTCATGTGACATATTTAGAAAAGCATAGTTGTAAAAATATCATTTTATCGAAATATATGTGATAGATACCCTCCATAGAAGGAACTTGTGATTGAGGCTCAATGAGAAATGATTAGAAAAAAGTGTATATTACACCACCATAAGAAATCATGGAGTCAAAAGGAGATCAAGGAGGAAGAAGAATGTTAAATTAACCTTTCAAGATGAGGGTGGAGTAGTAACATGAATTTTATAGCAATATGTAAATATCAAATAAAAGAATGACAATAGCAATAATGAATCAAGCTAAACAATAACCTATTGTTACATGGAGGATCACAAGGTAAATAGGAAGAAAAATGCCAATTGAGAAAATATAACATAGGAATAGGTTTAATAGAACATTAAAAATAGTAGAGTGCTAGTAAAAAATAGGCATAAAATCGCTGATGGGGTGAAAAGATTAATCAAATGAAAATTATTCATTACCAAGTTCACAATATCAAGTGAAACATGACCATTTAACAAGAGTGATATTCTTCTGTATGGGTTCAAACAAAGGATTCATGATATAGCATGTTAGTCATGTGAAATCAACATCAAGTGAGGGAAGATGGATGATTCACATATGATATGATCATAAGCACCAAATTGATAATAACACAATGTTAAAAAGGAGAAAAAGAAGAAGAAAGACTCATGAAATGAAAAATAGTTTCATGAGAACAAATTTAATTGAGTATAAGGGGAATTTGTAAATTAGAGTGTTAGTAAAAGTTAAATTTTTGGGACTAGGATAGTAAATCCATACAACAACGTACCAATTCTACAATATAAATTAAAAGTAAGATGAATTGGAGGTAATAAGGACTAACTTCCTAATAATGGTAAAATAAAATAGGGAGGGCAAGTGGTAATAAAAGATTTCCTCGATAATAAGAAATTATTGGTATTCAAAATAAAGAATTAACAATAAAGGAAGAACACATATCATTGCAAGCAAGGGAGATAAAAAATATTGGAATGGATTTAATAAGTAAAGAAGATAATTATGTTATACTAGAATACAAAAAATATAAGTGATAGCAAGTATAATAGAGGAAACACAAGGAGGTCCTATGGAATTAGTTGAGGTAAGAAATATGATTTAAAATGCATCCAATATATGTCCTGAAAAATGGTAACAACTAGAACCAAATAAAGGGAACAAAATTTTATCAAGGAAAGGATTATATTCATATCATTATTGGATATTAAGGGAAAAAGCGGAAATAACGCGAAAATGATGATAAAAAAAATGTACCAATAAACAAAGATAAAAAAGATGAAAGACCAATAAGAAGGAAGTTGACCACAATAAGAGTGTAGAAATAAAAAACCACAATCATGCAAGGAAAGTAACTCCATGAAAATTAACAACCAAAGAGAGTAATGAATGGGTAGGACAATAACATGAAAATCTATGAGGAGTTATAATATTTATGAAGCAAGATAACAACTGAGGAATCAAAACACTTCCGTTTCGAAAGGGAGAATAGAATAGTTACAATAAGGCAAGTTGATCCTAGGAATAGAATGACATCAAATGATAGATGATAATTAGGAAAATTATCTAGGGAAAATTCATGACAAGGGTACGATTATTATAAATAAAAGAAGCTAACAAAGAGTGGTAATGCAAAGGAAAATAGGGATGATAAGAAAACCAATATAATTAAGGAATATCACAGACTAAGGTAATTTGTAGGTAATGTAAAACCAGTAGAATTTTCAAAGGGAGAATTTTGGAGGATGAAGATATTTATCAAGAAAGCACCATCAAGACTATACTTAGGAAAAGTGTTTTAAAAATAAATATCCATGAAAAATATAAGGTTTAAAGGTAAACCAATGCATCAAAAACAATATTCTTGAGAATATATATTTATCGAAGCACAGGAAAGGACCACTTTGTAAAAATTCTAAAGATTGATCTAAGACATACAAAGCTTTCTTTAAATTATGATCCTTAAAACCTTAACAAATTAAATTTCATAAGCTACACACATATTTTAAACCCTAGACATTATCAAAACCTTAAACTCACATTAAGCATAACAAATTTAAAAGACTTTTAAAACATAAGATGATGATACTCTCAAAAAGAGATATTATTAGAAATCAATTAACCCCCAATATATAAAATTGTTATAAATATACCATGAAATATTATGACAGCCATTCTTTGTGTTTTAGTACCCCCAAACCTCATCACAATACTACAAAATGAAATATCTAACCATTATAGGTTGAGGAAGACACTTCTAAAATTCATTTAAAGATAAAAGACTTAGGAAACTAGTTAATACAACCCAAAGGTAACTAATGGGGATACTACCCCTTAATAAAAGAAGGGAACTTAGGGGAAAACAAAAACATTCATAGTGATATAACAAAACACACCAAGGAATGAAACTTATATCATCACATAAAAAAAAGTATGATAGCATCCTCATTCAACTCACAAAGATCACACTAGTACATAGCAATGAAGGGCAAAAATAAGCATGAACTCCATGAGCCCTAACTTATTCCTCACTATGTAGCATTCAAAGTTTTAAATCAAACACCTCTCAAAAGGGTTCCAACATACTTCAAGATTTCCAATGAAAACTATACATTAAAAATTTTAAAAATGAGTTTTGAAAACCATTACTCATTTACCACTTTGCAACACCTCTATTTTCAAAATCAATTGAATAGAAAAAATATAAGGAAAAATATATACGCAAGCTAAATATAATGAGGGTATTACCTCCACAACTAGTGTAAGTAGAAACCATTATTTTGCTTACACTAGATACTAAGGCTAGATAAAATAAAGAAATACATCAACCTTTATTTTTAACTCAAGATAATATAAATTTATAGTAAAATTAATGGAAATCAAAACCAATTAAAATCATAAAAAAAATGAAAATATCAATCACAACCAAAAATTATGAAAGCAATTATTGAAATAAATCATGAAGAGCAAATCCCTAAAAATGGCCACCACTCTCGCTTTTCCCCACTATGTATATCATCAACACTTTGAATAAGTCTACACTCAATCTGCACTAGGTCATAGGCCCACCGCGTACATTGTAGATCATCGTAGTCATATGTAAAACATGTAACAAGTTAGCTAGGGAAACAACTAAGTAATACATTAGTATAATGGAATATACTATAGATATGTATATCCAATCATATAAAAAAATCGTAAGGAAATAAATAAAATATTTGGTTATTAATATTTACTTTTGGTGGTCACAACCTCCAATTATTTAAGTGGGTAAACCAACTAAAGGTTCACTTGGCAAAAAAAAAAGTTTGAAGACCTACCACCGACTAAAGGAGGATAAGAAATCACACCTATGCCATCATAGTGGACATAGTCCAAAGGGGATAAAAAGTACTAAGACCTACAACCAACCATCAAAGGATTAAAAAGCACACCCCGACCAGCTTAGTGGACATAGTCCAGAAAGGATAACAAAAGTTTGAAGACCGACCACCAACTCTAAGAGGATTAACAATCACACTTGGCCCATCTCGGTGGACATAGTCTATAAGGGAGAAACAAAAGTATGATATACAACAACAACCAAATCCAACCATAGGAGATCCACCTTGTAGAGAATCTTAATGGTCCTAACAGAAAAAGAGAAAATCCAACTTTGGTCATCCAATCTTTAAATGTGAAAATCCCCTAATAGGGTCCAAAGAAGCCTATAGAGTAGATAAGGATCCATAACTAGACACAGCTAGAAAATAAATAAATATCAACAAGAGAAAAGAGAAAGGCTATTGTCGTCCCTAAATTCAGGAAGCTAATCCTAAAGGACCCAAAGCCTACTTATTCCACTTAAAGTATTAATGTCTTATTAAGGTGATCACATAATATACACAAGCAACTATTATTCATTAAATCTCATTCTTTTATTTTACACTTTTTAAACATGGAAAATTTTTCAAATATGAAACTCTCCAAAAAAGGTAACTTTCTAAAAATAGAGAGATCAAACTACAATAACTAGGTTTCCAAATCTAACTCAAATCTTTAACTAAAATATTGAATTTACATGTATATTAAAAGGTCATTTTCAGTTAACCTAGGTCAAATATTAATATTTAGTGTTAACATAACACAAAAAAAAATTCAATTTGGTAAGTTATACTAATTTTTCAAACTTGACCAATAATTGTTATAACCACATATGTTTTTAGTACATAATTTGCAATGAAAAACAAATAGTTTTCATTAAAAAAAACTTTTGGGACTTCGATTTGATATGTAACATGATGGATAAACCCTCATATTTGAATTGGTGTGATTATTATAAAATAGTGTAAAGTTGCTTCAAAATTAAAGCATCCATGAATTTAACATAAAATCATAGTTTCTTAAGCTAATAATATTACATATCATGATGCATAAAATATATTTATAAGAAGTTATAAAATTATATAATAAATAAAAATACATACTTTATAGAAATCATATTCCACATACATATAAGATATGTATATAATTTTGAAAAATAATGTTACTGAATATAAAATCTTTATACATAGAATGTTAGATCTTCAAGCACCAAAATAACTCTAGGAATTGATTTTCTTGGGAGAATAATTATTTCTTTAACTCAACAAGAGAAGAAGAAGAAAGCAGGATATTAAATTTATAGTTTTGAAGATGGTTTCATATATTTGATGAATCAATTGAAGATCTTAATGAATTGGTTGAAGATGTGAATAGAATAATTGGGATATATAGAACATAAGCCACAATACTAAAGGAGAAAGAAAAATATAGATTTGGGTATTAGAGTGTTGCATGGGCTTATATAGGCTTTTAGAATAGAAATATAAAATAAATTTGCGCAAGAAAATTATGACCAACATTGATTGATAGTTTTTACTAAGTTCTATTTAGATGTTGGGAAAAATTAAAAGACAAAATTTGTAGATATTGAAGTCAACTTTCTATGCAAAAATAATTGTTCGATTTTGTTAATAAATGAAAAAGTTATGGATAAATTTCTAAATATTGGTTTGTTTACCTACTAATTTTTATTAAAACAAGATTTAAAGAAAGATTTATCATATAATATTATTGAAGATGATTAGTAGATAAGAATTAAAGACATTAAGGAATAAATAAAATGAGAAAATTTTATCATATAGAACAAGAAAAATTGTGTATTTATTCAAAATACTCTCTTTTTTCTCAAAAGAAAAGTTTATTTATTAAATTCTCATTTTGCCCTTTTACTCTTCTATACAAAATAAGGGTTAAAAATAACCTTTTAAATTATAGAAACAATCCAAATACTAATATAAAAATCCTTAAAATGTTTTCAATACATTATATAAAGAAAATAACTATTTTCTAATAGCAATTTTTGGGTTATCAAAAGTATTATAAAAATAGCATTTTTTTCTTAAAACTTCTAAAATTAAAAAGAGTATTTTTCTAACATTAAAATGATTAAAATAGTATAAACACAATAAGATTTCAATTCCAAATATGAGGTATCACATTCTCATAAAAATTTAAACAATGATTGCCAAAAAAGTAAATTAAAATATTCTAAATTATGGGATATTACAAGTATATACCCTATTCTGTATATATATATATATATATATATATAGTTTTTTAATTTAAATGTATATCAATACAGGTATCAATTCATAGAGAAAAAAAATTTAAAAACAATATGCTATAATTTTTTTTATTATTTTTATTATTCTAGTGGAAGATTTTTTTATTTATTTTTAAATGTTGATATCAGTTGGTTTCATCCATCTTCCATGTGTAATCGGTTTAATGATATAGGCATTGTATTTTTGGTTTTATTCTACTAAGGGAAATAAATTAAAACTGTGATAACTGAATTTAGCCTTTATGATATGAAAAATTAACTAATTAACTTGAGAAAAAAAAACAAATAACAAACAACAAACTCAATGCACACAAAAAAAAATGTTCAACCAATCCATAATGTAAAAAGGCTTTACAAACAAAGGTAAAGTGTCTCATATATTTTCATATGTTCAAAACACACAAAAGGAACATAATTTTTCACAAGGAGAAGGTATCAATATCCTAAGTTCAAATTATTTTAAGTGCATTATCCGCCATGCAAACAAAATTTGATAGAAACAATGTGGTTTTTTAAGAGTAAGCTTTTTTTTTTCTTTTTTAATGCTCAAACAAATCATACTGCGTGTACAGGCAAGTTTACATCAATATAGGAAATGAATTAATCTAAGAGATGAAAATAAGATTGGCCACTACAAATAAAACTAAAGAATCAGCCAATTCATTTTTTGATCGTGGAACATAAATCATTATAATTTCATGATTAAACTATAAAAAGTTCCTACAGTTGAGAATCTCCTATTATGGCGATACACGTTTATGATGATCACCTTATAAAGTCACTTTTACATAGCAATATGAATCAGTATTAAAGTTGGTGCTCTTAGACGCCATTGATAATAGTCCAATGGTACATCAATAATCCGATAACATCTTGATTGATCCAACAGTATCAATAATTGTCAAATGTAATTATTTATTAGTATTATGATTATTTTTTTTTAAACTTCTAGGATCAATCAACCCACTCTAGTGTTGATTACTTAGTGGTTCAAATCTTGAATAGAGTAGATCAAATATAATTTTAGAAAGAGATGATACGATTAGCGGTCCCAATCGCTATTCAGGTTATTAAGTTACCACTAAAAATAAGATCTGTATTCCCTTTTTCAATCCTCCCGGTTTCCCCCTCACTCACTCTCTCTCTCTCTCTCTCTCTCTCTCAATAATAGCCCCATAGGAAGCCTACTAGCTAAATCGAGAGAGGAAACAGGCCAAATTTTGGATGAGGGCATATTTATATTATAAGAACAAGTATATTCTAGTAGTATCCACGTTATTGACTCTCAAAACTTTATTCCAATTTCCAAATCACACACATTTATAGATGCTAGGAGGAAAAATTAGAATCATGAAAGCTGCAACGGAAGAAAAGTAGGCTTAGGTGGAGGGGTTCATTCAACTCTCAGGCCATCATAATCGAACAATTCCAGATGAAGCTGCTCGACTGGTTCTTTCCTCCGTCCATTAGCCTCCACGGCAATTCTTGCCCGTCACTTTTGGGGCGGCAGGTGTAGACGGTCATACCGTTTGCTGCGTTAGGAAATGTCGAGCCACCCATAACGAGCAGCTCATCTCCTAACGATTTGAATGCCACACCCCAACCTCTGCTAGAATCAGTTTTGACGGGGACTGGTCCCAATGTTTTCCAGGCGTTGATTCCCTTCAGGTAGACCTTCAGCTGATTAGAAGAAGCCTCTATCGCATAGATTTCATTGTCGACTACAGCAAGAAGGGGAGGGGATCCAGAATCTGTTACTGGTGAATCTTTCAGCATGCCCGGGATCTTTACCCAAATGTTTTTATCTCCATCAAAGACCTCCGCACAGGTCAGAGCATTCCCATTTTCATCTTGCCCCCCAACCACGTAAAACTTGCCATCCATGTAAACACCAGCACACAGCTTCCTTCTAACCTTCATGCTTGGAAGCTGTTCCCATAATCCAGTCTCCGGGTTATACTTTTCAGCTGTGTTGAGAACGTCCCTGGTTCCCATTCGCAAACCACCAGCAACGTAAGCAAAATCACCACATGTGGCAGTCGCAAACAAACACCTAGGAGAGATCATATGAGGACCCTTGCACCATTGGTTCAGAGCTAGGTCATACCTCCATATGGATGGATTTCCAAGCTCCAACCCAGAAACTAGAAGATGGGTTCCTGCACAAGTAGTCTCTCTATCACCACACATAAAAGAAATATCTGCTGGCAATTCAGGGAGTATTCGGCGAGATGTGAACTGACGATCAAAAGCCCACCAGTTTCTCTCCCCACATGCCAGCATGAATATAGAGATTTCTTTAACTCCCATCTCTCTCCTTATCTTAAAAATCTCACCTGCCCTGAATTGGGCTAAGAAGCTTTTATTAAGCAAGCATATTTTCCAGATTTCCACGATGGGAAACCTGGCCAAGACCCTAACCTCTAAATCATCACATAGAGAAGAAATCTTAGAAACATAATCTGCATCCTGGGACTCCAATAATTCGACACGCTTGCCATCACCAATTGCGATTGTTAGATTGACGTCGTAACGGTGAACCTTCCTGAGAGGTGGCCTACCAGATCCGGCCCAAGAATTTCGGTGAGAACTCCAAGGTAGAAACCTCTCACCAAGCCAATAATCACCATATATGTGTACTCCTGTCTCCGCTCCAGCCTCCATCTCTTTTATTTGTATATTGATAGAATACTCTTTTCGGCTACAGAAGCCTGCAAGTACCAGGCACGAAATTTATATTATAAGAACTTCGGCTGACAAAGGCCGTATGACTCGACTAACAAAAAAATCTTATTGAACCGAAGATAATAATGCACACCACGAAGGGGTGAAGGTTAGTATAACTGAACTTACCACGTCATATTGTACTGGTTGAAGCTCAAGTGAAACACAAACAGAAACATCAATACGCAACAAATAAGCTCACCAAGTTAGATGGGCAACAATGGATAGGAACAGGTGGAATACAACATGCATGGTAGCAGCATCACCGT
Organism: Tamarix chinensis; assembly: GCA_030549775.1. Taxonomy (NCBI): domain Eukaryota; kingdom Viridiplantae; phylum Streptophyta; class Magnoliopsida; order Caryophyllales; family Tamaricaceae; genus Tamarix; species Tamarix chinensis. The sequence goes on along the minus strand of CM060173.1, from coordinate 38,340,734 downwards.
CACAACTAAATTTCACACGCAAGATGAAAAAATCAGCCCCAGCTTTGATTTTCGGCATAGGAAAAACAACATAATTATCGCCATAATCAACAAAATTTCACATTATTCAGCAATCTGACACATACTTTCCATTTCTCATGAGAGGAAAATATGTAGATAATTTCTTGAATACAATGGAACTCAACGACTATTATCCTGCTGCAGATTAACCCGAAATCACAAAAGGAAGGGAGTGCATACTTCACAATCTCCCAAACAAAGAACCCAATCATGATCAAACAGTGAACAGATACATAACCATGCATACCAACTCGCAGGATAAATTAGATATCAACAGCTCAGTCCACTTCACAAGCATAGTACCAATATCAAAGATAAAGAAAACCATGATAATCAGCGAGAAAGTCTCACATACCAGACCAGAAACAGGACTAAGTGCTACTATTACAAGGAATACAAAAGCACAAACAAACCTCGTCAAGGAATAAAAATATCCAAATCAAGAAGAACACTCAGATGAAATAAATAGCTTCTCTTCAATCTGGAGAAACCAAATAAAAGAGTACCTGAGAAGCCACGGCTAAATCCCACATACACACCAAAATTAGATGGTCAAAGACGAACAAGCCCCAAATTTCGAACATAATTGAATGTAATAAATACCAGCAATCAATTATCAAGCAGAGATGAAGCATACCAAGAAAGTCAAATTGGAAAAGGCAGAACGCTGGTTGAGAGACGACGAAGAAATATTTATAAGCAGTCGACTCACGATTCTCATGCGAGGGCACTGCTCTGAAGCTTGAATCAAAGCGGTTAAAGCATAACAAACAGCCTAAGCTTTTCGCATAATTACTGGAGGAAGTAATAGAAGCGATGCCACTAAGAAGGAGGGGAAGAGCAAAACGGAGGTATATGTATTGGGTTGGCTGAAATGAAATGCTTCAATTTCAGGTGAATTGATTTAAATTTAATGGTCTTATTGCATATAAAATAATTCGAAATAAAAAGCAGCAGCAACAACAATAGCGACATTGGCGACTTGAAAAAAGGCGTTGAGAGGCTAAGCTCCATGCGTGAGAGAGTAGAGACTCTTTTCTGATTGTATCTGAATGGAAACATGAAGCGCAGAGTCCTCTGAAATGGGAGGGTCGGGTGCAATTTTTTATTCATTGGTTTATTTTAAACTGTCTTCCACTCAAATTTTGTTAAGATAATTGTCGTTAACCTATTTTAATATTTACCTTAATATTTTTAGCTACTTTGTGTTTTCAATAATATTATTTAAGTATTAATAATCAAATTCTATTGCCGATTTCAATTTCAAATCTTAGTCTGTCTGCTCCTTTCTGTGGTAATTAATTTTTTTTTTATTATCTCTTACATTAATATGACATTTGTTCCATCTATTATGTTAAGTAAACAATAATAAAAGAGTAAAACAAAAGTTGATTAGAAATATTTTAAAAATATCTTAATATTAAAACAGAAAATTATGAAAAATCCTTATAAAGATATTCCCATAATAAAAACTTCCAAACATGTTAAAAAGTTTCAAACATGTAAAAGCATTCATAATTTTTTGACGTGAAAACTTTTACAAAATTTAAACTCATTAAAAATTATATATATATATATATATATATATATATATATATATATATATATATTAAATTCTAAAATATTGCACATAAAAGTAAAATAAGTTATAGTAATCTCTACAAACTTTAAATTATTCCATGACTCCTAAAAAAATCCTAAAATATCCTTAAAAAATCTACAACATCTCGTAAAGTCATAAAAAAATCCAAAATAAATTGATGCAAGTGCATATTTTTTTATACATCTAAACTTGTTTATTTGACATGTTTAAGATGTTTATTTGAGGTTCTTAGAAATGTTTCCCAAGTTAAAAGCACTTCCTTGATGATTTGGTTAAAAAAAATAAGGAATCTTAAAAAAAGATAATTCTTATGCAACCAAGCAAAGCCTTACTGAGTTGGACAATTGGTTGACTAGTCAAAGATAATGAAATGATAGCTATGGTAAGTCTAATTTAGCCATGCCATGTGTATAATGGCAGCAAGGAAGTTAGTTGTAACTAGGGTTTTGGTTTTTAGTAATGATTTTATGTAACAAAGTTTGTAACTAAACCCGGTTTTCCACAAGTATTAGAATGCTAGTTGGCTTGGGTTATAGCCCATAAATATGGCTTAATTTTTTGGGTTGCATGATATGTGCAGTTGAGTTGAATTTCAAAAGTCTCGTTATGAGTTTTTCATTCTCTTTGTGAAGTTGTTTGATCATTAGAAAATTACTATATATAGTTTCTTTTGATTATCTTTAGTGAGTGATTCTTTGTGAGTTCTCATTAAAAACTCTTCGATTACTCTCTTTGTGAAGTATCATGATGTGGAAGATAATAAACGATTACTATTTTACATTACAAGACCTTTTATCTTGTGTTTTGGGTAGAAAATTATGGTTCTAAGATGTTGGAAATGTAGACTTTAGATTATGGTTTTTAGTAACTTGATATGTTGATGTTTATCTACTCCAAGATTAACTCAATTTAATAGAATTTGTCTTCTCAAAAGAACAATCTTTAACTTCTCAACACAACTCTCACTTGATGAAGAAGAAAAGGAGACTGGAAAGTTTTGCTCTCAATGTCGATTTTATTATTCACCTGTTGTTGTTATGAATGTACAAGGAACCATACACACACACACACACACACACACACACACACACATGCAGGCCTAGCTTAGTCTTTATTAACCAAGCCAATATAAATAGCTTAATTAACAAAGGTTAACTAGAGTGCATGCCTATATTACATATATAATTGCTAAAATTAAAATTACAAACATTACAAAGTAATACATAAAAATAACAAAGCTACACAAAACCATAAGTATGTAATATATTGAATAATCATATGTAATCAAGCATTTTCTCTTATAGGCTTATATTCCATGAAAAAATTTAATCGTTGTAATGCCATTGTCTTGTGCACTAGATATTTTTGGTGGATTGATCCTACAAACATATGTAATACCTGAAAGAGTTACTTAACAAAATATTAGAAGTATTAAGATCTTCAATAATAATTGGTTCCATCTCTAACTATCTCTTGTTCTTCACTATTAGAAGAGTGAGATTGAAATGCTCTTGCATCATTCTCCTATTATAAAGAAGAATTTGTCCTCAAACTATCATCACTATAGTAAGGAGATAAATCAATAATATTGAAAGTCCTAGAAACTCCCCCATAGTATTCATGTAATTCCAATTCATAATTATTTTTTCCAAATTTTCTTAAGATTTTAAATGGTCTATTAGCTCATGGCATAAGTTTGTTTTTTCTTAAGTTTGTAAATCTTTCTTTTCTTATGTGTAACCAAACTAAATCTCCTGGTGAAAACATTTATTGAATTCAATTTTTGTTTGCTTGAGTTTTATATTTAGCATTATATTTCTCAAAATTGTTTTAAATTTGCTTATGAATTTTTTTAAAGAATTAAATTCTTTCATTAGCATCATAATTCTTAATATAACCTTTTCTTAAGGACAGCATATTAATAGGTAAATAAGGTTTAACCCCATATATAAATTCAAATAGACTAGAATGAGTTGAACTAGAAGGGATCTTATTGAAATACCCCTAAATCCTAATTTATGAAATTATGGCAATATAAGGATTTATTAGAGAAATTAATTAAATAAACTATTTTATTAAAATAAAGGGAATTAATTATGGTAAATCAAGAGGAAAATAATAAATAATTTAAGTAGGAAAAATTAGGGTGTTTTGCTAATTAAAATGGAATTTAGGAAAAAATTATTCAAAATATCCCAAATTAATCTATAAAGGAATTTAATTATTTTTTTTCTAAATATTAATATTTTAAGTAATAAAAAAAATACCAAAATAGCTTAAACACCCCAACCAACCCATTATTTTTCCTTTTCCCTTTTTTCTTTGTTTTTTCCTTTTTCCCTTATTTTCCTTTTTCTTTCTTTTCTCTCCTTTCTCCTTTCTTTTCTTTTTCCATTCTTCCCCGATTTGGGCTAGCCCCTCGTGGCCCAAGACTTCCTTTCTTTCTTCTTCTCCTTCAACACGGCTTAGGCCCGCACCGCCCATTCTTCCTACCTCGTCACCAGCTCGGTCCATCCCCTCTTTTTTTTCTTTTCTTTCTTCCTCCCTAGACTGCCTGGTGCAACCCTTCCCTTTCCTTCTCCCCATCCCATCCTATAACCCTAGTATTCCTTTCCTTCTCTCCCTTATCATTTTCTTACCATTTTCGACCCAACCAAACGTCCTCCCTCCTCACGCTCTCCTAACCCTCTTTTCTTTCTCTCCTCTTACCACAAACTACTCCCTACCATGGCAGACCTATGCCAGCCTACCATCGTCGGCTGGTGGTCCTGCCTCACTTGCCTCCTGTTGTTCTCTTCCCCCTCTATCATTTCCCCCTCCATTTAGCCTATGAATACCACAAAGGCGGCCATAATCGGCTCCTATGATTCACAACTTAGAAAACCATCCCTTGCACTACCTCCTGATCAAATGATTGCCGCTGTCGTGTGCCACCGTTGGTGCCGCCACCGTCCCTAGGTGGTACTCTAACCTCCTTAACCCCTAAACCCTTTTTATAAAAGTGTTAGCAATTTTTAGTAGTACTAATAGTATTATACTTAATATTATTATTATTATTATTATTATTATTATTATTATTATTATTATTATCATGTTATCATTATTATTACCTTTACTATTTTTATTATTTAACCTAACCTCAAAATATTCTAATTAATCTTATTATTATTAATGGTCAACAACTCTAGTATTATTATGATTATCTTTATTACTGTTGTTATTATTATTATTATTATTATTATTATTATTATTATTATAACTATTATTATAAATTATTATTATTATTATTATTAATGCTAACTCTGGCATGTTATCACTTTTATTATTATTGTAAATATTTGAATCCTGGTATTACTATTACCACTTCGACTATTATTATTATTAGTATCATTCTTAAACTTGCTATTATTAATAAGTATTATTATTATTATTATTAGGGTTACTTTGTCATTATTGTTAATATTACCTATGTCACTAACATTCCTATCTTTACTAGTAATATTATTATTATTAGTGTCATTATTGCCCCTACTTTAGTATTACTATTATTACTAATATTTTAGTTATTAATAGTATTATCACTACAACAACTAATACTATTATTATTAATAATATTAAAGCTATTATCCTTAATAATATAAATATTGCTATAATTACTTTATTATGAACTGATGGTAATTTGGATGTCACTACAACTACAAGTAATAAGACCTATTTTGATTAGTAGTAGCATGATTAGCTACTTTAGGAATAATAACTCTACTTTTACTTATCAAACTACTATTATCATTATTAGCTCTAATAGTAGGTCATAATAAGGTTAAGGTAGGAATAATGGTAATTTTTGTAAGATGGAAGTTAACCTATAGGATTTCCCTCTTATAGGTGAATCAAGTCAAAACCCTAAGGAGGCGTAGGAACATGCTCCAAGACCAGTGTTATATTAGGTAAGGATGTGCCTAAGACCAACTATGTGTGTGTTATGTGCCATGTGTTATGTTATTTCGTGTACTTTATGATTATAATGACTAATTACTTATAGCGCAGGTTGGAGTTGAGGTATGCTTATGTGAATTCTTTATGACATGTGTATAATGATTATATACATTGTGGTTATGATGTTATATGATGTGACCCTCTGGAACATGCATACTAGGGAGTTTAATAATATGATATGAGGTGAAAGGATGAAAAGGGAAAGAGGGGAAGTGAGTTTACTAAAAGGATATGAGGTTGACCTAATTATTTCATGATCCACGAGGGGGGGAAAATAAAAGGAGATTATGATAAAAATGAAGGAGTGATGTGAATATTGCATGGAAAATTTCTAGGGTTTGCATGGGATGGATGGAGTCTGTGTGAGGATGATCTTTATGTGAGAAAAGTTGTATTAGGGCATAAGTAGGGTAAAGGAAGAGTTGTTGGAGTGATTAGAGATTTTGGGTGAGAAATAGTACGTAAGTTGGTATAAGGGTCTATAGGAGACCTAGCTAGGGTTTGGGAGGAAACCCCTAATTGGAGGTGGATATGAAAGTAAAAATAATTGAGCGAGGATGAGTGTAATATGGGATATGAGTGGATAATTATCATATGAAGGATGAGTATGGGTTCTATAGGGAAGAAAAGATGTTAAGTAAAAAATGGAGAGGTGGTATGTAGGGAAGAAAGGTGTTAGGGTTTGGAGTGGCCAACTAGGATTTCATGGTCACATGTGTAATTGGGGAGTAAAGTGATATGATTGGGGTTGAATCTAAATGAGATGATGTGTTGGATGATAAAGGATCTATGGTTGTGTAAGTCAAAGGAAGGATGGGCCACATAGGTCTAATTAGGGTTTTAGGGGAAACCCCTAAAGGATGATATATAGTGAGAGGATTTGGATGTCATAAGGTGGTGGGCCTTAACCCACACCCTTAGGAGTTGTATTTTTTTTGTGAGAAAATGGAAGGAGGAATGGATGTCATGGTGTGATAAGAGGTGTAGAAGTCTCAACATATGGGACGACCCTCTTAGGAGGATAGAAGTAGAAGGTTAGTGACATATATGTCAAGAGTGAAATATTTATCGAATAAGACATGAATAAGATACTAACCAGCTAAAGTGGATGATTGTTGACCTAGGCCCATACTGGCCCACTGGTGAATAATAGTGGCCAAGAGACAGGGTACCCTAGAGATTGGTCCACCGACGAATAATAGTGGCCAATAGCGTTTTTCCCTGCATGTTTCCGGTCCACCAACTATAATAGTGGGGGATTCCGTGCTCAACAAATCGAACGTAATGATGATAGGACATGGGAAAGACACTAAGTAATTACAGTGAAACACCATGAGAGTTGGGCCTAGACCGGTCCATTGGCAAATAATAGTGGTTAGGAGCATTTGCCTTGGAGACCAATCTACCGACAATCATAGTGGTTAGGAGCGTTTTGCCCTGTAAGTTTCTAGTTCACCGGCTATAATAGTGGGGTTTCCGCACTTACATGGATTGATAAAGAGCATGGTGTGAAATGATTATGTTGACCATCGATCTAAAAAATAAGTTTATCTAGACCATAACTCATCCTTCATTATCTGTATTGTTGTATGCTTTTTGTATGATTATGCTTGTGTTATATGCCTTATATGTTTGGCTTTAAATTCATGGTTACCTTGCTTAGTACATACCCATTTTATGGGTGCTGCTTATTCCCATGAGCATGGGGCCCACATGAGTTTATGCAGGTAGGAGATGTTGTCTTTGATGCCTACGATACTCATGAGGCATTGAGCAGGGCTAAGAGTTGAGCTTGGACTTAGCCTAGTGACTGAGAGTGACTTGGCCAAATTCTCTTTTTCATTTCATTTACCCTATATTGTTTTATTTTAGTTATGTTTTATCGTACTGCACTTTCTGTTCCTTTGGGAACTTTAATTATGTACTCCTTTGGATTACAAACCTTTTTACGCGTACTCTGGTATCAATATTTTGAACTTTCTAGTTCTTTTATGAATTCTTGTTTGAAGTTGATCAATGGTTGACAGTAACTTTTCTTTAGCCTTGTGGTTAGTACAAGACTGGCCGGGGGCTGGCTTGTGCTGATCATAGTGATAATATCCCTAAAATTTATAGTCTTATTTTCCTTGCTTCAGCTATATCTTTTAATAAAATAATTTTTTAGTAGTGAATTTTGGGGGTGTTGCACTTATTATATAAACAAATTAAGCATGTGCAAGTTTTATATCCCAATCTTTAGTACTTGGAGAATTCAAGTCAATTAGACCAGAATTAGTATTCACGAACAGAGTAATAAAAGATTAGTGTGGAAGGAATCTTCTAGCTAATCATAAGCATGCTTCAGGTCAAAGCATTCAATCACAGAATCGTGTAGAGGAGAGAGAAGGAAGAAGATAATGATGAGGTCATCTCTCCCCCTCATTTGTCCCAATTAACCTCCAGTTTAAATTGAGAAAATATTTTAGGTTAAATTCATCATAGAAATGGTTAGAACTCTCTTAAGAACAATCTCAAATGGGTTGGTAAGGTTCCAATTTAGTGTAAGGGATTTTAGAGAAAAAGCAAGCTAAAAAATGTGACAAGTTTGACAAACAAGTCGATGGATTTGGGTGAACCAATCGATTGTTTAACTATCAGTTGATTAGTTTAGTCGAGGAACCTAATTTGGCTAAAATGGCACACCAATCTATTGGTTTATGGAACTAGTCAATGGGTTTGTCTACAAAACTCAATAAACTTCATTTTTCAACATTAGACAAACCCAATAAACTTCATTTTCAAAATTATTTCAAATAAAACTTTTTTCCAAACCAAATCATAACATTAAATCAAAATTTAAGGACCAAAATTTGACAAAATTCTCATTCAACCATCATACAAAAATGTGGGGTATTACAACTTTCCTATGCCTATATTTGATGACATGCTTGATGAACTATGTGGTGCATATGTGTTCTCGAAAATATACTTTTGAAGTGGTTACCATCAAATAAGGATTAGGGAAGGGGATAAATGGAAAACAACATTTAAAACTAAATATTATCTTTATGAATGGGTTGTTGTATCTTTTGGATTATGTAATGCACCTAGTTCTTTTATAAGATTAATTAATGAAATTCTTCATCCTTTCCTAGGTTTATTCATTTTAGTTTATTTGGATGACATGATTTTATATAGTAATAATGAAAATGATAATATTATACATTTAAGGAAAATATTGATAAACTAAGGGAAAATAAAGTATATAAAATTTTAGAAAAGTGTGAATTTGTGCTTCCAAGTATAGTTTTTCTTGGTTATATATTATTAGTACTGAGGGTATTAAATTTGATCCTATAAAGATACAAACTATTCAAAAGTGGCCTATTCCTAAAGATACACAACAAGTAAGAAGTTTTCATGAGTTAGCTAATTTCTATAAGAGATTTATTAAATATTTTTTTTATTAGAACTACACCTATCACTCAACTCATGAAAATAGGAGAACTTGTTTGGGGAAATGAAGCCATTAAAGGCTTTGACACTCTTAATAATAAATTGTGCAATGCTGTTATATTATCTATTCTTGATTTTGACTTACACTTTGAGGTAACTTCTTATTCGAGTGGGGTAGGCATCGGAGGAGTTCTTTCACAAGAAAAAAGACCAATATCATATTTTAGTGAAAAAGTAAATGGAGCTAGATTAAAGTAATCTGCATATGATAAGGACTTCTTTACCATCATATGAATTTTAGAGACATGGATGCATTATTTGAGGCTTAAACCCATTGCAATACATTCTAGTAATGAAAGTTTGAAATATTTACATGGTAAAGAAAAGTCCTAAACATGCTAAATGGGTAAACTTCTTACAATCCTTTATATTCTTTTTCAAACACTTGGACATAAAAGAAAATATAGCGGCTGATGTTATTTATAGAAGATTTACATTACTTATCATGTTGGATGTTAAATTGTTAGGATTTGAAATGCTAAAAGAAATATATGCTAATAATGAAGGATTTCATGAAGAATATAACGCACAAAAAGAAAATGAAAACCATGGTAATTATATAATATAAGATGTATTCTTATTTAAACTTAATATACTATATGCACCAAGGTCAAGTATAAGTGATTTACTTATAAAAGAGGTAAATGAAAGAGCTATTGTGTAGAGTTAGCTCATGTAGAGTTTTTTTTTTAATAATTGAAGCCCTTTAAGTACTACACATTCAAGACTACTTGAGATTGTGTATGGAGTGAATCATTATATACCAATTGATATGATACCCTTATAGAAAGGTAAACTTAAAGCTATGAGGATAATGAACAAGTAGAGTTCTTCCAAAATTTTCATCGATAAATCAAGAGGAACATTGAACTAGCTAATGCAAGATATCAAAAATAGGCTTATAAATATTGCACCCAACATGTAGTTCTCTTGGTCATTTAGTGTGGTTAAATCTACATAAAGAAATATTTACAAATCTAATAAAATAAAAAATAATGTTAAGAGTAGCTGGACCATTTAAAATACTTATAAAATTTGGAGAAAATGCTTACGAACCTTAAATTCCTGAATTATATGGTAGTTTTTCAAAAACATTTAATGTTAGAGGTTTGTCTCCTTACGTTAGAGATGTTAATTGGAGGAAAAATTCTTCTCCGTTTGGGGTGAATGATGTAGAAGTATCCATAAACGATCCTCAAAATGATAGCAATTTGGCATACTTGATTATGAAATCAATCATATTATATGTCTTTGATAATAATAATATCACTAACCTTAATGATGTTACTTTAAATCATTCTTGTAGGTATGTAATATATTTGTAGAATAAGATCAAACCATTTAAGATGACAAGATACTTAAGATTTTCAAGTGTTAAAAGCTACTAAAAAGGAAGCTATTGTGCATGAATGTCAACTCTACGAGTAAAAAAGGCCTAATCAACATTTCAAGTCAATATCATTGTTTTGATTAGGATTCTTGTTAGTTATTTTCATATACTAATTATATTATTTTATTTGTAATATTCTTTGTTGAGTCATGTATGATATAGGATATAATAACAATATTAATACTAGTTTATGTGCTAGTTAGCCATTTATGTATCAAGTGGCTAAATCAGAGTGCAAGTTAGCAACATCATTCTCCTATGTAAGACATGGAGTCTAGATATTGTAACAGTTTGATGGTTGAGTATATTGAAATCTAATCCAAGTACATCACTTGGTTAATTCTCTCTTTGTGATTAAATAATCCTTTCTAAGAATACTTGTTGTAATCATATATCGGTGATATTCAAAGTCGAGTTCTTGTTGAGATATTTATAAATTATTTCTTGAATATATTCATTCCTTCTTCTCATTTGGGAATCCATCGATCCTAAATCTTCTAAAATCACGCATTCTTCATCCACCTTTTAAGACTTGTGTTAATACCTTTATCTTCTATTTAATGATATTTTGGTTGATGGTCATCAAAAGTTTGGTTGATTCCACTCCCTTGTGACTCTTCATCATAGTCTACATGTGAGCTTAGATGTCTCCCACTTACTAGATTAGATATTTTTTTTATTGTACTTCTAATTTGGTCTCCATAGAACTTCCTTTGTTCTTGTATATTTTAGACTAAATTTTGCTAGGGAAATTGAGATTCCATTCTTTGAAATTACATTTGCATTATCAGATTTTGCTTAAGTTAAGCATTGGTTGTATTTAGGTTAGTTGAGAGCTTTTGTATTTCCTAAAACATGGCTTGAACTTTTGTCTCCCCTTCCATTACTTTGACTCATGAACACACTTAATAAAAAATTAGAAATCCTTAGGTTTTATGTTAGGAAACCTGAATAAAAAAATTACCACCCTTTGATACTTGGTCGGTTCTTGCAGGAATATTTGATTCCAATGAATCAAACACACTTCAAAAAATCACATATACCACACAAGCAAAGGAATTATCACACTTTACAACCTTTCTTCCTAAGTTCCTAATGTAGAATTCAACAAATTTATGTTTACTGCACTCGATGAACTATCAACAATCATGCACGTTTTCTATTTTTCGTTGTGTAATATGATCAAGGTAAAAAGTAATGCACTAATCTAAACTCTTCCTAAGAAGATATTTCACAAATAAACTCAAAAAAACTAGGAATTACACATGAATCCAAAGTTAAAGAATCAAACACACACTCAACAAACAACTAAGATCAACTAAGTGGAGCTACAAAAGAGACAAAGGCATGGTCGGTTTCAATATAGATATTGATCACCACACATTATTATTCAGAAAAAAATACTATCCTAGTCATATAAGGATTTATGTAGAATGAATGCTATCAAAACAAATAGAACACATGCAACATACACACATAATTTTCTTTCATATATCTTTGAAAAAAAAAATTCATGCAATTAGTCTTCCTTATGGATTCTTTTGTATGAAATTATTCAAGTTTCCTTGGACGATTCTTATATTAAATTATATAATACATTAAAGTCTACTTGAGAGAACTCAAATACATTCAATATTAAAATAAAATGAACCAAGATTCAAAGAAAACAAACAAGAAAGATCATGAAACTTACTAAAGAATCGATGGTGATGTATTTGGTTATTTCAAACTTGATGATGAAGTTTTCTCCCAAATGATGTCGAACCAAGACTAGATTTGATACCAAAATTGATGTGGAATATAATGAATGATTAATCTTTCACAATGCAGGACCTTCTATCTTATCTTTTGGGTATAAAATTATGGCTCCAAGATGTTGGACATGTTGACGTTAAATGATGGTTCTCGGTAGCTTGATATCTTGATGTTGATCTACTCTAATATCAACTCAATTCAATAGAGAAGTCACTTAGTTTTCTTTTAATAATAATCTTAAACTTCACAATACAAATCTCACTTGATGAAGAAGAAAAGGAGACTCAAAAGTTTATCTCTCAATGCTAGCTTTATTATTCACTTATCGGCTTTATGAATGCACTAGGCACCATATATATTAATTGGCCTAATTAACATACATTAACTAGATTCAAACCTATATTACATATATAATGGATAAAATTAGAACTTAAAAAAATTACAAAGTATACATAAAAATAATAAAAAGCTACACAAAAACCTAATTATGTAATATATTGAATAATCATATGTCATCAAGCTCTGCGTCTTGTTGTCTTATCTTCCGTGCAACTTTGTAATCCTTATAATGTCATTATCTTATATAGTATATATTTTTAGTGGATTTATCATGCAAAAATATGTAATATATACAAGATTTAATTAGAAAAATATTAGAAGTATTAAGATCTTCAAGAACAATTATTACTATATGTAAGTATACTAACTCTTGTTCTTTCATATTAGAAGAGTGAGATTGAGATGCTCTTAGATCATATAAAAGTTCTATCTTGTGTTTTTTGGTGCGTTACATGAAAGATAAAGGAGATAAATTCAGTTGTATTGAGTTCTTTCAACCTATTTTTACATCAAAAGTGCTATCTAAGCTCATATAGAATCTTTCCGTAAGGTACTATGGATCCTAGTTTAGAGTATTTTCTCAGTAGAGTTACGTTTATTGTGGGTGGGTAGTTTAAAAATATTTCTCTATTTTTTTCTTTTTTCCCTCCAATTTTGTCCATTTATTTCTAAGAACCTATCAAGATTCATTTTTGGGATGATTAGTACATCTTCAAAGTATTGTAGTTGAAGATATTAACGAGTGTTAGTTTATATTCAACTAAGACCTTCATTACGATCTTGTTGAACACCATCAAGAAACCATTCAAAGTTGTGTTTTTGGTTTAAGTTAAATAAAACAAGTGATGATGTTATGAGATCTATTCTAGAGACTATATCAAAGATTCAATTACAACTACAACATATAGAAGATAAAAGGTAATCTGATCATGATAGGTATAATGGCATGGTACAAAGGAATTTACAAAGTAAAGGTGGCCAAGTTGATGAAATAATGGAATGCACTGAAGAGTGTTTGATTCAGAAAATTCAAGTCAAATTGAAAAGGGTTCCATTCTAAGGCCTGAAGATATTGAATAAAGGTATATAAAGGTTGATATTCTATATTTTTATGGTGAGTTAGATGATAAATTTTTTATAGATTGGATGCAAAATCTAGATTTGATTTTCAACTTCAAAGATTATGATGATCAAATGTGGTGTAAAGTGGTGATCTTGAAGTTAAAAAACTTTGTTCATACATAGTTTGAAAATGTGAAGAATTCAAGAGAAAAAGATGGAAAACTGAAGATAAAGAATTGGAAAAAATAGAAGAATCACATGAAGAAGAAATTCTTTCTTAAGGAGTTTGAGCAAAATATTTTCATAAGGCTGATTAGTATCAAGCAAGACAATATAAGTATAGAAGAATATGAAAGAGAGTTTGAAAGACTTTCCCTCATATGTGATGTGAACAAAAGAAGGGAACAAACATGTGCAAGATTTTTAGGAGGGCTAAATTAAAACTTAAGAGAAAAATTTAAAGTTTCTTCTTATGATTCATTGGAGGACGTGATCAAGTTATGGTTAAGTTTGAAAAGCAAGATAAGACCTCTACGGTGATTTCAAAAACTTACATTTCTTCTTATTATATTAATGTTGCCTCAAGTTCAATTATAGGCAAAAGGATATTTAACACTCATGAAAAGATAGGAAAACATAAGATGGTTGAAGATGTTCTTAGGATTAAGCAATGTATAATTGTTGAGAATATAGTCATTTTGCTAAGGAATGTGCAAATAAAACAAATATAATTAAAGGAGGTTGAGACCATAGATTGGGTGAAATACCCCGAAAATTTTATATTTTATAAACTACATTTAAATGATATTTATTCTAATAATTATTTAAATAAATTATTTTTAAATTGAATTAATTAGAGTAAATCAAGAAGAAATTTATAAGTATTTTTATTAGAAGAGAATTTAGGTATTTTAGCTAATTAAGCATTTTATGTTGAAAATAAATTAAGTAAATTATTTTATTTAAAATAACAAGGAGAAAATATTTCTAAATTAATATTAATTTTATAAATTATTTAATTAGAGAAAATAAGGATGTTTTGCTAATTAAAAAGGAGTTTGTGGAAAATCTTTTAAAAATCCTAATTTAGCCTAAAAAGAGATTTAAATATTATTTATTTAAATATTATAATTTTTAAATATCTCAAATATTCTAATTAATTTAGTTGAGCCAACACACTATTTTTATTTTTATTTTTTCCCTTTTTCCCTTTTTTTTTCCTTTTCTTTTTCTTTTTCTTCTTCTTCTTTTCTTTTTCTTTTCCTTCTTCTCCCCGAACTGGGCCAGCCCGGCGGTCCAGTCTTCTCCTTTTCCTTCCCTCGGCCCAGCCCGCGCCGCGCGCCGTTGCCTGCTTCTCCCACCCTCAGAGCGCTGCGTTTTGTCCATTTTATTATCAAACCGCGTCGTTGCAATTAAACGCATCCCCCATCGCGCCCGACCGGCCCGGTCTCCTCCCTTTCTTTTTCTCTTCTTTCTTCCTCCGCCGCCCGGTCCAGACCCCCATCTTCTTCTTCCCCGACGTCGCCAGCCTGCAACTCCGCCGCCCAGCCGAGATTATCGCCGCCGGTTACGTCAGTTTTGACCGGCCGTTTTTATTCCTATCTCTTCCCCCTGGATCGCCGGCCCTCTTGACCCAACTAAATCTCCATTTCTCGCGTGATTTTCCCCTCTCTCTCTCCTGCGCACACCCATGCCCGATTTGCTGCCGCCGGCCAAACGTCGCCTCCGGCGACCTGAACCCTACCTTCCCTATCTACTAGCCGGCCTAAAGAACCCTAACCTATCTGATTTTCCTATAAATACCCCCCATAATAACCTGTATCGAGCCTTTGGTCTTCATCACCCAGAATCCCGATCTTGCCACCGTCGCCACTTCAGACGTCTCTTCCTCCGCCTCCGGCCAACTTCGCCGCCCGTTCTGGCCACCCGTGTCATCCTTGCACCGCCCTCTATCTAACCAAATCTATCTCACCCTTCTATTCTTATTGTACAAGCCGTCCCATCTGTGCGAAGTCCTCTTCCCGAGCAACCCTGTTTTCTGCCCCGCCACTCTTCGCGCCGCCGTTAGCCACCTCCTCCGCCGCTAAGGCCGCCTCTTTCACCTCCCAAAATGTGCTGCATACCCTGCCCTACCTTCCCCTACCTTTAGTTTCCTTTTTCTCCCTCTTCTCCTCCCTCTTTCTTCTTCTCCTCCATTCGGCCACCACCACCGCCGCCGTGAGCCGCCACCTTTGGCCGCGCCACCACCTCTATTCTTTCCCTCTCATTCTGGGGAACTCAAAACACCCAAGCTCCCATTTTAATTCTTCCCATCTCATTCCCAGCATGCAACTTTCCCTTCTTTCCTCTCTTTTTCCGGCCACCGCCGCCACCGCCGTGCTCCGCCGCCGGTGCTGCCTATCCCCACCAACATTTGGTTGAACCCTAGACCCTCTCAGCTATTTTCCCTATTTTTATAACCATTAAATTATTTTATTTCTATTATTTGCACATAAATACTATAATTATTAGTTTTATATTTATATTTTAAATATGCATTATTACTATTATTATTATTATTATTATTGTTTTTATTATTATTTATGTTGAGATCTGAAGCCTATTTTATTGCAATTCGAATTTATTATTCTTCTTCTTATTATTTCTATATTTAATATTATTAATATTAAAATGTTATAAGTATAATAATTATTTATTATTATTATTTTCTATTTCAAATTTCCATTATTATTATTTATTATTATTAATACAAATATTTTAACATTAGTGTTGTTAATAATGTTACTATTATTATTATTATTATTATTATTATTATTATTATTTTATTATCATTATCATTATCATTATTATTATTATTATTATTATTATTATTATTATTATTATTATTTCTGATATGGATTATTCAATTTAAAAATAATCTTTTTAGTATTATTTTGGTAAAGGGTCCAAATCCCTTATTTCACTTTATTTGTGAGTAATGCCTTTTTATTATTTTTTTACTATTTTTATTAATTTTATTAATATTAATACTGATATTATTTTTGTACTTTTGTTATTATTAGCTTATCAAAAGCCAAGTCTTATGTTACATTAGTTTTTAATATTATTTTTGATAGGAGGGAGTTTAATTTTAGGTTTTCTCTCATAATAGGTAAAATGTGTCAAAACCCTAAGGAGGCGTAGGAGCGTGCTCCAAGACCGGTGTCGTATTAGGTAAGGAGTGCTAAGGCCTTTTATGTGTTTATGTGGTTTATGTGTTTCATATGCTATGTATTCTATACTTATGATTATTAATTATGTCGTATATGGTATGAAGTGAATTCGAAGTATGTTTTGTATGGCATTTGTATTATTTACGTATGATGATATGTGTTGTGACCCCGTAAGACATGCATGAGGGAATGTTGATGTGGTTTGAGGGAATGTTGATGTGGTTTGTGTGGGAGAATGGATGAAAAGGAGGATAGGGAAAGAAGTTGACAAAGGGAAGTGAGTTGACCTATTTTTATGGTTTTATAAGGAATAATCTAATATATGGTTTTAGGTGGAAGAATATAACTTATGGTTTTATGCGGATAATATAATATATGCTTTTATTTGGGAGAATGTAATTTATGATGTTATATGGGAGAATCGAATTTATGGTGTGTTTGGGAGAATCTAATTTATGATGTTATATGGGAGAATTTAATTTATAATTTGATTGGGAGAATCTAATTCTATGATTTGTTTGGGGGAATCCAATTTATGGCTTGCTTGGAAGATTATAATTTGTGATTTTATGTGGGAGAATCTAACTTGTGGTCTTGTATGGGAAAACCTAATTTGTGGTTATGAATGGGAGAATTTAATCAATTGTATGGTAAGGATGACTCTTCGGTTTTATGTGATCTGAATCTAGGGTTTGGTAAGGATGAATATTTGGTTTGGTATGGATGAATCTTTGAGTTTTATATGGTTTGAGTTTAGGGTTTTGTATGACGGAATCTAGGGTTGCATGGTGTTGGACTTTGCATGGCGGTTTTAGGGTTTGCATGGTATTATTAATGGTTGTAATGTGATATTAATGGTTGTATGGTGGTATTAGGGTTTGCATGGTGGAGTTAGGGTTTTGCATGGGAGGTGTAACGTTTGCATGAGAGTGAAATTTATGTGTGGAAAGTTGATTTGGGATGTGAGGAAGGTAATATAAGTGTTGTTTGGGTGTTTGAACACTTTGGGTGAAAAATAGTACGTAGGACATTATAAGGGTATGGAGGAGTTTGAATTAGGGTTCGGAGTGATTAACTATGAGGTTGTTGTGAGTAACTAGGGTTGGAGTGGATAATTATGATTTGTTATGGTTAATGAAGGTCTGGAAGGGCTAATTATGGTTGTTATGGTTAAATAGGGTTTGGAGTGGTTGATTATGGTTTGAAGTGGTTGATTTGGGTTTGGTGTGGTTGCTTAGGGTTTTTGTTGTATCATGTGTTCTTGGGTGATTAAGGTATAATTATGAGAATGGAATCGATGATTTGTGATGTGTGGAGTGTTAAAATGATTTGGGTGATGTGAGGTGGAGTAAGAGGAGTTGTTAATGCCTAAATTAGGGTTTCGGGACAAAACCCTAGAGTGAGATAGATGTGAAGTAGAATTGGAGGAGAAGTGTAAAGGGAGCGATTCATGCATGTCTAGGGTTTGGTGGTAGCACATGTGTATATGATGATTAAAGTGTAATTGTGATGTGTGGTGAGTTATGCATGTTTGGTGAAAGCATTTGAATAAGATACTTAAGATATTAATCACGTAAAGTGAAAGATGTTGAGCCGGGCCCAGACCGATCCACCGGCATAATAGTGGCAGGGAATATTTCCCTCGCGACCGATCCACCGGCTATAATAGTGGCAGGGCATGTACCCTCGCGACCGATCCACCGGCAATAATAGTGGGGGATCCCGAGCTCAACAAAATCAAATCCTATAGTTGCCAAGACATGGGAAAGATACTAATTACTTACAGTGGAACACCGTGCGAGAAGGGGCCAGACCGATCCACCGGCATATAATAGTGGCAGGGTATGTTACCCTCGCGACCGATCCACCGGCTAAAATAGTGGCAGGGTATGTTACCCTTGCGACCGATCCACCGGCTAAAATAGTGGGGTTCCCGTACTCGTATGGACTTGATAAAAAGTATGGTGTGAAATGAATTCTGATAAGAGATTAATGAAATGATTAATCCAGTCTACTATTGGGCCTTTTTACTTTTACCTGGTTGATCATATGCATTTATGATTGTGTTCTTCTATTTTTCTGCATGGCTTATGTTTTTATGTGTTGGCCTTAGCGATCAAGTCTCCTTACTCAGTACTGGACCCGTACTGATACTACCTTGGTTGATGGGTCCTGTGATGATCCACCGATGGTGGGGAGCAGACCGCTTGTGCAGGTTTAAGATCAGAGACTGTTTTGGGGTGGCGGACCTGACTTGAGTGAGTAGGCAATCCGGCATTTGACCCATCGGGTTTTATCTTATTTAAATGTATTTCTATTTGTAAGTTACAAGTGTTTATACATGTTTATGCGTACTCTGATTTTGTTGTAAGATCTTTTGAATTCTTTTATGAATTGTTAATTTGAATTTAACATAAATCTTTCCTTTAGCCTTAGCACTTGGTACTGGAACGGTCGGAGAGAACTGGTCTAGTACTAAGTGTGGCGGTAACATTCCCAGAATTCACAGGTTTTAAGTATTTATAATTTAATTGCTTCCGCTTTCAAAAAAAAAAAGTAGTGAATTTTGGGGTGTTACATTGGGTGATGTTGATAAATCAAGAAAATAATACAAAAATAAAAGTGTGGATGTTTTTGATCCTCATGAGTGTGAAAGTGTGGGTGATGAAGAAGGAGAAGTATGCTTCCTGTTGAGGGGGTTTGAATTAATTCAAGTAAAGGAAGTGCATTATCAACCTATGGTGACTTTGTGTACATATGGTGATGTTGTATACATAATGTATTTGAAGGATTCAAAGACTCATGATGATAAATTTGAAGGTCTAACATACAAATTGAAAACATGTAGAGATTAAGCCATGACGGTTCTAAGTGATTCAAGAGTGGTGCATGAAGATGCATGGAATATGCCTAATTTTTTAATATTCAACATGAAAATCAATTTAATTATCGATGATATTTACAGTTCTTTGATAAATTTTCAAACATCCAAAGGTGTATTATCAAGATTTTTAAAGATAATCATCATCTTGGATGATATTTTCTCATCTATTGGTGGTTCTTATTCAAAGATTCAAATTTGAAGTCAAATTTATTTCAAGAAGGAGGGAATAATGCAAGTGCATATTTGTTCATACATCTAAAATTATTTCTTTGACATATTTAAGATGTTTCTTGAGGTTCTTGGAAGTGCTTCGACATACATCTCTGATCATTGAAAAAGTTCTATGTTAGTTTATTTTGATTATCTTTAGTGAGTGATTCTTTGTGAGCTTTCATGAAAAGCCCTTTGATTACTCCTTTAAAGTATTATCTTTTGTATTTTGGTGTGTTACATGAGTGCTAAATAAGATAAATTTGGTGTTCTTGTGTTCTTTCAACCTACATCCACATCAAAAATCTCTGAAAAACCCTAAATTACGCCAAAAACTCATCTAAAGTATAGAAAAATTCTTAAAAAACCAAAAATATTCAAAATCATAACAATAATTAATAATACTAAAAATATGATTATCTTCATAAGTTTTTTTTGGAAAAATAACAATTAAGCACTTTATACTCTACATTTCAAATATGAGGCAACAACCATAGAAAAAAAACTCAGTGGCTATTAATGCACTAATAAGTTGTGTGAAAAAGAAAAAACATATTACTTTATCTATGACAAATGCATATACAAAAGCATCACACAAATGTAGCCTTAGTACTTATGAACTATTCCACATTGTCATGTATATAATATATGTGAGAGTTTGCATATGTAATACTTTGCCTTTTTAAAATGTGTTTATTATTATAATTATATAAAAAAGTTAAGCCAAAAATTTAAATTTTTTTATATAATATCCTACTTTTTTAAAATTTTTTTTATTAATATAATTATGAAGAATTATATTAAATTAAAGAGTTTTTGGACACCCTTTTAACCCATGAGATAGTCTTAACACATTTCATTTCACTTGTTTAACTCTTATTATGATTCTGAGTCTTATAAGACTTCTAAGTTGTTATTGGTCATTAATTTTCTTGTGAATCATTCTGATTTCATCATATTTTAATTCACTGGCTTTTTATGAGTCTCCTAAGCCTTTTCAAAATTTCAATTGTAGACTTTGAAAAAAATACTATTCATGATTGTTTTTATCCTTAATCATGTTTTAAGCCCTAAGGCTATTATTTTAGAAACCAAAAGTTTATAAAACTTTATAGATATTTATATTTTGGCATATTTAATATAAATATTAATTTTAAATGGATGGAAAATATTTTTTACATTTTTAGATAAAATTTTCTAATTATAGGCATAATTAGCTTGAAACTAAAATTTCTCTATAGTAAACCTATTCTAAATATCCTAATTTTGATCTTATCCTTGTACAATGTCTGAATTTGGAAAATATCTCCCATATCTTGGAATGTGAAATCTAGGGTTACTCCCCTTTTTTTTCATTGCTAATATTTGAACATATAATATCCTTGTACATTTTTTGGTATTTTTTGAACCAAAGGGTTCTTGAAAATTTTGATTAGGAGCTAAATATTAGAGAATGTTGAGAGGAAAATTTAAAGGAGGGAGAATAGAAAAAAAGTGAGAGAGTTATAATATAAATTTTTATTCCTCTAAATGGAAATGAGACCACATATGTATAGGGGTAATCGGAGGGTGGAGGAAGAGGGAAAATACTATGCACACAAGGAAAACATATTACCTCTTTCTTGCACATAGGACTTATCCAGCTAAAAAACAATATGAGATACTAGGCTAGGACGAGTCTAACATCAAGATGAGCGCGTCTTCAATTTTTTGGGCCAATTCTCATCCTTTGGGTCGACAATCCAAGGCTCAATAATACTATTTTAGAAAATAACCATATCATCATTTCCTTTAAAATTTCATCCATCACGTTAGAAACTTCCCTAGAGTAGATAACCTAGAAAACAATTATACAATCAATGGTTAAATGCATAAGCTACCTTTATGGTGTATACATACTAGGGTTTGATTACATTTCCACTGGTCAAAATTATATGCTTAAAAATGCTAACCCAAAAATATCCTAATACAAAATAATAAATAAAAATTACATCATAAAGGGCCAATTGATAGGTTGACTCATCAATATGTGCGTAAGGAAAATGTAAAAGTAAAGAGAAAAATTTTTTTTACATAAAATACTAGAAAACATAAATAAAATTACAAAGAAACTATTGCGAACTTATAAATAAAGTGGCACAAAAGTATTGTCAGTCCCTTAGAAATAAAGGTACATAGAAAAGACCATCAGACACCATATATATGTGGTATCAAGTAATCATAGACTTTCTCCTTTCTATAAATTTTGTTGGCATGTCCTACGAAGGGAATAATAAATATATGCTAATATAATCATTTTACATACAATTAAATTTTTAAATTTTGATAAAAAATAAAGATAGTATCAAAATAAGGCTTTTTGAGTAAGCTTCACTTTCCTTGCTCCCACATATTTATATAAAAGGAAGATGCTTTAAATAAAGGTCATGTCGTTTTCTGACAAATCACAAGCCTTTATATAGACTAAAGGTGAAGGTACAAAATGCAGAGTTTGTGTTGTTGTTGCACCAACCTTAAGCCTTTTTGAATGTCTTAGTAAATCCCCTACTTTTATGAAGGATATATACTCATCTGATTTCTCAATTTCTCAATCTTCAAATATATCCACCACACCCTCAATTTTCATTCCTTTTTTTTTTCATCTTTGACAAATTAGTCTGTTATAAAACAACCAGTTCCTTCCCCTCTTTATAATATTCCACTTACGATAAATATTTTTAAACCTTCATCATAAAACTCATATTCTCTTTTCCCACATAACATTATCAAAGAAAAATGATGTGTGTGGGAGGATGGAATTATCAAATTGGTGATCTTATGGCTCGATTATATTAGAATTAATTAGAAGAAGGTTCAATCACGGTGTATTAGGGTTTAAAGTATTCAAATAGGATGGAAGGATGATGGTAATGATTCAAATAAGAAAATTATGATCCAATGGTGATGGTTAGAATGTGTTGTGATAATTAAGATGAGGATTCGACAATGATGTGTTGATGATGATGGTTATGTTTGGTTCGAATGGAAGGGATTAATTTTTTGAATGATGGGTTAGGGTTTCAATTGTTGAAACCAACTAAGGGCTTCAATTAGCTTCGAATTAGGGTGATGTATGGATGATAATGATGGTTATAAAAATATGGATTATGAAGAGTAGAAAGGATATGAATTAATCTCTAATGCACATAGACAAAGAGATTAAGATTTGTAAGCTAAATAATTCACACTAATTCAATTAACTTGAACTAAATTCATACAGTATTCAACTTTGCATTCAACTTCAATACTGATCATCAATAGCTACCTCTATTCATGACTTTCATGGAACTATATAGCCAATCCTAGGCTTTTAATTAGACTTTTCCTACTACCATTAACATTACCAATTTATTTTATTCTATTGGTCATGATTCCCCTCTGTGTATTTGATTTATCTATATAATTAAAATAGTAAAGACTTAGTACTCGATAATAAAGTCTTAATGGGATATGACCTTAAGATGGTATAATGAATCCATGTGCTTGTAGATTTATCCCATCATTTCCTTGAAAGAGAAAGGTATAAATATAAAGCCAAAATAGAACTATTAAGGGTTAACATTATCTATGTGGAAGAAGATGTTTGAAATGAGAAAAACTTGACTAATCAATTTACTTATCTGCAGAAAATGTGGCTTGTGGATATCAAGAAGGTACGAAAGTAAATTGATTTAGCTAGATCTGTCTAATAAGAGACTAAAATCCTCACTAACATGGGAACTAAATATAAGGCTAAATACATAGTGGTGGGAAAAAACCTTACATGAAAAATGGACTAAGACTAAGGAGTTATGCAAAGAAGTTGTTGATAGGGAGATGATTAATAATTATAATAATACAAAAAAAATCTTTAGAAATGATTAGCCGTAGCCAAGTAGGTAGTTGAGATATGGAGAAAGGATATGAATGAGTGTATATAAAAGTCCATTGCTAACTCCAAACTGAGAAACTCCTATGAAACCATAGATAACTACTTGGTAAGGTAAGAGTTTACTCATTATGAGGAACAACTTCAGCCTCAATGGTATGTTAATTATGCCTTTGTAATATATGCTTAGTCTATGACCTTAGTGGATCATGACCAACTGTGGAAATTGAACCCTGGTGAGGATTTGGAAAACATTCTTATTCCTAAAAACTCTAGAGAGATCGAGGTTGAGGTTTAAGTAGAAAGGAAAATGACTATTAGGAGACCATTCTATTTTTCATTTTCTACTAATTTTGAGGGTGTAACATTTTTGTAATAAGAAGAATAAAGATCTAAAAGGCATGCACTTCAAATATTTATTATACTTTGGTTGTGGGAAACCAAATTAGGGTTTGATCTAGTTGTTATTGGTTGATCCAACTAAATTTACCAACCAAATCCCTAAACATTTGTCTTAGTGACCTTAAAACCTTGGTTGAGGAACACACCATGGGAGCATAGACTTAGCTAAGCTAGAAAGCTACTAGGTGTGTGCTATTAGCTTAATTTCCTTGATATCTCAACCAATGATGCACCTTAAGAGCATGGGGTTAGTGAGTGAAAGTGCATCCGTCTTTTATCTCATCAAATGTACCCATCTTTAATGTCGGACCCTTTAAGGGATTATGTATGGAGCTTTAGGTTTAATGCATATCACCTACTATGTCCACCTTATATGCTTAACAACCTCTTGGAGGGCTTATATATTAAACCTTAGGCTTAAAGAGTGAAATTTTTTTGGTACTTTCATCACACTAGATGTGACTATATTCAATGCTGAATGACATCATTTTGAAAGGGCTTGTAGCTTAGGCAACATATTTGTTAGAGGTATTACATGTTTATGTCTCAGCTTTGTGGTATTAAAAAATATGTTTATTGTAGAAGACTTTTTATAAAAGAATCCACATATATAGTAATACCAATTTTTTTTTTTACTTCTTTACCATGAGAAAACAATGTCAAAAGTCAATACACATTAAAATTTTCTTGTAGCTTCTTGGCATTTTATCTTCTTGGACCATAGGCTACTTCTATTTTATAATACTATAGTTCCACTTACTTATTGGACCATCCTCATTTATTTAGGTATCTCATTAATAATCTAGTTATGATAATGCTTGCATGGAGTTTTATAAGGGACAATCATCCTAAAATAATGTTATATGCCAATGAGCATGTAAAGACTAAAAAATCCGTATTAATGCTCCTTAGAGTCCCCTTTTTTGATTGAGTGTTAAAGAAAGATTCATTATTCCTTTTCATTTTATTGTTTTTTTAGTGAATCCCAATAAGGGTGAGGTATTATTCCCTAAACATCCTTCTAAGAATTATATTTCCGCATAGGATCCTTAAAAACTCATGTCAATAGAGTTAACTATGTCTTCAAAGACCCTCCTCATTATGTAATTGGTGATATGTACTTCAATAACCAAAGATTCATCATACTGTTCCACCACAATTAGCCCCTTTCCATTATCCATGAAAGTGACTTACCACTCATCCTCTCTTGTCCTCTTCTTTGTTTCCTCAAGGTTATCTCTTTTAATGTATGTCTTTAGGGTTCCATTACTTCCATCCACCAAGGAATCTCTTCCTACAATAATGTTGGTGTGTTCTTGGTTGAACAATTCTTGGTAGGGTAATACTAATATTAGAGCATAAGACAATCGTGCATGTATACATGGTTGACCCACGTAATAAAATGATGAGTGAGTGTTGATCCCATGAGGACTTGAATGAAATATGCTTTACTAAAGTTAAGTGTTCTATGAAATTAACTATGTAACAAAATATTAGTAGGGTGACAATGAAAATATAACGAAGTAAATGAGTGCTTAGGATTTTAATAATATCAATGTTAAGATAGATCAAAAAGACATCAAAAGATAGAGTCGTTACAGGGAAATTTTTAACACCAAGTGAATGTACCTTATGACAATTCATAGCATGTCAATATCAATGGATATTAATCCTTCTAGACTCTACATATTTAACTTAGTGATGAAATATACTCTCAGGCTATCTCCATCAAGGTGCATTGGGAAAGGAAAGTTTGCGTAGTGATGTTTGGAGGATTAATGATAAGGTTTCTTCACCATTTTTTTCTTACCCTGTTACCATTTATGATTGTAAGTTCTATACACTATCATAGTTGATATAGAATTTAGATAAGTGCCTAATGTGGCCAACATTCAACACTCTAACAAATGAAGCACAACAAAATGATATATCAATCAACAAAATATGACTATAATGTCACATATTACAACAATAAAGGTTACCTAATCTTTTCCTTTCACCAAGAAGTTTAAATAATGCTAAATCTCTTCCAGCCAAACAGGAAAATAATGAAGAGAAGGAAGGGAAAGGATTGGGTAGGTCATGGTAATCCAACCCCTATATATCCTAATCTCTCCTTCTTAGGATTGGGTAGATCATGGTAATCCAACCCCTATATAGCCTAATCTCTCCTTCTTTTTACTCACTTAGTTCAGCTCTATTAGTACACTTCTTCTTCCTTTCTTTACTAATCTTATGTTAGTATTTTTCTCCTTCTCCCCTTCTCATCCCTTCTCTCCAAAGGGGTATCTTTAATGTTCAAAATATGCAGGTGAGACAGGTATCCTTTGGTGCTGCATTGGGCAACTACACCCTGTGTTAGGTAGTAGTATAAGTGGTCCCCTAGTGAATGCTACCAACTTCAAGGATGTGGGCGTTATTCTTTTATAAGCATTATAAACCCTTGTTGGTGACCTAGGTGATGACTCCTATCGTGTTGGTAGGGTGATGATATGGTTTGATATGCAATGTTGCCTCCATTCCTACACATGCCTTACAATTGATCAAGTAAAAGCATTAAGTCAATGAGGTGTGATAAGAGTATAAGTCTTGTCGGTTCATAGGATATTAAAGCTATTTTTAGTTTAAACTCAAGCTAGTCATGCAAGATCTCAAAGGGTTGAAAGATTGTTAAAAAACACACCCTATGACTCCTTCATGTGGTAAAAATCATATATATAATGATACTTATAGGGTCCTTTAATTAGCTCAAATAAAATCATATCATTTCCCCCATAATTAAGTTGTTTCTCATCCTAAGCAACATCATGGTAGTATAAATGGATACCTATAAGTAAAATAATAAAGAAATTCTTAGCCTTCAATAATGTAGAGCTTCTTATTTTTCAAACTAAAAATTGCTTGCATAAATATGAGATATATTAAAAGGGTCAACATTGTGTGTGTGTGGAAGGAAATTGTATGGGTTTCTCTTCATAGCTCCCTACTAGACCTTAAGGGATCCTCAAGGTAGTTGTGAAACTAGACATCCTTTTCTATTAGTCAGCTTGCTTATAACTCAATTTTTTTAGAGACAGGGTTTCCTTAGGTTGTCATGGTCTTTTTACGCATTGTACATTTGGGTCTCAGACAAATACCCCTAGTTACTCCACCCTAACATCTATTTGAGAAATGATCTAGCAAGGTTGTCACCTTACTAGATGGTTTGACAAAAGTGGACACATGGTTCTCATGTAGGTGCCCCTAGTTACTATGTGTTTTGGGTATGAACCTCCCCTCTCTACTATCATTACTATTCCTAGATAGACTCTTATTTATTATGGCTAATTCCCCCAAACTTATTTAATTACCTCTTAAGCAATATAGTTATTGTAGGTTTCCTAATACTTTTTGTTTAGGATGTCTTAGTTAACTAATCTCTCTTATATTTTCAAGGTTTAATGGGAGCTCTATGATGATAGTCCTTATTTCCTTACGCTCAAGGTGGCTAAATGCTAATGTTTTCAACAAACCTAAATTATGCAAGGGAACAAAAACAATTATTAGTAAAAATTATTTTATCCAAAAGTTCAACATGTCTCATAAGGCCTCCTCAAATTAGCTTGATTATTTCACAGACAGGGTATTGTGGTCTCGAGACATCAGTACTGCAACTTTCAATGATATACATAGGTAATAGTGTGAGAATAATTACTTAGTTCAAAAGGGAATTCAATAAGGTGAGTAGTAGGCTACCTTGTTTGTTGAGTTTGAGC
Organism: Tamarix chinensis; assembly: GCA_030549775.1. Lineage (NCBI taxonomy): Eukaryota > Viridiplantae > Streptophyta > Magnoliopsida > Caryophyllales > Tamaricaceae > Tamarix > Tamarix chinensis. The sequence continues at coordinate 38,312,664 of CM060173.1, read as the reverse complement.
ATAACATTTATCCCAGTAAAAAAACATGAAATATGCAACAAAAAGAATTAGGTGAAAATACTACTGTAATGATTATAACTAGATAAAAAAGATAGGATTATTCTACTAAAAATTGATATATCAACTGCGAGGGTTTGCTCTCTCCTCTCTCCTAGGGTTTGAGAGAGCTTCAACCATGGCAAAGAAGAAAAGGTCTCCACCTGGTAATAGTCCTCAAGAACAGTTTGCTGCTAAGGATTTGGACAGTGGAAATATTGTGGATGAAGATATATCAGTGGTTGCTGCAAAGAAAAGAACAGATTTTTCAGAGAAAATGGCTGCTGTAGATAACGTCCATATGCTTCCTGATGAAAGTGATTTGATCGACGTCAATTTGAATGATGATGGTCAGGATAATATAAGGGAGGGACATGTTATTCATCCATCTAATCCAGGAACCTCCCATGCAGATATTCCCAATGAAACAGTTACGCCTATGGACGATGCAATTGGTAGAGAAGGGATTTCTGTATCTCATACTAGAGATTCAGTGTGGAATAGGCTTCAAGCAGCATCTCCCCCAAAATCATCATGGCGAGATGTGGTTATTGGTAACAGAAACCCTATCCATGGACAACATCTGAATTTTCACAATCCTTTATATGAAAGGGGAAGAGTGATTGTTAAATTAGATAAGGAGGAAGTTGATTCTAAAGCAGCTCTCTGGGCAAATACTTTGATTGGATTTGTTTATGGGCAGGCTCCTTCTTTCACACAGATGCAAAACTTTATTCTGAAGCACTGGACTACAATTACGACCCCTCAACTTATTTTGCACACTTCTGGTTTCTTTTTGTTTAAATTTCAATCACAGCAAGAGGTTGATTGGGTGTTGAGCCATCACTGGATGTTCTTTAATAGGTCTTTTGTTTTAAGAAGATGGCATAGAAGACTGCAATTTAATCCCGATGAGTTACAGGTGCTTCCCCTTTGGATCAAATTTCCTAATCTGCCTTTGGAATATTGGTCCAGAAGCGCCCTTGGTAAGTTAGCTAGTGTAGTGGGAAGCCCTGTATGCATTGATTCCATAACTGCATCTCGTGACACGGCCTCTTATCCAAGGATTTTGGTTGAGGTGGATGTTAAGAAAACTGTGCTGGAATCTTTCACAATTTTGGATCCATAGGGGATAGAGATTGAACAAAAAGTTGAGTATGAATGGAGACCTTTTTATTGTCCTCTCTGTGACTGTTATGGTCATGATCAAAAGAGGTGTATGAAATTACAGCATGGTCCTACTATTGGTTCTACAGCTAAAGGTGAATGGGGAGTTATTAGAGATAACAGGAAAGGAAAAGGGCCTATTGATGCTGATCATATGCATCAGGTTGCACAGACCAATAATGCACAAGTTTCTGCAATTGCCAAGAATGATGGAGCTAATCCATGTCTTACATCTGATAATGAGGTGCTGGAACAGTCACCTGCTGAGAGGGGTTCTCACCTACAATCTCCTGCATGTCCTGCCAATTTTGATGCTGTTGTAGAAGGAGTTCTGGAAGATAGTGTACCTAGAAAGAAAAAGGCACTGCAGAAACAGGTTCATTTTACTAAACCAAGGATTAATAGATTCAGAGCTAGTGTGACTGGTTTTCAAGATTGTGTGGAGGGTAATACAGCCTCTACTCACACAGGGATAATGGATCACAGAGGACTGGTTTCCAATTTTGATCATGCTAGTCATGATTAGTGTCTGGAATGTAAGAGGCCTGAATAAGACTTCCAAGCACAAGGAAGTTAAAAGATTTTGTGCTAGACATAAAGTAGAATTGATAGGTTTATTGGAAACTAGAGTTAAGGAATCAAATTCAATTGCTATCCTTCATAAAGTTTTTCAGGGTTGGGATTTCCTGCATAATTATTCCCATAACCCTAATGGCAGAATATGGATTCTTTGGAACCCTTCTATTTGGATAATGGGAATTCATAAAGTACATGAGCAGGCTATTTTGTGTCATGTTACTCATGTTTCCTCAAATGTCAGTTTTTGGGTTGCATTTGTATATGCATTTAATTCAGGGAGGGAAAGACAATTTTTATGGCAGTGGTTGAAGGAGAATTCACCTAGGCAGGAGCCATGGTTGCTCATGGGGGATTTCAATGTGGTGATGTAGGCTTCTGAGAAGCTTCATGGTAGATCTCTTATTGACTCAGATGTGTAAGATTTCAGAACTTGTTGTGATGAACTCCAGCTGTGTGATCTACAAAGTCAGGGTTGTCATTATACATGGTCCAACCATAGACAGGGAGACGAAGAGGTTTTGTGTAAATTGGATAGGGCCATGGTTAACTTACCCTGGCTTTCTACCTATCCTCATTCTATGGCAGAGTTCCTAAGTCCCCTTATTTCTGATCATAGTCCTGTTCTTACCCATCAAAATATGGATTGTTTGATTGGGCCAAAACCTTTTAAATTTTTTCAATTCTGGACAGAATCTGAAGATTTCTTGCCTATGGTTCAAAATGTCTGGAGGATCAAGATGGGAGGAAATTTGCTGCTGAAAATTTCTAAAAGATTGAGCTTACTCAAACAGGATATGAAATTATTCAATAGGGATAATTATGGCTCCATTTCACACAGAGTCAAAGTTGCTAGAGAGGAAGTGGCAGCTTTATAGGCATAGTATTTAGCTCAACCTGGACAGCAGGGTAATCGAATTTTATTGTAGGAGAAAGAGAAGAAATACTTCCATTTAATGCATTGTGAAGAGCTTTTTTATAAGCAGAAGGCTACTAATAATTGACTTTCTTGTGGTGATTCAAACCATAAGTGTTTTTATGCCAAGGTGAAAGAAAGACAGCAAAAGAAGACATTAGCTATGCTGATTGATTCTAATGATAATGAGATTAGAGGTGCAAAATACATTCATGAAGCATTCAATTCATACTATCAGGAGGTGTTGGGCACTGAGGTTGCTATGGAGGGTGATATTATTTTAGCAGACTCCTGTAAGTTAGCTCCTCATTTATTTGCTGGTCTTTCTGCACCTATTTCTGAACTTGAGGTAAGAAATGATGTGTTCTCCATGGGGGATATAAAAGTCCCAGGCATTGATGGTTTCTCTGCTGGTTTCTATAAAGTTTCTTGGCCTATTGTTTCTAAAGAAATTATCTGGGCTGTAAGAGACTTCTTCTCTACTGGGTTTCTTCCTAGAAGATTGAATATTACATCTCTCACTCTCATCCCTAAGCATTCTGCTGCAAATAGGGTTAATGAGTTTAGACCTATAGCTTGTTGTAATGTGCTTTACAAAATTATTGCTAAGGTCATGGTTCAGAGATTACAGCCCCTTATGCCTCAGCTTATTAATCCTTCAGAAAATGCTTTCATTAATGGCAGAACCATAGGTGAAAATGTATTGTTAGCCCATGAATTAGTAAGGAGGTACTCTCACAAGGGCATTTCACCAAGATGCATGATAAAAGTTGATCTCAAAAAGGCTTTTGACATGGTGAATTGGGATTTTCTGCAGAAAATTCTAAATCTTTATGGCTTTCCTCATCACTTTATTAAGTTGATCATGGCATGTGTTACTTAAGTTTCATATTCTGTATCCTTTAATGGTGTTTTGGCTCCTCCTTTCTATGGGAAAAGAGGTTTGAGACAGGGTGATCCTCTCTCTCCCTATCTTTTTGTCCTGGTTATGGATTATTTCACTACCTCACTGAAGAAGCTATGGCTTGACCCAAGGTTTCAAGCTCACCCAAGATGTAAACGTCTTCAGCTCATTAATTTGAACTTTGCAGATGATCTTCTTTTGTTCAGTAGAGGATCTCTGCAAAGTGTTCTATGCTTACAGGAGGTTTTGCAACATTTTGCTGCAGTCTCAGGACTTATGGTGAATCCTGCCAAGTGTTCAGTTTTCTTTGGAGGAGTTACAATAGAAAATCAGCTCAGTATTCTCCATCTTCTTGGTTATCCAACAGGCACTTTTCCAATTAATTACTTGGGCTTACCTTTATCTTCTGCAAGACTCTCTGCTGCCTAGTTGCAACCTTTGTTAGACAAGATGACTGCTAGGCTAAGGCATTGGAGTACTTTATTTCTTTCTTATGCTGGGAGAGTTCAACTCATTAAATCAGTGTTATACAGCATACAACTCTACTTTAGTCAAATTATTCTCCTGCCAAAGAAAGTTTTGCACTGTTTTATCAATCTTTGTAGAACTTTTCTTTGGTCAGGAAAATTGAATATCAGGAAACATTCTCTGGTGGCTTGGGAATCTCTTTGCTCTCTAAAATAGGAAGGAGGACTTGGTTTTTTAAACTTACAGCTATGGAATTTTTGTGCTTTGGGAAAGCTGTTGTGGAATATAGCTGCAAAAAAAGATACATTGTGGGTTAAGTGGGTTCATACAGTTTACATTAAGCAAGGGACTGTCTGGGATTATTCACCTTCATCTTACAATTCATGGATCTTTCTCAAAATTCTTCAGAGCAGAACTATAGAGAAGGAGTTTATACTAGACTGTGTAGCACAGTAGAGGGAGTACACCATTCACTCAGCATATAAGGCACTCAAAACACGACATGCTAAATGTGTTTGGGCTGATTTAATCTGGAGGCCAGGCTCTATTCCCAGAGTACGTTTCCTGGTTTGGCTTGCATGCAGAAATAGACTTTTGACTAAAGCACGACTTAAGGAGATGGGCATGACTTTGGATACCCTATGTATTTTTTTGTAAACAGCAGGAGGAAACTAGAGATCATCTCTTCTTATTTTGCCCTGTTGTTACACTTATTTGGAAGACTATTAGAAGATTGGCTGGCAGAAGTGACCCTATTATAGGCTGGGAGCAAGAGATTAAGTCTTTGCTTACTAGAACAAGGAAGACACATAAGAAGAAGTATCTTTTGGGAGCTCTGTTTACTGCTTATATAGCTGTTATTTGGCATGAAAGAAATCTTAGAATTTTTCAGAACAAATCTAGACAGCTAGGAGCTCTTTTGAAATGTATCCTTGTGCAAGTTTCTAGTATTTTTGTTACCCCTCCTCTTTCTGTTGAGTTTGGGCAATGGCTAGGATTGTTAGATGTCATTGCATATAATGCAAGATTGTAAACTCCTTTTCGATTAGTAATACAATTTCTACTTATCGAAAAAAAAACAAAGGTAACACTATGACATAATAATTAAAATATTTCAACTAAGATATGTCCTCTAAGGGACCAAAGGTGATAGTGCCCCACTTTTAGGATTAGAGGGATGGGAACTAAAAGATAGAAGGGCTAGGAAGCTGGGATCAAAAATAAATATAAATTAAAAATATAGCCATGTACAACCTGCTGTACTTCGTTCATGACAAGGATTATACTAACTTAAATAGGGATGGCTTAATTGCTAAAGTTGGGGTTAGGGGAGATAACAGTGATGGTCAGGTGTTCTGTAGATCCTTCTTTCTCACATATGTCTGGTTCCACATCTTGTGCTTGAATGTCAACCTAGGTATTGATTATTCCTTTTTTTAATAGTGGGGATAGATGTTACCCTTTCACATTGTTGTACTCATGAAAACTTACCCAAACGCTTCTCCTCCACCTGCTCATTTGTCCATCCATCTCGTTCCTCTACTAAAGGAGAAATCAATACTATCATCTCAAGTTTAACCTCCCAAGTTTTTGAATCAAATAAGCCAACATATTCTAGTTCTTTCAATTTTTTTTTAATATGTTGATTATCTCTTCTTGTCCTCTCAACATGATGCTCATGTCTTCCTTCATCACTTTCATCCATGACTCCAATCCTCCTTGGTGTTGTTTTAGATGTGGTGGTGGTGTTTTGACCTTATAGGTTGTTATTAGAGTGTCAACGAAGTGATTGATAAATATTTGGTTGATGGAATGGGGGCTAGTGACTTTTTCTTCATTAGGCACAAGGGGAACTTCTGCCCTAGAATAGAGACCAACAACTAAGGCTGGATAAAAGATAAGACCTTGTGGTTTTGTTACTAGCAACTCTAGCTTTCCCTGAATGATTCTTCAAACATTAATGGTTTGTTTGGTGAGTATACAGTAGATTAAGACCATGAGATTAAAGGAGATAGAGAGGTCATTAGTGGTAGGCAACAAGCTACTCTTAAGAAATTATACTAAACCTTAGCTTGGGATAGGAGTTGTGGGTGATTGCAATGGTGAGACCGTTTGTGGTGATGCGCCTTTTTGTTCCAAGTTTAGTGAGTGTGGTGAGGATGTCTGCTGTGACCTCATTTGTAGGGTTGTTAATTAGTTGAGAGTACTTATTCATGTCGAAGGAGGGTAGGCCAAAAAGCTTTTTCATAGTGGTGGGTAAGTAAGATACTAACTTTCCTTAAAAAAAATGTGTCGTAGTTTTTCTTTTGGTGTTAGGATTGCTAAAAAGTTCTAGGACAACAATAGGAAAAAAATCAAGGGTTTTGATAGAAGGTGGAATAATGGTGGTATCAATTGGACAAAAAAATATTGGGATACGTCAGAGAGGGCAAAACCTCTTTTGAAGTAAAAGCCTTCGTTGGCTAGAGTTTTGAAGAGCTCCTAGGTGCTGCCAGACCAGAAAATGGTGTGAGATGTGGATGTGCACTTCAGGCACCTAGTTAGAGGAGTAGAGGAGTGTGTTACCTCATTGTCCCCTATGGAATAAAATTCATCAAATGAGGTTGATGGTAGTGGTTGTATTTTTGAAGAGGTAGGTTTTCTTTGTCTTTGAAGGGTTTTTTAGTGTCTTTGGCTGTAGATCAGGTAGTTTGTCTTGGCATAGTTGGGTTAGAGGCAGACATCAAGGAACAAATAGGTAGATATATGCACAGTGGGATGTTTTATCTTGAGGTGGTGTCATCGTGCTTTGGTAAAGTAGGTGAAGTGGGTTGCGTGATAGGTTCTGCTAGGTAATCGTCAAGAAGGTGTTCTACCTATATTAAAAGGCTTTGTAGAACCTTTTTTGACATTGGGAGAGGAGAGGAATGGAGTGAGGTGGTGAAGATGGAAGATACAAATTATGGCTTGAAAAGAAAATAAGGGGGCGGTAATATAAAAAATAGCATCCAAAAGGTGAGATATACCAAAGATAGGGTGTGACTGGCATACTTGCACTCAGAGTGGCAACTTGATACTAGATACAAATGAATATTCTTGTAGGATAGGGAGAGTTAGTATCCTTTATCTCACGACACGTGGAACACATCTTCTGCCAACCTTTCACCTACTTGGTTTCTTAGAAATTAAAGCATTGATAAGGTACAGATATTAATAGTAGGTCATTTTTGAGAAATCGAAAAATTTTCTATAGGAATCATAAAGAACATGATTTAAAATAAAAAAGGTAAAATTTTAGCTTGCCTCCAATTAGCACTTGGTTTAATTTCCTTTGCCTAACAACCCGAGGAAACCCTTTAAGGTTCATAGGGAAAGTGTTTAAACTTTCCTGTTGAGATTTTTAGCTCAATACTATTTTACTCGGTGGCCATTGACCATGAAGGTTCCTTCATTCTTTTCATCCTTGAGATCTACATATCCATAGGGACACACCTTGATAATTTCATAGGGTTTAGACCATCTTGATTTCAACTTTCTAGGGAATAGCTTTAACCATGAGTTGTAGAGCAACACCAACTACCTAGGGTACATCTCCTTTGGCTTTAGATATGCTCATGAAATTTTATGGTCCTTTCCTTGTACAACTACGCAATATTGTATGAGTCATCTCTTAACTCATAAAGCTCATTCATCTATAACTTTCATGCTTCTCATATGGCTACTATATAGGATTTAATAGTTTTAAGTGCTAATAGGATTTGTGGTCTAGTTCATTAGGTAGGTGAAAAGATTTTCCAAATATTTTTTTGTAGGTTGACATTCCCAAGGGAGTTTTGAATGCTTTTCTATACGTCCACATCACATCATTTAATCTGGCTTACTAGTCTTTTCTACTAGAGTTGGCTACTTTCTCTAAAATTCTCTTAATTTCCTTATTAGAAATTTTAGCTTGAGCATTTGAATGTGGGTGATAGGTGGTGGCTACTCTGTCATGAATCCCATATTTTTGCATAGGCTGTTGAAACAACTTATTCAAAATGTGTGCCACCATCACTAATGATTGCCTTAGGACTCTTGAATTGTGTGATAACATTTTTTTGGAGGAAGTGGATCACCACTTTGGCATCGATAGTTGGCAGTGCATGGCCTCTATCCATTTTGATACGTAATCCAATGCTACCAAAATGTAATCATTGCCAAAGGAGGACGTAAATGGGCCTATGAAATCAATGCTCCGGACATTAAACAGTTCCACTTCTAAATTACCCATTTGAGGCATTTCATTCTTTTGTGAAATGTTCCTAGTTTATTAAGATTGCTCAAAGTTTTGGACCTCTTCCCTAGTATCCTTGAATATGGTAGGCTAGCAGAATCCACAATAGAGGAACTTTTCTGTTGTTCTTATACCTCTAAAATGGCCTCCGTAGGATTCGTGGTGATAGGTGGCCAACATTTCCTTAGCCTCATATTCACTTACAAATCTTCTCATTTGCCTATTAACACATTGGGAAAACAGGAATGACTCATCCCAATAGTAGTATTTGAGGTCATGGAAGAATTTCTTCAATAGTTGTCAAGATTTATCATGGGGTTGCATTTTATATGCTAGGTAGTTAGCAATATCTGCATACCTAGGTGGTTGACCCTTCCTTACTATCAATAGTTGTTCATTAGGGATGTTTTCCTTAATCTATACTTGTTTCTAATCTTCATTGTATCCTTCTAGTCTAAAGCGATGGTTTGTAATTTGATTATCCATCCCTTGATGATCCATGATTTCAACATTAAATTACTACAAAAGTAAGATCAACCTCAGCAATTGAGGTTTGGCATCTGTTTTAACATGTAAAAAATGAATTAAAGCATGGTTAGTAAATATAATCACTTTAGTTCCTAGGAGATAAGATCATAACTTATCAAATGTTAATACCATTGTTAATAATTCCTTTTTTATAACGTTGTAATTCTGTTTAGTCTTATTGAGTGTTTTACTAGCATAACAGATGTTGTTGATGAACTTGGTCTTTTGTTACCCTAGGAATGCACCTATTGCGCACTCGCTTGCATCACACATCAGTTCAAAGTGTAGAGTTCAGTCAGGTCCTACTATAATAAGGGCTTCAATGACTGCTAACTTTATTCTTTTAAAGGCTTCCATATAAAACTCATCAAACTCAAGTTTTATGTCCTATTCCAATATCTGACAAAGGGATTTAGCAATTTTGGAGAAATATTTGATATATCTCTAGTAGAATCTAACATTTCCTAAAAACTTCTCATACCCCTAATAGTGGTTGGAGGAGGCAATTTTTTTATGACCTCCACCTTTGCCTTGCCAACTTTTTGTGCCTTAGGTGAGACCCCATGACTCAAAACAACACATTCTTGAACCATATAATGAAATTTCTCCCAATTAAGAACTAAGTTGGTCTCTTCACACCTTATCCACACTCTCTCTAGGTTGTGAATATAGCCATCATTAATTGCTAAAAAGTTAAGGGTGAATTACATAGGCCAAAAGGCATTCATTGAAAGGTAAATATGCCATAGAGGCATATGAATGTGGTTTTATGTTGATCTTTAGGTGCAATAGCCAGTTGGTTATAACCCGAGTATCTATCTAAAAAATAATAAAAAGCTCTTCCGACCAATTTGTCAAGTAATTGATCAATAAGGGAGGAGGAAATGATATTTTTGGGTCTCTTTATTGAGTTCTATGTAGTCCATGCAAATACACTAGTTAAATGGTTTACATCAAACAACATGGATTCCTCATGAAGTGTACCTGCATCAAACTCTCTGTAGATAGTTAAATCAATAATGTCAACTCGCGAGTACTCATCAAGATCCTCTATTGTTACTTTTAATGAATTGAAAACGTTGAAAGTTATCTTCTCCTTATTGACCTTAATTGTTAGTTCTCCCTTCTTTACATTTATCAGAGTCTTACCAATGGCTAAGAAAGGCCTACCTAAAATGACAGGGACCTCCTTGTTGGATTTATGGTTGAGGACTATGAAGTCTGTGGGGAAGATGAACACGTCTATCTTTACTAACACATCTTTAATTTTTCCATTACGGTGGACATATGATCGATAAACTAGCTTTAGGGTGATAGTAGTAGGCCTTGATTTCTCAATACCTAAATTCCTAAAAATGGACATCAACATAAGATTGATATTACTACCAAGGTCACAAAGGCCCCTACCACAATACTTATCTCAAATAGAACAAGGTTGATGGGGAAGATCCCTGAGAAAAAACCCTTGGCACTAGCCTAATGTGGTGTTGGGAGAGGATATCCTATGCTATTCCTATCACAGAATATTATCATTATGTGTTCTAATTTTATATAACTCATTATTTTTACTCGCGCATGTATGGAAATATGTATCCGAAGTCCATGTGATGATATATATATATATATATATATATATATATATATATATATATATATATATCCATGCTCTTATATACTATCTTTCTAATTGATGTGAATTTTATGAATTTATATTTAAGTAATTTTGAAAATTGCTATGAATTAATTACTTATAATTGTTTGTCTTATTTGATGAATTAATAGGAGAATAATGCAGCATATGGATTCCGTGGACTTTGGATACAGTTGCTGAGAAGTGCAGAATATGTATTGGTGTGTGCAGATTATGTAAATTTTGTTAATAATTTGTAATCCCATATGATGCATTCGCCGGTCGGAATGGGCTAATGGAAATTAGGACGGTTGTATAATCCGCCACCCGGTCCTTAATTTGGACTAGATGGATTGCGGATTAATCAATCCTTAGTAACCATGATTAGCTAATGTTGTTATAGCTGATGCGAAATTAAGCCTTAAGCTTAATTGTATTTGGGACATTTTGATGTTGGGTTGAAATTGGGCTGGTCGACTTCATTTTGGCCCAAAGTCTGTAACGCCCATTCTATTCAGGCTTTTATTTGTTCCGTATGTATGAGTCGACATATACGGTCTTCTGTGTACATATAAATAGGCAGAATACATGTAATACGCATAACTTTTGACAGAAATAATATCGGTTGATTTTCTCGATCTCTCTCACGACTTCTTCTCTCTCTTGGCGATTCTCTCATTCGCTTGTCTTCTCTGATTCTGTCTCGTTCTCACCTTGATAAATCTTGATCATTCACCTTCTAATTTCAGTTGCCATTGAATCCATTGTGCTTCTGAATCTTTGGGTCTTCCTTTGGAATGTTTTCCTTAGGCTGTACAGGCAAAATCGAACATCGCACTCGATTAATCGTTCGATCCTTCGTGAAACCCTAATAGGTTTCCATCACTAATTATGTTGTATTCTATGTTATTGTATGACCTCAATGTGCGACATGGGCCCTTACCATGTTTTAGGTAGTTTGTTTTACTAGTACCTCACTATACTAATACTATATTTTTATGGTCACTACTATGATCCAACCTCTGGTTTGTTGAGTAGAGGACGATTTACAGAGATATGATTCTCAGCTAGAGTATGTGGAGGATCTGTCATGGACTAGTAGCTAGCCATTGCTTGGGGTTTGAGAATTACCTTCCTTTTTAATTAAGAGTTAGGCTAACTGTTTAGATATTTTTGCTCACTACATTGGGATGCTTTTTGTTTTTCCTAGTTATTTAAACTCTTAGCTTTGGCTCCTACATTTGGATCTTATATACTCTCTTATCTTTATATTATTATTCTAATTATTTTTATAATTATTGTTGTATCAATATTTGAGCATGCATTCTTCGTTCTTGATTTTATTTTGCCTTATGTCAAGAATGGGTAAGGTGATGATAACACGTCTCTCATTGTTGATATGGTGGTAATGTCCCCCAGTACTACTTTTGTTACACTTTTGCATTGTCTTCAAAATGAAAATTTTTGGTTCTAAAAATGGGGGGGGGGGTGTTATGGGTACCATCTCCAAGCATGATTTATCTTAATCGTCAATAATGGAATAATGAGATGGAGATGCTCCTACATTAATGGTGTTGGTATCAAACCCTAGTTTAATTTGCCACCACTAAAGTATAATATAGATTTAAAGCGTGTTCTAGTCTTCTTATTACAACAATATTTCTACATTTTGTTCTTCTTATTATAGTAAAATTTTGGCCTTACCATTAGTGGAAAGATAAACATGATTATATATAAATTAGGATGAAAAACTACAATAAAGTCATCTAACATATCAAACTTATGAACATGTTACCATAAAAAAAGTGTATCAGAAAAAAGGTGTCTTAAGACTCATCTTCCTCCTTTTTTTGGGCCTCAATCACTATGGAATCTTGAAGAATGGGAATTCCTACCAAATCCTCACCATAGTACAATTTTTTGTCAAATTTTTGCAATTTGGTTAGGATTTGTCAAGGTTTTTAACTAAATGTACACACCTGAGGCATTATAAATGTACCAGTGAGATTGAAGCTATTTTTCATAATGTGCAAACTTTCATCTTGCTAGATAGTTATCTATATCTTCATTGGTATGCTTGAGTTTGGCATTGATAATGGATTTCTCTATGAACTTGTTCATATCTTCTTTTATGCCTCAATTTCTTTCTTTACCTAAGATAGTTTTTCCTAATGATTCTCAATTTATCTATTATTAATCATCTCCTTATCAACAATTTCTTGTGTAACTAATCGAACTTAGTCCTCTTTTCCTCCATGGTTTTCCTAGTTTTGTGTACATAGCCTTGTATTGGGTATAGTACGGATTTTGGTCTATTTGTAGAGATATTTAATAACATTAGTGTAGTTTTGGACCTTCTTATCTTTAAGCCACTCTTTCCCTAAGGAAATTAATTGATCGGTCAACCTCTTTTCCTTGGGAATATCATCTTCCAAAAAGATAATATTAATTCTAAACAATTTTATTTTAGCTATACATGGTTAACTTTCTCTTTTTAGGCAATAATTTAAACTAGCAATATGAGCTTGTAGAAAATCTACATCTATTTAGTTAGGCTTCAATTGTCTCTTTTTAGTGTCGAGCTCAAATAATGTATCCTTAAGGGATTCCTTGTTGGCTTTCAGAGTTAATTGGGCTTCCTGAAGTTCTTAAAATTTACTCCTTACCTATTGGAAATGCTAAATAATTTGGAAAACCAATAATAAATCTTCTTTTCCTTGGCAAATTACTGCATATATATTACATAAAAAGTCACTAAAGTTTTCACAATAAAGACATCTTACACATAAAAACTTAAGAATTAAGTAATACTAGATATGTTAGGTTTTAAATCAACTCTTAGTAAAGTTATAATTATGAGGCCATTGGCTTGCTCCTTATCTTAGATTAGTGTCAGAGCCTCGATCAACTTGAGGGTAGCAATTCCATCCATATAGTAGTCAAAGTAGGTGTAATTATTTAGCATGGTTGAGAGGGATTCATTATCTTCAATTGATACTTTAGATCCACCCTCATAAAATACTTTCTTCTAAGGGAAATTTTCTAATTATCATACTCCACCATGAGGGCCTTATAATAGACTAGCCATAAGTATGGAGTTGCAAGTACCCATTGGTTAAGAAAGAATTTTCTTAGAACTTCCAGCACTAGTTCTAGCCTTTGTTAGCAAAGAATGAATTATACTAGTTCCTAATAGAATATTTGCTTTTTGTGTTGCCTCATTATGATCACTATATATTTCATTTGTAATAATGATAGCCTTTATGTCTAGGGCAAGGAAAAAAGGGTCTACAAGATATGACAAAGAAGGAAGCTAGGGTAGGGGTTCCTTCAAGGAAGAATCCATCATATCCTTATCTTTTCCTTCATTAAGATTTAGTTGAGGCTTAGGAGGATTTTCCTTGGGGCCAATAGTAAGTATAATGGATAAAGGCTTAGGTTGGCCGGATAAAGATTTGGAATCTTCTTAGCCACCGACACTTTAGAAATAGCCTTAAGCAAGCCTCCTTTTTTAAGCCCCCAATATTTTACAAATTTCCTTAGGCTAGGCTCCTTCTTAGAAAGGGTAGATGAATTATGAATAAATAGTAATTATGTAAGATAAGAACAATATGAAAAAAATAAATAATTATTTGCAAAGAACGCTAGGGGACTCGACAGAATATGCCAATAATAGTAGCCACCAACAAAGTACCAAGTATTTCCAACCTTATGTAACTACGCTTTCTTCTTGAATTTTTTAAGACTGGAATTCTTAACATTTTCAATTTCTTTAGCATATGATAAGTAAAAAAAAGATTCACCTTCTGCTTAGTCCCTTGGTAATAGATGCTCCACTTAGAAAATAAACAATGTGCTTTTTTGTGCCCTTAAATAGGCTAAACGGGGTCAGATGTTGTCAAGCCTTCCATGTGTTACACTCTAAAGGAAAAATTAAAATTATTTTTATAAGTAATTAAATCAATGAAAACATGGAAATGTTGAAAGTAAAGTAAGATAATTCCAACATCATAAGCTAATATTATCTTTTTAAGCATGATAAGATCATTCATGACTTAATTATTATTTACTATGTGCCCCGTATTTACAAACTTGTCAAATTTTTCCACACATGCTTCTAAATTTAGAGAAAAAGGTGGACACTCTCTAACGCTAGGGTTAAGATGACCCCACTCGGGTCAATTCCCCTCGAAATATCCCAAGATAAAAAAATTATTAGGTTCTCCACCACTTGACAAAATACCAAGATTCCTTAATGAAATTTTTATTACCTTTGGTTTGAATAGAGTATAATCCATGGAATGGAAAATAGCTTAAATTTGAATAAGTGCCTAAACCAATCCATTGTTGGCCTCACTTTCAAAAAATGGAAACTGTACAAAGAACTTATCACCATTATCTTGCCACTGGGGAGAAAATAAGTAAGGCTTAGTTGATAAGCTTTGAGAAATTACCTTATGAATGGGTTTAAAGGAATGCATATGTCATTGTAATGTGTCTCAATATATAAGATTATGCATCTACTAGGTGCTCTATCTAAGGGTGTTAGTAGAATCAAAATATGAGAAGAAGGAATATAATATTTCAAATTAAAATGTTCAACTTCAGTTTCAGTAATGTTACTCGAGAGGAGAGTATCTAAGTCAAAAGTTGAAGTTTTTAGATATATTGATTGGAAGGGGAATATTACAATAGGATAGCAAGTTAAATGGGTTCATAATCGACTAGTTCATTGAGGATGAAAAAGAGGAAGGGAAAATTGAGGATGCGATGGATTTATTTAAGGATTGATAAATAAAGGAATTAAAAAAGTTCTTAAGATTTTTGATAAATATATCCCTTAAGAAGGTAGCATATTTTCTAGGACATATAGTAAAGCCAGTGATTGGTGCAGTGGTGACATTAACTTTGCAAGTTTGGTTACTGTTAAGAAGTTCCTAAAGTTGAATTCCTCTACTTATGGTAACAATAGAAGGAGTTGTGAATATATCAATTGATAAAGGTGGCAATGGTGTGGATGGCGCCGTAATAGGGGATTGAAAACGGAGATTTCAACGTTTTACGTTATGGGACAAAGGTTTGAATAATTCCCTTCAATCAATGCACAAGTAAGAAAAGAGATGGCTGAGAAAATTAAATGGTAAATATAATGATATGAGATGGCTGAGATTAAATCATTTTGGAATGGGTAGATGATTTTTTTTAGGTTGCTTGTATTCACTAGTGATAAAATCCTTTTGATAGCCTCTTTAGTTTGGGTAAAATGCTTGTTAGTGGTTAAAATCTTTTGAAAGGGCATAGTATGAAAAACCTTAATTCTCTCCCTTTCTTTTCCTACGTAAAATAGTAGCACTAAAAAAATATCTTTCAATAAGCTAGGAAATTGTTCCTTTTGTAAGCCATAGTTGGGATTTGGAAATACTTATTTAAAGGTTTTCCCTTATATTTTAACACTTGGAATTAAGGAAAGTGAGGCTTACTCAATAAGTCTCACTTTAGTGCTATATTATTTTTTTCTATCAAAATTTAAATTATTTGAGAAATTATGAGATCTTTTTAGTTTTTTTTTTCTTTCAATATGGCATGCCAAAGGAATTTACAAAAATGAGATGGTTTACATTACTTGATATTCCATATACATGGTATCCAGAGGTCTTTCCTATGCAACTGTATTTGTATCGTGTCTTGTGGTCTTTTTCTATATTACTTTATTTGTGTCTTCCGATGGTATTTTCTATTTAACTTTATATGTAAATATCTGATGGTCCTTTATATATATAAATTATTTATCTTCTTTTATATATGTGTTTAATGTACATATGGATGAGTTTGATTGATCATCGACCTTTAAGGATATAATTATTGTTTGTTATTTTATATTAGAAAAATTAAGATCTTTTAAAACATAGTTAAAGCCTAGTCTATCTATATCATGGAAGTAGAATATGCGCTTGGCTGGCGGTAATGTAATTGAAATCTAATGACTATAGGGGAGTAGCTAATGTGGTGAATTAAGTTATGAAGAGAGTGATGATATAGGTCTTTTCAAAACTAGTATTATTGAGCCGTTGGATTGCCAACCCAAAGGATACGTGTTAGCCCAAAATTTTCAAGACTCACTCATCTCAATCTCATAACACTCATGCATTTGTAGATCATACCACCTTCATGCTCACTTGATCCTCTAGGTACACCAAAGGTAGTTTACTATATTATAGTGAATACTATTTTTCTTCATCCTTCTCTCTTGTTCTACCCATATATATATGGGATATTGTATCTATTTTGGGGATCAAAAATCATTATACAACTCTCTCACTTTTGCTCTCTCCTCTCTTTTTTAGCTCTTCCTCTTAGTAATCTCTAATCTCTAGCTATGAATCAAATTTCCCATGAACCTCTTAGTTCATTAAGCACTAACAACTATTAGTTTTTTTGAGATCCTTAGAGTTTCAAGGATAGGTGAACTAGACGACCAGTACAAGACTAAAGTAGTTAACTAGTTTCCTTAAAAACTAAGTTATTCTCTTAAAAAAAATCAAGGCCTTTCCGAATCCTTTGAAAATCAAACATAAAGCACACATCTAAGCTATACTTAAACACAATTAATTCATAATCAACACTTATATTAACACACACTAAAGGCCTTAAAAGAGGGTGTTATAGGGACTTAAGATACAAAATGATCTAGAGTGTCCGAGGAGGAGTTATGAATAGATATTATTTTAACACTCAAGATCATGGAAACCTCAAGATTCATATTTTTTCCTCCTTTTATATAGTATGGTTCATTGTTATATGTTAAGCCCTCCATTACTTTGATACAAGTAGTCTTTAACTCCTCAGGCATGTAGTTTTCAATGTATATGTATATGTATATGTTGTAGTGTAGTTCTTAACTTTCATTAACTTTGTATAATAAATAGTTTTATGTTGTTATTTGAGACTTTATTTTCTCATCTTTCTCTTTGAGCTTCCAGTGTTTTATTTCAATTTAGTGTACTTTACTTAACTCGTACTCTACTTAATTCTTTTATACTCAATCTTGATTCATTATTTTGAGTTAATTTTTTTTATTACCATTGACAAACATGAGGATTAAGTTTCTTGTAAAGGGTTAATGATGTAATATCCCATGTTCTCAAAACCTATTTAAAATTGCTTTAATGAAAAAGTTATTTTTTGTTTAAGTATTGTGTACATCCTTTAAAGGTTTGGAGCTAAAGTTACATTTTTTAAGAGGCTCCATTTAGAACTTGCTTGCTATTTCTTATGAATTTGTATCTACAAGACTTTTTTAGTTACTTTTGGTCATCAAATTTCATTGAGACCTTTTGTACTATGTTGATACTTGAATCCCTTATCCTATTCTAAGTCTTCTAGTCATTTTAAAAATGATTAATGAAAAAATACTATTCATTATACTTGTGTTCCTTGAACACTTTTTACCATCAAAAGAGCATTTTAACTATAAAAATGTGTTAAAATTTAGGGATCATGATATGTTGATGTTATTCAGATAAAGATAATTTATTTTTATATCAACATTTATTATTATTATTATTTTTAGATTCAAATTGAACATTTTAGCTTAATTAGTCAACTTAACAAACTTTTATTCAATTAAGTGTTAAAGAACCTTCCTAGGAACCTTCTAAGATTTTCATTATTCATCAAAGTGGATGAGAACTAGTTGAGTTTGGCCTTCAAAGACGGTGTCCCCAATGGCCCTATAATGTTTGATATTTTAGACAAATATTTCTACTTAACGTACACTTTAATACTTATCCATAATTAACCTTTAGCTATCTCCTGCAAATATTTATGTAAGCCTTCATTTGTATTCTTCTCCTAGATATCATAACATTCTGTCACACCATCATGTTCTTTATTAAAAAAATTTCTTCTAAAATTTTTTAATAAAACATAAATATGATTATGGAGGGTGTTACTGTAACACCCCCAAAATTCACTCCTCAAATATTTTTTTTTGAAAGAATAAAGCGGAAGCTAAAATAGAATTTGGGGAATGTTACCGCTACATCTAACATGAGATAAATGTCCACCATCTACCTCATACTATATGTAAGGCTAAAACCTGTCAAACAAAATTTCAAACATTTATGCCGTGAGGATAAACTCCCACAAGGAGATATCCACAGGCAGATGACAAGTGAATCAATTCACTAAATAAAATCATCGCTGAATGAATCAGCGGAACCTGTGAAATAAATTCAAATTTTAAAAGCTTATCAGAGTACGAGAAATTGAAATTCAATTACAATACCCGTGAAATTTAAATACAACACTTGTAACTTCCAAAGATGAATATAGTTAAACAAGGTAAACCTCGATAGATCAAATTCCGGATTGCCTACTCTCTCAAACCAATAATTCAACCCAAATACAATATCCGATCTCAAGCCTGCATAAGAGGTTTGCTCCCCACCATCAGTGGATCATCACAGGACCCATTCAACCAAGGTAGTATCAGTACAGGTCCAATATTGAGTAAATCCCACTGCCCTTTCTTATAGGAGAGATGTAAACTATAACATCAAGTGCATATTTAATCATGGTGCATTACGTATATACAATATTATGCATACTCAATACCCACATCCTAAGTCCTACCATACACATATAATAACATGCGAAACAAATGTAACATCTTATTTAAACATGTAAACGTGGTATGACTGAAATATTAAGTAGCTCATGCGCCTCAGGTAGGAATAATCCATATTATTGACAACTCATTACATGGCCACAATCACATAAGCAGCGTGTGGTAATATAGATAATGAAGGCCGACTATGGTCTGGGCAGACTCATTCTTTAGATCTCTGGTAAATATAGTCGATTCACATCATAGTCTTTATCAATTCATGTGATTGCGGGAACCCCACTATTATAGCCAGTGGAATGGAAATACATCCAGGGCAAAATGCTCCTGACCACTATTATTCGCTTGTGGACCGGTCTGGCCCTGACTCACATGATGTTTCACTGTAAGTGCTTAGTGTATTTCCCATGGCTTAGCTTCATTACGTTTGGTTTGTTGAGCATGGAATCCCTCACTATTATGGCCGGTGGACTGAAAATCATGCATGGAAAAATGCTCGTGGCCACTATTATTCACTAGTGGAACGGTCTCCTGGGCACCCCGGCTCCTGGCCACTATTATTCGTCGGTGGACCAGTCTGGGTCCGACTCAACATCTTCCTCTTTAAGTGATTAGTGTCTTAACATATCTTATTTGAAAGTATTTTACCCTTGACATGCATGGCTAACTATATCCACACTTATCCTCCCAAGAGGGCCCGTCCCATATCTTGGGACTCTGGCGCCCCTTATCACACCTCGATATCCATTCCCCTTTATACTTACACATAATGAAAACCAACTCTTAAGGGTGTGGGTTAAGGCCTAACACCTCGTGACATCAGACTCCACCCGCTATTAGCCTCTAGGGTTTCCCTTAAAACCCTAATTGGACTTATGTTGTCCAACTTCTTCTTACTTCACTACCATTAATTCATTTATCTTCAAACACCTCATCTCATTTAGGTTCAATCCCAAATCATATCACTTTACTCGTTGATTTCGTAGGTGATCGAAAACCCTAGTTAGCCACTCCAAACCCTAGCACATTTCTTCCCCCACAAATAATCCCTCTACTTTTCACCTAACATTACTTACTTCCCATGACGCCCATACTCATCCTTCGTATATTATATTTCCACTCTTAACCAATTACTCTACTCTTCCTTAATTGTTCTTACATCCACATTTTCCCCCATTTTATCCTTTCACCACACATCATATTATTAATATCCTAACATGCATGTCCTAGAGGGTCACGTCATAAAATATCATAAACACAACAGAACAATCATTACACACATGTCGTAAGGAATATATATAAGCATACATCAACTCCAAGCTGCGCTACAAGTAATTAGTCATTAAAAACATAAAGCACACAACATGGCATAACACATAGCACACAAGGCACATAACACACATATAATTGATCCTAGCTACATCCTTACGAAACACCCATAAGTGGAGGTAAGTAGAAACTTACCTAAATCCGAAGCTAGCTAAGCGAGATAAGAGGGAGAGAGAGATCACTAGCTCGAGGATCCACAATAAATCTTTCCTAGATTGCCGATAGAATCGAAAACTAAGTTAGAAACCATCCTATCGATCAATAATTCAATTATTATAATTAAATCGACAAAAAGAGACACAAATAATTTTTCTTGGAAAACGTGTCCAAAACTTAAGACTCAAGAGCATAGCTCTATTAAGATTTAAGGTTAAATATTACTCAAATCGATTTAAATACATATCTCTTAAAGTATTTTAAATTGATTTGGAAGCTAGGGAAATGATGATAGAAGATAAGTTAATTTTTTTCGAAAATGATTTACTAGTTAGGTTTTACAATCCAGAAGACAAACCAACCATTTGTATAGAACCAAATCCAAACTGATTAGATTAAAAAATAATTCAAATGATTTAAAACCCAAAGACAGAAATCGATTAGATCAAAGACGCATAGCAAAAAAATTCAATTTTATAAAACAATCCCTGAAGATTAGGGTTTTTAATCCCTAAACTACGAATCGACCCAATGATCACTTCGATTACTTCAATTGATAGTTTTAAAACACAATTAAACTAATTTTAGATAAATATACATAATTAATTTCAACAAAACAATCTTCCTAGTAGCCAATTTAAGACTATCCATATTTAAAATTAGGGTTTTAAAGCCCACAACACAAACTCGGGTAATTCAAATTAATTAATTCAAATTAAAGGTATTAGAAAGCAATTAGGATCATTTCAACTATTTCTACAAATTTAATTTTAGAAAAACAATTATACACATGATCAATTTCATAATCTCACTTGAAATCTAGGGTTTTAGGCCCGAAAATATAATTCGGTAAAATTCTATAAATTTAATCAAATTGAATATTTAGAAATGCAATTAAACACATTTTATAAAATATCAAATAATCAATTGATCAAAACCACTAAAAGAAATACCCAATTTAGCACAATTAGGGTTTTTGAGCCCGAAACGTAAATCCGATCAATTCTTGCTAAAATATATAAATTAACGGTTGGGAAATGTAATTAAATATATTCTAATATAATTTATATAGTCAATTGAATAAAACAACCCGATTACACAATCCAGTTTAGTCCCGCAAGAGTTTTGACCTAAAAATCCAATTCCGATTAATTATGCACAATTTTCCCAAATCAACACTTCCGATATGAAATTAAATATATTTCAAACGATATTATAAAATCAATTTAATGGAATAACTCAATTACGCGACCTAATTTCATCACACACGAATTTTGACCTAGAATCAAATTCCGATAAATTCCGCATAAATTTCTCAAATTGACGGTTCCGACATGAAATTAGATACATTTAAAAATATATTGTATAATCAATTTATCCAAAATCGCCAAAACGGGAGATTTAGAAAAATTTGGGCATAACCTGGCCAAAAATTGAATTTTCTAAAATTCCAACATAACCATACAATTAACCAATCCAAATTATTCTCGCAGCACATATATAAATAACCAAACAGTTAATTTAGCTTATCACAAGTTAAATCATACTCAATTAAATCAAATCAATGTTAGAGTTTTTTAGAAAATTATACCAAACGAAAATCAATGAATCAGGACAAGGGAAGGCCAGAGAAGCTTCGTTGGAGGCCTGGGGTGGCTCGCCGGTTGTCAGCGAGGCTCACCGGAGACAGACGGCGGCTCGACGCTGCTGATGCTGCTCCCGCGCTACTGCGGTGGCTGCTGCTTCGGCTGTTGCTACGGCTGTCATGCAGGTTGTGGTCGGCAGTCACGTCGCCCGTGGTGGTTGGGTGTAGCTGGTGAGGCGGTTGGAGCAGGGAGGAGCTGGGGAGAAGGAGGCTGGGGCTGGGGTTTGGGGCTGCAAAACAGGGATGCACGGGAAAGAGAGAAAGAAGAGAAGAGAAAGAGAAGGAGATAAAAAGGAAAAGGAAGAGGTGGTCGGGCACCGGCGGGTTGGGCTTTTTTTTTAATACAAATACACATATAAAATAAAATACTAAATATTTAAAATTATTATTGGAAAAATTTATCTAAAATTTATTTAATGAATGTTTTTTTAAAAGGATCTGAAGGCTTAAAATTGGTATACGAGCTACATAAAGAATTTCGAGAATGTTTTCGAAAAATTTACTAACAAATATAAAAAAATTTATTGTTTACGGAAATATTTTATAAGACCTCAAAAATTATTTAAAAGTATATAATAAAATATTTAAGTCAAATTCTAATAAACCAAGACCAATTAAATAATTTTTGAAATTGGTTTTCCGTAAATCAAAAAGCGTAAAACAGAAGAAAATTAATTTCGAAAGGTAATTCTTAAATAATCTCCAAAAAACCTTTTTAATTTAAAACTTTCCGAAAGTATTAACAATTTCTGAAAATGAATGAATTTAAAGTCAGAAATATTTTCTATGGATATAATTACTAAAATAAATTTAACTATTTAAAAAAAATTCTATAATTTAAATAACATACTTCGTTAACAAAATATAACTCTAAAATAAAGGCGTAATCACATGACAAAATTATAATTGAAAAAAAATCTAAAATATTAAAAATAAAAATAGGAGAAGAACGGGAATACATATTTTTAACCGAAAATCAAAATCATATGAATATAATAAAATCATTGTCGTGAACAAATTTATCTAGAATGGTTCGCAACGACAACGATTAATTAAATTCAACTATGAATTCGAAATCGTCGATAAATCCATAAAACGAATCGAAATTAAAATAATTAATTATTTACATCAAATTACGCTAATAAAATCGTTAACCTTAATAAATTTGGATTTTAAAAATATGAGGTATTACAGTTACTGTCCTGTCAAATATAGAGAAGATACTCCTCTTATCTAATCCATGTCAGGTACAAGGCTAACAAGTTACTTGTGCCTATTGATCATGTGTGAGAAGCATTTGACACTAGAAAAAAAAATTATAAAAAAAATAGAAAAAATAGAAATAAGGGAGAATATAGGACTAAAAGCCTATATGAAAAAATAAATATATTCCCAAACTATAGTGCATCACTCATATCTGGAGGTCATCATGAGAAAAGCATTGATATGGACAAATACCTATGAAATGCTCATTTGAATGAGCCATGACCATAATAGGATAGCTAATATAAAATGTACTGAGTAATGTAATCACTCAAAAGACATTGAATGCTTCCCGTAAAGTATATGACACTTGATATAACATATATGATCATGCATACAATACAAAAAACATATGATATAAAGATTAAATTTCTATGGAATGCCCTTTTAGAATCTTTACTTAGTGATTGCATAATATCAATTTCTTATTAACTTGGAGAATAAGAATCTCACCATTCTTTCGTACAACATAAAATTGCACATAGTAATACCAATATAATGCCATAATTAATACAAATTAAATATAAAAAAATAAGCCCAAACACTAAAAGGCTGAGAACTAAATAAGGCATAAACACATTTTCAACCAATCATTTATGATTAACATTATAAAATTCTAATATTATTTTCTAGGGTATTTGAAAAATATTTAATAAGATTAACATCAACATTAACATCATAAAAATATAATATAATGATCATATATCAAGTATTAGCTATCAAACATAACCAAAAGAGCATAACTTGCTCTCAATTAATAATATTTCAACACTTAATATATTTTACAACTTGTGCTATTTTGATTATAAATTTTACATACATAATATTTTCAAGATCTAGAAAATGCATAGTAAAATAGAAATCCTAGGATTTCATATGAAATCTTAAAATTCAACAATCCAACTACACATTTCTAGATCTTCTACACAATAGAGGGTCTAATATAAAGAAAATTAGGAGGATAAGTATCAAAACAAAAAGAGGATAAATGGATAAGAGCTAGTGGGAAAGTACAAGAAAGAAAAGGTAAAAAATGGCAAAACACCAAATATATGAAGAATAAAAGGAAGGATAATGTGTGTAATATTAAATAAATAAAAAAAATGAAGAAGGGAGGAAGAACATGACCTTGGATTAGTACTAACTAAAGAACAAGAATAAAGCAACGCGTGGGAAAATAGGGAAGAGAAAATGATAAGGAAAAATGTAGGAATGGAAAATGAATTGAGAAAAATGAGTTATGGAATGAAAAAGGGCTGTTGGAGGTCAAAATTTAGTATTATGAAGGAGGGAGATTGCTTCATCAACATTTGAATGAAGGGTATGTTGATGGACTGTAGGAGAGGTTCCGTATAAAGGCATTTGTGACAAAAGTTATGGTATGTGTACTTTTAACTAGATTTTATGTTGAATTATTGTAAATAAGTTAAAAATATAGTATTCTATAGTTATCGGGTTGGTTGAATTATAATGGGTATTAAGAAGGTTAATTACAATGAATCTTAGATAATTAATCTACAAAGAAAGTAAAATAATGGGGGTTTATTACGAAAAGTAATAAATAAATCTCAAATATTATGAAAAATTTCGGAAATGTGTGATATAATTTTTGTAAAACAAATAAAAAAAGTTATATTAAAATAAATTAGAGTCCAAATAATCACAATGAGCCAAAATGGGTAAAATTGTCTAATCTCATAAACAAATTATTACATGATTTAGGGAAAGAAAAAGAAGGTTAAATATGAAATGAATGGAGTGAATAGTGAATTTAGAATATTTTAAAAGGGATAAAGAGACTAATCACGTAAGATAATTATGGTTCAATAAGTAAGGTATTACATTACTACCCCTTAAAAAATGACTTTATCACAAAAGTTAAAGGAACTATAGGTTAAGGAATGTAATAGAGGTAAAGGTTCATGAAATGGAGTTCATTGGAAATAAGGGATGGAGTAAGAGTGAAGGTAAAAAATACCAAACATAAATAGGAGAATCTAGTTTTTACCACCATATAAAGCATAGGATAGGTATTAGCCACCCCTCCTATTAGATAGAAGGTTAAGAAACTAAACCAATAAAAATCAAGATTTGAGTGTGTAAGAAACGTAATATATAGATACTAAATAAAACATTTATAAAATAAGACCTTGACGATTTTAAAATATTCAAGTATATGAGAGTAAGATTAAACTGAAGTATATAACTACAACATACAAAAATCACCTTCGTAAAAAAATCTACACAGGGTCTTCTACTCGTGCAATTGAGCAAGTGACCGAACAATTAGGGACATAAAAATGCTTTATAATAAGTAAGATAAGTTACCTCCTCAATTGGAGTCACAAGGATACAAGGTCACATGTAAAAATAAAAGTCATATTAAATATAGTAGCATGCTTATAGATTACACTTCTTTGTACCTATATTACCATAATCATATAATGCATAAAGATGACTTAGACAACTCATGGCTAATATTGCATAGTAATGCAACATAAATAATATGGATAGAAATGTATGATTTAATAACAAGTTATTCCCTTATGTTAATTTCCAAGTTTACATGATCCATTAGATTAATTATTTACAAGCCATTATTCATCTTTCCCTTTCTTTTGCCTTTTTCTTTATCCACATTATTATTCTTATTCTTATAGATTAATGGATTATTTACCACCCCAAGGTCTCACATATAAAGGAAACCTATCTAAACGAGATGATTTAAAGTATGGTTGAAGATAATCAACCATTAATGGACATAAAGTTCAGTTGAAGCTAAGTAACCAATAATGGACATAAAGTCCAGTTGAAGCCAACAACCACCTAGGTAACTAGACCCATTAGTATCAATATACCCTCCTACATCATCAATATGTAGAGTAGGTAAGGCATAGCGATCTATTAGGATCTCACTTAAAGCCAAAGCAAGAAGGAACTAATAAATGCGTGAAGGTAGATTAACCCCTAGTATTTAATCAAGGATCGTGTAACCCTGGCCCATGCACAACTCAATAATCTTCCACTTTAAGTAACTAGTATGTTATTTTCAATGGTTATGTTTTCATACAAATCCTATGTAACATTTATGTAGAACATCCACATATTTGGTCCATCCTATCCATTATGATAATCCATTTATGCAAAGAATCCAGGTTAAATTATTCTTTTGAAGTCATAACATAATCATTCCATTTTTTCCATTATAACCTTCCTAAGTAGTTTTTGATAATACCCTAAATAATGAACCATTTAATCCATTAGTAAGTTAGTTTATTTATGCTAAGATGTGTGTTCTCATCATTAATGAATCATAAAATAGAATTGGTCATAATATCAAAATATATCAAGTCCAAAAGATCAAAAATAACACGCTCTAGAAGCATTGGTCAATTGGTTTGGGCTAATCAATTATTTGGTATGGTAAGGCTAATCAAATGGTCTATGATCATTCAGTCAGTTCTAAAAAGCTGGTTAACGGGTTTAAGTAGAGAGAAACCACAATCACTATAGATAATCCAGTCAATCATTTCAACCTAACTAATCGACTATTCTTTGGACCAATGGATCTATTTACCTTAACCATTAGATTGATTTTCTCAAAGAAATAACATAATAGACATTTTATATATGATTAATAGTAAAAAATATTACCATGTAAAAATAATAAAATGCCAAAGCATAATAACGAGATTTAACATGCTCATATGCTAAATCATTCTTAATTTTCAAGCAATCGACCCCATTCTTCATAATTCAATCCCTTTTTCTCAAAAATCTTAATTAGTTCAACATGCATCACTAAATGTAAGATTCTCATACAAGCACCTAAACACTACCATTTTATTAAGCACATAACTTATATGCCTCTTCATGCCACATTTTAAGGTAATAATGACTTACTTAAAGCTTAGAGCATATTTCCACAATAGCGGGAAACTTAAAGTTGAAAGATTTCAACTTCCAAACATTAAAATCAAAAGTTTAAAATTTATAAATCATCAAATATCCTTTACAATTCAATAACTCAAATTAGGGAAAAAATAAACTTATCATTTCTATGAGAAAATAGAAGAAGTGCCAGCTGAAGCAGACTTAACTTCTTCCTAGATCTAACTCTTTATTATTTTAAAATAAAACACGAGGGGGATAGAGGGAGTATCATAACAGTGAATTGAATTTTAATGAGAGCCTAAAGTGGAGAGGGATTAACACTAGTGCTTGAGAACTCAAATATTTCATTGTCTAAAAGAAAGGTTAGAAAAATGGATTATTAGGGCTATTTATATCCATTACTTTTACCCTTTAAATCTAAGCTGAATGAGTGAATTTATCACTAATAGGTTAAATTCCATCTCAAAGATAAAATGGTGCTTTTTTGGAAAAATGCAGGTAGAGCTTATCTAGCCTTATAGGGATAGTTGAGAAATCAAAGCATAATTTTAGTGGTATATAAAGGAGAGAGGTATAAAAAGACAAGAGTGAGGTGATCCTCCCCTCATTTGTCAAAGTAAAGCCCTCAAATCTATTTGTGGAAGAAAATAAAGCTTGATAAATGATCAAAAGGGTTAAGAATCACTTAGGAATAGCTTAGGGTTGTATTTTATAAGTTCTATTTTGGTATAAGAAATTCTCCCTAAAAGTCAAGCTTCAAAATGCACTCAGCTTGATAAATGAGTTAGCTGATTTTGCTAAACCAACTGATTGTTCTCCAAACCAATAGATCAGTTTCCCCAAACTAGTCGATCGGTTTGATTGAATGACAAACTAATTGATTGGTTTTCCATGAAATTTACTTTATTTAATTTTTTCCAAAATTTTATAAATTTATTATTACATAAAACCCAACTATTATCACTAATCAAGATAGTGATCATCCAAATTTCATTAAACATAATAAATTTTCATTTTATAAATATTATAAAAAATTACGTGGCATTACAACACTACCCCTTAAGAGGTTGTGTCTCCTCAGATCCTACTAGCCAAAAATCAATAGATATCATAGAATACATAGCAAGTCACACATTATATTTAACAAAGCATCATGGAGTTACTAGCCCTTAAAATAAGGATTACACCATGAACACACACTATGAGAACAAGTAGGGCTGCATCACTTAGATCTCTTCTTCAGCCTCACATATGGCCTCCTTGAAATCATGTCGTGACTAAAGGACCTTCACTAGCGGGTTGCTCTTCATGTGCATCATTGAGATCATTGAGTCTAATTAGACGATGTGTGAATGATATGTTGTATACTTCCTCAACTGGGAAACATGGAAGATGTTGTGTGCACCCAAAAATTCCACAGTAGGGCTAAATGATACAAGACCTCACTGACTCAATCTATAATATTATATCATCCAATGTACCTTAGATTGAACTTTCACTTTGTTCCAAATTTCATTAATCCATTAGCGGGGGACCCTTAAAAAGAATATACTACCTACCTTGTAACCATATGTTATTCATCTCAAATTTACATAGCTCTTCTTCAAGTCTTGGGGGGGCCTCTCATATTCTCCTAAATCAATTGGATCTCCCTTGTCATAACCTTATTCATTTCTGGTCCCAACACAATTGTCTCACTGATATCACTCCAATATAAGTAGACACAACCCTTCCTCTCGTACAAGGCTTTAAAAGGTGTCATCCTAAAACTTCCATGATAACTATTTTTTTAGGAGGACTGGATCAAATCTAGGCGGACCTCCTGAATGCCTCCAAAATCAAACACACATGCTCAAAACACATTCTCTAGGGTATAAATAGTCATCTTTATCTAACCATCCTGGCTGGGTGAAAAGCAATATTCATCTTCAATTATGTCCCAAAATTAGCATGCAACTTTTTCCAAAGGTGTGATAAGAAT
Organism: Tamarix chinensis; assembly: GCA_030549775.1. NCBI lineage: Eukaryota > Viridiplantae > Streptophyta > Magnoliopsida > Caryophyllales > Tamaricaceae > Tamarix > Tamarix chinensis. The sequence goes on along the minus strand of CM060173.1, from coordinate 38,283,293 downwards.
CTAGAGTCTTGGTCTAACATGATGTCTCTAGGGACCCCACGTCACACAACATGCTTTCTGGCTAACTACTCCATACTCCATGCCTTCTTCACTGGTATAAATAATGTCAACTTAGTTAGATGATAAACAATAACTCATATGGCATCAAATCCACTACGAGTCTTCAGAAGACCTACAACAAAGTCCATAGATATAATATCTGACTTCCACTATGAAAATTTTAGTGGTTATTCTAACCGACTGATCTCTTATGTTCAATCTTAACCTTTTGATAGGTTAGACATTAGGTAAAAAATTCTACAACTTCCTACTTCACACGGGTCCATCAATATTCCTTCTTCAAATCCTTATACAACTTATCCTTTTGAGGATGGATAAAATAAGGAGTATAATGGCCTTCCACCATAATTTTCATCTTAAGCTTATCATATCTCTATGGTATACACCTCCAACCATGAAATTTGATACTACCATCCTTATAGAGTTGAAATCCCTTAGCTTTAATTTCTTTAGTACCATAATTGATCCTCTTGTGTTTAACATCAAATACTTGACTAGCTCCGATCACCTCAAAGATCGAAGGTGTGATGGTGAATGAATTCATCATTGCCTTTATACTACCAGTAGTGATAAACTCTATCTGCAACTTCCTGAGCTCTTGGAACAACTAATTAGATAACATGAATATACTTAGGGAATGCTAGGTTTCTTTAGTTAATAGCATCTACCACTACATTCGCTTTAGCCTCATGGTCGGTTAATTCTAGGTAGAACACCCCTATTTTTCACTATTGTAAAATTTATCTATAAAAGCCTTTTAGAGGTGGAAAACTGCTAAACCCTTAGGAAAAATAGGATGTTATTGCAGCACTTGAAATAGGATAGGCTTTAACCACTTGTACCATGTTAAATACAAGGATGACAACTAAACTAATCAAAACCACAATAGTGTGCGCTAGAAACACATTATATAAATATTGAGGAAAGGTTTTTGAGTACAGGATATAGATAATCTATGAATATTAAAAAAATGAAGGAAATTAAGCTAAAGTATAGAATTTTGATTTCAGAAACAAAAGTAGGGTGTGGCCCTAAACTTTGGTCCATCAAGGATCGTAAAAAGATCTTTGGATGTCCATGATCATAGAACTAATTCCCAACACGAGGTAGGTCTACTACTGACCATCCCCATAAACTTTCACATGGCCCTCTACTCTTGGGATTGACGAGGTGACCATGCAAACGTGTATATAAGTACACTTCATACTCAGTAAGATAAGTTGCCTCCCCAATGGGAGTCATAAGTAGACAATTTCATGCATATTAAAGAGATCATAATTACGTATTTCATGCCTATTCCATATAAACAAATATATATGCTCTATCATGGTCATATGATGCATTGGAAACTTATAGCATGTATGACTCAACATGCTTATCAATGTAACACAACATAATAGATGGCAACATGCAAGCTGCTATGTAGATTGTCCGACTATTGTTACAGCTTCTATCATCCATCAATATAGCTTCACCATAAGTCTATTTTTCTTATTTATATGATCTATTAGGTTATTTTTTTATAAACCACTATCTCCTTTTTTCCTTTTTATTTTTATCTTTAGTCACACTCTCATTCTAACTTTTTATCAAGCGATTGATTATACACCACCTCATGGACTAGCATACCATGGATGTCTATCCAAAAAATGGACTTAAATTCCAGCCAAAGCTAAATAACCATGAAGGACATAAGTCTGAACTAAAGCTAAGTAACCACCAATGGACATAAGTCCATGACGAATCAAAAAACTACCTAGGTAAGTAGACCCATTAATATCAATAACCCTAGTACATAGTCAATTTCTATAGTAGTTAAGGCACTAGGATTTACAAGGATCTTGCCTAAAGGAAATGAGAAAGGGAACCAATAAACATTGATCATCTTTCCATTTAAGTGATTAGTATATTTTTGTTTATCAATGTTACGTGATCATACAAGGCCCATACAACACGCAAGTAAGGCATCCACATACCTATTCCATTTTAACCATTTCCATTCCGCAAACAATGTGGTGGAATTTCCATTAATGTCTAATCAATATTAATCAATCCATTAAATTAACCTATATTAGGCTAATAATCCATATTATTTTACTTCTTTAAAGTCATAAAATAATTATTCAAGTTTTCTCACTAAAGCATTCACCAAAAACAACTAAGTATGCTTACAATTTTGATCTATATAATCCATCCTTTATTTTGCCAATCCATGTCAAGAGATGTATTTCATTCATTTAGAAATCATATAACAACATTAGATATATTATCAATGCATATCTAAGTCAAAAGATCTGATTCACATAATTTGACCAAACCAGTCAATCTATTTGGCCAAATCAATTTATTGGATCTACAAACTAGTTAATTGATTTCGGTGAACTAGTCAATTGGTTTGGATCAACAAAACCTAGGGCTCCTTGAAATTGGTTGATCCATTTGGCTAAACTAATTTACTTCTCTACGGCCGGTCAATCAGTTATGCAAAATTGATCAATGGGTTTAAGCAAAGAGCAAATAAAGCTCACCGCATACCCACCGGTTGATTTGTTTTGGCTAACTAGTTGACTATTCTAAGGACCAATAGATCAATTAAACCTAACCAATCAATTGAATTTCTCCAAAAGAGCACAATTTAGGACTTTTCATTCAAATCACCCTAAAAAATCCTACCATATCCAAACCAAAAGATATCATAGCACAATTGAAACATGCTTCATAATTAAATAAATCAACTCTATTTAGATAAAACCATGCCTTTTTCCTAAAGATTCATATACTAATAAACATTCATCAATCTAAAACAAAAATCTCATGCAAACCTATAAAATTAACACTTTAAGGAATACAAAATATCATATGCTTAATTAGGCCACATATTAGAGGTAAGAATGACTTATCTGATACAAGAAACTTTTCCACAAGTGGAAAAACTCAAGTTGGAAGATTTTCATAAATCCTAAGAATTCATTAAATAATTTCATAAATCAAAATTTAAAAGAGAAGGGAGCAAGCTTACCAAACATAAGAGAAAATAGAGAGAAGTTATGTTGGGAGAGAGACTGAGCTTATTTCTAAATATAACCTCCCTTGCTTAAAGATACAAAAGAAGGAGATAGAGAAATGATCAGATGAGTGGAAAGGAAATCAAAACGAAGCTCAAAGTGAGGAGAAAAGAACACATATGCTTGACAGTTGGAGTACATTAGAGGTTGAAAGGAAAATGAGTAGAAGGGTTGATTAAGGCTATTTATAGACAATGAATTGGTCTAAGAATTAACAGTGTTAGACATGAATCAAAAAACCTAGTTTTTAACATTCAAATTTGAGATGAACGGGTTAATTTTGTTTAAGATAGGTTAACTTCCCTTCTAGGGATAAAATGGTGATTTGTAAGGAATGCAGGACAAAGTAACCTAGAAAATGTCAAACATTAAAGAGGTAATTAATGATTACCATGGGAATGAATCTCTAATCTAGGTAGGGAAAATCTAGGAATCAAAGCAATGATTATGTAGAGGAGAGAGGTGGACAAAGAAAAATGTCATCCTCTCCCTCATTTGTCCTAATCAAACCCTTAAATAAGTTTTAGATAGAAGCCTAGGCTAAATGCAAGATAATAAGGGATAAGAATATATAAATAACAACTTGGAGTCGGATTATCAAGCTTCCATATTGGTATAAGGAACTTTTCCATAAAAATTAAGCTTTGAAAATGTACTTAATTCAACAAATTGATTGAACAAAATCCATTATCTAAGATGACTAACCAATCGATCAATCTGCCTAGAAATTTATTTTATTCAATTTCTAAAGCTTATTCAAATCTAACTTTTACTCAAACTAAATCATATATCTAAATAAAAATCAAATATTATTAAATTTTAATAAACATTACAGTATCCTATTCAAAAAAGCTTAAAAAATATATGGCATTACATCATTACCCCTTTAAAGAGGTTGCATCTCTAATTCCTACAAACTTTGGTCTAAGAATAGTAAATAACTCACAATAATTCACATAGTACATTCAACAAGGTAAAGGGGGTATTACCCTTTAAAATAAAGACCATAACAATAGATGTCATGCTAGGAGAATATTTCTATGTAATTTGCTCAAATTGACTCCTTTGCCTTCCAAGTGGCCTCCTTAATGTCATGTTGTGACCAAAGAGCCTGTACTAGTGGAACAATATTCATGTACATCACTTGGGTCTTCATGTGTAGGAAAATTATTGGTCTTTCTTTGCAAGTTAGAGACTCATCAAGCTTTAATTACTCTATTTGGATGATAGGTGAAAGATCTTCTACATAATTCATCAACTAGTATATGTGAAAGAAATTGTGTACACGTGGCAATTCCACCTATAGGGCTAAATGATAAAAAACCTCCCCAACACGATCCACAATCTCACATGTTCTAATGTAACTTACACTAAGCTTACTCTTGCTATAAAATCTCATGACTCCCTTAGTGGGAGACCCTTAAAAGAACTCTATCACTCACCACATAACCATTAATCTATCTTCTTAAATCTATATAACTTTTCTATTGGTCTTGGGCTACTATCATCCGGTACTAAATCACTTAGATTTGCCTCATTTTCTCCTTGATCATATCTGATCCCAACACAATCATCTTGTTGATATCACTCCAACACAAGTGACTATGACACTTCCTCCTGTATAAGGCTTTAAAAGGTTCCATCTTGATACTAGCATGAGAATTGTTGTTATAAGATAACTTGATCCAATCTAGACAATCCTTCTAACTGCCCCAAAAATCCAACATATATGCTCAAAAAATGTTCTCTAAAGTTGAAATGGTCCTCTTCATTTGACCGTCCATGGCTTGGTGAAAAGAAGTGCTCATCTGCAACTAAGTCCCAAAGACAGCTTGTAACTTTTTTCTAGAAGTGTGACAAGAATCTAAAGTCTTGGTTTGACATAATGAATCTAGAGATCCCATGCAGTCACACAACATGCTTCCTATAACTATTGGCTAGCTGCTCCATGCTCCACATTACCTTTATTGGTATGAACACCGCCAATTTAGTTAGGTGATCCACAATAATTGAGATGGAATCAAATCCACTACGGATCTTCAAAAGATCTATTACAAAGTCTATCAAAATGGTGTCTCACTATCCTTCTAGGACTTCTAGTGGTTGTACAAACCATGTTGGCTTCTTGTGCTCAATCTTCACCTTCTGATAGCTTAAACAATGGGTAATAAACTCTTCCACATCTTGCTTTACACGGGCCAACAATATACCTTCTTTAAATCTTTATACAGCTTTTCCTAACTAGGATGGATGGAATAAGGACTACCATGACCTTCTTTAAATATTTTCCTTTTAACCTTGTCACATCCATGTTGTGTACACTACCTACTAGAGTATTTAACACTACAATACTCATGGAGTTATAACCCTTTAGATGTACCTTCTTCGATACTCTACATGATCCTTTAGTTAGCTCAGATATTCTCAATGATAGATGGTGTGATGGTGACTACACTTATTCTTTCCTCCAAACTAATAGTGATGATCAACTCGATCTCCATCTTCCTAAGTGCTTGATATAGATGATCTAACAACATAACCATGGTCAAGGAATGTGACATATTATAACTAACCATATATGCCACCATATTGTCCTTACCTAATGCTATGTCAATACTTGGTTGTAATCCTTTACCACTTTCCCATGTTGCATCTATAGGCAACCAAGCCGACACTTATAAGAATCATTTTATACTTCAAAATGGTTAGATCCACTTGGTAATGTGAGTATAGGGACTATAGTTAAATGTTTTTACTACTACTCAAAATCTTTATAGTGCTTCAAAACCGTCAATAAATTATTCAATAGATGAGAAATCATGAAGAAGTCCTCAAATAACCTATGGTAGTAATTGCCCAATTCCAAAAAACTATACACATCATTAATAAAAGTTGGCCTTAGCCACTTGGAAAGTAATTGAAACTTAAAGGAATCCACTTCCACCCCAACCATTGAAATTACATAACCATGGAAATCCACTTGATCTAGCTAAAAATCACACATTCAAAGCTTGGCATACATATTGTATGACCTTAACAATGCCACGATCCATTTTTCATATTGTTCATGATTTTCTTGATTGCTATATTTGATGAGGGTCTTGTTGATGAACACCATGATAAACTATCTAGAATGGTCAAAAAATGTTATTCATGAGAGACATGAATGTTGTTGGCCTATTAGTGGGTCCAAAAGGCTTTATTATGAGCTCATAATGGCCATATCTTGTAGAAATGCAATCTCGAGGATCTCCTTCACTATTATCCTTACTTTATGGTAACCTAACCAAATATGAATCTTAAAGAAAACCTTATCTCCCTTTAGTTAATTGAATAGGTCATCGATCCTTAGTAATGGGTAATGGTTTTTCATTGTAGCCTGATACAACCCTAGGTAATTAATGCACAATCTCAGGCTCCCATCCTTTTTCTTCATTAGTAGAAATATTGCTTCCTATGATGATATAATTGGTCAAATGTATCCCTTCCCTGATAACTCATCTAACTAATCCTGAAGCTATTTTATCACTACAAGTGTCATAAGGTATAGGGATTTAGATATTGGTTATGTTTATAGCAATACCTCCACGGTAAGCTCAACATCTTGAATAGGTGACATTCCTAGAATCTTATTAGGGAATAAATTGAATTACTCACGGATCACTAAAATTTACTCTAATGGTATCTCAATGACCTCAATATTTCAAAAACTACAAAAGAAGAGCGAATACCCCTTATGAACAAGTGTGCTCTTCACAATTGCCGACAAGACCTTTATAGAAGGGTTAGGTTCACACTTTTGATTCGACATCCTAACACCTTTTGGCATCAATTCTCAATACTTCTCCAACATGTTAATTCTAAAAATTACATTGAAATCACAAAATAAAAAGATCCATGAGATCTAAGAAAAACTCTACTCTAAAAACTAGAAGGGCCACACCTTTTATGAAACATAGAGCATGCAATCCTATCCCCTAAAGGTAACATAATAGAAGTGGAAATTCTATTAAATGGAGGAAAAGTAGCTTTAGCTGCTAATGTAAATGATGCAAAAGAATGTGATCCACTAAAGTCAAACAAAACACATGTTGGAAAGGTGGATAAAATAAGCATACTGGTCACCACACCTCCCTATTGGTCTACCTATAACTAGCTAATCACGTTTAGGCCTTCTACAAAAGGAAATCCCATGGCATGTACTAATCCCTAATCTTATTGAAAAGTGTGAGGTTTCTGACCTCTAGGCTTCCTAGCTTGATTAGTAACACTAGTTGGTAATGGAGGAACCCTCAGAATCTGTGGATGTGACTACTTAATAGTTCTGATGCTTTGAGCTTGATTTTTACCTCCCTAAACACTACTATCTTTGAAGCAACATTCATACGCTTTGTGTACAACCACAGCACACCAATGGTAAGTCGCCTTGTTGCCCCCGCAATCAACTCCTAGGTTACCTACTCTACAACACTTGTAGTGGTAATGCCTCTCTTTGGCACGTCCCCTAAAATGACATATAACTCTAGGTGCTGACCTATAATACCCCAGGTTTATGTGAAATGGTTGAATGAGAATTTTACAAATTTGTTTACATTTGATATTGATTTAATATTATGATTTAGTTTGAGGCAAAGTTTGATTCAAAATCATGTTGAAAATGGAGTGAAGGAAAATTGATCAATTGGTTGGGGAAACTAATTGACAGCTTTGTAAAACAGTTGATTCGTAGGCCCAAATCCATCAATTGGTTTATTGAGATAGACATATTCTATGAACTTATTTTTCTAAAAAATCTCTTATACTAGAATGGAATCTTACCATCTAAGGCCAAATTATCCCTAAGAGACTCCTAACTATTTTCATTATGTATTTAGCCTGAAAAATTTCCTTGAATCAATCTAGAGGTCAATTGGGATAATTGATAGGGAGAGATGACCACAACCTTGTCTTCTTCCACCTATCACCTCTACATGTTTATGGGATCAATACTTTGATCTCAAACACATCTTTGAGCAATAGGAAAATTCCTTCTACGTTTACCTTCCATTACTTATCTTATTTATGCTAATTTTGACCCAATTGACCTACAATCTTTAAAAACACCATTTGAGCTTTGGAGAATGCAAGTTAACTAGGTTAGTATATATTAGACATAATTCATCTGTTTTTCTTGAATTTAAATGATAAATTATGGGGTTTTAAGTAGATTTCTAAATCCTCAGTGATTCTCTTCAACTAGTTAGCAATAAATAGTTCCAATCATTCCTTTTATGCACCTTTCCTTTCAAACACCAAAATTTTCAAGTTATTGTATTCACCATCTCTCTTTCCAAAGTTAAAGCCTTGTAACTGATTTTATTACACTCTTCTGAGGCAGCCTCTAGCTGTCCCTTTTTTTTCAATTATTAAGCAAGGAAGAGTTAGATTTTAGAATAAAAGGTTGAGTGGTTCAAATGAACATGTCCCTTTTTTACCTCAAGTCTATAAGTTTTTCTTTACTACTCTTTTTAGTTCAAAATTTTAATATGGTTTTTTCTATATTATGCGTTTAAGATTGTGATTTTGAGTTTTTAAAAGCTATGAATTTCATAGTTGGAAATTCTAGTTTAAAATAGGATTTTACCTACAACAAGTAAGTGATTCTTACTTCTAAAATGATTAGTGAGTATTCCTACACCTATTACGTTCCTGTAAGTTGATTTATAATTGTTAGCATCACTGTATATAGCCTACATATGTGGTTTGGATAGTTGGATGGCATAATTAGAGTAAAAAGCATGAAAAGTGGAGAAAAAAGGTTTTGGTGATTCCATGTTATGGAATGTAAGTTAATTTGGTTCAAAAAATGTAAGACTATGTTGACACATGTTTTAATAAGGTTAATAATGATTTGCGCGTTAGAATCTACATGAAAGTTAATGGTATAGTGTTGTGTTAGGGCAAAGCAATTGACATGTTAGGTCAAACAAATTGGTTGCTTGGTAAAATAGTTGACTACTTGACCTAACCCATCAATCAATAAGTTTATAGAGGCCTTTGTCTTCCACTATGCTTAAACCAATCGATTGGTAAGGAAGAACTGATTTACTAGTCAACTAATAGTTGATTGGTTTGTCAAAACCTGTCGAGCAACTTGCGGAATATTATGGTTTGGTTGAATCAAAATGATCAACTAGTTAGTCTAAACTAATTGATTGGTTTAGCTAGGTTTGTGTGGTTTGTTTCCATTTGGTTTTGTTATGCTTTGAGATAATGCAAATATTTAATTATTTTAATTTTGATTCATTTTATGGATTTATCGATGATTTCTAATTCATATTTAAATTTAATTAATCATTGTCGTTACGAACCATTCTAGATAAATTTATTCACGACCATGATCTTATTATATTCTTATGACTTCGATTTTCGATTGAAAATATATATTCTTGTTCTTTCTCGTATTTTGATTTTTATATTTTAGATTTTTTTTATTATAACTTCGTCGTGTGATTACGAATTTATTTTGGAGTTATATTTCGTTAACGAAATATATTATTTAAATTCTGAAATTTCTATTTAAATAGTTAAATTTATTTTAATAATTATATCCGTAGAAAATATTTCTGACTTTAAATTCATTAGTTTTCAGAAATCGTTAATACTTTCGAAAAGTTTTAAATTAAAAAGGTTTTTAGGAGATTATTTAATAATTTCTTTGCAAAATTAATTTTATTCTATTTTATGCTTTTTGATTTACGGAAAACTGATTTTGGAAATTATTTAATTGGTCTTGGTTTATTAGAATTTGACTTAAATATTTTATTATATGCTTTTAAATAATTTTTGAGGTCTTATAATGTATTTTTGTAAATAATATAAATTTTTACGTTCATTGGTAAATTCTTTTAAAAATGTCTCTGAAACTTTTTATATAGTTCTTTTATAAATTTTAAGCTTTCGAAGCCTTACAAAATAATTTCGTTTAATAAATTTTAGATAAAATCTTCTAATAATAATTTTACATATTTAGTATTTAATTTCTACTTGTATTTGAAAAAAAAATGAGCCACCCAGCCGGCCTTCCCACCCCTCTCCCTTTTCTTTTTTCTCTTCTTCTCTTCCTTTTCTCTTTTCTTTTCCTTCCCTACTCCCCACCTCTGCTACCCTTTGCTCCCGCGACCCAGCCTCCCAGCCGCCTTCTTCTCCACTGGCCGCCACTTCTAGCCTCCGCAGCCGGAGCTACAACCACGAGTAGCCACAGCCGAAGCTATAACTGCCAGCAGCCGCAGCACAACAGCCGCACAACAACAGTAGCGAACTACAGTAGGGGCACCGACGAGTTGTGCAGTTTGTGCCGTCGTCCGGCCACGGCAAGCCTCGCTGACCACCGGCGAGCCACCCCTAGCCTCCGACGAAGCTTCTCCGGCCTTCTCTTGTCCCGATTTGTGTTGGTTTGGTTTGGTATAAATTTCTGAAAACCTTAATATGGATTTGATTTAATCGAGTATGAATTAGCTTATGATAAGCTAAATTGATTGTTTGATTATGTATATATGTGTTGTAAGATTGATTTGGATATGTTAATTGTATGGTTTGTGTTGGAATTTTGGAAAATTGGATTTTTGGTCGGGTTATGCCCAAATTTTTTGGATTTGCCCGATTTGGTGATTTTAGATGAATTGATTATACAATATGTTTTTAAATGTATCTAATTTCATGTCGCAACCATCAATTTGAGAAATTTATGCAGAATCAATCAGAATTTGATTCTTAGGTCAAAATTCATGTGTAATGAAATTGGGTCACATAATTGAGTTGTTTCGCTCAATTGATTTTATAATATCGTTTGAAATGTATTTATTTCATATTGGAAGCGTTGATTTGGAAAAAATTGTGCGTAATTAATCGGAATTGGATTTTTAGGTCGAAACTCTTGCGAGTCCAAATTAGATTGTATAATCAGGTTGCTTTATTCAATTGACTATATGATTTATATTAGAATATATTTAATTACATTTTCGAACAGTCAATTTATATATTAGAATTGATCGAATTTGCGTTCCGGGCTCAAAACACCCTAATTGTGCTAAATTGGATAATTCTTTAATTGTTTTGATCAATTGATTATTTGATATGTTATAAAATGTGTTTAATTGTATTTCTAAACATTCAATTTGATTAAATTTATAGAATTTTAACGAATTGTATTTTCGGGCCTAAAACCCTAGATTTCAAGTGAGATTATGAAATTGGTTATTTGTATAGTTGTTTTTCTAAAGTTAAATTTATAGAATGAGTTGAAATTATCCTAATTGTATTCTAATACCTTTAATTGGAATTAATTGATTTGAATTACCTGAGTTTGTGTCGTGGGCTTTAAAACCCTAATTTTAAAAATGGATCGTCTTAAATTGGTTAATCGGAAGATTGTTTTATTGAAATTGACTATCTAGATTTATCTAAATTGAGTTTAATTGTGTTTTAAAACTATCAATTTGAGGTAATCGAAGAGATTTGGTTGATTCGTAGTTTAGGCATTAAAAACCCTAATATTCGGGGATGGTTTTATAAATAATGATTTTTTCTATGCGTCTTTTATTTAATCGATTTCTGTCTTTGGGTTTTAAATCATTTGAATTATGTTTTAATCTAATCGGTTTGGATTTGGTTCTATGTAAATTGTCAGTTTACCAATTTAGTTTTAAAACCTAATGAATAAGTCATTTTCGATAAATTAACTTATAATCAATTATTCTTTCTTGGGCTTTCCAAATTACTTTGAAATGTCCCAAGTGATATGTGTGTTAATCCGATTTGATTTATATTTAATCTTAAATATTAATAGAGTTATGTTCTTGAGTCCTAAGTTTTGGACATGTTTTCCAAGAAATATCGTTTGTATCCGTTTGCATTTATTTAATTAGAACATGTGAATTATTAATTGATAAGATAGTTTCTAACTTAGTTCCTATTTCTATCTGTGATCTAGGAAAACTTTCTCGTGGATTGCCGTGCTTTCGATAGCTCTCCTTCTTTCTCAATTTACTTAGCTAGCTTCAGATTTAGGTAAGTCACTACTTACCTTCACTTATGATGGAATCTGGATGTATTTCTGTTCCGAGTGGAAGGTGATAACTATAATTAGTGATCATTTAATCCTATCTAGTGTATGCTGTATTCTGTGTGGTAATTTTATGTATGTATGAATTCATAGCCTTAATGCCAATGCATGTTAGTATGACGTTGAATATGATATGCATTTGAGTATGTGAATGGTTGAGTATGGATTTGAAACTATTTGATACCTTATGTGGTATCCTTATGTCATGGAATTATTCATGTGGGCCTAATTTATGGTCGGTTAAAATCCCTGAATAAGATAATAATTATTTAAAGTGGAAGATCACGTGAGTTGGGCTGAGGTGTAGGGTTCATTCCATAGAACGATAATAGTGGCTCAGGTGCCCTATCCCTAAGAGGTGATTCAACCTGTTCCACCAGTTTAGAATAGTGGCTCAAGAGCATTTTTCCCTGAGAGGTGTAGGATCCATTCCACCGGACGGTAATAGTGGCTCAGGTGACTTGTCCCTGAGCGGTGCTTCAGTCCGTTCCACCGGATTAAGAATACTGGGGCCCTACACTCAACGAGAATATGAATATGATATGAGATAGGTAATGAATAAGACACTAATAATTTAAAGTGAAAGATTACATGAGTTAGGACTAGGTGTAGGGTCTATTCCACCTGACGATAATAGTGGCTCAAGTGTCCTGTCCTCGAGAGGTTATTCAAGCTGTTCCGCCAGTTCAGAATAGTGGCTCAGGAGTGTTTTGCCATGAGAGGTGTAGGATCAGTTCCACCGGATGATAATAGTGGCTCAGGTGTGTTGTCCTTGAGAGGTGCTTCAGACCGTTCCATCAGTTTAAGAATAGTAGGGTCCCTGAACTCATCGTAAATAAATAAAATCATATGTAATAATGATTATTATCAGATTGTTGGATTTATGTTACTTAGTATGCGATCATGATTTATTGTACGTTTGTATCTTATGTGCCGTCATGTCTAGTAATGTACTTGTAAGTATGGATCAGTGATCCTATGTTTTGTTGTATGTAATACGTGTATAATTAAGTATGAGAATTGTAAACTAGAGTATTTCATATCTTATGTGTTTCATGTTTCCTTCCATGAGTTTGGTAGTCTTGATTTACTCAGTACTAGACCTGTACTGATGCTAACTTGGTTGAATGAGTCCTGTGATGATCCACTAATGGTGGGGAGCAAACCTCTTGTGCAGGTTGAGTTCAAATATTGTATTTGGGTGAAATCTTTGGCTTGAGAGAGTAGGCAATCCGGAATTTGATCTATCGGGATTTGTCTTGTTTAACTGTATTTGTTTTTGGAAGTTTGAAGTGTTGTATTTAAAATTTCAAGGGTAGTGTAATTAACTTTCAATTTCTCATACTCTGATAAGCTTTCAAAATTTGGATTATTTCACAGGTTCTGCTGACTAATTCAACGAAGATTTTATTTAGTGAATTTATTCACTTATCATCTGCCTGTGGATAGTTCCTTGTGGGATTTTATCCTCACGACATAGACGTTGTTTGGAATTTTATTCGACAGGTTTTAGCCTTGCATATAGCATGAGATAGATGGTGGACATTTATCTTGTGTTCGATGTGGCGGTAACATTCCCCAAATTCTCTTCTAGCTTCTGCTTTATTCTTTAAAAAAAAATTTCTAGAGTAAATTTTGGGGGTGTTATATAGAACTATACTATTATTATTAATAGGATAAAGTATAGATTTTATCATGGATTATTGGCCTTATGAAATGATTAAAATGGATTATAAATTAAGATATACTCTATGACTAGTGTAAAGGCTAAATGGGTATTTCACTTATAATAATAGATGATCTTGAGAAAAGAGTAATGAAACTCAACATGGGCTTGAACAAAATGATAATACGGATATGAGTTATATGGTATATGGATAAATGGAAACCGATATGGTTCGAAAAATGGAAAGAAAAGGACTAATATGGAAAAAAACATGGAAATTATCTTGCTTGTTATTGTATGGGCTTTGACTGATCACTCATCCTTATGAGTTTGGGTTAGCTGATCCTCAATTAGCTACTAAGGGTTAGTCTGCCTTCATAAGTTTTTGGTACCTTCTGGCAGGATCCTAAGAGGACTCAGTGCCTTACCTACTCTAGACACTAATGATATACTAAGAGGTATCAATACAAAAGGGTCTGGTTACCTAGGTGGTTAGACTCGGCCTAGACTTATGTCCATATGGATTGGCTTTAGCCTAGACTTATGTCTATTCTAGTGATTGACTTTGGAATGGACTTTATTTCCATTATTTTGATACACTTCCATGGTATGTGAGATAATAGTGTAGTACACAGTCCATCGCTAGATGATAATAAAATATGGAGGATAAGTAATTCGTAGATAAAATATTAATGATGACCAATTCAATGGTTAATAATTGGAAAAGGATGGAAGTATTTCACAAATGACCAAAGAGGAATAAAAGATTGTTTATACCCTTAGCTAATGGTTGAAATGACTAATTTGTTATTGAATGGAATATTTACTGGATGATTAACCAATTTCATATGTGAATACAAATAGGGTACAACCTAAAGAATTAAATAATTGGAAATAAACCCTAGAGGTTGCCTGGATGTTATCTATTATTACATGTGTGAGTACCTATATGATAATAATTTGAAACCAAGCATGACATATTCTACATTGCTGAGTTATACATGAGAGTATGTCTTTATGTATTATTACCTTTATATGTATAAGGATTTATCATGATGCATGTTATATGTTATATCCATGTACTATAGATTAGTATACTTATGTTTACATTAAGGGAGGAAATTGCCTTACCCTCTATGTAGTGTACTCATGTGCTTGATTGCTTAATCAACTACTCATTCCCACAAGTAGAGGGATTTGTGCAATTCTTTAGGCATGGTCGATAAAGGGCCTACCTTTGTTAGGTCAGGGCTTAACGACATGGACTACCTAAGATCTTGCGGGATCTGTGGTGGACCGAGATATTACTTTGGGAGCCATACCTTAATCTCATATATTTGTAGCCCCGTATTTCTATCTACTTTTATTTTGTAATGATCCTGTAGAAGACCGTTAACGTCCTCCAATGTAAACACTCTTTTAAGATTTTTATGTAATCTTTTATTCATGCAATTCATTATTTTAAATATATTTTTTCTATTTTAACCACATATCTGATATTGGGTAGGCAACAAACATCTAACGTGTGTTAGGTATGTTGGTAACACCCCATTTTTTCTAGGTATGTTTTTAGCTTTCGCAATATTTAAATCAAAATTTTTTGGTAGTGAAAAATGGGGGTAATACAAGTTGGTATCTGATCTTTTACTTAAAAAATTTCCACTTTTATAAATAGTTAAGTTGATATCATAGGGTTTTATCAAAGAATTTTACTAAAAAGGCATTACCCTAAAAAATAATTTTGAGTTAATACCATAGAGTGGTATCAATCTTGATTTAAAATCCTTTCCCTTGATTTTCTAACAAGTTTAACTAATTTTAATCCCGAAATGTCTGTGAGTGAGAGTGGGATTAGGAATATGCCATAGTTAGCTTTATGATAATCGTTGTACGGGTCTTAGTACTCGGTAGACTAAATTTTTTCCCTAAATTCTTTTAGCCTTTAGTACGTGATGGTTGCTAACTGCCACTATTAGCACATTGAATCCTTCATAGAGACTATTGGAGCCTACATGGAGGGCCAAATCTAAGCAACATAATTTCCACCGATGCCAATAACTACACCAACTCTAAAGGATTAGCTTAGGACGGTTAGATATACCACCCATCTTTGAGGGCCAAGAGAAAAACATGATCATGGAATGATGGGTCTAGGATATGAAGAAGACTTTCACTGCCTACGGTTTCCCTGAATCTAGGTCGGTAGATGTGGTAGTTTACTATCTAAGAGGAAGGGCAGACACATAGTGGAGGAGCATCTAACGTAGGGGTATAGAACCTAC
This sequence comes from Tamarix chinensis, assembly GCA_030549775.1. NCBI lineage: Eukaryota > Viridiplantae > Streptophyta > Magnoliopsida > Caryophyllales > Tamaricaceae > Tamarix > Tamarix chinensis. The sequence continues at coordinate 38,267,117 of CM060173.1, read as the reverse complement.
AATATGGGAACCGTTCTTGGACGTATTGTGAGCTCTTTTCTACCCAACTTACCTCTACATGAAGAAGTATAATGAATTTATGGCACTTATATAAGGGGCATGCCCATTGAGGAGTACTATACTTGATTTAAGGACTTGGTCTAGTTCACCTCGGAAGTGGAAGCCAATGAGGTGATTCAAGTTCACCGCTTCATGATCGGACTAGGGATCCGATATCAAGATCTATTGGTGGAATTCACTTCATCAAATATAGTAGGGATATGCAAGAAGGCCTTAGAGGCATCCCAAGTCTTTTAGACTTGGAGTGATCAGTTAGGGAGCAAGAGGAAATTTAAGGGTCGCTAGCATCTTGTTGACAAGAAGGACTTTTTGGGAGGTAGTCTACCGCCTAGATATGTTAAGAGTATGGGATTAGTACCCCGCGCTAGAGGATTTTCTAGGGCTTATGCCAAGGAAAGGCACTACCACTATGAGGGATGTTGTATAGAGGCAACAAGGTGGCATTCTATAGATGTGGGATGGTGTGACATAAGGCATATGAGTGTCAAGTTAGCAATGGCAACATCCAAAGGAGCCAGACTAGAGCTCAAAGCACAAGATCTATCCAGTAGCCACAGTCACAGATTTAGAGGGTTCCTCTATCACGAGCTAGTGTCGCTAGTCAGCCTATAGGTTTGAAGCCTTTCCCTTTTTTTTCAAAGGTAGGAATTAGCTAGTGCCCAAGAGTTTCATTAGCAGGTTTCCTAAACATGATGAGTCAAGCAAAGGTAGAATGCCACGCTGGTGTAGTGACTGTTATGCTTACTATCTCTACTTATTGTGCTTGCATGTTTTTGATTTTGTTGCATTGCACTCTTTCGTGACATTTACTTTTGTAGCTAGAGTTGCCTTATCCCCTTCATGTAATATTTTTGCTTCTATTGTGTTACTTTGGGGGATATGATTACATGTTTTAGTTTATATCAAGCAGTTATATTGGTAGTGGGAGGAGTAGAATTTTCGTTGGACCTCATAGAGTTGTAGTTGCATGATTTTGATGTGATTGTTAAGATGGATATATTGGGGGAACAGCTAACCATTAATTGATTGCAAAAAACAATGTTTGGTTCTTCGATAACCAAAGGGTATTAGGGTTTCATATTGAAAGTGTGAACGTAATCCCTCTACAAGGATCGTATTAGCGAACAGGTTGAGTAAGCCTGTATGTAAGGGATATCTGCTCTACCTGTGTCGTGTCTAAAACACGGAAGCAACTAAGACACCCTTCGAGTAGATGATAATGATCCATGAATCTGCTCTTATGTTACCCGAGGAGATCCTAGGAATTCTACCAGTTTAAGAAGTCGAGTTCTTAGAGGATATATTACCAAGATTAGAGCCAGCATCTAAGGTTCCACACCATAAGGCACCTACGGAGATGAAAGTATTCAAGGCTTACTTGGAGGAGCTTTGGGAAAAGGGTTACATTCAACCGAGCACATCACCGTGGGGATCACCAGTTCTCTTCATAAGGAAGGAGGATTGGATCTTAAGGTTATGCATCGATTATCAAGGATTGAATTAGGTGACAGTAAAGAACCATTATCTAATGTTAAGGATCGATGAATTATTTGATCAATTCAAGCGAGCCAAGGTGTTCTGCAAAATTGATCTCCGATCAAGCTATCATCAAGTGAGGATAGTATAATAAGAAATTCATAAGATTGCTTTCCAAAAAAGGTGTAACCATTAGAAGTTTAATGCCCTTTGAACTCACTAACGCGCCAGTAGTTTTCATGTCCCTTTTTACCAGATATTCCATGATTTATTAAACCATCTCATCATGGTGTTTATTAATGACATGCTCATCTACTCCAGCGACCAATAGATGCATAAAAAGCATTTGAAGCTGACTTTAGCCTTGCTATGATCACATTAGCTATATGCCAAACTCTCAAAGTGTGAGTTCTGGTTGATCAATTAGAATTCCTTCGTCATATATTTATAATGATGGAGTGGCAATAGATCCTACCAAGATTCAAGTAGATTTTGAATGACCAGCGCTCACTTCAGTCAATGAGGTGTGTAATTTTATAGGATTAACCAATTACTATCGTTAGTTTGTGGCAGAATTTTCTAAGATTGCTCCACCACTTACTCAACTATTAAAAAAGGCTACAAGTTTCTAATGAATGAGAAGTGTAGTGAACCCTTCAAGGAATTGAAGAGGTGTTTGAATTCATCCCCAGTAATTACATTTACAATTGGGTCTAATGGTTTTGAGGTATATAGTGATGCTTCCAAGCATTGCTTGGGTTCCATGCTAATGTAACATGGAAGATTAGTGGCTTATGCCTCTCGATAATTAAAGTAGCATGAAAAGAACTACCAAACTCATGACTTAGAGCTTGTTGTAGTAATGTTCTCCCTTAAGATTTGGAGAGGTTATCTCTATGGATTTTAGTGGAAAATCTGCACTAACCATAAGAGCCTCAGATATATCTTCACCTAGCAAGAGTTAAAGCTAAAACAACGTCGATGACTGGAGGTAGTTAAGGATGATGACCTAAAACAGAACTACCGTGAGGGTAAGGCCAATGTGGTGGTAGATTCACTTAGCTAAATAACACCACATTACTTGGGCATAATTATATTATCAAATCACCTATGTCTAGAGATAAAGAAATTGGAAATTGAATTGATCACTATTAGAAGTCGAGAGGCGAGAATGAGTGCACTCACCATTACACCTTAGTTTTGGAGGATATCTAAGCTAATTAAGTTGGGGATGTTAAGCTCAATAGAATTTGGACTAGTATTACAGAAGGCAGAACTAAAGGATTTTAGGTCGACACAGATGGCAATTTCAGGTATTGTGGTAGATAGTGTGTACCACAAGGGTGTGTGGAGCTTAAGAGGGGCATCATGGAGGAAGGAAATTTTACTCATTGCTTTTTTCACCCTTAAGGAGAAAAGTTCTACAAGGATCTAAAGAAGATATGTTGATGGCCTCAAATAAAGTAGGAAGTGGTATAGTTTTCTACCCATTGTTTGATGTGGCAAAAGGTTAAATTTGAGAAAAAAAATATTGGCAATGTTAGTGCAACCACTTAAAATTCCTGACTACAAGTGGGACAACATATTAATGAGCTTCACACATAGTATTCTGAGGACACATAGTGGTTTTGAATCCATCTTGGTCATTGTGGATCATCTAACTAAGCCGGTCATGTTCATACCAATGAAGAAGACATGGAACATGGAGCAACTAGCCAATGCCTATAGGAAGCATGTGGTGAGACTACATAGAGTTCCTGAGGAAATCGTGTCTTATTAAGAATATAGGTTCTTGTCACACTTTTGGTAGAAATTAGAAGATGCCTTTGATAATCAACCAAAGATCAGTATGACTTTTCACCTAGCTATGGATGGTTAGATAGAGAAGACTATTTAAACTTAAGAAGACATGTTTTGAGCATGTGTTTTAGCCTTTGGAAGAAGTTGGGAAGATATTCTAAACTTAATCAAGTTCTCTTATAGCAAAATTTATGACACTAGTAAGAAGATGGTGCCTTTCGAAGCCTTGTGTGATAGAAAGTTTCATAATCCCTTGTGTTGGAGCAACATCAACGAGATACTCATGTTAGGACCTGAGATAATCTAAGAGATAAATAGGCACATCTGTTTCATTCAAAACTAGATGAGAGTCATCCAAGAGTGACAGAAGAGCTATGTAGATTGTAAAAGATGGATGGATGGTTATGAGGTAGGTGACATAGTCCATCTGAGGGTCTCTCCCACCCAAGAAGTAATGAGGTTTGGTAGGAAGGGTATGCTTAGGCTAAGTAACATTGTAACATATGAGATTCTAGACCATGTTGGTGAAGTCACTTATCATTCAGCTCTACTAATTGAGTTTTCATGTGTGAAAAACATCTCTAACATATCACAGCTACAAAAGTACATGGTGTATCCTTCACACATTATCCAACTGGAGACTCTAGAGCTCAATCATTCTTTGACTAATGGGGAGTGACCAATGAGCATCTTGGACACCAAGAAGAGAGAGATGGATATGAGGACCCTTCGTTTGGTAAAAGTTCTTTAGATAATGCATGGTATAGAGGAGGCTACTTAGAAGGCTAAGGGGGAAATTTGATCGAGTGTCTAGAGCTATTTTTTTAGTTGTTATCTTAAGTGTAAACATTTATCTTTAAGGGGATAGTACCATTTTCCTTAAATGTTATTACGAGTGTGTTTTACCATATGTGTAATGATTTTATTGGATTGTTATCAGCTTTGGGGACATAGCCACTTTAAGGGGGTAGTGTTATAATACCCCAAATTTTTTTAGAAGGTTTAAATGAGGATTCTAAAAAAATTTGGACCTTTGATATTGATTTAATGTTATGATTTGGCTTGAGGCAAAGTTTTATTCAAAATCTTGTTGAAAAATAGAGTTTATTGAGTTTTCCAAGTAAAATGATCGGTAAATTTCTTAAACCTCTTGACTATTATTTTTTTGCAAAATGAGTTTTCTCGACTTAATTGATCAACTAGTTAGGAGAACTAATCGACTGGTTTGTAGAATAATTGACTACTAGGCCCAGACCCATCAATTGCTTTATCGAGCTAGGCATATTTTTTGAATGTGATTGTCTATAAAATCTCTTATACTAAAATGGAACCTACCAACCAATTCTAAATTTTTCTTAAGAGATTCCTAACCATTTTTATGATGCATTTAGCCCAAAAAATTACCTTGAATCTACCTAGAGGTCAATTGTGTTAATTAAGGGGAAGAGATGACCTCAGCTTTATCATCTTCCACCTTTCTCCTCTACAAATTTCTAGAATTAACGCTTAAATATTAGGCACACCCATGAGTAGATAGAATATTTCTCCCATAAGAACATTCCATTACTTATCTTGTCTATGCTAATTTTGACCTAATTGACCTGCATTATCTAGAAACACCATTTGAGCTCTAGAGGAAAGGTCAACATATCTTAGATGAAATCCATATGTTTTGCTTGAATTCAAATGGTAATTTGTAGGGTCTCAAGTTGATTATTGAACCCTTTGTACTTCTCTTCTATTAGTTGTGTAACACCCCCAAATTTTACTCTTGAAAAATTTTCACTTTAAGAGAATAATGCGGAAGCTAAAACACAATTTGGGGAATGTTACCACCACACCTAACACAAGATACATGTCCACCATCTATCTCATGCTAGATGCAAGGCTAAAACCTATCAAACAAAATTCAACCAACATCTATGCAGTGAGGATAAACTCTCACAAGGAGATATCCATATGCAGATGGAAAGTGAACAATTTCACTAAATAAAACAATCGTTGAATAAAACAACATAAACCCGTAAAATAATCCTAGACTTCAAAACTTAAAAAGATAAAGGATATTAAATCCAAATACATCTCCCACAAAATCATAAACCAATTAAATACAAATCAAATGAATGATTTATACACCAAAATAATACATTTGAAATACAATAAAATTTGAAAAGAGAACCAAGGGGCATCCCAACAGTGGAGCCAACATTATTTGCCAAATCGAATCACCGGATAGCCTACTCTCAAAATCCAAGGAAAATATTCCTCCCAATAAAAAGACATTTAATACTGAACCTGCACAAATGGTCTACTCCCCACCATCAGTGGATCATCACAGGACCCAAACAATCAAGGTAGTATCAGAACGGGTCCGATACTGAGTAAACCAATATACAATACTAAACATGTAAATATCACATGGAACACATAGAAAGTAACCCAAAGTATCATATCATAAAACATTAAATAGTACATACCATAGAAAAGTGACACATTCATACCATAACTCATATCATGCCATATGCCACATGTCCATCACAACAAACTTAACTATATAACAAATATTTCATTAATCCAACTATACCGAGGGTGTTCCACAAAAAGAAAAACACCAAACCATAATTAAGGCCTTTCACAATAACCACATCTATTTCACTTATAACATGATAAGGAAATCACTAAGATAATTACCAACCAATGTGCCAAATCCAAATAGTGCACTAATGCAACTATCAAACCAACATACCAAAACCAAGTAGTGCACGGAGGCAACTACCAAATCGACAAATCACAACAATCCATTTACATCCTTATATAATAATTTTTCATATTTTATTTACTCGAGGGGATACAAATAATAATCTGGAGACATAAAAGTACACCGGTTTTACCGATGCATTAAAGCAACACAGTATCCTCCCAACTTTTAACCCAGAGACATAAAAGTACTCTGGTCATATTGGTGCAATAAAGCAATGCAATATCCTCCCATCCTCAGACACCTAATCCTTAAGTATCGATACCCCCTATAGGGCCCGTAGGTCACCTATAGAGTAGACTAGGGCCTTACTGGGGCACAACCGACACACCAGAAAACCAAACAAATCGAGGACTCCTACCTCGTCTCTAGGGTAGCTACCCCTAGAGAGAAACTATTCCCAAATCTCGAGGTCTTCCACTTTAAGTATTAATATCTTAATAAGGTGATCACAAAATATCACATAATGCACAATGATTCCAATTTCATTCTTAACCTTTTTTTTATTTCCAATTATTCCTATCATACATATATTTAAAATGCATAAATTTAACATACCATTGCATAAAAATACATGGTCACACACTTAGAGAAATTAATAACAATACATGATGCATGCATACCTTTTTTATGTGATTATAAGAAAGCATGAATCACACTTAAGCATAACATAAGAAACTCCAAATATGCTATCACATGATTTTTATATATTTAGTAGAAGCATATGGGTTACCTCTTTCCACGAAAAAATAGAAAAATAACACAAAGAATTCCCAAAAGAATATCAACACCTTCGAAAGATGAAGACACGAGAGGAGAAGACAAAGGATGCCAACTTCACAATTTAACCGAAAATCTAACCTTCTTTACTTATTTAAAAATAAATAAAGGCTAGATAGAAGGAAATGTAGAAGTGAAAACAAGAGAATAGGGATAAAGAGAGGAGGATGGGTCTTGGTTATAAGCTCAACAAAGCTTAAGAATACATAGCAAAAATAACCAAAATGAAGAGAAAGGTGGGAGCAACCAAGAGGAGAAAATGAGAGAAATGATGAATGAAAATAATTAGAGAAAAATGGGGTATAATTAGAATATGGAGGGACCAAAAATCTGCAGCCACAAGAGGGGGAGAGAGGTAGCTTGTTCAACACTTGAATGATAAAGGACAAGATGGTTGAGTGTGTAAGGTGGTGGAGTGTAGTTAGGTTTAAATAAAGTTATGAAAACCAATCAATCAATCAAGGGATGCGGTAGGTGATGGTGTGAAATTCCAAAGTCAGCTTTAATCATGGGAAATGTAAGTGAAGAAGGTTGAGTGCAAGAAAATCTAAAGTGACACAACAACTAATGTAGAAAGTGTATAAAAGTAACTTTAACTCAAAATTTGGTTGAATGAATAAGACAATGGTCAACTTGATACACAATCTAATCATGGAAGTGTAATGAAGTAATTTCGTGCATGAATAGTAATTTTAGGATTTATATATTATTTTAGTGGTGGAAAGATCAATAAAGAGGATAAAATTAATAAAAATAGCCAATTATCTCATAAAATTACGAAACTTTGTAAAAGCCCTTGAAATAATATTTTGAGCTCACCTGTAAAATTTTATGAATTGACAACAAGATTTGATATATAAAATATTGAACTTACGGTTAATTAACGAGCTTAGAAGGTAATTAATAACATAAATACCAAAATTATTCCTAATATCATGAAACTTTCCAGATCATCCTATTTAATCATTTAAAACCTAAATATAAATTTTCATAATTTTTGACACACATATAATATGATATTTGGCTAGCATACCGTAATTATATATTTTGCATATAAAATTTAAAAGGGATAACAAACAAAAATAAAATTAAACGAAAATTTCTAGATTTACATTTAAGCACATTTAGGACCTGAATAAAATTTTATAAGAATATTTTACAAATTTTAGCATAAAAGTACACATATATAAATAGTATTTTATAAACAAAGTACGCCTAGCGGTAAAATCGCAATTACTACTAAATCATCCAAAACAATCTTGAGGATATAAAATATTCTACAATAATTTATGTAATTAATTTTACATAATTAGAACTTGTTAAAAATGGGGTATTACATTACTACCCCCTTAAAAAGGGACTTCGCCCCCGAAGTCCATACAACATCACACAAAACAAGCACATAAGTCCCACGTAGGACATGAGATGTCACTACTCCCTTAAGAACAAACTAATTACAAAATAATAATAATCACAACACATAAAATTAAGAGTTAACACAAGTCAAGCATATAAAATAACAAGTGACCATATATGAAGATATAATTACAAAAGCAATCCACAAGGCCACTTATACTACCCAATCACACTACCCTCACAAGCTAATCCATATTTGAAAATTCACTTAACCTTTTATCAAAAGTCAAATCAAACACTTAAATGAATTATAGACCAATGAAATTTGAAATTTGAAAATATAAAATCAGATTTTTAAAACCGAAAGCTCTGATACCAACTTGTAACACCCCCAAATTTCACTCCTGAAAAATTTTGAGTTTAAGAGAATAATGCGGAAGCTAAAACACAATTTGGGGAATGTTACCACCACACCTAACACAAGATAAATGTCCACCATCTATCTCATGCTAGATGCAAGGCTAAAACCTATCCAACAAAATTCAACCAACACCTATGCATAAAGGATAAACTCCCACAAGGAGATATCCATATGCAGATGGAAAGTGAACAATTTCACTAAATAAAACCATCGTTGAATAAAACAACGGAAACCCGTAAAATAATCCTAGACTTCAAAAATTAAAAAGATAAAGATATTAAATCCAAATACATCTCCCATAAAATCACAAACCAACTAAATACAAATCAAATGAATGATTTATACACCAAAATAATACATTTAAAATACAATAAAATTTGAAAAGAGAACCAAGGGGCATCCCAACGGTGGAGCCAACATTATTTGCCAAATAGAATCATCGGATAGCCTACTCTCAAAATCCAAGGAAAATATTCCTCCCAATAAAAAGACATTTAATACTGAACCTGCAAAAATGGTCTGCTCCCCACCACAAGTGGATCATTACAGGACCCAAACAATTAAGGTAGTATCAGTACGGGTCTGGTACTGAGTAAACCAATATACAATACTAAACATGTAAATATCACATGGAACACATAGAAAGTAACCTAAAGTATCATATCATAACACATTAAATAGTACATACCATAGCAAAGTGCCACATTCATACCATAACTCATATCATGCCATATGCCACATGTCCATCACAACAAACCTAACCATATTACAAATATTTCATTAATCCAACTATACCAAGGGTGTTCCACTAAAATAAAAACACCAAACCATAATTAAGGCCTTTCACAATAACCACATCTATTTCACTTATAACATGATAAGGAAATCACTGAGATAATTACCAACCAATGTGCTAAATCCAAATAGTGCACGAATGTAACTATCAAACCAACATACCAAAACCAAGTAGTGCACGGAGGCAACTACCAAACTGACAAATCACAACAATCCATTTACATCCTTATATAATAATTTTTCATATTTTATTTACTCGAAGGGATACAAATAAAAATCCGGAGACATAAAAGTACACCGGTCATACCGGTGCATTAAAGCAACACCGTATCCTCCCAACTTGTAACCCAGAGACATAAAAGTACTCTGTTCATATTGGTGCAATAAAGCAACGCAATATCCTCCCATCCTCGGACACCTAATCCTTGAGTATCGATACCCCCTATAGGGCCCGTAGGTCACCTATAGAGTAGACTAGGGCCTTACTGGGGCACAACCAGCACACCAAAAAACCAAACAAATCGAGGACTCCTACCTCGTCTCTAGGGTAGCTACCCCTAGAGAGAAACCATTCCCAAATATCGAGGTTAAGTGGCTAAGCTGAGCATTTACCTATTTTACCTGAAGATAATATGTTAATCATTTTGCTTGTTTTAAGTTTGAAAATATAATAAGGTTTTGGTGTAAATTCTGAGTTTAGGATTGTTGTTTTAATGTTTTAAAAGTTGAGAATTTCATAATTCGAAATTATTTTCTCAAAGAGAATTTTTGTTACATTAAGTAAGTTATTATTGCTTTTAAAATGATTATTAAGTATTCCTACATGTGGTTTTTCCCTTAAAGTTGACTTCTACTTGTTGGCATGAGTGTATGTAGCTTGCATAAGAGGTTTGGATTAGATGGCAAAAATTGAGTCGAAAGCATGAAAAGTGGTAAAAGTAGGGTATGAGGATTCAATTTTCTGAAATGTAAGTTAATCTTGTTGAAAATATGTTCAACTATGTTCATACAATTTTTAATGAGGTTAAGGATGATTTATTTATAGGAATATGAATGAAATTTAGTGTTTAAGTGCTATTTTAGGGTAAACCAATTGAATGGTTAGGTTAAACTGAGACACTTGTTCCTAGAATAGTTAATTAGTTAACCAAACCTATCGAATGATAAGCCTATAGAGACCTTGGTCCTACTCTCTATTTAAACCCATAGATTGGTTAGGTAAAATTGATTGACTAGTCTATGAATAGTTGTTTCCACAAACCCATCATATAGTTTGTGGAAAAGCATAGTTTGGTATAACTAAACTGATAGTTTAGTCGACCCAAACCAATCGACTTGTTGGGCCAGACCGAACAACTAGTTCGACTAGGTTTGCATAGTTTGTTTCCTTTTGGTTTAGTTATGCTTTGATGTTATGTTTAGGACTATACTATAATTATTAATGGGATAAAATATAGCTTTTGTCATGGAATATTGGCCTAATAAAAGGATAAAAACAGATAATAAATTATGATATACTCTATGAATAATGTAAAGGCTAAATGGATATTTCACATATGACAAGTGATGATCTTGAGAAAAGAGTAATGAAACTCATCATTGACTTAAACAAAATGATAAGATGGATATGAGTAATATGGTACAAGGATAAATGGAAACTCCACATCCTTAGGAAAATGGAAAGAAATGGATTGATATGGAATAAACCTAGAAATTGCTAACTTATTTTTGTATGGGCCTTGTGTGATCACTCATCCTTATGAATAATATACAAATCAATTAAAGAAAAAGATAATTGAGTTGAGTATAAGTCTCGCTTATCGAATCCTAAATTAGCTACCGAGGGTAAGTCTGCATTTGGGCATTTTTGGTGCATTTGGGCTTTACCTTTAGATTGGATCCTTAGAGGCCTTGATGCCTTAACTACTCTAGACACTAATGATATATTAGAGGGTATCAATACAAATGATCTTATTATCTAGGTTGTTGGCTTCGTCTTATACTTATGTCCATATTGGTTGGCTTTGGCTTGGACTTATGTCCATTTTGGTGATTGGATTTACTGTAAATTTATGTCGACTTTGTGACTGGCTTCAACATGGATTTAATATCCTTTATTTGGATAGACTATCATGGTATGTGACATAATGGAGTGGTGCATAGTCCATCACTAGATGATAACAAAATATGGATGATACGTAATTGGTTGAGAAAGTTCGAAGGATGACCAAGTAAATGGTTAATAATTAGATAAGGATGGAAGTAATGGCATGAATGACCAAAAAGGAATAAAAGTTGGTTTATACACATGGCTATTGGGTGAAATGAATAATTAGTTATTGAATGGAATATTGACTTGATGATTGATGTGTGTCTTATGTGAATAAGGAATGAGTACAACCTAAAGAAGTGATTAATTTGAAATAAACCCTAGAGGTTGCCTACATGATATCTAATATTACAGGCATGAGTACCTATGTGATGATAATGTGAAACCAAGCATGATATATTCTACATTATTCAGTTATACATGATAGCATGTCCTGATGTACTATTACCATTATATATATATATGGATTTATCATGATGCATGTTATATGTTATAAAAATGTATGATAGATTAGCATACATGTGTTTACATTAAGGGAGAAACTTAGCTTACTCAGTACATAGTGTACTAATGTCCCACTTGCTTAGTCATGTACTCACTCCTACGAGCAAAGTGTCATAGAAGGTCTTTCGGGATGGCTAGTAAAGGGCTTACCTTTGTTGAGTCAGGGCTTAGGAGAGTAGGCATCCTAAGATCTTATAGGGTCCATAGTCAACCAAGATTTTATTTTGGGAGTTATACCCTAATCTCATTTTATTATAGCCTCATATTTCTATCTACATGTATTTTGTAACAATTTGGTCGGAAATCATTAAGGTCCTCCGATGTAAACACTTTTTTAAGTTGTTTATGTAATCTTTTATTCTCACACTATTGTTTTAAATATTTTGGTTGGTTTTAGCCTTGTATCTGATATAGGGTTGGTAGTAGTCATCTAATCTATATCATTTCCCCAATGTTTTAAGAGAAGTTTTTGGTAGTAAAAAATAGGGGTGTTAGATGACCCCTTACTCTTACAATACTTAGGCGTCAAGATACCTTGAGATAGGCCTTCTTCTTATCACCACGTAGGTAGCGAACCCCTAACTTCTTCTTGTCTCCTAACTGGATAGTTTTAGTTTGGATAACTTAGGAAGCCTCAAAAGCCTATTCATACATTCCCACCATTTCTGACTGAGTAACTCCTACTAATAGCTCATGGTATCTGATCACGAGGCTGATCTTGAAATGATGAACTTGCATCACCTAATTAGCCTATACCTCAAGAGAAAGTGGGACTAGTTCCATGAATCCCATGTAGTACTCCTCTAATTATAACCATTTGCATTATTCAAAGATCTAGTTTGTGACTGACATTTATGTTGTTGGTGAATTAATGAGTGAAAAAGACTTTTACGTGAACTCACTATGGCCATATCGCATTTGAAATGTCATCTTAGGAAAGGCATTAGTGATACTTTATTAATTATTGCTTTATTTAATTCTTTATTATAGATTAAAAATGAATAAAGTGGAATTTTTCAAGTAATAATTATATTACTCTAAAAATGAGGATTACATCAACATATGATTAAAAAATAATATATAATGTAGTTATCCATCTTTCAAACCTTGAATGAAAATGTGGATGGTTAATACACCTTGATACCTGGTAACAATCATATGTACTAAATCCCTATTCCCTCTATGATGTCCTTGAAAGATCCTTCAATTTTGTTTGTGCCAAGGTGTTACAATAAAAGCACTAAATAAAGCTTCTGATGTTTCTTCTTACTCCTTGATTACCTAGCTCTTCCAACAAAAGAGCGTCTTTCACTCACTTACTCCACAACCAAGCTACTCCTTCCTATAGATCTTAACATATTATTAAGTGAACCTTAATATGCTTGATCTGGCTTAAAGCCTAATTTTGAAACTTATAGGGATTCTCTCTCGAGTCTTGTATTTCGGATTTATTTCTAGAATATCATTTTTTACTTTTCTTTGTTATTTGCTTTGGAATATGTGAATTATTTGTTGGTAAAATAGTTTTCTAACTTAAACCTACAACTTCTGATAGGTGGTATAGGAAAAAATGCTAACAAATCCGTAAGCTAAGATTATCCTCCATTCTTATACCAAGATAGTTTAGAAGTTAGGTCAATAAAACATACCTTAATACATGGTTTGACGCTTGAGGGTTTACCATATTATCGTCCATTTCGAAGAATATTATCTCAAATTTAAGAATTATTTATTATATAGGTGTTGTATTGAATTCATGATTACGGAGGCTCGACCTCTTAGTAATTTCATTGCTCTCTAGAAATAAAATTTTGTGTTCTGTGTTATAGTTTCATTTTTCTAAGTATTATGGTATTATTTTAATATTTTTAAATCATAAAATATGTGGCTTTAGCTAACAAATTCACAATAATAGTCCATGATATGATTTTTACCATATATGTATATTGTAATTTTTTTATGAACTAAATTTTCTAAGCATATTGTTATATGTAACTTCATGTGTATAAATGTATGTTTAAATATCATAGAAAAAGGTTAAAAGTAACATTTATATATGTATGATAGCTCTTGGCCACAAGTCATATTTATGTATGTTTGGTTGTTTATATTGTATCTAAGTTGTTGGATGTATTTAAGTACATATATGCTCATGTGTGAATTTGATGTGAAGAGATTGGAAAAATAATTTAGTAATTTTTTATCTTGATTCGGCGAAAATATTTTTGTTCATTTCAGTTGGATAAATGATAAAAAAATGTTTAGCATTGAAAATTGCATAATATGATTTAATTAGACCTAAGGGTGTTCCAGTCATTTCACGTGTTGGAAAATCATCTCTTAAATAAGCTTGGGGTTGAAAATAATTTAGGATCATTGCACCATATTCCCCTTTGTCTTTGTGAAATTACAGCATATACCGTTACCCCTCTTTTTTTCTTTTTTCTTTTTTTGTTAATGTCATATATCTTTTTTCTTACAAACATTAACATTTGATGTTCAAAGAAATTGGGGAAAGTATATGGTGTAGTTTCACCAAAATAATGGGGTATATGTTGTAATACACCAAATATTTATCAAGTGGTAGTTATGGTTTTCATTTAAGTTGTAAAGTAAGCAATTAAAAAAAAGGCTTTATGGTGTAAAATAATGACCAAGACTTCTAATGGTGAAATAATCTTTAAAATGTAAAATATTTCTAAGTATTGAATAAATGGACTTATGTGGCATTTTGTTGATATTTAACTTTTCTATGTTGAGTATTCTTAAGACATGGAATTAAAGTAAGGAGTGGAAATAATATAAGTGTAGCAATGACCTCTCATGCAAAGTGAATTATGATATCTTGATCCCTTGTAGGTCAAGATGCTAATTAATGAACAATAATAGCATAAGTGAAAGTGGTGTGCCTTAACTCCTTCTTGATCAATTAGTGATTATTGAAGAATAATAATATAAGTAAGATGGAAAAGAAATAATAGTTTATTATTGATACTATGTACGATAATGCATGTGCCTTAAGTGTTTGTTGGTTATGTTTCCTTGAATAAAATTTCAACAATGAAAGAAAATAAATTCTTAAATTAGGACTAATTTTGTATCTCTAGATTACATCCGAGTTAGGATTGACCTTCATATCATTTTGGTGTTTTTTACTTTAACCTAGCTTCCTTTAGCGGATTAGAGTAGGATATATCTACTTAATATGATTTAGAATACCGTATAGAGGATATGCTTACTTAAGGATTAAGTGACATAAGGGCTTGGATTTTCTTGCTATCATTTGCACACCATCAAGCTACTATCATTCTTGGTCTAGAATAATAATTGCATGGGAGTTCTATACCCATGATATAAAAAGTTTAATATTGTTTATGCATAATGATAGTCAAGTCTACGTTATCAAGTTACATAAAACCAAAAATTGTGAGCATTTTTAATGGAACTTAATAATCTATTTTGATACCACACATGATCACATCCAAATACTTCTTTCATGCTCAACTACTCAAGCTAGAAACATACAACCTAAAGCATGCTTACATACCAACACAAACCTAAAACTCATGTTTTTTGGCAACATTTCTAGAAAATAAGAACTAACACTTAAAGAAAACAATCACACATTACCATATATGACAAGATGTAACGATTTACCTATTGTAACACCCCTATTTATTTCACAACATGAATATTTTGTTTAAAGTATGATACAAAAAATTAAAACAAGAAACATAGATGAAACACCATATTTAACTTTAAAAGAGGTGTGTATGTCATCTAACTTATGTTAGATATAAGGATAAGAATGAATTGGAAGAACTTAAAACTTAAATTGGAACAACAATATACATACATTAAGTTCAAAGGTTTTTAATTTTTCCAATGAAGTAAAAATGGGTCATTTGATCGGAATCTCTTTTGTACTCAGATGCCTAATGAAGCAAAAGATTATTGCCTAACTCAAGTTATCTTTCACAATAAATAATTATTTCTTCAATTCAACCAGTTATCCCAATATCCAACAAACATCCAAATCAAGTCATCATGACATTGAAAAGGCAAGATCACAACTATAAAATAACCATGGGAGGATAAGGTTAGGCAAACAACCATAACAAAATTTGACTACAAGTCAACAAAGATTAACCTATTCTCATTTACCCAACACTTAGAGAAATTAATTCAATAAAATATACTGCAATTGCTTAAAGATGACACTCAACATTGATGGAAAATGAATTGGTTAAAATCGTCAAAATAACCATTTTAATCTCTTAAGACCAAAAAAGGATAATTGGGGCAAAATATCAAATATATTTATGTTAAAGACCACAAAACAAGGCAATATGCCAATTCCATAAAATTCACAATTTCTAGTCAAACTATATAGTCGAAGATCAACTATTAACCTCTGATACTATACTTAAAGCCTTTAATTATATTCATGTTCTTAATTCCTTAATTAGACATAAAAATGATTAATGTCATTTCACACTAATCATGGTAGTTAATGAAGACCATTTTGAATAATATAAAGAACATGTTAAATATATGATGAACAGACAAAGAACAACTTAAATAAGACTAAATTATCCTAATCTTTATTCACTTATAAATCATAATAAACATAGTCAAACAATAGTATGTTCTACATCAAAAATAATCTAGAAAATCAAAGTATAAGCATTGAAATTAATTAAACGCACCAATAGCACAAATAATTTAGCTAAAAAACTAGCAATGTAAAAAAATTACCAGAAATATGCTCAAACTTTCATTTGATCAAACGAAACCTAAATGTAATCATTTGCTAACTTATTATATACCAAATATGAAGTGAAAACCTATAAAATCTAATGGAATCATCGTATTAAATTAAAAAAAAAATCACACCAAAATTGCAAAAGGTCATGGCTAACATGAAAGTGTATGATGCTTACAACTCTAAAAATTTATGGCAATTTTTCCAAAAGGTTTTGCATAACTTATATTTTTAGATCCTTGAAATATGTACCAAACTAGAAACATTACTATTTCATATGTCACCTTAACACATTCAGAAAACCCAACCACATAATTCTATATCTACCATAGAACAAATGGTAGAATGAAAGAATTCATAATAGTAAGATTGATAACATAATTTAATTTACATAATTTCTACCATCTAATAGTTTCTTAGATTTACCTAATTTCAATATAAGATATACTCTAATATACAATCTTGAAAACTAGAAAACCATATAAAATACAAGAAATCAAACCATTTAAAACCAAATCAAAGGAGAAAGGATTAAAAATGAAAGAAAAATTAACTAAATTTTATATTTTGGAAGAATTATAAGATTTAACAATGGATGATCCATGGTGGTGATGGTAGTTCATGGATTAAGTAGAAGAAGGATCAAGTTTATGCTAAAGTGAAGTGGAGAAAGAGGGTGAATATGATAAATAATAATGCTTACTAATGATGAGTAAGGATGAATATAATGTTTCATGCAAAATATCCCATGTACAAAAGGAACAGAGGGAAACAAAGAGGCATGTATGGCCAAAACAATGACCAAGATTCAATATCATGTTGGGTGGAGGGCTTAGATTAGGTTTCACTTAACTTAGTTAAGATTTATATCAAGAGAGATAAGTTTTTACATGTAATTGTGCCTAAAAATGGTGAATAACTCCAAAAATAGTAATAATAAATACAAAACATCTTCAATTCATTTGTATATAAAATCCATCACAATATAGCAGTCCTTGAAGGTTAACAGATTTTAGAAAAGTAAAAGAGCTTATTTAGGGCTTAAAATGTAATTAAACATTAATCATAATATGAATAATTTATTTTCATCATAATCTTTGTTTATCATTTCAAAAGGGACTAGAATACTAAAAAAATTTGAGTATCTAAAATAGCACTAAAGTAGAATGAGCTAGGAAGAGATCGATAGCCAAAAGTGGCTCAAAAAAATCACAAAAAGATATTGTAGGTGTAACACCCCTATTTTTCAAGACTAGATGACTGCAAAAATATGGAAAATATATGTGAAACTAAATACAATGAAGGGAAGACCGACACAACTAGTGTAAGTAGACACCACTAATCTACTTACACTAGCTATTAAGGCTAGATAAAATAATAAAATATATCAAAGTTTATCTTTAACTCAAGATATTATAAAATATAAATTTCTAGTAAACTCGATGGAAATCATAACCAAATGAAAAGATAAAAATTAAAATATCAATTACTACCAAAAACTATGAAAGTAGTTATTAAAACACATAATAACAAGCAAATCCCTTAAAATGGCCACCACTGTCACTTTCCCCAACTAAGCATATCATCAACAATTTGAATAAGTCCTCACTCAATCTGCACTAGGTCATCTTCTCACCATATACATCATGGATCATTGTAACCTAGTTTAGAAGACATATCAAGTTCGCTACAGAAACACCTAAGTAACAAGTTAGTAAAATGGAATATAATATATATATATATATTGAATCTTATAAGAAAAATAAAATGGGAATAACTAACCATCTGATTATGAATCTTTACTTTAGGTGATCAAAACCTCTAATTATTTAAGTGAATAAACCAACTAGGGGGTCACCTATCAAAATAAAGTCTAACGACCTACCACAAACTATACGAGGATTAGAAACCATACTCAGGCCATCCTAATGGACATAGTCCATAGGGAATAACAAAAGTTTGAAGGCATCTAACCATGAGAGATCGACTTCCTTAGCAATCCTAGTGGTCCTAGCACCAAATGGAAAAATCCAACCTCACTCATCTATTTTTTAATTGTGCACACAACCTAGTAGAGTTCGAAGAAGCCTATAAAGTAAATAATGAGCCTTAACCATACACAGCTGGCAGATAAATAAATATTCACATGAGAAAAGAGAAAGTTTATTTCTGATCCCCAACATTAGGAGGCCAACCCTAAAGGACCCAAAAATCCCACTAATTCCACTTAAAGTATTAATGTCTTATTAAGGTGACACATAATTCACACAATCTACTATTCTTCATTATATCTCTTTCTTTTGTTATCAACTTATAAACAAGGAACATTTTCCGAATAGGAAACTCTCTAAAATAGTTAACTTTAAAAAAATAGGTAAGTCTAACTAGAATGCCCAAATTTCCAAGTCAACCTCAAATCTTTAGCCAAAATATTAAAACCACATGTATATTAAAAGATGAAGTTTGTTCAACCTAGGTCAAACATTAATACACAGTGTTAAGATAACCACCAAAAATTAAGATTTGGTCAAAACCAACATAACAAACAAAAAAATTCAATTCTACAAGTTTTACTAAGTTTTTAGATTTGACCAATCCTTGTTATAACCATATTTGCTTTCAGTACAAAACACAAATGAAAAATATGTAGTTTTAAGAAAACAAAACTTTTGGGGCCTTGATTTGATAAGTAATGTGATGGTTAAACTCACATGATTTAATTTAGTGTGATTTTTATAAAATAGCACAATGTTGCGGCCAAATTGAATCAACCATGAATTTAACATAAAAGAATATTTTCTTAGGCTAGTGATATTACATATCAGGAGGCATAAAATATATTTATAAGAAGGTATAAAATTATATAATAAACAAAAATCCATACTTTATAGGAATCATATTCCACACACATATAATATTTTTATATAAGTTTGAAAAATAATGTTACTCTACATAAAATCCTTATATATAGAATATAAGGACTTCAAAAACAGGAATAAATCGAAGGTTTGATGATAGTAGGAGAATAATTATTTCAGTAACTCAACTACAAAAGAAGAAAAATTGTATATTAAATATACATTCTTGAAGATGGTTTCATATTTTGATAAATTAATTGAAGATCTTGATGAATTGGTTGATGTGAATAGAAGTATTGGGTTATATAGAACATAGGCCATGAAAATAGAGGAGAAAAAAATATAGCTTTGGCGATTAGGGTTTTGTATGGTCTTATATGGGCTTTTAGAATAGAAATATATAATAAACACTTATAGGGAAAATTGTGACTGATATTGATTGATGTTAATCACTAAGTTTCATTAAAATATTGAGAAATCTCAAAAGAAAAAATATGTATATGTTAAGGTCATCTTTCTATGCAAAAAGAAACATTCAATTTTTTTATTAAATGAAAAATTTATGGCTAAATTACTAAATTTTAGTTGGTTTATCAATGAATTTGAAGGAAGAAAATGAGATAAAAAATGATTTATTATAAAATATCATTGAAGATAATTAGTAGATAATAATTATAGATAATGAGGAATAAAGAAAAGATAAAACTTTATCATATATTAAAAAAATGTTTCTCTCTCTAAAATATTTTAACAAACATCTAAAATAATGTAATATTTAATAACATGAATATACAAATGAATTTCCAAACTAATAAATTAATCTAATTAAAAAAATAATTAATAAATTTTTAAATAAAAATAATATATCATAGCTCATTCCCTACATAAGGTAAGAATCTTATTAATTTAATTGCTTACTGTATTTTTTCCAAAAATTGTTTTCTTATGAAATTCTCATTTTCCCTTTTCTTGTTCTATATAAAATCATGGTTTAAAATATCCTTTTGCATTGTATCAAAATTTAAACCACTAATAAAAATATTTTGAACACATTATCACATGAAAATAACTATTTTTTAAAAATAGTAACTTTCAAATTACTAAAAGAATTATAAAAGTATAAAAAAATCTTAAAACTTCTTTTACATTAAAATAAATCAAATAGTGTAAATATAATAAAATTTCAATTCCAAATATGAGGTATTACATCCTTGTAAAAATTTAAACAATGATCACTAAAAGAGTAGGTTAAGATGTTTAAAATTATGGGGTATTATATTAGTAAATACTAAGAATTCCAAAATGAAATATTTTAAAACGTTAATAGGGTTTCAAATCATTCAAAATATGTAATAAAACATAAAATAAGGATAAATTTATTTCCAAGAAATGTAAATTCTAAATGTATAATGTAATACATCTAATGTCCAAGCTTCTAAAAGAAAGAGAAAAGGAAACTATTTTTGCTTGAAGTGTCAAGCTATTTCCTTTCAATTCCACCTAGATTAGAACTTAGAAAACTACTTAAAAAAACAGAAGCAAGACTAGAAAAAAATGTGAAAGGCTAAGAGGTAACAACCCGCTCAAAATCTAAAGATGGATAAGAGGATAAATAATTAAATCATTAAATTTCTATTTAATGAATTCCTTATTTATTTCATAAAAACAAATAAGATTTGATAGAATATTAGAAGAATAAAAAGGAATTAAATATTTGATCAAAATAATAAAATAGTAGAGCTCAAGGGAAAGGAAGACTAAAGTATATTCTAGAACACTTGGGAATATTTGTGTTCATAAATGAAGGCCTAAGGGGTTTACCATGAAACCCTAATTTCTAGCCCACAATCATACTATTAAATGAATATTTTAGATGTAAAATAGAGTTGACCCTAGTAAAGATCTAAACTTGTGAAGAAGAAACTAGTTAGGGGCTCATCAGCTAAAAAGAATTGGATAAGAATGAAAATGGAAAAAAGGAGCGATGGATAAGAGATTAGCTTGCAAATATTTCCTTTAATAGAAACCATACAGCCTTTAAAAACAAAAGAAGAGAAACGAATGAGAAAAAAAGGGACAAAAAAAGCCTAGTTCATCAAAATCAATTTTTGATTATCTAGTCCCTAAATACTATTGTAATTTTTGCAATTTAAGACTCATAAAACCTCTAAAAATATTTTATGAACCAAAACAACAAAAACCATAAAAAATATTCAAATTAAATTGAGAAAAAATAAATACACACACATAGTACTAAAAAACCAATTGAAATGTTTAGTACAACCAATTGACTAATATAATAATCAGATTGGTTTTCTAATTCTAATTGGTTGAACTAATATTCTAATACCTTGGATTTTTGTAACCCTAATTTTTGTGTGATAAGGCTATAAAATCTTCCTTAACCTTCTACCTTTGAATAATCATCATACCTATAGCCAAAATTTGGTCATTTTACCCTTCAAAACCCTAGTTTTAGTCTCCTGATGTGTGTGGGAGGGTGGAGTTCTCAATTATGTGGGATTAATGCTTAAATTGGGTTTTGATATTAGGATAAAGGCTTATTGATGATGAATTAGGAAATTAAATATTCAAATGTGATGGAATAAGGATGAAGATAGTTTGAATATGGTAGAGGAATGATGATGATGATTTGGTGATGGTGATTTAATGATAATGATGGCTTGAATGTTCTTTACTAATAGCATATGCATTCGATGATGGTATGATGATGAAGTTAATATTTGAAGGTTACGGTTTAGATGAAGTTTAGAGTTTTGGTTTAGGGTTAGGTTTAGGGTTTGTTTTAAAAATAATGAATAAGGTTGTGTTTGGTTTGTGTAGGAAGGTTAGGGTTTCGAATAGAGGGTTTAAGGCTTCGATTTTGTATGCCAATTTATGGATTGGTTTTACTTCGTATTTTAATAGGATTTTGATGGTAATTATGGCAGGAAAATATGGATTAAGAATAGTATAAAAGATATGCATAAATCTCTAGTTCTAACAAATGAAGAGATTAAAACTATTAAGCTAAACCATTCACAAAAAATTGATTTGCTAGAGTTTAAACTCATAGAGACTTCACTTGTATACAACTTCAATTTTGATCTTCTACTTCAATTAAATTCACAATTATCATACTCAAAATTCATAGAAGATTTTAACCTTTCTACCATAGATAAAGCATAATTCAAAATATTCTAAGCTAAAAGATTTTATGTTTCCTTTATGCTAACTTTATACTACTCTATGCTAACTTTTTTTTTGATAAGTAAAGAAAAAATTTATAAATAGAACAGCCAAAAGGCTAAAGTTACAACCAACTCATTATATGACCATCTTATCAATACAATGCTTCCATTCTTGAATGTTGCACTTACATTTCAAATGCAAACATCTACTAGCTATAATAAAACTCATTTCTCATAGCAAACTGTTAGGAGTGTGACCTGCATTACAAAAAACTCTAGAATTATGTTCATACCAAATTAAAGCGACAAAGATGACAAAAATAGCACATAATATAGCCTTCTTCTCCTTTGGTTGTCTCGTAGCTCGTGACAAAACTTTAATATCTTCCTCCCAAGAGCGGATAGCATCCTGCCGATGAAACGCCCTTCTTACCTTACTCCATATCCTTGAACAGGTGTTGGATAGATTCTTATTTATTTTCATGACAAAGAACACAACTTGAGTCATCTAAAAACCCCAAATTTTGTAACCTCACCTTGGTGAGCAATCTTTCATGAATAGCAAGCCACATAATAAATTTATGCTTAGGAGGAGCAATAGAACACCACACTAAAGGGTACCTCCAAACCCTTGCAAGCCAATAACGCAACACATTATAAGCCTTGCTAATGCTATAAGAATCCTCCTTATCCATCATTGATTGAGGCCCATGCAGAAAATAAGGAGCAAAAGTAGAGCACAGACTAAGAACCTGTTTAAGAGGCCAGGAACATAAGTGATCCATAGAAAAGCTCCACACACTTCCGGACCGAATATAGATGTCATGCACCCATTTAACCCACAAGGAGTCTTTCTTGTTGCATATATTCCAAAGCACTTTCCCCACGCCCGCTCTATTCCATATGGTAAGATCAATAAGACCCAAACCTGCTGCTTTTTTTTGGGTGCACACCACCCGCCACGCTATTAAGGCTTTCCTAGAGGTATCCACCTTGCCAATCCATAAGAATTTTCTACACATGCTCTCCAGCTGATGAATCACCCTTAAAGGAAGAATGCCAAGCAGAAAGCCTTCTACATATTAAAAATCACTGACTTAAGGAGTTGTGCCTGACCAGCATAGGAAAGTAGATGAGAATGCGAAGCAGAAAGCCTTCTCGCAACCTTATGAATCAAATCCTGCATTTGAGTTTTAGTTAAATGAGTAGATAAGAGAGGGACCCCAAGGTAAGAAAAAGGAAAACCGCCTTTAGAAAAGTGAAGCTCCTAAAGAATCTGGGCCTTATTCCTAGCATCCACAAACCCAAAATAAGTACAAAATTTTTGCGGGTTAATGACGAGACCTGACCTTGCCGAAAAATCATTCATCACCTCCATAAGCTTTGAAACTAAAATTAAATCCCCTCGACAAAAGAGAAGTAAATCATCCGCGAATGCAAGATTTATAATATGCGACCTCTTACATTTAGGGTGGCCCCGAAACTCTAGGTCACTCCATAACAGCTTAAACATTCTCGACAAATAATCAACCACAAGCACAAATAATAAAGGAGAGAGTGGATCACCTTGTCTCAGACCTCTCTTACCCTGAAAAGGTAGAGTAAACTCCCCATTTATCGATAAAGAGTAAGAGGCAGAGGTAACACATGCAATAATAAGATTTACCCTTGAAGGGGAAAACCATAGGCATGAAGGACATTTTGTAGAAATAACCAATTAATAGAATCATAGGCCTTCCGGATATCAAGCTTCAACATACACCTTGGGGAGATGTGCTTATGTTTATATTTCTGAACCAGCTCTGAAGCAAGTAGAATATTATCTCCAATAGACCTACCTTGATCAATAAGCACCGGCATAAGAGGTCTGAGTCGTGCTGTGAGTATTTTGGATATTATTTTGTAAAGCACCCCACAACACGATATCGGACGATACTCACTAACTTTTGACGCATTCACTTTTTTCGGAATAAGTGTTAGAGCTGTAACAATAATAAGCTGGGGCACCATCCCAGAAGAAAAAAGAGTCAACTATGGCTTCAAAAATATCCTCCCCAATCACGCCCAAGCTTTCTTGAAAAACAATGAGGAGAAACCATCCACCCCCGGAGCCTTATTATCACCTATAGAAAAAGCTGCAGTTTTCACTTCAGCATATGAAACCGGAACCAAGAGTTGCCTCCTATGTGCATCTAAAAGTGTATTCCCATGATCCACCACCTCCTGTTCAATAGCACCCGAAGCATGTCCTGTAGTACCAAGAAGATTCTTAAAGAACCTCCCAAACTCAACTTTTATCTAGGAAGGTTCCGCGATAATTGATCCATCATCAAGCTCAATCCTCGAGATGGCATTCTTGTTTTGATTTCCTTTTACATGAGTGAAAAAGTATTTATGATTAGAGTCCCCCACCTTGATCCACTTTACCTTAGCTTTCTGCTTCAGAAACATCTCTTCAAAATGAGCCAACCTCACAAACTCAGCTTCACACCCCCGTAAGGCCTGCCTCACAGCATCACTTCCTGGATCTTTGAGTAAATCATTCTAAGCATCATGCAAAGCATTACATGCCCCTGCTACCTTTAAACTAATAGAATCATATTTGGCCTTGTTAAGGTCTTTCAATACAGGCTTTAGGTTTTGCAACTTCCGGTGAACATCAATGAGAGGATTCCCCGAAGGGAAACATCTCCAATGCCGAGAAACAATATCAATAAACTCCTCAGCCTCCACCCAAAAATTATTAAATCTAAAAGGCTTTCTAACAGAATTATAAGACCATAAGTGAACAAAGACAGGGTAGTGATCAGAAATACCTGGAGCATTAAACACCGTATAAGAATGTGTAAAAGACAACAACCATGGAGAATTGACTAACACACGATCAAGCTTGCATGCCACTGCATCTTCCCACCTCCTCTTATTAAACCAAGTAAGAAAATTACTATATCCCTTAATATCCACAAGCCCTAACTCGTGCACACACTTCAAAAAATCTAACGAATCCTGCACATAAGAAGGACCACCCCCAAAATTTTCTTTGGTTTTAATACCACATTAAAATCTCCCAACAAAACCCATGGAATTTGTGGTCTTGACTGACTACAAAGCCAACTTACTTACTAACTTTATGCTACTTTATTATGAAACTTTACTACTTAATTAATAAATTAGCTAACTTACTTAATAATTCTTGACAATTATGCAAAGAAAATCCCCCATGCATGTGGTCATCATTCCTTGCATGCCATGCATGGAATGCACATGCACGTAGACACTTAGTTGCTTCTTTGTTATGTTTCTAGCAACGTAACCATCAGTTGGTCTTCAAATTTGCAGGAGATACTTTCCAAATGAAGAATAATTGGTTCCATAATTATGATAGCCAATTCTTGAGTGTTTTCTCCTGCATCATCTCCCTTGATCAATGATTAACCATAGTTTTAGTCTCTCTCGATCAATCATACCTTCAAAACCAGTGCCCTTTAGTCGAATGACCTACAAACATAAACAGTAATTATCCTAGGGAGTAAGTACATGACTAATCACCTAGAAATTTCCCCAATCTTGATTATTTTAATTATTTTTGTCTCTTTGGGTTCCTAAATTTATTCCATACATTTCCTTTTTTTCCTTAATTTTTGTGATATTTATTATTTTCCTAATTTTTTCTTATTTATTAGACCTCATACCTTCTTCGTATTATTTTAATTAATGTTGAGACTTTTATGGTCATAGTTGACTGAAAAATCTCTTAGACCTTGGTAATAAGACTCGACATTTCCCTTTGACAATTGTGATGTGTGGTTGAAGTAAGGATTTGGTGAATGGATTCATTGGAAAGAGTTAGGGTTAGTTCTTAATGAATGATTCCAAATAGATGAATTAGGGTATAGGGTTGGTATATGAATATGAATGATGAATACTCAAAAACTAATATGAATTAACTCAAAGTGAAAATAATTCGGATGGATTCTTAATTTTGTCACTTACACTAATATGATATCAAGATAGAACCATAATTTATGATTCATAGAGAAAACATAAACACGAGAATGATCTCATATAAATAAAATTTTATCAAAACTCAAATAATATTCAAACTCTCAATAATAACTGATATATTATTATAAGGATTTTTTTTATATCCAACTAAGACTATATAAATAACCCGCACATCGAATATATTAATAACACATCCCTGGCTAAAAGAAATAACAAACTAACACTTAATAAGTAGGGAATTAACAAACTAGAAAGATGGATACCAAACGTGTAATGAATAATTAAAATTCATGGCATTGTTCATGTATAAATAGTAACCAACTAAATACTAAGATAATAATTGATGCATAAATCAAAGTGAGGGAATGTTGGATCAAAGGATGATGTTTTGGAGATGTCACCCACGAAATTAAGCAAAAGAAATGAAGGTTTAATATGCATTAAACTCAAAGAAAGAAGGTTGAAGATGCAAGTTGGTTTTCAAAGGTTTGAATAATCTTGAAAGTTTTGAAGGTTGAGATCAATGGATGAAGGATATGCCCTGGGCTTTTCCATACTCAAAGATGACTCAAAAGAAGAGACATAGATACAGACTCTGCTGGCTCAAAGAGGTGTTTAAAATTCTGTATATTTCATTCATTTCATGCGTGTACAATAGTGTATATAGGGAAGAAGTTACAGCTGGTTCGACAAGCCCTTCCAACTGGCACTCAATCTTAATTCAATACCATTTAACTTGGTTGAATTAAGCTAATATAACACTTAATCCTAATCATAATAACATTGGTTAAATGATACTAAGGGTTAATATTACAAAGCCATACAATTAACTATGATACATACATGAAATTATATCAAACCCTAACTTACATAAAATACATTTAGGGTTAGGGTTTACAACAAGTTAATACAAAAAATAAGAGTCATCACCATATCTTATTGTTGTAAAATATCATCCTATGTATGCCATAGTCTTGCGTGATTTGAATACTTGTACACAATAAAGTGTATTAACATCATCCTCTTGCAAATATGTGACATACCTACAAGAACAACTTGAATGGTTTTCAACACCAAGCATAAACAAATTATCAAGAACATTTAATATGATAGGCTTCGACATTAAGAAAGATAATTCTTCTTTACCTTGAGAATTAAGATGAACATGACAATCATTAGATGCTCCAGCATCAATAATAATAATCAATTCCTGACAAAATATGAATAATACATCATATGATAAAAGATAAATCGTAGTTAACTTCTTAATGATTGAGAAAACTAATTAGCAAATTAATAACCTAAAAAAATTATTTACAAACTAGATAACAACCTAATTTAATACATATGGAAAGATTAAGGTGCCTATATCATGTTAATATACATGCAATTTGTATTCATTTATGCCTAAAAATTCAGCTTGATTATCTTTTAGCTAAAAAAGAGATGCAAAAACCGTGTTGATTTCTTAATTTATTAAGTTGTCTAATTATATCTATATTGCAAGAAAAATATGTTGGCTCATAAATCTAATCTACCTTCTTTTTAATAATTTGTATTGTTATCATATGTTTATGGCATGATCTAAGCAAAAAACTTGAATTCTTCTAAGAAAATTTCAAGAAATTCTTATAGTCTTATATATCATTTCCAAGAAATCAAGAACCTTTGATTTTATCTTTAATATAATAAGCCAAATTTTCAATTCCTTGATATGCTATTACATCAAATCAATCATAATCTTGGTTGTACTCATCTTCTTACATTTCTCACCAACTATTTTCCATCATCTTACCTCTTGTAATCATACTCCACATCATTCATTGTTAACAAGAAAACTAATGATTAGATCTCTCCTATTTCTTTTCTTATTTTTGATAACCCTTAGTGTGCATAATCCGTTTGAATTTTCATTCCACACTTGAAAAATTCTAAGTTATCAAACTTTGCTCCCTCCTATATTCTTTTAATTTTTCTCTCTTGTTCTTGAGATGATCTTATTCTTGTCTTATTGATCTTGATCAAGCCCTTTCGTTATTATCCTCCCCTTTAATTATTTCCTTTCTTAATTCTAAAATCTAGGAATTTAATCTAATAGTGTTGTAACTTAAGGAAAAGTGTATTAAGCTTGATAGATTAGTTAGTGTTCATCTTTAATCGAGCCATTCTGATTTAAGACAAGGGACTTTACTTTTTTCCACTTTATTTTATTTCATCTATTTGTTTCAATAGTTTTTTTCTTTATTTTATAATCTTGTACATTTTTCTAGGTGATAAATTGAGGGTGAAGGAAGTAGGATGGCAAAGGATTAATTCTTGCTTATAATTTTTGTGCTTTTAGTTAACACATTCTACCTTTCTATATGAGGAATTTGTGCTATGTTTTATTTTATTTTACTTACCATGATATCATGACTAATTTTGTTAAAATCATGATCTATGTTTTAAAAATATTATATTCATGTTATATGACATCATGACTTATTTGTTGAAGGTGGAAATATTGAATGTTATGTTAGGCTATGTTTTTGGTTATCTTTCTAGCATGATACATATGCCTTAATTTATTTTTATTAAAAATGTATTTATGAATTATACCAAATTTTTAAATATTGTGGAGAGAATCTTGATGTTGAGTTGTTTTGGGGAAGTTTGGCCTTTAATAGGTGTTCTAGCTTTTGGATTTTTGGTAAGGTTTTGATGGATTTTTTTTTTGGTAATTAATAATGAATTTCATAAATACAAAAAGGATTTATACATCAAAGATCACTAAGAAGAAAAGTATCTCAAGGAAATCTATCAAAATTCTATAAAAAGCTCATATACTTCTCTTTCTTTTCACATAAATGAAATCTAATAAAGAGCCTCCTAATGATGTCCTTCATCATGCTTCTCAGATCAAGGAGTTCCCTTTGAAGATAGATGTGTTCCTACAGTGCCAAATTCCATTAACCACAACACCAAATAAAGCTTTCAAAACTCTAGCCCTACCATCTCGACCTTTTGTAAAAAGAATCATTTGTTGAATCCAAGTATCCCAAGTAGTATCATGGCATTCGATTCCTATCCAATAAAAAGGCAGCTTCTAGGACGTCTTAGCAAAATCACATAGCACAAAAAGGTGGTCCATAGATTCAATATCCTGAGCATAAATCCCACACTTAGTGGGAACTTGCATATGCCAACTAGTAAGTTTGTCTCTAGTAAATAATACTTGATGGAAAGCTAGCCAACTAGTAAAAGACCAATGAGGTATACCTGCATGTTTCCATAAAAGAGAGTACCGTCCTTTCTTCATCTCCCGATATCTCAGCACTTCATAAGCTTTATGGATCTTATATTTAGAGATTCCATAATGTCCATTGATGATCTATTGTAATAAAACAGATATAATCTTCATTATACCTTTAAACAACCATGAGTGAATAGGACAAACAACAAATTAAGAGATTCCATTATTTTTTATGTATACACCATGAACCCATCAAATCCATAGACTCTCTTTGTGAGGCATAATCTACCAGATCCATCTTCCCAAGTTAGCTTGATTCTAAGCTTGAAGATTAACAAAGCCAATACCACCTTCCTTCTTTGGTAAACACACTGTCTTCCATGACACCAAAGCTTTTTGTCCCTCACAAGTGCTTATCCATAGGAAGCTTCTGCAAGAATATTTAATATGAGAGATAACAACAATAGGTATAGGGAGAACATGGGCCCTGAATCTTCTAATCCCTTGCAGAACTGAAGCAATCAATAGGACTCTCCCTGTATAGCTTAGGTACCTGCACATCCAATTTTTAATTTTTGCTAGCAGCTTATCAAATAGGGCTTGATAATGATGGATTCCCATATAATCTGTATCCAAAGGAATTCCTAAGTGTTTGAAAGGAAAGGAACCCTAGCTTGCACTCTAGCACAAGAAAGAGCACTCTTGCTAGGATTAACAATAAAACTAGAGCAGTTTGAGAAGTGATTTAGTACCTCTTTAAGGTACTTTACAGAAGCAACATCCCCTTTACAGAAAAGTAAAAGGTCATCTACAAAACTAAGATCAATGAGCTTCAAATTTTTACAACTAGGATGTCCTTGGAAATGAGAGAGCTGCCATAATCTTCTCAACATTTGATGAAGGTACTCCATGCAAAAAACTACATTTGGTCATTGATCGCCTTGCCTCAGCCCCCTTCTACTAAGGAAATGATTGGTCAAAACTACATTTATATTATTAGAGATTCTCACAGTAGAAATGCACTTAATAATCAACTCAATAAAACTCCATAGGAAGTTCAAATCTCCCAATACTTATTTTATGAAACCCCACTCTACTGAATCATAAGATTTTTGCAGATCCACTTGCAATAAAATTCTTAGGCCGATGTTCTTTCTTGTGTAATGCTTCACAACTTCTGTTTCCATAAGAACATTATAATAAAGCATTCGACCTTTTACAAAAGCATCCTGAGATAGATCAATAACTTCAAATAAGACTCCCTACATTCTGTTAGCCAGAACCTTTGAAACAATTTTATACAAAACATTGCAACATGCAATCGGTATAAAATCTTTCACTTTATTTACACCTGGGACTTTGGGGATCAAAGTAATAGCGGTATTATTAATCTACTTCAAAAGGTTCCTTGATTGCCAAAACTCTTGGACATCAGACAAACTATCATCTCCAATAATGTCCCAATCCCTCTTAACAAAAAGGGTATTAAATCAATCCAGGCTTAAAGCCTTAAAGACTCCCATACTGAAGACTACCTACTTGGTTTTAGAAGTTGATGGAGCATAGGTAAGGGAAGCAACATAATTAGTAGAGAGTGAAGGGCCTTCATTACATAAATCCAGAGAGATACCTTGAAGTGCACAAGATGCTTAACTAAATAACTTCTTATAGAACTCAATTGTCTCCTCTTTGATATCATGATCATTTGTAAGGTCCTAATTTGAATCACTAATCAGTTTAGGTATTTTATTCTTGTTGTTTCTCATTTAAACATTGGTATAAAAAATACTTTGTGTTTAGATCCCCCAACTATACATGATGGATATGAGCTTTCTGTTTAAAGTAATACCCCTCTTCATATGCTCGTCTATGCCAATCAATACCTACCTCCCTCTCTTTGTTTATAAGCTCCTTATTAAATGAGTCTAACATAGTGTGTTTCTTACAATCTTGCCAAGAAAGCCAAGCTTGTTTTTCTTTAATTGAAGCATACATATTGTGTTTGTTTAACTATGTAAACCTTTTCTGAAGAATATTTAGTTAAGACACAATCTTTTAAGTACAACTTCCCTCAATGTGGGTATCCCATATCTCCCTAATAATGGGCTTGAA
Organism: Tamarix chinensis; assembly: GCA_030549775.1. Classification (NCBI taxonomy): domain Eukaryota; kingdom Viridiplantae; phylum Streptophyta; class Magnoliopsida; order Caryophyllales; family Tamaricaceae; genus Tamarix; species Tamarix chinensis. Next base: position 38,234,894 of record CM060173.1, on the reverse strand, counting down.
GTCATCCCTATCAGCCTAGAAGTTAAAAAATTTGAAGGGTTTCACCCTGATAGGATGATGGATGCAAAATTTCAAGACAAGGGGGTTGTGGTCTGAAACTGGAGTATGCATACTATCTACATATACCTCAGGGAAAGAATCCAAACAAAGGTCATTACCTAAAATCTGGTCCAACTTACAATAACTTCTCTGATTAGGACTTTCTTGATTACACCAAGTGAAGAGGCTATTAGTAAAGTGAATATCCTCTAAACCACACCCATTAAAGCAGTTAACAAACTCCTCAACTTCAACCATGTCAATATTTCCCCCTATTTTCTCTTCAACCTTCGACACCACATTAAAATGTCCAAGCACAATCCTTGGTAAGCTGACTTGGTTACCAATATGCATCAACCATTCCTAGAGAGCTTTCCTCTATCATCCAGTATTTTGTGCATAGATCATAGTCATATAAAGTCAAATTGCAGATGCTTACTAGAAGCAGAACAATGAATCCCCTATGCCATGGCCTCCACTAAAGTAATATGATATATATGATCATCCCACATAATGAACACACGACCATTCCTATAGTAGGAATAGTTATGAATCCATTGCCACTATAATCCAAGCTTTTCCTGATTACCTCATCTTTCTTCTTATTTCACATGAGTTTCAACAAGCCCTAGTATACAAATAGCATAACTCACCACAAGGTTGCTCACCTCTTTATGTTTGAGGGTTTTATTCAACCGTCTAACATTCCATAAAGTAATATTCATATAGCCCTAGGCATAGAACCCGAGCCACCTCCCGTATATACATATCTAGCTATCAATTGTTTAATAACATCTTTATCAAATTGAACTGATAGAGTTAGAGTCAAAGGGGAAGAATGAATAGGAGAAATCTATGTCTTTTCTTTTCCTTTACCAACTACAGCACTAGGTCTCTGAATAAGAATAGATTAGGGGCCTTTAATAGCAACACCACCCTATGAAACTAGGGTGTGAACTAAAGCATCATTTGAAATCATCACCTCCTTATTTGGAATTGGGGGTAGAGGCTGAGAAGATGAAATTCCTACATGTTGTAGTTGTTATTTCCTCATTATCATAAAAGGATAATCTCGTTGGGATTTAGGTAGTGGCTGAGAATTCTGTTGATGTATAACATTAGGTTTTGATATACAATAATGAATGTCATGTCCTATCACTTCACAATCAGTAAAGAAGGGAGGTTTCAATTCAAATGCTACCCTTTGCACACATGTTTTCCCATCAGGCATAAGAAGATCCACAATCTTAAGCATTGGTCTATTAACATTTACTTTCAGAAGAATTCTCGAGAAAGAAATCATTTCCCTATTAGCTATAATAGAATCAATGCAATTAGGTTTCCCTATTAGACTTCCAATCCTACTAAGAGAATTCACTGCTTAGAAATGAAGAGGGAGTCCAAGTAATGTGATCCACAATGGCATAACATGCCAATTAGCTTTAGACATTTGCACCTTAGGGCTCCATTTTTGTAACATCATAGGGCGGATACCAAAAGTCCAACAAGGTCGAGCAAGGACACTCTGCAAATCCTCCATGTTCTGGAATCAAAAGAGAAAATAACCAAAATCATGACTCAAAACTTCAGGAATCTTTGCCAATGATGACCACTATTTGGGGACAAATCGCATCATTTGAGAATGAGGAGTTAGACCTGCCACAACACCTATCAAAGTTTCATACCAACAGGTTTCCTCCTACGTCAAATCAACTTCATTCATCTGAGATTTTAAGACACCTTCAATAATCATTAGTGGTATATATAGTAAAGTAGCCCCGGATTCTAGTCTACGATTTGGCAAAATAGTGTCTCTCCAATTTTGTTTCCTCTCTTGATCATGAATTACTAGAGAAGGTTCAGACATAACTATTCTGTCCAATCCAATTTTTGGTACAGGTATATTGTCCAAATCGATGGTGAGAGTCGGAAAAATTGGGTTCAGCACCTAAAAAAATTCCATCCTCCCATGTTCTTTTGAAACCACAATAGAATCTAGAATGGTTTTTGTGATCATCACTTCAATTTCCTTAATCAGCGAACTCCCTTCCTCTTTTGTCAAAATCAAAAGATGCAAACCTCTATTGTTTACCTTTTCAATAATCAAAGTATAGGTGTGGTCAGATCAATCTGTTGAGAGGTTACATTTCAATTTCAGTTACTTTTTCTTCATTATATCTAGTAACTCACACATATGATCGATCACTAGTTTATGGCACGTGTCGCACATTCTTTCCTCATACGCAACTACTTCAGCTAAGTCTGGATTAGATAAAAAAATGATTTTAACTTTTATTCTCTTAGGAATTGAGGATTTGATGGATTTTTTTCATGTTAAATATGTTATGAGATGTGTAATAGAGCATAGAAATATATGTGCAATACCCTAATTTTTCGCTACTAAAAATTTATGTTTTTGAAATCTTGGAAAAGTAGAAAACTAATAAACACTTAGGAAAAATGGTTTGTTACCACCTCACCTAACATAGGATAGGTGTCAACCATCCATCCCATGGTAGATATAAGGCTGATAACGAAAACAACAAAAATCAATGTAGAGTGTGTTAAAAACATGTTTTATAAACACCAAAAGAAAGCATATTATATACATATAAGACCTTGATAGTTCAACATGTTCAAATACACAAGGAATTTAAATCAAGTACATGGTCTCAAATTATATAAGAAAAATTAGGTCGTAGCCTTAAACTCGGATCTATTAAGAACTCTTGAAAAGTGGGCGGATGTACACGCTCTCAGAGCCCATGTCTCACACAAGGTTGGTCAACTACTAATTATCAACAAAAATCTATACATGGACCTTTACTCATGTGAATGAGTAGGTAACCAAGCAAAAGAGTAGATTAATATGCTTCATATTAAATAAGCCATGTTACCTCCTCAATGGAGTCACTCACACACAAGATTCCAACAACATACTAAGGTCATCTAATATATTCCATGCGTGTTTCATATAAATAAAATATTGATGCAGGGGCATCCCTAACACAACACTCCACATGAATCAAAAAATTGAAGGACCTAAAACCTTTCTAATTTGAGAAGGATTACACTAAACCTTACATGCCCTCAACCACTTGCATGGAACCTATGTAAGCCATGTAATATAATAACCACACCCCACTTTATGGCTTCCTTTTTGCTGAAAAATGTAGCCTCCAAAGCCCCCAATAGCAAGCACACGTCTAGTCTCCACAAGTGCTAACAACTCCTTGAACACAAAAAGTGGAGACCACCTTAGTTGGTAATGAGATGCACGAAAAAGCAAGGGAGAGGGTGGAAGAGAGAAAGTTTGAGTTGTGTAGATTATGGTAACACTTTTAAAGATAATTCCATTCACTTTTATGTACTTTAATAAACCAATGACGTAGGCTCTGCTTGTTAGATAAATTTTATCGATCAAATGCTGTAAAAGTTAGATTAGTAGCTAACTAATTTGCACACAATCCCAATATTTTTAAGGTAACATGGATGAAAAAGACATTTGGGAAATGAGGGGATGCATAAGTTGACTTATATGCTGGTTAGAATTAAACTAAGTAGTTTGTATTATTAGCTAACTACTTAGTTTAACTTCTAACTGGTTGTACTTACTTGGCTAAAGAATGATTGGAATGCAACTAAAGGTCATTACACCCCTTATATGGAAGATACCAAGCTGAATAGAGGGTAGAATGCTTTGCCATTTTTTCCCTCATTTTTCTATGGAGCTCACACCTCCAAACTAGTGCATGTTTTGGTTTAATGAATATCAAAAATCTTGTATCTTTATTCTTGAATATTGTAGGACTTTAGTGGTAGAATCAGTGTATGAACCAAGTTTCACTTAGTTCATATTTATCTCCTCTTATCTCCCTCTTTCTATTTTTTATTTTTAGTGGTATCAACCCCGTCCACCATTAAAGCCTATCTTAACACAATTTGTATCCACCATGCATCATATGAAAGCTTTATCATGGTCACATCAGGTACAGGAAGCTCATACCATGCATAACTCATCACGCTTGACACCATACCACTACATCATAGATGGCAATATACAAGGTACAAGTAGAATGTCTAGCCAATAGTAAGGCTTCATTCATCCAGGCACAAAATTTGACCATAAGCCATTTCCACATTCCCAATTTATTTGGTCATTTATACATATATAAGAAATTATCTCCTTTTCTTCTCTTTCCTTTTTACTTTTACCTATCTCTTTAGTAAAATTCTTATTCCAACTTCTTATCCAATTACTCACCCAAATTATTATATAAATACTTGTCGAAGTTATTATTGAGCGATGGATAATACACTTCCCAATGAACTCATATACTATGGAAGTCTATCCAAACCAAAGGACATAAACTCCAAGCTAAAGCTAGGTCACCACAAATGAACATATGTATGGGCCAAAGTTAATTAACTACTAGTTGACATAAGTCCAGACCAAAGCCTAAATAACCTAAATGACCAAACCCTTTTAGTATCAATATCTCCTAGTACATATAGTGTCTATAGTAGGTAAGGCACCAAGATCTACTAGGATCCCACTAGAAGGCAAAAACAGATGTTCAAAGGTAAACTAACCCTAAGTATCTAATCGACGATTGGGTAACTAAGACCTATACATAGCTCGACCATATTTAGCTTTAAGTGAATATTACATTATTCAAGAGGCTATATGATCACACAAGGCCCATACAATATGCAAGTAGGACATTCACATAATTATTCCAATTTACAAATTACCATTGCCCAACATTGTGTGGGATATCAATTAATACTTACTCAATATTAAAAAAAAATCCACTAGATTAATCCATTTCAAGCCAAATTCTATATTGCATTACCCCTTAAAATTCATCAAATACATATTCAAGTTTATACATCAAGGCATTTACAACACCCATTAAGTATGCCATAAATTATAATCTATTTAATCCATTTATTAGGTTGTCCATTCATGTTAATAGAGCTATTTCACTTGTTAAACAATCATATAGTATATATAAACAAGGTCTAGGAATAGTATATATAAACACAACAATTAACATAGTACATGAAAAAAGTAAAAGGGTACTACCCCCTTTAAAAAAAACTACACCACTAACATCAGGAAAAAAACTCTAGGTATTTTGGTTAAATCTCCTCCTCGGCCTCCATAGTGGCCTCCTTAGTGCAAGGCCATCACTAAAAGACCTTTACTAGTGGAACACTCTTCCTGCTCACCTCTTTGGTCTTCATTTCTAGGATGCTTACTTATCATTCTTTGCAAGTTTGATATGTGGAAACATTGTGCAAATGCAACAATTCCACTAGTAGGGTTAATCAATAACCTACCTCCCAAACACAATCTATAATATCCTATGGTCCATTGTACCTTAGACTATGCTTACCATTTCTATCAAACCTCATAAATCCCTTAGTAGAAGATACCCTTAAAAGGATACAATCGCCCACCTCATAACCCTTAATTTTTCTTCTCAAGTCTGCGTATCTTTTCTATTAGTCTTGGGCTACTCTCATATGATCCTTAATTAGTCAAATCTGCCTCATCATCTCCTCAATCATCTATGGTCCCAACATAATAGTCTCACTAATACCATTCTAACATAAAGGAATATGACATTCTCTCACTTACAAGGCTTCAAAGGGAACTATCTTAATACTAGCATGATAACTGTTGCTTTAGGAGAACTTGAACAAGTCCATGAAGTCTTCCCCACTACCTCAAAAATCCAACAGACATGCTCGAAGCATGTCCTCTAAGTTCAGAATGGTCCTCTCCATTCGACAATCAATGGCAAGGTGAAACGTAGTACTCACCTTCAACTGATTCAAAAAAGTAACTTGTAACTTTTTCTAGAACTTTGATAAGAATCTTGAGTCTTGGTTTGACAAGATGTCTCTAGGGACCCAATTCAATCGCACAATGTTCTTCCTATAAGCATTGGCTAGCTACTCTACATTTCACATCATCTTCATGGGTATGAATAATACTAACATAGTTAGGCAATCCACAACAATCCAAATGGAATCAAAACCATTACTTGTCCTTGGAAGAACCATCCTAGAGTTCATCAATATTCTATCTCATTTTCCTTCTAGAAATTCTAGTATTTATACTAGCTCTGCTAGAATCTTTTGCTTAATCTTGACCATATGGTAGGTAAAACATCAGGCAACAATCTCTACCACCTTCCACTTGATATGAGCCCACTAATACACCATCTCCAAATCCTTGTAAAGCATCTCTTTTTCAAGGTGGATAGAAAAGAGTATAATTTATTTCCTCTAAGATTTTCCTTTTAAGCTCGGCACATCCCTAGGGTATACATCACCTACAACAATACCCGATACTACCTTCCTCAAGGAGTTAAAACCCTTGGTTTCTACCCTCATTAATGCCTACTTGATCCTTTTGAGCTTAACATCACCAAGTTGATTAGCTCAGATTTCCTTAAAGACTCAAGGTGTGATGGTGAGTGCACTCATTTTTACTTATAAACTACCAATCATAATCAACTCGATCTCCATCTTCTAGATCTCTTGACATAGATGATTTGACAATAAAATTAAGCCCAAGGAATGTGACATATTTTTACTAAATTAATCTGCGACCACATTAGCCTTACCCTCATGGTAGGACACTTCCAGGTCATAATCCTTGGCTAACTCCAACCATCAACGATGCCTCAAATTCAACTCCTACTACATGAAGATATACTAGACTCTCTTATTGTTGGTGTAGAACTTACATTGAACCCAATATAAATAGTGCCTCTAAACTGTAAGAGCAAACACTACTATGGTGAGCTCTAATTGTGCTTTGGGTAGTTTTATTAATGTTGCTTCAGTTGTCGAGAAGCATACGCCACCATTATCCCATGTTTCATTAGCATGCAACCCATTCCATTCTTGAAAGCATCAATATATAATTCAAACTCATTAGATGCACTTGGTAACATGAGCACTAGGACCGTACTCAAACACTCCTTCAACTCCTCAAAATCTTCACGACACTTCTTATCCCTATAAATTTGCATAGTCTTATTTAGCAAGTTAATCAACGTACAAGTTATCTTAGAGAATCCTTTAAGAAACCTATAAAAGTAACAAACCAATCCCAAAAGGATGTGCATGTTATTAACAAAAGTTAGTGTTGGCCATTCAGAAACTACACAAACCTTAGAAGGATCCACTACTACCCTATCCTAAAAGATTACTTGTCTAAGAAAAGCCTTAGATGTTGTTTGTGTTTTTCTAAATCGATTGTGTAGATGAGGATGTTTTTGATGAAAAATAAGATAAATAGGTCTAAAAACGACTGAAAAATATTGTTCATATGGGAAATGCATTTTGCTAGTGCATTAGTGAGTCTGAAAGGCATCATTATAAACTCTTGATGGTTATATCTTTTCCAAAATGTAATACTGGGGATGTCCTTCCCTGCTATCCTCAATTGATGGTAGAGGAACCAAAGATTAATTTTAAAGAATACCTTAGCTCCCTTGAATTGGTTGAATAAGTCATCAATCCTTGATAATGGATAATTGTTATTTACCTTTAACCTAATTCAACCCTTGTAATTGATGTAAAATCTTAAGCTCCTATCCTTTTTCTTCACAAATACGAAATGGTTCCCCACAAATAAATACTTTTCAAATGTAACTATTCCCCTAATAACTCCACTAATGATTCCTTAAGCTCTTTCAACTCTGTAGATAGCATGTAGTAGTCGATCCCTAACCTTGTTAGAAGTTGTGAGGCTTCTGACCTTTAGGTTAGCTAACATGACTAAAAACACTAGTTAGTGACAGAGGAACCCTCAAATTTGTGGCTACAATTACTCAACGAATCTGGTGCTCTGTGTCAAACCTTTATGAATACTACCACCTCTAATACAAAACTCATAGGCTTTGTGTTTAACCATACCACACCTATGGCAAGTCACTTTGTTTCCTCCATAATCTACTCATAGGTGATCTATTTTAAACCACTTTTAGTTGTAAAGTACAACCCTTTGAATGACCTCAAACTTGGGGTACTGTTCCGATACACTTTCCATACCTAGGAGGCATGCCGCAACTAAAGTAGGCCTTCTTTCTATCACTGAGACACTATCGACCCTCAAACTTCCTTTTACCCCCCAACTAGGTAGTGTGTGCTTGGATGACTTAGGAAGCCTCTAAGGCATACTCGTACATTCCCACATGGTCTAACATAGTAACTCCCACTAATAAATCTTAGTATCTGATCCCCAAACTAATATTGAAATGGTGGACCAGCACTAGGTCATTTGCCTCTACCTCAGGGGAAAATAGGAACTAGTCTATGAATCTCATGTCGTACTCCTTTGTCCATATAATTCCCTACCAAAAAGCCATGAACTCATCACACATATTAATAAGGAGATGAGTGGGATGGAAATGTGCATGAAGGGCTTCAACAAATGGTACACAACCAATAAGCTCTCAACCTCTACGCTGGATGCTCCTCCACATAGCGTTCGCTCTCCCCCTCAGGTAGTATATTGCCACATCAACCCTTTTATCCACAAGGCAACCATCTACAATTAAATTATTCTCCATGTCCCTAATCTATATCTCCATAATGTTAGGATCCTCTTCATCCTCAAAGATCGATGGGTGATGATGCCCAACCTTCCTAAGCAAATTTTTTAGAGTTGTGTGTGGGTACTAATACCGTTGATGACCGTGGTGCTCGGATCTGGCATTCCACATTGTCTTCGAAGGTCTTCATGATTTTGTTGATACACTCATAATAGCAGTAAAAGACCATTAATTAATAAAGAGTATGAGTAGTAAGAAATAATCCATTACCTAGTACTAAGACTAGCACAAAAAATCAATAGAAAAGCTATCTACAACTCATTCCCCAACCCACTCTAGCTCACAGACATTCCAAGTTTTAAAGATACTTACTTTCAACTAAATACCTAGAGAATTGGAAAATCATTAAAAAAGACCTATGGTATCCATTTAAAGAGTTTACAACTATTTTTTTTTAAAAAAATTTTATGCCAACCTATACCACCTCTATTTTTCACTATTGAAAAATTATGTTTTGAAAACTTGTGGAAGTGTAAAACTAATAAACACTTAGGAAAAATGGCGTGTTACCACCACACATAACATAGGATAGGCACCATCCTCCCATTCCATGTTAGATACAAGGGCAATAACCAAACCAACCAAAAGTATTATAAAGTACGCTAAAAAATGTTATATAAATACAAAAAGAAAGCATATTATATAACACGATCTCGATGGTTTGCCATGTTCATATACATGAGGAATTTAAATCAAGTACATTGTCTCAAATTATAGAAATAAAAGTAGGGCTTACCCATACACTCTGGTCCATCAAGGACAGCTGATGTAAGAGCATGACCTTATTCATTTCCAAACATGATTTTGAGACATGTTTGTGGAGTTTCTTTGAGTTCTTGGGAGTTCCAAAGTCAAACAAGACACTTTCTTGAAATTCAAAGCATAAGTTGTGTTTTATGCAATTTCAAGCAACCAAACAAGACCTTAATGACATGACAGCTATGGGATGAGTCAACCTATGTTTTGATGACATGTTGGATGTCATGCCATGTCATCATGACACATGGAAGATGCTTGAACAAGTTCCACGTGTGGAGTAATGCAAACTAGGGTTTTCTTTGTTAAGGTTGTGATTTTATAGCTTATAAGGCAACGATTTTTATATGATGTATTGCTATATCATTTAAGTGTAATTACAGGTCGTAATTAGCTGTAATTAATAGCTGGAAGCCGATTTTATGTCCTATACATAAGGTTATTCTCATGTGTAAAAGGGTGTGTTGAGTTTGGGAAAAAAATCGTCTCCTTTGAGAGAGTTTAAACCTTCCCATTCTATGTGAGTTGAAAGTGGCCATTGTTAAGGATTCTTTGTGTGTTTCTTTTCTTTGGTTTTGAATCCTATAAAGATTCTTTGTGTTTTCTTCATTTCATTCGTATCAAAGGGTTTATCATTGTGAGTTCTCTTTGAGAAACATTTAAACATCATCTTTGTGAGCTGTTTAAGTGTTACATTTGTTGCATTTTATCCTACCTTTATTCATCCATCATCATACTACACGAACATCATCATCCATCACCTTTCTTGAGTGGAATTTGTGTGGGTGTTACATATCAAATTGGTATCAAAGCCTCATGATTCATCCTTCTTTAAGGTAAAACACTTTCCTAAGCTTTGAATTCCACTCATCAAGAATCATCAAGACTCATCAATAAATTCATCAAGATCTTGTAAACATCATCAAGATTCAATTAAGCGTGTGCAACAATAGAAAATTCAGAATTTATGAAGTCCATCCTTGATACAATCAATTTTCAATTTGAAAATCTTGAAGTAAATATGGAGAATAGGATAGAAGAACAAAATGATAGGGTTGAGGGCATGGTGAGGCAATCCATTGAATCAAGAGGAGGTCATTTGAATAAAAAACTTGAATATGTTGAAGAAGACTCAAGTCCATCTTCAAGCACGCGTAGTCAAACAAGAAGAAGGCAAGAGCATGGTGAAGATGTAGAGACATTTATAGATTTGATGCACACCATGGAATCCATCTTTGAATTTAAAGAATATGATAATAATATGAGAAGTAAGTTGGATACTCTTAAACTTCTAAAATTTACAATAATTTGGTTTGATAATCTCAAGAGATCAAGGGAAAGAGATGGCAAGCCAAATATCAAGTCATGGGAGAAATTGAAAAAGCACATGAAGAGAAAATTTATCCCAAGAGAATTTGAGCAAGACAACTTCATCAAAATGATGACATTGAAGCAAGGGAATTCAAGTGTGGAAGAATATACAAGGAACTTTGAAAAGTTATCCTTGATACGTGATGTACAAGAGAGGAAATAAAAAACTTGTGCAAGATATCTTGGAGGATTCAATTTCAACATTAAAGATAAAGTTGAAGTTTCTCTATATGATACACTTGAAGATATTATCAAGCTTGCTATAAAATTTGAAAGGCAACTTAAAAGGCCTATCTCCAAACCTTCCTCTTCCTTATCGAATGAAGCATCCTTATCTTGACTTTTATGCCATCAAATTTGAGCATTATCATGGAAGAAAAATATCTTAAGCCGCACATGGAGAAGTATAAAATTAAGGAGATTGAAGGTAAAAGTAGACAATGTTTTAAATGTAGAGTTTATGGTCATTATCCTAAAGAGTGTCCTAATCAAAGAGTTATGACATTAAGAGAAATTGAGGAGATTAAAAGGGAAGAAAATGAAAGCATAAATAAGGAAGAAAATCGAGTATGTAATGATGAAGACAATCATACTATTACTACCATTGAAGCGGAAGAAGGGCAACCAAGTTTTTACATGCATCACAATGATTATATGGAGAATGATGTTCATTATTATCCCATGGTTTCGTTCTGTTTTTATGGAGAAAATTTTATCATGGAAACCTTGTATCATTCGAAGAAAATTGAAGAAAAAAACATGGTGAGTTCAAAGGTGTATAATGTGCATGAAGACATATGTGATGTGAAGAAGCAAATGAACCATAATGCACCCCATGCATTCGGTTTATGCTCATTGATATGCGCATACGAAGATCCAATGTCAAAGCTTAAGAGGAATTGGAGGATTTTTAAATATAACTTTAATGTGAAGAGATATTCAAAGAATTCAAGGACAAGTATCACGTTGAAGAATATGTACTTTGGTGTTGTTATTCCTCATCAAAGTTGTGAATTTGAGGACAAATTCTTCAAGAGAGGGAGATTGATGCAAGAGCATGACCTTATTCATTTCCAAACATGGTTTTGAGACATTTTTGAGGAGTTTTTTTGAGTTCTTGGAAGTTCCAAAGTCAAACAAGACACTTTCTTGAATTTTAAAGCATAAGTTGCATTTTATGCAATTTCAAGCAACCAAAAAAGACCTTAATGACATGGAAGATATGGGATGAGTCAACCTATGTTTTGATGACATGATGGATGGTATGCCACGTCATCATGACACATGGAAGATGCTGGAACAAGTCCCACACGTGGAGTAATGCAAACTAGGGTTTTCTTTGTTAAGGTCGTGATTTTATAGCTTATAAGGCAACGATTTTTATATGATGTATTGCTATATCATTTAACTATAATTAAAGGTTTTAATTAGCTGTAATTAATAGCTGGAAGCTGATTTTATGGCCTATAAATAAGGGTCTTCTCATGTACAAAAGGGTGTGTTGAGTTTGAGTAAAAATTGTCTCCTTTGAGAGAGTTTAAACCTTCCAATTCTATGTGAGTTGAAAGTGGCCATTGTTAAGGATTCTTTGTGTGTTCCTTTTCTTTGGTTTTAAATACTATGAATATTCTTTGTGTTTTCTTCATTTGATTCATATCAAAGGGTTCATATTTGTGAGTTCTCTTTGAGATCCATTTAAACATCATCTTTGTGAGGTGTTTAAGTGTTACATTTGTTGCATTTTATCCTACCTTTATTCATCCATCATCATCCATCACCTTTCTTGAGTGGAATTGGTGTGGGTGTTACATATCAACAGCTCAAAAGTCTTTAGATGTCCATACTCTTAGAACCCATGTTCCACATAAGGTTTGTCAACTTTTTACTATCTCCTAAAACATGCACATGGCCCTCAACCTGTGGGAATAAGAAAATTGCTGGGAAAATGGGCATATCAATATGGTTCATACTAAGCAAGCTAAGTAACCTCTTTAGTGGAGTCACCGGCATAAAATATCCTAACATAATATAAAGTTCATACAAACATATTCCATGAATATTTCATATAAACAAGATACATGCTTTATTATGGTCAATCATAGGAAGCTCATTATTCTTGACACCACAACACTACATCATAGATGATAATACGAAAGTTACAAGTAGAATGTCCAATTAATAGTAAGGCTTTATTCATCCAAACACATAACTTCACCAAAGGTCATTTCCACTTCCCTAGTTTATTAGGTCATTTATACATATCTAGGACTTTATCTCCTTTACCTTTCTTTCCTTTTTTACTTCTACCTTTATCTTTATTCAAATCCTTATTCCAACTTTGTATCTAATTACTCACCTAAGTTGTTACATAAATACTTGTCAAAGTTATTATCAAGCGATGAACTATGCACCACCCCATGATCTCACATACCATGGAAGTCTATCTAAACTAAATGACATAATATCTAGGCCAAAGCCAAGTAACCGCCAATGGACATAAATATGAGCCAAAGCCACGTAACCTTAATTGCACAAAAGTTCAAGCTAAAGCTAAAACCACCTATGTGACCAGACCCTTTAATATTGATACCCCATAGTACATGACCATTGTCTAGACTTGTAAGGCACCATAATCTATTAGGATCCTAGCCAAAGGCAAATCTCAAAGGCACTAATAAATGCCCAAAGGTAGACTAACTCCCAATGGATAATCGAGGATTGGATAGGCCACATCCATTCATATCTTTACCATCTTTCACTTTAAGTGATAACTACGTTATTCCTAAGGTTACATGATCATATAAGGCCTATATTGTATGTAATTAGGATATTCACAAACTTATTCCATCTTACACATTATCATTCCCCAACCATGTGTGGGATTTTCATTAAAGCTTACTCAATATTAACCATATCCATTAGATTAATCCGTTCCAGGACAGATTATAGATTGCATAACCCCTTAAAATCCATCAAACACTTATTCAAGCTACCCATTAAGGTAATTACAGCACCCATTAAGTATGCCATAAATTATGATCCATTTAATCCATCCATTAGGTTCTCCATTCTCATCAATAGAGGTATTTCACTCACTAAACAATCATATATCATTATTTGGCAAGGTCTTAAGGCATATCAAAGTTAAAAGATAAAAATTACACAATCTAGGTGAACTAATTGATCAATTTGGCCTAACCAATCTAAGTATTTCACCAACCAGTCGATCTATTCGGCCAACAAGTCTATTGGTTTAAACCACACTATAGATTGGTTTAGCTCAGACAAACCTAGGGTCACTTCTAATTGGATTGTCAGTTTGGCCAAACGATTCTATTCTTCTAGGACCAATTTATTTATTCTACCAAATTAGTTGATGAATTTAAGTAGAGAGAAAACGAAGGTCGTCACAAATCCACTGGTAGATGGGTTGGGAAAGCTAGATGACTATTCTAAGGAATAGTCAATTGGTTTGACTTAACTAGTTAATTAATTTTTCCTCAAAAAACACATAATAGACATTTTTCATACAAATCATCCTCTAAATTCCTATCCCATCCAAACTAAAACATATCATGGCATTATACCAACACTTCTTTTAGCTCATGAATAGAGATATGCTTCATAATTACTCAAATTAACCTAATTTTCCTAAAATAATGCATTTTTCTCAAAATTCATGAGTTAATCAATATGAAACAATATGAAACAAAATTCTCATGTCATCTTATAACTTAGAACCTTAAAGAATTCACCACAAGACATGCTTACTTAAGTCAAATTTCACACGTAAGAATAACTTTCTTCGTGTAAGCAAAACTCTTCCATAAACATAAAAACTCAACCTAGAACATTTTTAATTTCTAAACCTTAATGAAAATAGAAGTTAAAGCATCATAAATTTAATGAAAATTTTCGTAAATCAAATTTTGAATTATGATAAAATGAGTTACCAAACAAAAAAAGAAAATGGAGAGAATTTTTGTTGAAAGAGACTCAAATTTCTCCTAAATCTAACCCTCCTTTACTTAAATATAAATAAGAAGGAGCTAGAAAATATTACATGAGTGGAAAGGAACTTAAACTAATCTCATATTAGAGAGAAAAGAACACAAGGTTGTAGAGAGTTGGAATATTTTGGTAATTGAAAGAAAAGAGAATGGAATGGGTGATTAGGGATATGTATAGCCAAGAAAATTAATACAAGAATGATTGTGGTTAATTTGAGATAAAAAAACTAATTTCTACCGTTCAAAATTACACCGAATGGGATGATTTCATTAAGGATATTTTGACCTCGCTTCCAAAGTTAATATGGTGATTTTTGAGAAAATATAGGTTGAATTCACCTAGAGTTGTCAAGCACAAGAAATGAAATCAACGACCAGGGTAGATGGAATCTCCCGTCTAAGCAAAGATAGGTCTAGGAGTTCAAGAAACCATTTCTAGAGCATGTAGAGGAGAGAAGTGGAAGAAGATAAAACTAAGATTAACTTCTCCCTTAATTGTTCAAATCGAACCCTCAAAATAGTTTTAGGATGAAGCTAGGACAAAATGCATGATAAGAAAGGTTAAGAATATTTAAAGAATATCTTGGAATGGGATTATCAAGGATCCATTTTGGTGTAAGAAATATTTCCATAAAAATTAATTTTCAAAAACATACTCACCTTGATGAACCACTCGATTGGTTTTACTTGCCAATCCACTGTTCTATCAACCAGTTAATTAGTTACCCAAACAATTTGATTGGTTTGGTTGAGACAAACCCTTTAGGTGAAACTAAAAATGATTTGATCGGTTTATAGAGCCAATTAATCAGTCCACCTAAAACTCATTCTATTTTGTTTCTAAAACTTATTTAAAACTAACCTTTCCTCAAACACAATCATAGTTCTCAAATAAAAATCAAACATTATAAAATCCTAATAAATACTATAACTCCTTATTCCACAAGCTTCATAAAAATATGGGTTATTACATTATATGTGAGTTTGGTGCAATTTGGAGTAACATCATTGTAGGGAGAATTTATGGCCTTTTTTTAACAATATCATTAGGCTAATTTCATTATTTCATAGAGTTTTGCAAAATTTGAGTTAACCAATTTGTTTTGGGTATTTTTCTAAAACTTAAATACATAATATGTTTCCGTTTGGAAATGGATGGGTTAATTTATGATTTTTACAAGATTTGAGGTACATTTTATGATTAAGGGAATTTTGGTCATTTTACATGAATTCTAAAAATTTGGAGTTGTCTAGATGTTATTTGGGTGAAAAATGTGATTATTGATTTCTTTGGGCTAATTATAGTCAACATAATTTGGATTATTAAGTGAAAATGACTGAAAATGAGTTTTAAAACCCTAAGGGTATAATTGTGGTTTTTTTGTGCAAATTGATTAGTTTAATATTTATATTTAGATTAATTATTTTTAATATGATGATTCTTTTATGGACTTGGGTTTTCTGAGTTGTTGAGCCTTAATTATAATTTTATGAGCTAATTAGGATTTAGGGTTTCATAAGGGTAGTATACTCTTTTCACTTATGATATGTCTTCATTAGTCCTTGTTTGGTTATCTAACACCTTGTTTATTATTGTATGTGTATGTGGAATTTTTTACTTAATTAACCATAGTATTCCTCAATTTTCATGATTAATAACCAAATTTAGGTATAAATTCATCTAAGATATAATAAGCGGTTTGTAAAGTGTTAAGTGGTATTGTAAGTGAGAGTAGAACATTACTGTAAGTGTTAAGTGAATTACGAACTTTAAGTTTTAAGTGCTTGGTTAAAATTATCTGATAATAAATTAATATTTAAAGTAGTAGATCACTTGAGTTAGGATTAAAAAATTCTATCACTGATTAGTGACATGGTTTTATTGGAGTTTGAGTGACCCTAAATCTACCCTATACAAGTTCAAACCATATGCTTATAAGGGTATATTATAACATCTTGAAATTTCATAACCTTTGTTTTCGGGTGTTTTTCCTTTTTATTCAAAACTAAACCTGAAACCATAGCATAATTATTTTTTTTATAACCTTGACCCGTAACCATAAATAAATCCCTAAAACTTATCCCTGATTATTTTATCTTTTTTCATTCAATTAAACTTATCCTAATCCTTATAATTTTTCCTAGATTATTTTTCAACCCGGTATCCTAATCTACCCAAAGTATATTGAAAATGGAAATATAAAATGTATTTTCTACCCTCTTTCTCACGCAAACCACTACCGTGCACAGTCTCTTCCCCCTAAACACTCTCCCTATCTCCCTCTTTACCTCACCACACTAAACCTGTCTGTATACACATATGCATACACTCAGCTACACACTCACACCCCTCACCCTCACAACCCTCCTCTTGTGCAACCAACTCTCTTTCTTCTCTCGAATCCTTTTGGTTTAACCCAACCCCCTTCCCTCTCTCTATTTTTTTTAGTTTTCCCATCCCCGACCAACCTCCATCACCAAACTAAGCCCATCACACCACTTCCACTCCACCATAGCACCTCCACTATATATCCAACACCACCTCTTTGCCACCATCTTCTTCCTACCCTAGCACAACCTCCCAACCCTCAGGTACCAACCACCTCCAACCGAGGTACCATAGAACACCCAGTGGAACCACTTCCATCCTTCCCTTACAACACCAAACAACCCTTTCCCCCTCAATTCCTTTTTGACACCTTAAGCTAAATAGTCCCCCACTAGTGCTCCCCCTCCCTGCCTATTTTGATTCACTCCAGCAAACCATCCCCATCATCCAGCCATCCTCATACCCATCGCCAAAACCGAGCTCATCCTCCACCCTTCCTCCTCTTCTTTCTCTTTCTCTTGCAACCACTAGCAACCCCACAGCTCTAGCCGTCTATCGTAGCATACCCCAGCAACCCACCATCTCCACCCTGCCACTTATAGCACTAACCACCATCCTAGGCGCTAGTCGCCACCCCTACTACCAACTCTCCCAACCTCACCTCATAGCCATCCAACAACTACAACCCCCGTCTCTTTATAGTCCTCACGCTGCATGTGCAACATGAGTGGAATATGCTATTTTATAAAATTTGGTACCCATTTTAAATGTAAGGATATTTTAATAATTATCAAAAAATAAATATTTTATTATTAAATTATTATTTTACCTAATAGATATTAATTCGGTAATTGCTATATTGTTTTTAGGTATAAAAATTTGAGTAGCAAGACCTTATAATTTAGTAAGATACTACTATTTTTACGTTTGCTGAAATTCAGGTAATTGTTATACTCTATTAAAATGATAGATATGGCATGATATCACATTAGGGTTTTTATGTGTGAAATGTGTTAAGCATGTTTCGTTACAATATAATTATGTATTATTAATTGTTATCATGAAAATTAGAAAAATGAGTATATTATCTAAGATAAATTATATCGAGTATGAAAGTGTGATCAAAATGATTATTATGTCAAGAAAATATTTTCTATAATAGGTATGTATAAAATAATAAGTTGAGCATGCTTGAACATAATTCTAGAATAATTATCACGGATAAGTGCCCTAGGAGTAATTTGGTCATTTTGAGTGTGTCATGATTTTTATCTTGGAAAACATGTCTCATATGTATTATCTATTCTTGAGTATGTAAGGATGTGTTTTAGATAGATTAAAAGTGCATAATAGGATTTTATGTGCAAAATTATATATAAGGGTAAAATGGTCATTTGGCATATCTAATAATATAAATTACATAATAAATAATTTGTTTATGGTTTTTTATCCTTTTCATGATAAATTAATAAATAAAATGGAATTAGTATTTAAATAGATGATAATCTAGAAATTTTGGTCTCAGGGGTCATTTTCGACCTAAAGTGTCCATATGTGAATAATTGAGCCTAGAATGGCCTAAGTATATTTTTAATGTTTCCCTCGATATTAACCTTGATTACCGTTTTCTCAGATAATTGGAAATAAGAAAAAATTGTTAAGTATTGAAATTGGATCTATGTGTATTTTATGTGATATCGTTATAATACTACTTTACGTGGTAAACCCTAAGTGGTTCAATGTGTTATATGGTTGTAATATGTGCTTAGTATAGTATGATGAGTGGAGAATAATTATATTTAATATTTAATTTGATTAATGGAGGATTTGGAAATAATGATATTGAAAATATAAGCTTTTTTTGTAAGATAAGAGCTATCAGCTATCTTTAAGGGCATTTTGGTCAATATAAGTCAATATCGGAATTTTGGTATTTGAATGTATTAGGTGGATTAAAAATATTCTAATAAGATCATATGAATTGATTGGAGTAATTATGAATGTCATAAGTTCATCAAATGAGAAAATGGTCTAATTTTGGAATAGTAACCTTAAAATGGTAATGTTTTTATCACATGTGTAAAACGTTGGAGTTAAGCCATGAATATTGGATATGTTGTTAATATTGGTATTTTGGGGATGTATATTTAAATTCTTCAGTATATAAGCCTTATGGGAAAAGTTATGATTTACCTATAGGATTAGGATTTTGGGAGCCTTATAAATAGTAACTTTTGAGGTAGGGCTACTATCACATGTGTAAGACTGGAGAGTTAGACCTCAAATTTTAGATATGTTAATAATAATATTAATTTTGGAATATATACTAAATTTGGTGGACAAATGATCAAAATGGGGGAATGTTTGTATAAGTTGTGAATTTAGGATTTTTGGGGGAAATAAGCTTAACCTTAGATAATAGCTTTGTTATCTGTGTGTTGATGTCTTGCTTGCCTTAATTATGTTTTATACTCATAAAAAATAATGAATAAGATAATAATCATTTAAATTTAAATTTCATGTGAGTTGGGCTGAGGTGTTTATGGGTTTGTTCCTCCGGATGATAAAAGTGGCTTGGGTATTCTGTCCCTGAGAGGTGTTTCAGACCATTCCACTAGATTAAGAATAGTAGGGCCCTATACTCTATATGAATGAGAATATGATTTGAAATAAGAACTAATGGATATGATATTAATTATTTAAATTAGAATACTACGTGAGTCATGACCGGGCATTGGGTCCAATCCAACGGATGATAATAGTGGCTCAAGTGTGTTATCCCTGAGAGGTGATTCAAACCGTTCCACTATAACACCCCTATATTTTGGAACTTAAAATTTTCACTTTAAAGAGTTAATAGTGGAAGCCAAAATACAAAATTTAGGGGTGTCACGCTGTATCCAACATAGCAGAGACACTCCCTATACCCAATCTATGATGGGTGCAAGGCAAAAGTAACATTATACCTAGGAATTAGGTGTGAGAAGAACTTGATTCCATCACGATACAGGATACGAAATAGAGATAAGGGAATAAATAGTGAAAATAGAGGACTATGAGTCCAAAGAGATATAGAGATATCCAAATAACCATACCCTTTACCAATTCGCTTAGTGCTCACCCAAGGCAAGCACATTAAGCTAATAATCATCAATCACTTGCAGAACAGAGCAAATCTGCTCATAGGAATAAGCATCACTCATGAAAGGGATAATCAGTATACTAAGTACTAAGTATAATAACAATATAATGGAAATTGGTAAAGCATATAATTACATACATTCATAGTGGAAAGTAGTATACATGCGAGATATAAAAAGCAATATAAAATAATATATTACTAGTCCGAACTCGTATTATTAGAATATATTAGGATCCATTCTTTTATTTTAAATTTAGTTTAGGGACCCCTAATATTCTCAACTAGTGGAACGTTTATTCCACTTCAGGGTAAAATGCTTTTGGCCACTACTCTTACTAGTGAAACTATTAATAACATATAACCCCGAAATAATACATCTGACCACCATTCTTACTAATGGAATAGTTTATAATGTACATCCTTGATGTAGAATTATCTTGGCTAATGTTATCATCCATTGGAATGGACATATACAACTAGTCCTGAATCATATAGTATTCCACTTTACATGATTAGTGTCTTATCAATGATTATAATTGTTCTCAGGATTTATTTTAAATTGAGTTTAGAAACCCCACTATTCTCAACCAGTAGAATAGTTATTCTACCCTAGGTTAAAACAATCATAACCACTATTATTATTGGTGGAATGGTTAATAACATACAACCTCGAAAAAATACATCCGGCCACTATTCTTACCGGTGGAACGGTTAATAACATACATTCTTAGGGCAGAACGCTCCCCACTAATGTTCTCATCTAGTGAAACAGACATATACAGTCATCCATGACTCATATGATCTTTTAATTTAAATAATTAATATCTTATTCATGATTGGTTTATGAGTACAACATAATTAAGGTAAGCAAAGACATCAACATATAGATAACAAGACTGTTCTCAAAGATTAACATGTTTATCCCCCCCAAAACCTTAAATTCACAAATTAGGCATAACTCCTCCCATATTGATCATTAATCCACCAAATTTAGTATATCTTCCACAAATAATATCACTATTAATATACCCATAATTTATAATCTATCTCCCATGTCTTACACATGTGATAATAACCCTAACTCCAAAAGTTACTATTTATAAAGCTCCCAAACCCTTATTTCATAGGTAAGTCATAATTTTCCTATAAGGCTCATATAATTACCAAATTTAATATATATACCCAAAATAGTGATATTAATAAAATATCCAAAATTTGTGGCCTAAACCTAACATTTTACATATGTGACAATAACATTACAATTTTAAGGCTATTATTATCAATTTAGGCTATTTTCTCTTATGACCTTCATAATCACTCCCAAACACTTCACATGATATTATTAGCATATTTTAATCCATCTGAAATGTTAAAATATCAAAATTCCCATATTAACCCATATTGACGAAAATGCCCCTAAAGATAGTTGTGATACCCCAAAATCCTAATTTCAAAATTTTTTGGCCAAATAAACAATTATTAGGAAAATCAATTATATAAACTCATTTATTAAAATTTAGAGAATTAATAAGGTAAATTAAGAGGAAAATAATAAGAATTTAATTGGAAGAAAATTTGGGTATTTTTCTAATTAGCATGGAGGTTAAGGAAATTTATCTAAAATAGCCTAAACTAAGCAAAAAGGAAATTTATTTAATATTTTATAAATATTAATATTCTAAATAGCCAGAAAAATATCCTAATAATTTATGCAAAATCCAAAACCCAAAATATTTCTTTCTTTTCCTTTTTTTCCTTTTTTTTCCTTCTTTTTTTCCTTTTCTTCCTTCTCCACCGAAATTGGGCCTCGCCCAGCCCAACCCAGCCTTCCCTTCCTTCTCCTCGCCCGCGATCGAGCGAGCCCAGCCGCCCGTGGAACAAAACGCTGTGTTTCGACGCTAAAGTCGCCGAAACGCCGCGCCGCGTTAAGTACCATATCGATAGTTGCCAACCTTTGACATGACGCTGCGTCTTCCTCCCACAACCCCCAATACGCCGCGTTTCATTAACGGGGGAAATAACCGCTGCCGCTTGGCTGGTTCCCCCTCCGTTTTTCCTTCCCTTGGACCGACCGGTCCAGTCGTCGTCTTCCTCCCTCCCAAACCCCGATCTGCAACTGCCAACCCTATAGCCCTGCCGCCGATAGCAGCATGCCGTCCGGCCTCCCCTCTCTGCCCTCTCCCCGTCGTTGTCTTTCTATTTTCGACCCTGACCAAGTCCCTCTCTCCCTTTCCCGTATGCCATCTCTTTTCCTTTTCCTCTCCCCTTCCCCGACCCAACCTGCCATGGCAGGACCTGCATCGGCTGCCACCGGCCGGCCACCTGCACACCTGCCCCGCACGCCTCCATCTTCCCTTGTCATTTTTCCCTTCCAATTGCCTATAAATACCCCCATTGGCAGCCCCGATCAGCTCCCTTTTCGATTTTTGCCCCGAAACCCTACCTCTCCGCCGCCTCAAAAAGATGGGATTTCCGCCGTCACCAGAGACCGTCGCTGCCACCTCTACCCACAGTTATCTTCCCTGCAACCCCTCGACAAAACCAAGCCACCGCCACCCTCCGCCTTGCCCTGCACGTGCCGCCCTAGCCGTGCAAAGTTCCTATTCCGAATACCACCACCTCCAGCCTTCGCCGCCCTTCGCCGCCCTTGCGCCGCCTTCCACCGCCAGCCCAGCCGCCACTAGAGCCTCCTCCACCCTCCAAAATGCCCAGCAGACCTCCGTCTACCTTCCCATACCTCCATCTTCCCCTGCCTCCCTCTCCTCCTTCCTCCCTCATCTTCCACCTCTCTCCACCACCCTCGGCCGCCGTCGTCGCCGCCGCGCGCCGCCACCCCTTGCCACACCACCACCCTCACTCCACTCCCCTTCACCTGCTATTTCTTTCCCCACCTCAAACTCCTCATTTTCCCCTCCCATCTAACCACCACCTCCATCTTTCCCCCTCTTCTCCTCCTCCACCGCCGCCGCCGTCGCCCCCACGCGCCGCCGCCGGACCACCACCGACCCTAGGTGGTTCTCCACTTATCCAAACCCTAATACCCCTTTTATATAACTACTACTATTTTCTACCAATATTAATACTATTATTATTATTATTATTATTATCATTTATTATTATTATTATTATTATTATTATTATTTCTTTCATTACTATTACTATTATTATTATTATCATTATTATCATTATTATAGTCTCCATCATTAATGTTCTTATTTTCTTACTACTACTAACATCCCTTTTAAACCCTAACTTTTATTATACTTAACTTTGGTCTTATTGTTATTACTATTAACATTTTATCATTATTATTTCTATCATCCCCACTATGGTTATTGTTATTATTGCTTACCCTTACTTGGTTGTATTATTATTATTATTATTACTATTATTACTATTATTATTATTACTATTATTATTATTATTATTATTATTATACTTAACACATTTATCAGTATTATTAATAATAATACTACTTTTGTTCTTATCCATGTTACTTAACTCAAGCTAGTAAATATCACGTGGTTGTTAACTAAGAAGAGTAATTGAACCTTATTACCATACCATTTATCATTAACCCTAACCTCATTACTAGGACACTATTATTAGCTATTACTATTATTACTACTATCACTACCTTATTGTTGTAATCAAAAGCATTTGAACCCTTTTATTTTTCAAGAATATACAACTATTATCATTATCACCCTTAAAAATAGTTTACTTGTAATATTGTGACCTTATAATATTATCATTTCAAACATAACACCATTAATAGACTTGGCCTTAAAACGCTAGGTTTTCTATCACTAGACATTAGTGTCACTATTTTATTAATGCTAACACTATTTTCCTATAGCTAGCATAAATCCTATTACTACATTAGAACTAATGGGTTTAATAAAATAAGTGTAACAATGAGTATTAAAAATAAATATATTTTGACTACTAATATTTAGTATACTAATTCTAAGGTAAAAACCCTAGTTTTTGTGTAACACCCTCTTTAGTAATAAAAACTCTAATCCTAAACTAGAATAAGGAATTGTGGTACTTATAAGGGAAACTAATACTTAGCATTTCCCCCTTTCATAGGTAATCTCGACCAAAGCCCTAAGGAGTTAGAAGAGCATGCTCCAAGCCCGGCGTCGCCTTAGGTAAGGACGAAGCTAATGGCCTTGTGCTATGTGTGACATGGATGTGTTGAATGTTGTGTATGCCATGCTATGCCATATATTATATGGTTTGTGGATAACTTGTCTTATGTGTAGTGGAGCTTGGAGATTGAGGTATGTTGTATGTGCTTCCGTGACATGAGCATGACATTGATATGTATGATGTTTATGATGTATTATGTTATGGCCCTATAGGACATGCATATTAGGATAAATGGTAATATGAGTTGGGAACCATCATGGGAGTCTTGAAGTTTGTATGGTGGTATTTGTGATTTTATGGAGGTGATAATGTTGTATGGTGGTATTAGGGTTTGTGATTTTATGGAGGTATTAATGTTGTATGGTGGTATTAGGGTTTGCATGGTGGTATTAGGGTTTGTATGGTGGTATAAATGTTCGTATGGTGGTACTAATGATTACATAGTGGTATTAATAGCTTATGGTGGTATTCGGGTTCGTATGGTGGTATTGTGATTTTATGGAGGTATTAATGTTGTATGGTGGTATTAATGTTCATATGGTGGTATTAATGATTGTATAGTGGTATTAATGGCTTATGGTGGTATTAGGGTTTGCGTGGTGGTCTTATGGGTTGTATGGTGGTATTTGTGATTTTTATGGAGGTATTAATGTTGTATGGTGGTATTAATGTTTGATGGAGGTACTAATGGTTTGTATGGTGGTATAAATGTTCGTATGGTGGTACTAATGACTACATAGTGGTATTTATGGCTTATGGTGGTATTAGGGTTTGCATGGTGGTGTTATGGGTTGTATGGTGGTATTAATGTTGGTATGGCGGTATTAGGGTTTGCATGGTGGAGTTAGGGTCTTGCATGGGAGTTAATGATTGTATGGGATTAGAGTTTGGAGTGATTAACTCTAGGATGTGGTGATTAAGTAGGGATGGAGTAACTAATTGTAATCGTTGAGGATAATTAAGGTTTGGGATGGCTAAGTACGGTTGTTATGGTAAAATAGGGATGAGAGGGGTTAACCACGGGTTGGTGTGGACAATTAGGGTTGGTTATGACTGCTTAGAGTTGTTTGGCGTTATCATGTGTATTATTGATTAAAGTGTAGTTATGAATGTGGAATTTTATTGGTTGTGATGTGTAAAGCATAAAGAGAATGATTTATGCATATCCTTGGTGAAAACCTTTTGAATAAGATATGTTAAGACATTAACTACTTACAGAGAAAGATGTTGAGCCGGACTCAGACCGGTCCACGGGCAAATAATAGTGGCAGGGTATGTTACCCTCGTGACCGATCCACCGGCTATAATAGTGGCAGGGCATGGCCCTCGTGACCGTTCCACCGGCTATAAATGTGGGGGACTCCGCTCTCAACAAACTAATCAGAATGATAATAAGACCTGGGAAAGATACAGACATTTACAGTGGAACACCTTGTGAGTTGGGGCCAGACCGGTCCACCGGCAAATAATAGTGGCAGGGTATGTTACCCTCGTGACCGATCCACCGACTATAATAGTGCCAGGGCATGGCCCTCGTGACCGTTCCACCGGCTATAATAGTGGGGTTCCCGCACTCACACGGACTATTAAAGAATATGTGTGGAATGAACATATTATTAATGAGAAATAAGAATAAGTCACCAGAAAGGTTTTCAGACCTTATTTTGCGGGTTATCGCATGTCGTCTATATGATTGTACTATGTGTGCTGTGTGGTATGATTGTATGCTTGGCCTTAGTGCACGAGCGCCCTTACTCGGTATTGGACCCGTACTGATACTACATTGATTAAATGGGTCCTGTGATGATCCACCGATGGTGGGGAGCAGACCTCCTATGCAGGTTTGACCGGTTATTGAATTGGGGTGGAAGGTTTGGCTTGAGTGAGTAGGCGATTCGGATATTGGTCCCTTGGGATCCGTCTTATTAGCTATATTTTGTACTACGATTCGCACTTTGAATCTGTACTTTCAAGTTGCAATCTTAACGATATTTTAACTGTTGTTGACTCGTGGTTTTCGTGGATGGTCTATGTTAACTATGGACCTATGTTTTGATGACTCTTACTTAATGATTGTTTCGTTTAGCCTTAGCACTTAGTATCGGAATGGTAGGAGTGAACCGGTCTGGTACTAAGTGTGGCGGTAATACCCCCAAGTTTACGGTTTATGGTTTTAATTCTTTTGCTTCCGCTAAAACCTTTGTCTTAAACGAAATTTTTCAGTAGTAAATTTGGGGGTGTTACAATAGTTGTTAACCCTTTTTTATGAAAATCTCATATCCTCAATATCATTATTTCTAAATTATCCTTTCATCAACATACATCTTAAATTTAATTATTTCCTACTTATAATAATTCATTAGGCCCATGCTACTCTCCAAAAATTTATGCTTATCCATAATGTTATAACTTAGTGAAATATCAACATATCAGCACATCCTTCAATCATTCTTACTCTTTTTATAGCATATAAACCTATTTATCATAACATACCATTAACAGAATGCATTTAAAAATGTAATAATGATAACATGATACTACACACAGCCATTTAATCATTTAACAAAAATTCCTAAACATCAACTAGTATCCTTACAAATAAAGGCTCCGGTCTCTAAGCATGTTTATCCTAATCCGCATCTTTCGAAACTTTCAGAATATCACCTAAAAAAATTAACAAAACATAATTAGAAATAATAATAGTATATTTTAAGAAGGTTTAAGGAAGTGAAAGATAAAAGAATGAGGAAAAACCAAATCAAGGTTCGAATGAGGTCTCAGCTAATAATTATCTAATAAAGGGGGGATTTGTTAGGGTTGCCGAGCAAGGGAGGCTAGTAACGGCACAACTTGCTGTTGCTAGGTGGTTGCAGCAGCAAGAAAGGCCAAAAGGATGGGTGTGGGATAGGTGGAGTTGGCCAAATGGAGCGGGTGAGCAATTGTGGGAATTGCTAAAGCTTGGGGTGTTTTGGTGGAGTTTTCTAAAGCTTGGGAGTGTTTTGTACGCTTTTGCTACAACTAGGGGTAGTAATGGTGGATAGTGCTACAACTAGGGGGTAGGTTGTGGTGAAAGTTTATGCAACAAGGAAGAGAATAAAAGAAAGAAAATGGTGTGGTAGATGTTGCCTAGGTAGTGGGTGTCGGAATGGAAGCTTTGGTTGGTGGTAAGGGTAGGTTATATATGGTGAGTTTTGCTACAACGAGGGGGTTGGAATGGTGATTTTTTCTGCATGTAGAGGTGATGGAATGGTGAGTCTTGTTGTAGCTAGGGGGATATGCGGAAAAGGATGCCGGTGCTTGGGGTTGAGGTGTGAAAAATGCTACCAGTGGAGGTGTATATGGTTTAGTTGGGCTCGCTAGTGGGGGAGGTTTTTGGGCTTTTTTGGTGATGGTACAGAAGGGAAAGAAGGAGGGGAAGCTGGTGCTAAATTCTACAGAAACAAAAGGGAGAGAAGGAAGCATTGGAGTGCATTTATTACTAGGTATATATGTACATACACACGCACGAAGGAGGGGGAAGGAAGAGGTGGTGATCAAGCATAATTTCAACCCCGACCTTAATTGAGCAGAGGGGAGGTGATGGAGTAAATGGGTAGACTTTGGTAGGGGGAGACGCGCATGCAAAGGGGAAGGAGAAGAGAAGAAAGGTGGGGTGATCAGTAGGGAGAAAAAAAAAGAAGCAGGGGAAGAAAAAGGACAAAGGGAAAGGAAAAAGTGTGGGTTTAGGTGTAGGTTAAATAATTTAGGTTAGGGTATTAGTACAAATTTAATTTAATAATTATTTGGGTTTAGATTTAGGTTAGGAAAAATATTAATAACCCAAAATAAAAATTGGGATTAGGTTAAGATTTAGGATTAAAGAGTTAGGGTAAAATAGTAAGAATAAATGTTTCAAGGTTAGAATTAGGTTTTGATATTAATTACTCAGGATTAGGTTTAGATAAGAATTAGGAATATTACATCCACAGGTTAAGAATAGTAGCTCAGGAGTGTTTTGCCTTCAGATGGAGTGTTTTTCTCTGAGAGGTGTCGGATCCGTTCCATTGGATGATAATAATGGCTCAGGTGTGTTGTCCTTGATATATGATTCAAACCATTCCACCGGTTAAAAATTGTGGCTTAGGAGCGTTTTTCCTTGAGAGGTGTTGGGTCCGTTCTTCTTTTATATATAGTAAGATTCTAGCTGTCATTTTATTTCCTTTCACAAGTCAACCAATTAACCAACTCACCATGGCTTCGTTTGGTTGTGCAAAAATCTCCTATTTGTAAGATTCTTTAATTTAAGACCGTATCTTCAAGAAAGTGTCTTTAACATGGAAAATACTTCCAAGAACCTCAAACAACACCCTAAACATGTACAAGAATCATGTTTAGATGTATAAACATATTTTCACCTGCATCAAAAGGTTTATATCATGGTTCTGCAAATTACATGTCTACTAAAAAGTTATATCCGTGATTAACACAACATACATTGATAATACATGGATGACAACTTGCTTGTCTAGTATTTCATTATGAGACAATGTGATATCAATAAAAATATTATATCATTGGTATTTACAATATTGGATACCTGATGATTATGATAGTCGTACTTGATGATTAACTAGCTTATAGGTGATGATAATAATATGTTACACATTATGATTACATATTGTAATAGTATATATCATTGATGGCTATAATAGTATATATGTGATTATTACACCAGCCATACATGATAATTAAGTCATTCGTATTTGATGATTAACTTCTAATGCATAACTAAAAAGCGAAGATTTGAAACGACAAATAAAGAATGATATGTGTCCATTATGTCATATTTAGCTGACATGCAAATGAAATGACATCCGGAAGTATCTTGATATATGGTATTATTTGTGTCCTCGTATACAAATCATAGACTAAATAAAGTATGCAAGTAAGTATGTGTGTATGCATATAATAATAATGAAATAACAAATGGATACAGTTTTGGTCGTGTCGCTAAGACAAGTCTGGGTAACTTGGATGTCAAGTTGGGTTCAAGCATGATATGAGCATCTAGATTGTAAGATGGGCCGTTTATTTTCGATGCATACTGTAACCATACGCATCCATCAGTCAATATATCAAATGATAAAGCATGCTTGCCTTCTAGATTGTGCATGCCAGGTAGAATATCATTTTTTTATATTTGTTTATCTTAATTAAAATCCTTGTATGTAATTATTATTATTAAAGGATGTGACAGCATTAACCGGTATGAACATACGACACTCCTGACCAATGTATAGACAACTAGGCCACCTTCCATTCTATTGGCAAGTGTCTCCGAACTACCTTCACTATCCATAATACTTTAATAAGCAGGGTAAAGTGAGAGAATATCCGTAGACTCTTTGGATCTTCCATGTGTATAATATATCATACGAATGGTCATGCTCACTCTTTTATACTATTTTTCTAAATAGCAACTTGTGCTATTTACGTGGATGCTCATGTTTTTTCTTTTTAAAAATAAAACTAAAAATAAATGATGTGTGAACATCACATATAAGTTTTATATTGCATGTTTAACCACATTTAACTTTACAAGAAATTTTTAGATGAGCTGTACTTGCAACGAATCTTTTTCTATAAAAATAGGATAATGAATATATTATTTCTGTGATCTTCACACTCTTGTAAATTAGACTCTGAAAAAAAAAATTTATTGGCGATGACTGCCGAAGACGTTATCGTCATGCATGAGCCACAATTTTTGCCGATATTCCCAGAATTTTATTTCTAACGAAAATCTATAGATCTAAATTTATAATATATTTAATCCCACGAGAACTTACTTATATTACACAGATTATAGCAGAAAAAAATTTTCCCTTCTAGCATAGCGTGGTTTTAAAAAATAAATAAATCATTCCTACCTTTGTTGTGTTAAAATATGCATATTTCAGTTTCAAACAAGTGTAGGCTTAGCGTTGTTATTTTGGTTTTGCTTTTCTTAAATTAATCGGCGTTTCGAATACAAAGCATGCATAAACTACTATTGGCTCACGCGTCAATCAAGTCACGCCTAATTCAGCTTCATGCCGTGCCCATAGACTTAGGGGACAAAAACGGACAGCAAAGTATAAAAGGAGTTCTAATCCGAATTAGAACTTATTAAATATTTGTCCACTGAGATCAACTCCCAATTGGCTAAGGGCACCTAGTTTTTTTTATCAACGGTGGAAGGGGTTCCATTTAAAAAACAGGTTTAAAATTGCTCATACCTAAACCTGTCAATTTTAGACGACTATCAATTTGTTTTGGATGTTTGTTTTATAAGTATTATGCGAATATGGTGAATTTCGAAGCACTCATTGTCAGCATCCTCGTAACTTTAAGTTTTTTTAAGATGTCCTCAGAATTATATTTCTTTTTAGATTGCCTCTTAACCCTTTTTTAAGTAAAGAAAAAAAGTTATATCTAAGAGTCCAGACAATATAATAGATAGTGAGTCATCATATTAAAGAATCCAGAAATACAATAGTCGGTGGTTAAAGTACACACCATACTTAAGCACTTACATGATACACCTGGGTATATCTAATCAAATATACCTAGTAAAAATTTTGGGTGATTATTCTAGGAAATTAAGTAATTATGAGCTATGTGCGATACCATCGAATATCTCGTCAATGCAAGTGATTAACTTATCCACATAATTGATTATCCTGTACATTTGAGTAATTATGTACTATGTGTTTTTATCATCTTGGTACCTAAGAGATTATCCTTGTAAAAAAAATAATCTTGTTCATGTGATTGATTATCCTAGAAAAAAATATTATCCAGACCTAAAAATTGATCATATATTTCATGTCCTATTTTTCTAGGCTTCTCGTTATAAACAAGTTTTTATTAATTATAACTATCTACTACATTTCCTAAGTGATTATATCCGGACAAAACAAAATGAATATATGTTACCTATAACACTGATGATTATTTCATCCATGTACATAATTATCTTGACAAAGTGATTATCCTAGAAAAAAATTGATTATGCATTCTACATCTTGGTCATTTGAACTCTACTTTACTAATATTGTTTTTCATTAATTACACATTCGTATTGCTTTTCTACGTGTGTACATCTTGCATGATACACTCGTGCATATCATTTAACTTTGCTACAACATGAATCTAGAGCCAAACATAGAACTTAGACACTAAGGTGCATAACTCTAGTCACCACATTAATAAGATAATTAATGAATATGTTGAGAATAGTTGGTGTTAGTTCAAATTAATATTTAAAAAAAAAAGAAATATCTAAAATAAAGGCTCAAACATCTGAGATTTATTCTAATTAAAATTTTTCTTTAGTAAATTATAATATCCGCATATTATAGACATCTACATACTCTTACATTTATTAATACTTAATTAATGCACTATATAACAAGAAACTAATTAATTTCACTATTATTTATTAAATATTTTAAAAATTAATTTTTTACCTTCAAATAAACTAAGATTTACAAATTTTCAATGTTAATAGAAAATTATAACCAAAACTTAAGTATGAAAAAAATTAAAATTAAAATGAAATAAAAACTCTCAAAAATAAAAATATTGACCTGTTGAATATTAAAAGAGGGAAAAAATTTTCAAATAAAATAAACCTACAAAAATATTTATTTTTTTTACTGTCATATTTTTCATTTTTCATCATAAACATTTCATTTTATTTTTATTATTTAATATTTCATTTCTAGATTTAAAATGAAAATTTTGATTTTTGTATTCTTTAATTTTTTATTTTACTTTTAATTTTAGATTCAATTTTTATTTATTAATTTTTTTTTTCAATGTATGATTTTTTTTTAACTTTATATATTTTAGTTTCAATTCTTTATTCGAAATTACCATTTCTAGGTTTTAATTAGCTATATATATATATATATATATATATATATATATATATATATATATATTTAATTTCAAATTTTTATTTTTCAAAATAAAAAGGAAATGAATTTTTGTCTTTTGAAAATAACAAATGAATGACAGAATAATGTTACATTGAATTCAATCATGTAATTGTTAACATATATTATATACATGCCTATAATTTATAAAATACTAAACTAATTAATATTTCAATAGTGAAAAAATTTATTTTAAAATATTATACAAGTAGAAAATACTAAACACACCTACGAAATATTGGTTGCTATCGCTATACCTAACATATGATAGGCTTCACTCACCCATCCCATATTAGATACAAGGATGAGAAACCAAACCAATCAAAACAAGAGTAGTGTGAGTATGAAAAGTGATATATAGATACTAAAAAAACTGTTTAAAGAATAAGACCTCGACTGTTCTTAAAATATTCAAATATAAGAAAAAAGATTAAACTAAAGTATAGAATTAAAATAGCAGAAAACAATGGTAGGGTGCAGCCCCAAACCCTAGTCCATTGAGGACCGAACAATAGTCTTTAGATGTCCATGCTCTCAAACCTAAATCTCAAAATGAGGTAGGCCAACTACCCCGCATCCCTAAAAACCTTCACATAATCTTCTACTTATGCGATTGAGTAGCTGACTGAACAAATGTGTACATCAATACATTTGGTACTAATGTAAGCCAAGTTATCTCCTCCATGGGATTCGCAAGTGTACATGGGACTAACATAATGTAGAGATTATACTAAACACATATCATGATTGTGCCCCATGATTAGATACACTTATTGTATCATGGTCATATATTGCATTAAAACTTCATGTCATAGACGAATTGAACAAATCATAACTCATCATGGTGATCAATAGAACATGAAATCATGGATAGCATCATATTATTCAATAATCAGGTTATTCACCAACTTGGTAGGGCCTCTACTATCCATTCAGAAAAATTTCCATTGGGTCTATTTTCCAAGCCTTCATAATCCATTAGGTCATTTATTTATAAGCAGTTATTTCTCTATCCCTTTTCCTTTTTTTCCTTTTTCTCATCCACTTCTTTATCTTTATTCTTATTCTTATTCTTATTGAGCGATGGACAATGTGCCACCCCACGGTAACACATGTAATACCCCATTTTAAAAACCTTAATTGTAAATTAATAATCATATAATTAGTTATAATTATTATTTTAGGAGGTTTAATATTATAAGTGTTATCATTATTTATATTATTAAGATGGTTTAAATATAAATTTAATTATGTTAAAAATTTGATAGAAATTGGATTATTTAATTTAATTATAGTTTATACCCGTAAATCTTATTCTAAATTATTTTACTAATAATATTTTGGTCCATAACTC
The DNA here is from genome assembly GCA_030549775.1 of Tamarix chinensis. Classification (NCBI taxonomy): domain Eukaryota; kingdom Viridiplantae; phylum Streptophyta; class Magnoliopsida; order Caryophyllales; family Tamaricaceae; genus Tamarix; species Tamarix chinensis. Next base: position 38,201,135 of record CM060173.1, on the reverse strand, counting down.
AAAAATAATTTCCTAAAACTTATTCCCAATTATTATTGTAACACCCCAAAATTCACTAGTTTTTTTTAAAACTAAAGTAATTAAAATAGAAATACTTAAATTAAACCCTGTGAATGCTGGGGATGTTATCGCCACACTTAGTACCAAACCCGTTCTCTCCGACCGTTTCATTACCAAGTGCTAAGGCTAAGAAGATTAAAATTAAACTCAAACCAAAAGTTCATAAAAGAAATAGAAAGATCATACATTAAAAAGTAGAGTACGCGTAAAGGTTTATAACCAATAATAGGATACAAATCAGAGTGCGAAATTAAAATTCTTGGAGAGAATATTCTTACAATCGATAAAAGGTTTAATTGAAATACTTAATGCAAGGTAATAAATCAAAAAGGATAAATGTGATACAAAAGAAATACATAAGGAAATAAATCGCATCAAGAGATTATATGGCCAAGTCACTCTCAAACTTCGAGCTAAAACATTCTCAACACTCAGCCCCGACTGATGTCTTACCCACCTACACAAAGTTAGAAGGGCATACTACTCATAGGAATGAGTGGCACCCATGAAAAGGGCGATCCATACGCTACGTACTAAGTAAGGTAACCATGCACTAAGGCTAACACATAAAATCACATAAATCATGCATAAGAATAAAAGAACATAAAGACCGTCATGATATCATAATATCGATCAATCATTTGAGTACATACATAAAGGCCCAAGAAGTCCAAATTAATTATTTAATTAATCTTTTATCAGAAGTCGATTCACACCATACTCTTTACTAACTCATGCAAGTACAGGAATCTCCCACTATTTTAACCGGTGGATCAGTTACACATACGGCATCCTACCCTAACCACTATTATAACCAGTGGATCGGTCACGCATACGGCAAAAACCCTAACCACTATTTCTTACCGGTGGATTGGTTTAGTTCTTGCTCGCATGGTGTTCCACTGTAAGTAATTAGTATTTTTTAGGTGCTTTAGCAAAACTCTGGTTTGTGTTTATTGAGTTCGGGAACCCCCATTATTATAACCGGTGGATCGGTTATGCATAGGGCATCCTGCCCTAACCACTATTATAACCGGTGGATCGGTTACACATAGGGTAAGAACCCTAACCACTATTCCAAACCAGTGGATTAGTTAGTCCCATCTTAATAATATTTCACTTTAAGTGATTAATGTCTTAAGTATCTTATTCAGAAGCTTTCACCCTGGACATGCATGAATCATTCCCTTTACACTTCACACATCACAAATCATAAATTTCCATCATCATAATTGCACTTTAATTATCAAATGCACATGATACCACAAAAACCATAAGCAGCCACACCAAACCCTAATTGTCCACACAAACCCTAGCTCGGTCTCCTACATATCCTTATATTACTCCACGTAAGTGTTCCAACACCCAAACAACACTTACATTACCTTCCTCACATCCCAAATCAATGATCTATACGTAAACATCATGCCCATGCAAATGTTACACATCCTATGCAGCCATTCAATTTTTTCATGCAAACCCTAAGTTCATCCATACGAAACCCTAGATTCAAACCATATAAAACCCGAGGATTCATCCATACCAAACTCTAAATTCAATCCTTACTAAACTGAAGATTCATCCTTACCAACCCTAAATTCAATCCACACAAAACCAAAGATTTATCCATACCAAACCCTAGATTAAAACCGTATAAGTCCCAAAGATTCATCCATACTAAACCCTAAATTCAAACCATATAAAACCAAAGATTCATCCATACAAAACCCTACATTAGATCCTCCCACACAAAACCATAAATTAGATTCTCCCATACAAAACCATAAATTAGATTCTCCCATATAGCATCATAAATTACATTCTCCCATACAACATCATAAATTAGATTCTCCCATATAAAACATAGATTAGATTCTCCCATATAAAATATAGATTAGATTCTCCAATATAAAACCATAAATTAGATTCTCCCATATAAAACTACAAATTATATACTTCCACATGTAACCCTAAATTTCCCATTTTATTCTTCCAGTCATGGATCATTAAAATACTTAGGTCTACTCACATCCCTTGGTCAACTTTTTTCCCCATCCTCCTTTTTAATCCTTTCTCCCATACAAACCACATCAACACTCTCATATGCATGTCTTACAGGGTCACAATATATATAATCACATATACATATTACACCTGCCATATAACAACACAAGAACATGCTTGAACTCCACGTCATACTATATACAAAATAATTACGATAATAACATAGGATGCATAACATACAAGGCATTTAATGCACATCAACACACAATAGGCCTTAGTAACCCCTTACCTACAAGAACACCGGTCTTGGAGCACGCTCCTACGCCTCCTTCGGGCTTTGACAAAATAATAACATATTAAGAACAATAACATTAACTAATTACTATCTTTGCTAAAGGTATAAGAAATAATAGAAATATTATAAAAATTGATAATATAAGGGTTAAAGACTCTGCCCTAATGATAATAATGGTACTAAAATAGTAATAGCAAAGATACTAAAAATAATATAAGTAATAATATAAATAAGAATAATAATAATAGTAATAATAATAATAATAAAAAGGATATTCTTCAAAACAAAGTAAAATAAAGGCTTCGGCCCCTTTACGAAAATAATAATAATAACAATAAATGCTAATGATAAAAATAATGATAATATTAATAATAATAAGAATTGATTTTTATAATACTACTATTACTAAAATTCAAATAGGCACAATAGGGTTCCAGCCCTATATAAAATAATAAAACTAACACTTGAAAATAATAATAATAATAATAACAACAACAACAACAACAACAACAACAACAATAATAATAACAAAACTAATAGTAAAGTAATTGTAATATTAATAATGAAATAATGATTATCGAATTATTAGATTTTTGGTAGTACCCTTTTTGTACCTACTGATGTTGTTGGTAGCAGCCTTTATGCCTACATGTATTGGTATTATGTCATAGGTGTTATTATTCTGTACCTATAAGTTTTCCTGTGATGTCATGAATTTTATTATGTTGTACTTGTAAGTATACCTATGATGTCATAAATTTTATTATATTGTGCTTGTAAGTATACCTGTGATGTTATGGATTTTATTATAGTGTTCTTGTATGTATGCCCCAAATGATATGGATCTTAGTATATTATACTTGTGAACATATCTTTAATATATATAATTGGTTTGGATTTATGTTGATTCATGAATTATGCAATGAAGGTTAAAATTGTGGTGTGGAGCTGGGTTTTAATTATTGCTTCAGAGAGTATCTTTGGGATGTTCATTGGTAAGTTCATTTGTTTCAAATGAATGAATATGAGTAGTACGTGACCTCGATGGCATTTTATTATCTAAATGATTATTGTATCTCAATATTCGTACATGTATATATAGGTGTTATACCATGTTAGTTTTATGCCTTGAATGTATTCCATGTTGTTTTATCATATTAGTTTTGTATAAAGGGTTTCTTAGTACCGTAGTACAGAAGGGTTCATCCTCGTGGACCCCCACCTATTCAATGGGCAGTGGACTCTACAGTTTAGCCTCCGAGTTTAGTCAAATGATGGTAGTTTAGATTTGAGAGCATAAGACCATCCAATGTCTTTATTGCTATCTTATTTCTAGTTGTATTTGGACCCTTATGTCATCTTGTAATTTCTCTCTTGAGTTTTGTAAACTGCTGATGTTGTGTTTAATTAGCACGGTACTTATCTAACATTCTCTCTATTCTGATTTCTGTAATCATATTATGAATTCCGATTTCACCCTCAGCACTTGGTATGAGAATGGCAGACTTATACCAAGTGTGGTAGTAACATCCATCATTTTATTATTTTAGCTTCCGCACTTAACTATGTAAAGAAAATTTTTTAGTTGTAAATTTTGGGGTGTTATAACACATACCATGGAATCCTATCTAAACTAGAGGATATAAAATCTACATGTCGAGGCACTTTAGTATCAATACCCCTAGTACATCATTAGTCTCTAATGTGGGTAAGGTAATGAAATCTACTAGGATCCTACTTGAAGGTAAAGCTCAAAGGGACCATTTAAAGATTGAAGAAAGAATAACCCTTGAAAACTAACTAAGGATTGGGTGTAATACCTTCAATTTGAGGGGAATGTTATAAGGATTTATATGGCTTATTATATCAACATGGTATACCATATTTGTGATGATTTTATCCTAAGAACTACATAATTATGTGTGTTGTCCGTGGAATAGTTTTTAAGATGGGTGATCCTCCTCAAAAGTTTTAAAAAATTTCTCAATATTTCTCAAGAAGTGCATGAGTGAGAATAAAGCTCAATAAAAGAGCTCATGTTAATTTGTGGGGACAACCAATTAATCTAAAAGAAGGATTCATAGGATAAAATTTATTGAGACATTTAGTAGTGGTGGCGCAAAGAGGATATTACATTCTTTAAGTGGAGGTGAATGTAATACCCACAATTTGAAGGGAGTGTTATAAGAATTGATATGGTCACTTTTATGAAGATGGTATACCATCCTTTTAGTGATTATATCATATGAACTTCACATTGTTAAATGTGTTGGGTGTTGAGTACTCTATAGAATGGGTGACCCTGCAAGGATGTTTTGGAAATTTTCTAAAAATTTATCGAGAAGTGCATGAGTGAGGATAAAACATGCTAAAAGAACTTCTGTTGATCTATGGAGCTAGCTGATAGCGCTTTAGGGTAGCCTTACTATGGTTGCATTGACTCGGGGTGTTACATCAGGTAAGCCAGACCCATGCAAAACTCCATTATCTTTTACTTTAAGTGATCAATGTATTATTTTCCAAGGTTATGTTGTTATAAAAGACCCATGAAACATTCAAGTGACACATCCACATATTTAATCCATCTTAACAATTATTACCCTCCAACTATATGGTGGGATTTCTGTTAGTGAGTCCCAAAGTTCAAATCAAACCTTTAAGGTAATCCATTTATGTCAAAAATTTGATTATCTCATTCAAGAGCAACATCATAGTACATTCATTCTAATTTATTCATTAAAGTATTCTAAATACACTAAATAGAATATCATGAAGTATGATCCCTTTAATCCATCAAATATCTTTCTTAATTCATGCTAAGATGTGTGTTCTCATCATTACAAAAGTATATTCTAACATTGTGCAAAGTCTCCAAGCATAGAAAGTAAAAAAAGAACAAAAAAAAAATACTTTAGGAGAACCAATTGATCTATTTGGGCTAACCGATCAATCCTTTTAGCTCAATCAAACCCTTGTGTTCCTTTAAACCAATTAATCAGTTTGTTCAGACTAGTTGGATGTTCTAAGATCAATCAATAGGTTCTGACAAATCAATTGATGGATCCAAGTAAAGAGCAACTAAAGTCACCACAAACCATCAGGTCGATCGATTTAGGCCAATAAGTTGACTACTCTAAGGACAAGTCAATCAGTTATATTTTAGACATCACATGTTATACATTTTACATTTGATTCACACTCTAAAATCTTACCTCCTCCAAACCACAACATGTCAAAGATAAATGCCAAGATTTAACAATCTTATAAACATAATCATGCTTCATTTTTAAGTAAATTAACCCTATTATCCATGAAATCAAGCCTTTTCTCTACATTCTTATATAATTCAACATGTAGTTATTAAAAGAGATACTCTCATGTAGGTATACAAAATTAACATTTTGCAGAGTGCATCACATAACATGCTTATTAAGGCTACATTTCATAGGTAAGAATCATTTATTCCTTAGTAAAGATTCCCACAAAAGAGGAAAAACTTAAGGTAGAAGATTTCAACTTCCGAAACCTTAAAAAATTAATTTATAACAAATAAATCATTGAATAACTTTCACAAGTAAATGACTCAAATTAGGAAAGAAAAAAAACTTACCATATAGAGAAAAGTAGAGAAAGATTTGGCTAAAAGTAATTCAACTTCCTCCTAAATCTAAATCTTTAATATTTCAAGATAAAACAAGAAGGAGTTAGAGAAAGGATCAAAAGCATAAATGGAGTTCGAATATGAGCTCGAAGTGGAGAGGAGTTAACACAAGTGCTTGAAGACTCAGATATTTTAGAGGCTAAAAGAAAGGGTGATTATGTTCATTTATAGCTAATGAATCAGTTAAGGAGTGAGTGGGGCTATGTAATATATGGAAAAAACTAATTTTACCATTTAAATATGAGCTGAATAGGAGATTTCACCAAGAATAGGTTAACATCCATTTTAGAGCTCAAATGATGATTTTTTAGAGAATGTAGGTCAAGCTCATCTAGAAAATATCAAAAAAGAAGAAGAAGAAGGGATATGGAAGAACATCGTGGAAAGGGAATCTCTCAACCATGTAGAGACTATATAGAAATCAAATCATACTTCTAGAGGTGTGTAGAAGAGAGAGAAAGAAGAAGACAAGAGTGAGGTCATCCTCTCCCTTAATAATAAAAGTTGAGCCCTTCAATCTATTTGAGGTGCTAAATAAATATAAATAGATAATCAAAAGGGTTAAGGATTACTCTAGAACAACTTGAAGTATGATTTTTAAAGTTCCATTTTGATGCAAGAAATTTCATAGGAAATCAAGCATAAAAAAGTACTCAGCCAAACAAAATAGTCAATCCATTCATACAAAACACTGAACTATTGTATAGACTAGTTGATCAACTTCTTTAAACTAATTAATATGTTTGGTCGAACCAAACCCTTTGCGAAAAAGATGAACATGTTCATCAATTCATAGAACCATTTCATAAATCCACCTAGAAACTTGTTTTATTCAATTTTTGAAACTTTTCTCATATTAATTTTTAACTCAAACCCAATTATAGTTCCAAATTGAGATTAATATTATGAAATTTTATTAAAATTAATAATTTATCATTCTATAAATCTTTCAAAAATATAGAGTTACTATCCCTGAATCCTACTAGCTAAGATCCAAACACATTATTTAATACACAGTAATTCACACATTATATAAAACAAGGTGAATGGGGTTACTACCTCATTAAAATAAAAGGTCACACCAACATATATCACACTAAGAGAACAATTTTAGATACTTTACTTATATCTCCCACTCGGCTTCATAAGTCACCATATCAGCACTATGCCATGACTATATGACCTTTACTAGAAGAATAGTCTTCATGTATTTCACTCATGTCTTCTTATTCATAATGCTTACTAGTCATTTTTTTAAGTTAGAGACTCATCAAGCTCTAACGACTTTTGCTCTATGATATGCGAAGGATTTTCTACGTACCTCCTAAATAGGGATATGTGTAATACATTATGCATATACAGTAATTCCACCATTAGGGATAAACAATAAGCAACCTCATCAACTCAATCTATTATCTCATACGGTCTAATGTATCTTGGGTTGAGCTTACCCTTTCTATCAAACCTCATTATTCCCTTGGTGGGAGATACCCTTAAAACGACTCTAATGTCCAACTCATAAACATTGGTTTGAGTTCTCAAATATGCATAGCTCTTTTGCCAACCTGAGCTACTCTTATATGATCTTGAAGTAATTTGATCTATCTTATCATCTGCTCAATCATCTCGGGTCCCAACACAATCATCCTGCCATACAAGGCCTCAAAAGGAGTCATCTTGAAACTTATATGACAATTTTTATTGTAAGAGAACTCGATCAAGTTCATAAGGTCCTCACAACTTCCCCAAATTCCATTATAAATGTCTGAATAATATCCTCTAAGGTATTAGTGGTCCTCTATATCTAACCACCTATGGATGGGAGAAAAGAAATACTCATCATCACCATAGTCCCAACAGTAAACTCCAACTTTTACCAAAACTGTGACAAGAATCTAGAGTCTCAGTCTAACATGATATCTCTAGGGACCCCATGTAGTCATATAAATTGATTCTTGTAAGCATTGACTAACTACACTGCACTCCATGTCATCTTTAATGGTATAAACACAACAAACTTAGTTAGACGACCAACCCTAACCCAGATGGAATTGGATTCACTAAAAGTCTTCTGGAGGCCACCCACAAAGTCCATAGAGATGTTTTCTTACTTCCACTCTAGAACTTCTAGTGGTCATACCAACCCTACTGGTCTCTTATGCTCTATCTTGACCTTATAACAAGTTAAACATCGTGTAACAAACTCTGCAACCTCCTACTTCATAAGGGGCCATCAATATACCTTCTTCAAATCCTTATACAACTTTTCCCCTTCACAATAGATGGAATAAGGAGTACAAAGATCTTTCTTCAAGATTTACCTCTTGATTTCAACACATCTCTATGGTATACACCACTTACTAAGGTATCTGACACTACCATCCTCATAGAGCTAAAACCACTGTGCTCTACCTTTATTAATACCCCAATTGGTCCTCTTGAGATTAATTTCACGAAGCTAAAAAGTTTCAGTCTTCTCAAATATTGAAGGTATGATGGTGAGTACACTCATCTTTACTTCCAAAATATGAATGGTGATCAACTCAATCCCTATCTTCCTGAGCTCTTGAAATAATTGATCTGACACAATGATGCTCAAAGAATGTGGCATCATCTAGTTAAGGGCATCTAGTATTACATTAGCTTTCCCTCATGGTAGGTCAACTCTATGTCCTAATCCCTAACTAATTCCAACCATCTGCCTTATCTCTAGTTTAACTCGTATTATGTGAATATGTACTTGAGGTTCTTGTGATTACTGTAGAACTAGAGTTGAACACCATAAAGTTAATGGCTCCAAATTTTCATAGTGAACATCCTAGTGAAAAGCCCTAAATCATGTGTTGGGTAGTTTCATTCTTGCTTCTTTAGTTGTTGAGATGTATACACCACCGTTCTCCCAAGTTTCATTAATATGAAACATATCCCATGCTTATAAGTGTCATTATAGACTTCAAAACCATGTGATCCACTCAATAATGTGAGTACTGGGTAGTAGTCAAATGCCTCTTCAACTCCTTGAAGACATCACTACACTTCTTGTTATACCAAAACTGTGTAACCTTCTTTGGTAAATGAGTCAATGAATGAGCTATCTTAGAGAAATCCACATCAAACTTGTGGTAATAACTAGATAACTCGAGAAAACTATGCACTTCTTGAATAGAAGTTGGCATTGGCCACTCAAAAATTGCTCAAACCTTGGAAGGATTCATTACCACACCAACATTTGAAATACCATACCTAAGGAAAGCCACTTTTTCCATCCAAAACTCACACATGGAAAGTTTTGCATACAAATTGTGTGTCCAAAACAATTCCAAGATTTGTCTTAGTTGTTATTTGTGCTTCTTCAAATCACTAGAGTAGATGACATTATTTTCAATGAATAACAAGACAAAATTGTCAAAACATTTTGTTTATAGGAGACATGAATGTTGTTATCGCATTAGTGAGTTGAAAAGACATTACAGTGAAATCAAAATGGTTGTATATTCTCTAAAATGCCGTCTTTGGACTATCCTACTATGTTATCCTCAAAAAATGGTATCCTAACCAAATATCTACCTTGGAGAACACAAAAGAGTCAAAAAAATCATCAATCCTTAGTAATGGATAACAATTATTCATCGTAACTTAATTGAACCCTCAAGAGTCAATGCAAAGTCTCAAGATCCCTTCCTTCTTCTTAATGAATAAGACTAGCAATCCTCAAGTGATACACATGATTAAATGTATCCCTTCTATAACAACACTTCTAATTGAGCCTTAAGTTCCTTCATCTCTATGGGTGTCATGTAGTATAGGGCTTTAGATATCGGTTTCATCCTAAGAATCATGTTTATGGTAAACTCAACATCTTAAATAGATGACATTCCTGAAATGTTATTAGGACACATCAAGATACTCTCGGATCACTATAATTTGTTCTAGCAATATTTCATCGGCCTCAGTATCTCGAACACTACCTAGGACGAGCAGATATCCCTTATAAACAAGGTACTCATTACGATTACTAATACAACCTTTACATAGATGTTAGCCTCACACGTATAATACGAGACCCTAACATCGTTTATTTCTTAAAGAAACACACGCTCATACGCTCAATCTATCAACACTTGGTACATCCCTACCATGTCAGATCTAACAATCACATCAAAAGTGTGAATTTAAAGCTCCTTAAGATCTAGGAAAAACTCTACTCCCTCAACTATCTAAGCTATCCCTATATAAAGTTTAGAGCTTGCAATCTTATCCCCCGAAGGCAACACAATATAAGTGAAAATGCTACCAAAAAGAGATAAAACAGCTCTATATATGAATGTAGTTGACATAAAAGAATGTGATGTACGAGATTCAAACAATATGCATGCTAGAAAGATAGATACAATAATCATCTAGTTACAACACAGACTTGATGTTCTACCGAGTATGGCTAATCATAATTAGGCATCCACCTGAAGGAATACCTACAGGACTACCTAACCCTTGACCTTACTAAAATTGATGGACTTCTAACCCTTGGACTCACTAGTAGGACTGCACTAGCTAGGGATGGAGGAACTTTGATAATCTATTACAATACCCTATTTTTGAAAACCCTAATTATAAATTAGTAATGATGTGTATTAGTTGTAATAATTATTTCAGGATAGTTTGTATTAAATATATTACTAATGTGTGTATTATAATTATGACATATTTGATACAAAGTATAATTTGGCTAAAATTTGTTAGAGAATGAGTATTCAATTTTAAACCTAAGTCAGATCTTAATAGTTACCTATTGCATCGAGTAAACCCTAATTACGATAACTTGATGTATTTTTTTTACTAAGATATTTTATCGTGGTTCTTCAACTATAAATTACCCTATTGCTTAACCAATGCTATATTTTTCTTAATTCACCTTACTCCCTCTACTTAGCACACTCTACTTCTGTGAGCCATTACCTTACATCTTACCTGCACCCTACCTTCCTTTTCCCCATGATTTTCTCTCCTTGTATAACTCCATATATCCTTGCACACCATCCTTTTCTTAGGCCATTATCGTCTTCCTCCTATTATTCAGTAAAACCAAGAGAAATCCTACATTCTCCCACTCCTTTTCTCGAGCTCCCTACAGTAATAAAAGCCTATCGTTCCTATTATCATCGCTCCATTTATTCACAATTTTACCCAAACACATATACCACCTTTAAGTCCTTTATTCTATCTCTAACCACTATTATATGTCACTCACCCCCTACACAAGCAACTCCTATTAAAATCACCCCCACAAAAATGCACAACCACGTTGATGTAAACTCATTTCCCTCGTCCAACATTCTCTTCCCTTTAGCTTTGGTTGTTCCAACTTAAACCACCACCACACTGACTAACCTTTCCTTTCCACCTCCTACAACTTTTGCAACTCCTACCTAAACCACCTTACAACCTATAGCAAAATCCACCAAAACCCCTACCTAACCTTCACAAAAAATTACTAAAACTTCCACCCTCCATTTAACCCAAATCACTAAATACTATTCCCTTTACTTTGGTCATTTGTGTTGATCCACTCTACCTAGTTGCACTCTTTGCCTACATATCATTTTACTTGTCTTTGGCCATTTTAGCAATTCTAAACCCTAGAAACTCACAACCTATCCATTACCTCCTGATTCATTAACTTTCGTTGATTCTTCCTTCTTTTGTTTCATAGGTCTATTTGCTTCTATGCTTTTTCATTTAGTATTTTTGTAAGTTTATTTAGTTGATTTTATTTATTATGGTGCAATATTAAATGCTAATACATAAGTTATTAGGTGTTAATTTCCTAGGCAATCTTTGAGGTATTTAAAAAAGATGTTTTTTTTTTAACTTTTTGTGTGAGCTTGATTTAGGTAATTCTGATTACTCATAAGACCGTAGAATTTGAGTGACCAGGCTAGGATTTTTTAGACCAAGAATCATGCTAGGGTTTTATGTTTTTCAAGTATTATGCCATGCAAGATAAAATGCTAACATGTTAAATGGATTATGTTTACAATGATTGAAAGTTAAGCTATATTTATGGTAATATGTTATATGATTTACATCCATATGTCTAGGGTTTTGTTAATATTTTCTATCTTTTCATGTTTTGATGTAAATTTGTAGTAAATTCCTCATGATTTCTATTACATATTAGTTAGGGTTATAATGATTCGCATGGAAGCATGTATGCATAATTAGGGTTAGCTTATGATGATTTCTATTCGCATGCCCTAGGGTTAGAGACATGTCCCTACATATACTACAATGATTCGTTTACTATTTAAATGATGTACTATGATTTAAATATGTATGTATATTTTGCATAGGAGATGTGGTACATGAGGGTTGCATGATTAGGTTTTATGTGCACAACTTACTAAATGTATGAAAAGTGAAAAATACAGTTAATTGCCCAAATTCAAAGATCAACTACTTGCTAAAATAATGTGAAATATTACCTTTTAGACTTTTCATGAAAAATTTCTTGTAATAATTTTGTTTTGTATGAAAATAAATAAAATTTTGAAACTTGGATTTTGAAGGGTATTGTTGGTAATTTTGATCTAATATAACTATTATGAATAATTGGATATAGGATAGCCTTAGAATTTTGATAAGTTGACCTTAGTATTTACTTGGATTGTCTAAGACCTATAACCTTAGGGTTCATCTTAATAATTGGAAATAAAAAGGAAAAATGGTTAAGTATAGAAACAAATATTATTGTATAGTATATGATCTCCATGATCACCTCATAAAATATTAATAGTTAAAGTGAAATACCTCAAGTTAGGAATGGGTTTCTCTTTTGGATTTGCTACCTTAGAGATGAGATGTTAAACCTTTTTTATTTTGGTTTTTTATGTGTGTTTTTGTATCCTAATAAGGTTCTATTCAACTCTATAGGTGACCTATGAGCCCTATAGGGGGTATTAATACTTAAGTACTATGTGACCAAGGTTGGAGGATATTATATAGCCTTGGTGAGCTATTATGACCAGGCATACTGTTATGTCCCTTGGTTTGAGAGTAAGCATATTATGTCACCTTCAATACCCTTTGGTTGATTATATCCCCCTTGAGTGAGTAAAAATGGAAGAATTTATTAGGTAAGAAAATGAAAAAAATTGATTCGTTAGTTCAGTAGTTGCCTTAGTGCCATGCATTGGTATTGTTTTTGTTTGTTAGTTTGGTAGTCACCTCAGTACCTTACATTTGTATTTGAAAATATTTTAGATTATTAGTTTGGTAGTCACCTTAGTTCCCTACCTTTGTGTTTAGAATTGATTTATATTTGATGGTTTTGTAGTTGCCTTAGTGCCCTACCTTGTATCTGAAATTATCTTGGACATGTTGATTTGGTAGTTGATTTAGGACCCTACCTATTGTTTTTGAATCTATTGGTAATTGAATATGTTTATAGTACCTTGAAATGATGAGAAGTGAACTAGCATGTTTTACTATTGAGCTCGAGATTGGATGTTTTTATATTATTGTATGTGGTCATGATACATGTTTTTTACTCAAGAATGCTTTTTGAATTCTGTGTGTATATGTGAAATTTAGGCATGTTACCTCTTATGAATTATTATGGTTTACTCAATATAGGGAAGTTATACTCATACTACTTTTGCAAATGATTATGTGAAGGTCATGAAGTGGTGTGAACCATATAAGAGCGCGAAGGATAAGCAGAGCCCTTAAGAAAAGGTTACATTTTCATAGTAGGTATTCAAGACTACGAGTTATGGGAAACTAGTATTATACCTTTGGGTGTTAGTTTTTGGTTGTAATTAATTTTTTTTTGGACTCTTATGTTTGTTGCTATATTTTTGTTATCTTGTTGTACTAATAATAATTATTTGTAACTACCAATGTATGGTATTCTATTTCCACTTATTTACTTTGGTTATGGCTTGTTTTAGCCTTAACACTTGGCATAAGAAAGGTAAGGGAACAATATTTTTGGTATGGCCATAACACATAGTAATTTAGTAATTAACACTTCTGCATAAATGGAATTTTTAACTGGTAAATTTAGGAGTGTTGCAAGTTGGTATCAGAGCTTTTAATTTGAAATCCTCTCATTTTTGTGAAAGGTTCCATTTAGAAAGAGTTTTGAAGCCCACTTTAGTCTTGTGAGAATTGTGAGTTCGGAGTTTTATCTTTGTAGTACTCTTAGTATTTGGATTTTTTGAGCTAAAGTATTGTTGGTAAACTTTGGTGTAGAGAAATGAGCTCGATCTTGGTTGGAAGTTGAGGAAATTATTTTTTGGGAAATGGATTTGTTGATGAGGTATAAGTTGATTTGCTGCATCTTGAAGGGTTCCTTATAATGTCTTTTAAAGCATTGGGACTACACATTTCACTCCTTAGGATGTTATCCAACTAGGATATCATAGTCCACCTGAGGTAGCTAGTTGACAAGGGGAACTGTAAGGTAAATGTGGATAAATACATCTACCATTATATGTTTTTATCTAACCAGTTGTTGAGGACCCTTCCTTAAGTGGAGCCCTAGATTATGGAAAGAGAAGTGTATGGGGACTTATTTGTGACAAGTGTTCAGTATCCCATATTTATGGGACAAAACATTTCCTCCTATACTACAATCACCTTGTAAGAGAGTTCATTATGATCGATGATGTATGGAGAGCTAGGATGGAACTACTGCCAAGTACTACCCTTAATTATTTGAGTAAGATAGATGGAGTTTATGGACCTTCTTATGATTTAGAGAGAGAGACAAACAATACTACATAAAGAATGGTTTCTAGAGGTAATCCGTGATAGTTGGGCATTTAATGCTAATATAAATTTAATTATTTATGGTTTTGATGGTGATGATTGAGTTAGGTTAGGTTTTTATATTTTTTTTTCAGATATTTAATGCTTAAGGTTGATGATAGTTAGATACTTAGTATGGTAGTGATTATCCCTATTGTATGAGTAATGCTAGAAGGTTAAATTTCTTTTCTCTTTTTGATGTTCTAACTCTAATTGTGGTAATAATTTTATGAATGTTTTATCACCATCTATTATGAATGCCATTACTTCCTTTTAACTTGTGTATACGAGCTTGTGTAACCATTATGATAAGTGTTAGTGTTGTTATTGACCCTTGAATGATATGGAGTTGTTAACCTTCTTATACGCGGCATTTGATTGTGCTCGTTAGGGTTGTAACCCTATTACCCTACTTTTATTTAACACAATGGCTCAAAACATTAACCTCATGTGTATGGAATAACTACTTACCATGGTAGCAAAGATATTCGTAGAGCCATAGCCACAACCGCAAACTTAAATACCGCATACGACACCTATTGAGGAAAAAGTTAGCTTAGAGAGGTCGAGCTTCATCAACCACTGGTGTTTAAGGGATTTTAGGATTTAACAAGTTTGGAAAGTTAGATTAGGGACCTAGAGAAGATCTTTAGGGCTTTTAATTGTTTAGATTAAAGAAGGTTGATGTTGGTACTTTCTACCTATGAGGAAAGGCACATGAATGGTGGATAGGATACCAGCTTTGAGTTATTGAGCTATTAGACACTTGGGAATGATTTTTGGCAGCTTTGAGGACAAGCTACTACCCTTTTCATGTGCTCCATGAAAATCATGTCAAGTTTTGAACCTTACGTCAGGGCAACATGTTAGTTAAGCATTACTTCAGTAAGTTCTCCAAGCTTCTTACTTCTACACTAGAGATAGCTGGCAGTGACGAAATGGTTTCTCATAGCTTTAAGCTAGGTATGGATCTATGCACTCAAAATATTTTTGGAGGAGAGATTATGATTGATTAAATCATGATGTATGAGAAGGCTTGTTCCCTAAGAAGGATTCAGGAGGCAAAGAAATCCCTTGATTGGACTAAGAGTCTAAAAGAATGTTTTTAGCATCACTACCGTAAAAAGAGGGTTTAGTCACGTGTTCAACAAAGCCAACCTGGTGGTGGTTATCCTTTGAATTTTTCTAGAGCATGGTTCAGAAACAATTAACCCTCAAGGCACTATCATTGTAAGATTTGTAGAGGGAATCACCCAAGCAATGACTACAAGGGTCAAACAATAGAGTGTTGGAAGTGTGGTAAGATGGGCTATAGGGGCTTTAAGTGTTACTCTTCTAGAGCTAGAGTTCAGCATCATTTGGTACAGGGAAGTGGCATAACCACTTATTGGCATTCCCTAGTGACTCAGATGCCCACTAGTAGCATCCCGAGTGTGATCTCTAAGGGGAAAGGACCTACTTCTCATCCCTACTCGCAGAGTAGTGCAGAATAAACTTTAGGTATTGGAGGTACTGGTGGAGGTCCGATGGTTAACAATCTAAATGTGATCAGTGATGCATAGGCTTGTGGATTTTTCGACACCACTACTATCATACCTTTATGTTTTTGATTGTTTAGACTTATTCATTATTTATGCATACGTGGGTATGATCAATTGATGATTGTTCTTTGCATAAGTATGTGCTAGTTATGTGCCATGATTTGGGTTTATTTCTTTTAAGAAAGTAATGATCCCCATCTCATAGATCTAATATTAGTTTTGTTTTGTTGACTTTAGGGATGAAGTATCTTTTAAGGGGTAGCAATGTGATACCCTATTTTTGAAAACCTTAATTACAAACTAGTAATTAGGTGTATTACTTAATATAATTATTTTAGTATGTTTTGTATTAAATATATTTTTAATATGTCTATTATTATTATGATATATTAGATATGAAGAAATGCATACTAAATTTTAAAACTAAGTCAGATCTTCACCAATACCTGTTGCGTCTAGTAAACCTAAATTCTGGTAACTTGATAGTTTTTTTACAAGAATATTTTACCCTTTTTCTTCAACTATAAATTACCCTAACCTATCCCCTAACCAATGCTATATTTTTCTTACCCAACCCTACTCACTATACCCAACACACCCTAATCCTATGAGCCATTACCCTACACCATAATTGCACCATACCTCCCTCTTCCCCATTTTATCCTATTCCTATTTTTCTTCACATCTCTCAGCACACCATACCCTTATTAATTCCTTCTCTTCTCCCTCTCGTTTCATGCCTTAACCCCTCAAGAGATCCTACATTCTCATTCTCCATCTCCCGAGCTCCCTTAAGTAAGAAAAGCCTGTTGTTCACATTATCATCACTGCATTTCTTCACCATATTAGCTAGCAATGCATACCTCCTCCTACTCCCTTCATATATCTCCTACCACTATCATATTTTTCTCAAACCCTACAATGATAAATCCTATCGAAATCATCCCAAAACAAACACACAACCTCACCGAAGTAAACCCATCTCCTCATCCAAACTTCTCATACCCTTGGGTTTAGCCATTCCCACCAAAAACATACCACTAGATAAACTTTCCATTCTAACCCCTTCACCTTTGGAAACTACTACCAAAACCACTTCCCAACCTATATAAAAATCCACAAAAACACCTATAGAAGATGCACATAAAATCACTAAAGCTTCCACCCTCCTTTCAGCTAAAAGCACTTAATCCCTTTCCCTTGGCTTTCTCCATTTGTTTTGATTGACCAAAACATTTTTCACCCTTATCCTTGATATACACTTCCTTATATTTTTCCATTTTATGTATTCCTATCCCATATCAACACACAATTTCACCATTTCTTTCATCCCTCATTCAGTAACTTCCACTAGTTCTTCCTTCTTTTTGTATTGTAGGTTGATTTACTTCTTTATTTGTCTAGCTAGTTGTTCTTTAAGTTTATTTAGTTAATATTAGTTATTGTGGTGCTATATTAAATTCTAATACATGTGTTATCAGGTGTTAATTTTGTAAGAAATCTTTGAGGATTTTAAAGAAGATGGTTTTTGTTCTTTTTGTGTGAACTTGAATTAGGTAACTCTAATCACTCATGAGACTATAGAATTTATGTGCAAGCATGCTAGGATTTTTTAAACCAAGAATCATGCTATAGTTTATGCTTTTCAAGCCTTATGGTATGCACAACAAAATGGTAACAAGTTAAATGGATAATATGTATAATTGTTGAAAGTTAAGTTATATGCATGCTAATATTCTATATGCTTTATGTCCGCAACACTAAGCTTTTGTTACTATTTTCATTACTTACAAGTTATAATTTAAATTTTAAGGTAAAATCCACATGATTTATAATGCATGGTAGTTAGGGGTACAATGATTCTTATGGAAGCATATACGTATGATTAATGTTAGCATGTGATGATTTCTAATTGCATGCCCTAGGGTTAGAGAATTTTTCTATATCTACTATGATGATAATTTTCCTATTTAAATGATGTATTATTCTTTAAATATGTACATACATGCTGCATGGAAGATGTAATATGTGAGGATTGTATGATTAGGGCTTTGTGGGTGCATCCTACTAAATACATGAAAACTAAAAAATATAGTTAATCACCAAAATGCAAAGATTACCTACCTACTAAAATAATGCGTAAAATTTCCATTTAGCCTTTTCATGAACAATTTCTTGTAATAATAATATTTTGTGCAAAAATGAATATAATTGTGAAACTAGGATTGTGAAGGACATTTTTAGTAATTTAAACCTAATATAAGTACTGTAAATAATTGGATATTATGATGGCCTTAGACTTTTAATAAGTTGACCTTAATATTGAATTGTGTTGTCATAGACCTATGATATTATAGTTCACCTTAATAATTGGAAATATAAAAAGGAAAATGGTTAAGTATGGAAATGAAAATTGTTGTATACTATGTGACATCCATTATCACCACATAAAATATTAATAATTAAAATGAAAGAACTCAAGTTGGGAATGGTATGCTCTCTGGTATTGGCTACCCTAGAGATGAGGTGTTTTCCCTCATTAGTTTTTGTTTGCTTTTAGGTCATTTTCCCTAGTAAGGCCTTATTATATTCTACAGGTGATCTACAAGCCTTATAGGAGGATGAGGAGGAGGAGAAGCAAGAGGAGAAGACAAAGAGGTGGAAGGAGAAGAAGGGGAATAAGAAGTAGAGGAAGAGGAACAAGTGGAGGAGGGAGAAAAGGAAGAGGAGGAGGAGGTGGTGGAAGAAGAAGAAGAAGAAGAAGAAGAAGAAGAAGAAGAAGAAGAAGAAGAAGAAGAAGAAGAAGAAGAAGAAGAGGAAGAAGAAGAGGAAGAAGAAGAAGAAGAAGAAGAAGAAGAAGAAGAAGAAGAAGAAGAAGAAGAAGAAGAAGAAGAAGAAGAAGAAGAAGAAGAAGAAGAAGAAGAAGAAGAAGAAGAAGAAGAAGAAGAAGAAGAAGAAGAAGAAGAAGAAGAAGAAGAAGAAGAAGAAGAAGAAGAAGAAGAAGAAGAAGATTATGATGATGAAGAAGAAGAAGAATAAGAAGAAGAAGATGATGATGAAGAAGAAGAAGAAGAAGAAGAAGGGTTGAGAAATGACAATGGTGATGCTTAGAGGTGGATTGTGAATTGTGATCAATGGCGTTGGTGGTTTATACAAAACATAAATAGGGTAGAGAAAGGGAGCTGGGGTTGGGGATTGTTTAGATAAAAATAGAAAGGGAGGGTGAAGTGATGTGTATACATGTTGGCATATGTAGACCTCAAATGGTGGTGATTGAGTATTTTTTGTGGAGGAAATGGCCCACATCATGGGGTTACATAAGGTAGGGGTGGGTAGGATAACATAGGGTGTAAAATGGCAGGGTAGGTTAGCATTATTTTATTTATTTTTAGGCTTAGTTTGGATAAGTTAGGGTACTCGTGAGGGGAAAATAAACCTATTTGGTATAGGTTTCAAAAAAAGAAAAATGATAAAAATATTTAGGGAGTTTATTTATGGAATAATTTGGTAATGGTTCGAAGATTAATGATGAAATAATTATACCCAAGTTTTAGGGTTCATCTCTAAAAAAAAAGACTAAACACTGAAAGCAAATATTATAAAATTGTAGGTTGTTACATGTTGTGTCTATTTGAACAGATGATTATAGTAGCCCATGAACATTTTACCCTAATAGGTGTTTAGTTTGTTCCACTAGGTCAAAAATAACGAGGTTCCATAGCTCAATGTATATGAGAAGTGTATTGTCACAATGCATAATAATGGAACTCTAGTTCACCTCTTCTTTGTATCGTATCATGTTTAATCAATATACATGCTTCTTCTTTCATGGGATCTTATGTCTTTGTATTCCCTATCTAAAAATATATTGTTACCTTACTCAATATGTTGCATAAAAATATTCCATCCCATGGGTGTTGTTCATTTCCAAGAGCAAGTGACCAAGACTTTGTTATGTAGGACGATGAAGATTTCTTGAATGACTTCTCTATTTTTTAAGAACTAAGAGTCTAAAAATGTATCTAAAAAATAACCAATAAGTGGATAACTAACTCTAATTAAAACCCTAAACATAATATGATCACTCATCCCTTGGCAAACCATCATGGTGCACAATTGTAGATACTCCAAATTAAACCCTAAACATACAAACAAGTAGAAAATAGTGAGTAAGAGTCAATTCCGCAAATACTATAATTTAATTCATTATTTTTTATTATCAAATAAATTCCACTAGTTATCAAAATTAGGAAAAAATAATCACTAATAATGTAAAAGAAGGAACAAATAATTAAGATAGTGGTTAGAGGACATATTCAGCATATGGATATCAACAAATCATCTAATAATATGGTCATGTAGTACTTTTTATGTTAACCTATAGAAGACCACATGTATCAGCTTCCTAAAAACCCCTTATGTAAATAAACCAAGGTCTACTATGATTTATTCTCTAACTAATTAATAAAATTGGATAAGATATCTAGATTTAATTAATGACATCATTTTTTATTACAGAGTAGCTAACTAGAACCATAATTACATTTGACTAGAATTATGTAGTCCTTTAGATTAATAAACTTGATTAAATTAACATCTTTCTTTAAAAATTAACCAATCTATTTTATACTTGTGGATGCATACGTTAACAATTACGGATTGACTATATTATCCTAGAATTTGATTAGCATTCAGATTAATCAAGTAATCAAGGTACATAATAAATACATAATATTAGATAGGTGATCATTAAAATTGGTTTATTAATTTAACTAAAAATATATATAACAATTAACCCAATTATCCTCCTACACCATACTAATCTAGTCTATGATAGTGATAACACAATAAAATGTAAGATCAAAACACATAAAAATCATAATTTTAATAAGACTAGATAAACAAAATAAAAAAATTTGTAGTGGAATACATTAAGTCACAAACTCAATTAAATAATAAATAACAAGAATTACATTAATAAAAATAATGATTATGAAACAATTAAATGAAACAAAGGGAAGAACAAACTTAGAAGATTATAGAACTACAAATACCATACAAACTCCAATCCTCCAATTATAGCACAATGAACTAACTAGCTATAACCTTATAAATTTAATAGATTGAACAGAAAGAAAAGCAAAGTTAAAAGTATGATGGTAGTTCTCTCGATGTTCTAATTACCCTAATATAAGTTGTATATATAGATAGAAGGTCGTAAAAATTAGATCCAAATTTTGGAAAAACTATGGTTAGTATTGGTAAATACAAGTCATCCATATTTTTACTCTAATGCTATGCATAAGGATTTTTCTTCACATGATTTCTCTATTAGGGTGGTGCACGGTGGTACATCCAAATTTCCATGACTCCAAGATGTACTCCTCATATTGTGCTTATTTTCTTTAGTTATGCGCCTAGTTACCTTGATTTCATTTTCTTACCTACAAAACTAGGCTAATAGAGAAAACTCAAGAAAAAGGGTTAAATTTTCAAAACAAATTTAGAAATTTAAGTCAAGATACGTGAATTAATTCCATAAAATATGCACCTATTATTACCTCCTTGAATGAACTACTCCTTTCCCTCAACAAACACAACCATAAAAGTACAACAAGTCCTAATTAGCTAAAACCATACGATCCCCATTTCAATAGATAATAAGAGATAATTGATAATTGGCATACCAACTATACATATTTCATCGGGACAAAAAATAATGAAAAGTAAACATGTAAGAACTATTTCCAAACTCAATTTAGGTCATATATATCACAAATAAATCGCTATCCTAGTAATAGTTTTAAAACATCAATATGAAAAAAATAAAAAGAATTAGGCAATAGATTCTCACTTTATCTGGGTTAGAGCACTCTACTATCATGTGTCCTAGGTTTGTGTTAATTCTAAAAAATTCTACCAATGATAATGATATCCCATAGGATTATCACTCTTCTCTATTTCCCATTTCTTATAAACAAAAGCACACAAAAATCAAGAGGTTTTTTATTGGTGTAACACATCCAACTTTTGAACTAGAAAATGTCATTTTAAAGACAATGTAGAAGCATTTGAAAAATAAAATTGGAAAATGTTATAGCCACATTAACCATAAGAGAGGTGTGATCATCAACTAAGCCATGCCTGATATAAGGAAAAATGGAACAAGGAACCAAAGAATGCATGCTTATAACATTAACATGAAAATATAAGATAATAAAGATTAGACCAATATTATAGATGAAATGAACTTGATAGTTTTACAAACCAAATATAGGAAATCGAGCCAAGAGTTTAAAGAAACAAAAATAAAAATATATCCTAACTCAGTAAAAAAATACTTATAACCGGTTAGCCTAATTCTTAGGAATAGATATAAACCTCCAACCCCAAGCAATGGCCTGCTAATGGCCCACGTCATCACCCTCAGCAGTCAAAACCTTGTAGATCATCCTCTACTCTTTGGACTAGAAGCTAGATTATCATAATGACCACAGAAGTGCAGTATCGGTACGGTTAAGTACTAGTAAAATATGCAACCCAAAACATGGTAAGGCTCATGCAACATATTGAAGTCACATAACAACAAGATGTATCATATCAGTATAACTCATGTACAACATAGCATGCTTACATGGAATCATAGAAGTATAAAAATACAATATAAACCATTTTAGAATTCCTCCTTTTGTGACCACACAATTTCCAATTAATAAGATTGTTCATCCGACCACACCCAATTCTCTACCATGAACAAAATTTATAGTAGCATAAATAATCACAATGGAATACCAACCCATAAGAAAAGGTTAGGATACATCAAAGGCGCTTTCTTTGGGAATACCAAACCCACCACACATCAAGTTTACCTACCAAAAATAAGGATACCACACCCACCACACATGGTTAAAGTAAACTTTGAGGGCTTTTACTGGGATACCTCACCCACCACACCTTGAATGTCTCCGCCATGAGAGAAAAAATTTGGGATACCGCACCCGACTAAGTAATGGATAATATGAAGTGAAATGGAGCTTATATTCGGATACCTCACCCACCCAAACTGGACACTAATTCCATATCAATCTATCATAGTATAATCCTATATCTCATAGATATGCGCATAGCCCCTACCGATAGCAACTCGCCCACTTAATCCCGACAACTACCCCGAGAGCATGTGAAAAAAGCTCGAATGAAATCTTAAATAATTAATTTATATTACAAGCGATATCACATATTACAATAATGTCCACAAATAACCAAATTGGTGTTTCCAATTGATAACACAAAACACATCACAATGCATAAAAGCAACCATTTGTGTGATTAGAGATGACACCAAAGTTAACTAAATTCAAGTCTCCAAATACCATCATGATGATTCTTATTAAATCAGTTCAATAATAGTTGAAAAAATAATTAAAATGATTGAAAATACATGGAGGTATCAACATAAAAGGACCAAGAGAAATAAAACAAATTATAATGACACAGTCTGCTTCCATTAGGACTATTCAATTGGTCTAGTTGTACCAGACTTGGACTAACACAACACCAAAGAACCAATCAGCTAGTTGGTCTTATCAATTGATTATTCATGAGAATTATTCAACTGATTTAGTCCAACTAGTTGATGGGCCCAAGTAGAGACCACCCCATTTTGGCCTATAGAGAAACCAATCGAAGGGTTTGACTAACCCATCGACTAGTCATAGTAACAAGTGGACAAGTTTGGTCTAACCATTTGATGGGTTTAAGAAGAGGCCAAACCATCTTGGTTTGCAAGGAAACCAGTCAATGGAGTTAGCCAACTTATTGATGGTTCATCAAAACCAGATGTAAAACCCTCATTTTTCTCTATCAAAAATTTTCTTTAAAACACTTGCAGAAACAGAAAACACCTAGAAAAAATGGGGTGTTACCGCCATACCTAACATAGGATAGACGTCTTCCACCTATCCCATATCAGATACAAGGCTAAACCAATACAAATACTTAAAAAAATAGAGTGCGTGGATAAAAAATTTAATTAAACATCTTCAAGAGTGTTTATATCAGAGAACCCTAACGTGTTCCAACCAAATCATTGCAAAATACATGAAACTAAAGTACGAGGCTATAATAAAATAAATTAGGGTACGACACCCAATTTAAAACCTTCAATTGCCATGGACCCCACCAAAACCTTCAGGATGTCCTTGCTCTCCCAAAGACCTACACATGGTCCCCTACTAATGGGAATGAGTACGGGACCAAGAAAATAGGCTCATCAGTACGCTATGTAGTGAGTAAGCTAAGTTGCTCCCTCAATATAAACACAATTATATAAATTCTACTGTACATGGATAAAAAAAAAGTAGCATGCATCATGATAAAGTCATGTATATAGATATAAATGAAGGTGAGAGTTCATAGAGATATACTATCATGAAATCTCAACCCAGTCAATTATATCATGTTTGGTTTCATATTATCATCACATGACCACTCACACATGTACTAGTAAACTGAATCCAATCAACCTCTAGGGTTTATTTCCAATTACTCAATCCTTTAAGATATGTCATTTACTTACCCATGTATGAGATAGGTAAATCAATTAAACGATATTCCAATCCACAACTAATTACTCATTCTGACCATTATCCGAGTGTATAAACTAGCTTTATTCATTTTGGTCATTCATACCATTACTTCCATTTCTTAAACAATCATTAACCATTCACTTGGTTATCACTTATAAATTATCAACCAATATTTACCATCGATATTTTATTATTATCGAGCGATAGACTATGCACCACCCTATTATCTTGCATATCATAGAAACCTACCCAAATAAGAGACATAAATTCTAGGCCGAACCCAATCATCAAAATGGACATAAGTCTAGGCAAAGCTAACCAATAAGGACATAAGTCAAGGCCACAACCAACCAACTAGGTAAGCAAACCCTTTAATATCGATACCCCCTAGTACATCATTACTGTCTAGAGTAGGTAAGACACCAGAACCTCTTAGTATCCCACTCAAAGGTACCAAAAATGTTTAAAGGTAGACTAACCCCTGGTAGCTAATAAAGGATCAAATAACCCAAACCCATACTCAACTCGACTTTCTTTTGCTTTATGTAATTAGTATTTTATTCATAATGATGGGTGATCATACAAGGCCCATACAAAGGAAGCAAGATAAATTTCCATGTTAATCCATATTAATAATTTCTTCCCATTTTCCCAACCATGTGGGTATTTTAATTGTTCTTGGCAAATATTATTGTAACACCCGCAAAATTAACTACAATAAAATTTCGAGGATATTACTGCCACATTTAGTACCAAACCGGTTCACTCCTACTATTCCAGTACCAAGTTCTAAGGATAAAAAAATGAGATACAATTTGCTAGAATTTCAAACCATATTAAAAATTAAAGTAGCATAATAAACAAATTTACAAGAATAGAATGCACCAATGGTGGTTATAAGAATATAGATTACATTTACACTAGGGTTAAAAGAGAGAGGGGTGGAACCCCAAAATTCTAGATAATTCCTTATGCTCTTTCCCATTGCTCACTTGAATAGCACCGAAAAAGGACCTACAAGGGACACTACCTATTAAATAGGCAAGGTCCCCACGAATGGAACCCTTTAGTACTATGGTACTGAGTAACGCTTTAAAACACACTTAACAATAGGCCCACAATGTAACACATCATACAACACTATACACATATATAATGAGAGGTGCATACATAACATTCACAAAAATAACAAGTTCATCAACTGTAAATAGATCAAAAAGCACAATCAATACTTTTGACCCTTATGCCATTAGTCCAACATTACTCAATCATCTCTCGGATTATAAATATCCATATGCGTGCAGGAGCCCCACTATTTTAGCCGGTGGACCTAAATACATGTAGGGCAGAACGCTCCAGAAAAATATTATTGCCAGTGGACAGGTCTCTAGGACAAAACGCTCCTGGCCACTATTATTTGCCAGTGGACCAGTCTGGGCCCTACTCACATGGTGTTCCACCGCAAGTGATTAGTATTTTTAATGATTAAATCATATATATATGTGAGTGTGGGAACCTTAATATTATATCCGGTGGACAGGAATACCTACAATGTAGAATGCTCCTGACCACTATTTGTTGGTGGATTGGTATATAGGGCAGAACGCTTCTAGCCACTATTATTCACCGGTGGACTGGTCTAGCCCTGACTCACATGTCTTTCACTTTAACGATTAGTGTTTTCCTTTTTTATCATCTCACTAGTCGCACTAGTGAATACAAGCCACACAATACCCTTCAAATATCAACCAAGGGAACTTGAGGTACCCTAGTCATACTGGTGCATATAGCTAACTCAGTACCCTACCGATAATGACACCTAATCCATAAGTATGCATACCCCCTACGTAGGTTCGTAGAGCTAAATAGAGTTAGATGTAGGGCTTGTTTGGGACACAAAGGCACACCAGAAAATACCAAAATAATCGTTGGTAAACCACATCTTTAGGGTAGCGACCCCTAAAGAGACACCATTCCCAATCTCAAGGTCTCTCACTTTAAGTATTAGTGTCTTAATTAAGGTGATCATGAAAAGCACAATTTTTAGATACTTATTCACTTTCAATCGTTCTGATATCATTAGGTATTCCTTATTCAAACGATTAACCAAGATAACATAGAGGAATCATTAAGGCCATCAAAATCTCATCTGATTCCGCTTTAGGATTCATTCTCGTAATACTTACTATTTATCAAATACCATTATCTTACTATTTATTATTACTTGAGTCTTATTATGAAACTGAATAATTATTAAGTAACCCCTTCTTTACTTGCCAATTTACCATATTACCCTTTATGCTACATAATTACCAAATTACCCCATACTTGGTTTGGGTTACCAAGTTATCTCCCACACTTATTAGGTCACCAATCACCTTTCATAATTGTTACACTTATCATATTTTCATTTGGTTGGTTAGATTACCAAATTGCCCTTCTCCTTAGTTATAATACGAAATTGTCCTTTAGTTGGTCAAATTACCAAATTACCCTTCTCCATTATCATAATTACCAAATTACCTTCTCTATTATCATAATTACCGAATTGTCCTTCTCCATTATCATAATTACCAAATTATCCTTCTCCATTATCATAATTACCAAATTGCCCTTTTCTATCATCATAATAACTAAATTACCCTTTAGTTGGTGAAATTACCAAATTGCCCTTCTATTATTATAATTATTAATTTACCCTTCTCTGTTATTATAATTACCATCTTACCCTTCTTTTATTATAATTACCAATTTCCCTTTTACTTCCAAAATTACCATAATACCCTTAACTTCCAAAATTACCATAATATCCTTTTAATTACAAAATTACATTTTACCCCTTGCTTCCAAAATTATCATCATACCGCTCTTACTTTCAAGTTACCATTTTGCCCTTTAATTCTAAAATTACTATTTTGCCTCCTTTTTACACCACTTTTATTAAATTATCACCAATACAGGAATATTAAAATTAATACTCCATTCTCATCATCCAATTCCACCAACTATTATATTTCAACATAATACTCATCAACACCCACATATATTAGGCCACACTCTTGCACAAGACATATTACTAAAATTCCCCTAGGGCTCACAATAATATTATTCATGCATCAATGGTCACAATAGCATAATATAACATGGATAAGTACTTAACATTTTCATTACTAACAAAACTCCTTCCTTAAGCATTATTTCCACACATGGCATATAAACTAGCATGCTCTCCCTTATATCAATTATAAGCAACTACATATATCATATTAAAAAACATATATCATGTATAATAACATATTAAAACCCTAATGTGCTAGCATACGTTTATTCATGCATTCAAGTGAGGCTTAACAATTACCTTAATTCCCAAAAAAATTGAACCTTACCGGTATCCTAGTTAAAGATTCAAGCTTTGATTAGCAAAACTAAAACCTAAAAATAATATTAATACTTATCATATTAGAAATGAGAAAACCAAACCATGATACTTTATAAAACTTAATTAATGAAACACTTAACTTAAATGTTATTATAGCTTAAAAATTATTAACCAAAATCTACTAAGGTATGCAACAACTCATACTACTCATGCAGCATAAGCCGCACGTAAAACAAGAGGGAAAATGGCTCGAAATGGCATAAGGGAAGAAGAGGGAGTTAATCTCGGGTTAAGGTTTTGGGGCTAGGAAAAAGGGCAAGTGGGAGAGGATTTAGGGCAAGGGAAGGGTGTAGGGGGGAATAGGGAGTGTAGGTGGTGGTCGGGGATAGGTTGTTGGCGCCCAAGGGAAGTAGTTGTGGTAGTAGTGAGGCTACGAAGGTGGTTGCTAAGGTGGAGGGGGTTGAGAAGGAAGGAAAAGGGAGGAGGGAAATGAGGGGCTACAAGTGTTGGTTTTGATTAAAGGAGGTGTGGAGGTGGTAGGGGAGGTTTTAGGGAGTGGTTTGGTGGCTTAGGTGGAGAAAGGAGGAGGTGTAGGGAGGTTGCCAACAAGGAAGAAAATGAAGATAAAAGGAAGAGGGGAGGAAGAAGGGGTTGCAGGGGGCTAGCTTTGTGGTGTAGGGTGGTAGTAAGGAGTGGAAAAAGGTGGTGCAAGTGGCTAGTTAGGCGGTGGCAGTAGAAAAACGGGGTAGCAAAGTAATAATAAGTTAGGGAAATAAAAGCATAAGGAAGCGAGAAGAAGGAGATCAAGAAAGGGATAAGGCTTGAAGAAATGAGGCAGGAACGGGCTAGTGAGGATAAGATAAAGGATAGGGAGAGACAGGGGAGTAGGTGGCTTATCGGGGCTATAGTAGGGTGGCAGTGGTGGTTGGGTTTTAGGGAGAGGGAAGGGAAGAAGAGGAAAGAAAAGGCATGTGTGCTAGGGGTTGCAGGGTTGGTTGGGTTTAAAATGGGAAAGAGAAGGATAAGGGAGAAAGAGGGAGAGAAGGAGAGTTGCAATGGTGGTAGGGTGGTAGGGAGAGGTTGCAGGGCGGTGGTCGGGCATGCTCGGGCATGGACAACAAAGAAGGAAGAAGAAGAAGAGGGGAGAAGAGAAGGCAGGCCGAGCGAAGGGAAAAGAAAGAAAAGTTGGGTAGGCCCAGTCATGGGGGAGGAAGGATAAGAAAGGCAAGCGCTAGGCCTATGATGCGTGTGCAAGGGATGAGGGAGAAAGAGAGATAAATGGGCCAGCGGCCCAATGCACAGGAGAAAGGCTCGCCTGATGGCCTGAAGAGAAATAAAAAGGAAAAAGAAAGAAAAGAGAAAAAGGGAAAAAAAAAGAGAAAGAAAAGGAAGAAGAGAAAAAGGAAAAGGAAAAATGGTGAAATTAAAATAATTTAATTATAAAATAATAGAATGTAATATTTTTGATAGATAAATAAATTAATTTAATAAATTAATTTAATTTAATTTAATATATTGGTTTAAAAAGATAATTTTAGTAAAATATTAGTTTGGAAATTATTTTGAATAAAATGAGTTTGATAAAATAAAAAAAAATATTTATTTTAATTTATTAAATATTCCTATCAAAATTTATATACTGAAAAATCCTTAAAATACTTAAATTAAATAATTTTAAAAGCTAATTTATCACAAATAAAAGCTATTTTTTAAATTATAGGTTTTTAAAATTTTAAAGGATTACAGTAGGGGTTTCAACTCTACTTTTAAAGCCTGTTATAAAGAGGGTAGGTTTTTTCTCTCATTATATGCATTTAACACACTCCCCTATGTTATTTGGATATGCTTTGAAAGTGGAAACACATTCTTTTATTTTTTTGTCCAATTCAAAATTTCCTCATACTGCATCCTAAGAATCTATTTCTATTATCTTTGTAAGAATGACCTCTATTAGATCATCGCTTGTTAATTCAAAAAGTTGTTCAAAAAAAGTGTAAATCACTTAAGCCATAGAAATAGAATCACAATTATTAGGATATCTTATGGAATCATAAATATAAAAACAAATTGTTTCCTTATCAAATTCCATAGTAAGAAACCCATTATACACATCATTTTTATTCTAGGATGCTATTCAAAATGGGCTTCTTAATTAAAGAAGAGAAGGATTAAGGGATCTATCATCTTACAAGTCTAGATCATAAAAATTAGTAGGGAAAGGAAGTTCATTCATTTAAACTAGAACATCCCCTATCATCCCATTAGGATATTTGTTAGATCTGTTAGCTAACTAGATCACAACATGGGTCTCTTTAAGTGTTCCTAGACTCAATACATTGAAGATAGATAAAGGAATGACATTCATAAAGGAACTTAAGAATACCATGCATTATTTTGTACCTCATGTTTCTAATTTTACAAAGAATGGTAAAAATACCAAGGTCCTTACACTTGGGTAGAAGTTTCCTTTGTCACATTATCTCTCATGCTATCTTTTACATTCCCTTTAAATTTTTTCTTATTGATGGCCAAATCTTTTAAAATCTTTGCATACCTAGAAGTTGATTTATTCCATCTATCAAGGGAATGTTTACCTCCACTTCCTTAGAACTTTCTATCATTTCATTTTTAGTATTATACTTCTTACCTATATAGCTAACCAACTAGGAAAAGGAGCAATGGGTTTATAAGGGTTAGGATAATTTATTTTAGTTTCCTAAGGAGGTTTTTCTTTGATATATTCTTTTATATTTGCTAATTCTTTCTCTTCTTGGTTGGTCCCTCAGTCATCCTTAATTTCCATTAGACTATCTGATCATTTTCCACTCTTAGTGCTAATAGCATTCACAGTTTCTCTTATATTCCTTGTTGTTTAGCTAGAAAAAATTGAGGAACTCTATGCTTTCAATTTGCCTATAAACTTTGCTAACTAACTCACCAGAATTTCTAAGCTTTTTAGCAAATTTCTTGTTTCTTGTTGAAATTGAAGAGTGTTAGTGGCTAAAGATTTAACTATATCCTCTAACAACAGACCTCTAGATTGTTTTAGTACCGATGGTTGAGGAGGCTACACATATGACGAGTTTGGTTGGTTATAAGGAATAAAATAGAATATAAGGGGTTGGTTATATCCTTATTGATTTTGGTATGATGGTGGTCTTTGATTACTTCCATACTTTATGTTAGGATAATCCCTCTATATCGGGGTATGAGTTGGGGATTAAAATTCATACTTTGGGTTTATCAAAATTCCACCTATCATATTAACTTGTTACCCAGAATACAAAGTGGGACATAAATCTGTAGCATGTCCCGCATAAGCCAAATTCAATATACTTTAATTGACACTCCTCCTCTAGCTACCTTTTCAACATAATAAGTTAAATTAGTTAATATATTAATTTATATTATACTTGTCTCCTTTACACAGTGAGATGAAAAATGTAGTATTTCTAATACCAAAATATTGGAAATTAGAAGACGTATTAGATATTATCCTTGAAGCCTTAGTTGGGATCTTATTTACTAATAATGCTTTGTTGCATATATCATATTATGAGTCATGGACATTAATCCCTCATAGAAATACTATGTTAATAATAGTTTGCTAATTTAATGGTTAGGATAACTACCACATAGTTTCCTTTAATATTCATGTAAAGACTCCTTATCCTCCCTAATACCACATATTTCTTTTCTAATATCTATGTGTAACACCCCAAAATTCACTAATTTTTTTTTTTTAAACGGAAGCAATTAAGATAGAAACACTTAAAACCTGTGAATTCTGGGAATGTTACCGCCACACTTAGTACCAGACCGGTTCTCTCCAACCGTTCCAGTACCAAGTGCTAAGGCTAAAGAAAAGATTTACGTTAAATTCAAATTAACGATTCATAAAAGGATTCGAAAGATCATACAACAAAATCAGAGTACGAGAAATTAAGAGTTAATTACAATACCCTTGAAGTTTCAAATAACACTTGTAACTTCCAAATAGAAATACATTTAAACAAGATAAAACCCGATGGGTCAATTTCCGGATTGCCTACTCACTCAAGTCAGGCCTGCCACCCCAAAATAGTCTCTGATCTTAAACCTGCACAAGAGGTCTGCTCCCCACCATCAGTGGATCATCACAGGACCCATCAACCAAGGTAGTATCAGTACGGGTCCAGTACTGAGTAAGGTGACTTGATCACTAAGGCCAACACACAAACACATAAATCATGCAGAACATAGAAGGGCATAATTACCAACACAATGACATAAGGTGCTTACGACCATCCAAGTAAGAGTACAAGGCCCGATTGTAGACTGGATTAATTTTTAAATTAATCTCTTATCAGAATTCATTTCACACCATACTTTTTATCAAGTCCATACGAGTACGGGAACCCCACTATTTTAGCCGGTGGATCGGTCGCAAGGGTAACATACCCTGCCACTATTTTAGCCGGTGGATCGGTCGCGAGGGTAACATACCCTGCCACTATTATATGCCGGTGGATCGGTCTGGCCCCTTCTCGCACGGTGTTCCACTATAAGTAATTAGTATCTTTCCCATGTCTTAGCAACTGTAGGGTTTGATTTTGTTGAGCTCGGGATCCCCCACTATTATTGCCGGTGGATCAGTCGCGAGGGTACATGCCCTGCCACTATTATAGCCGTTGGGTCGGTCGCGAGGGAAATATTCCCTGCCACTATTATGCCGGTGGATCGGTCTGGGCCCGGCTCAACATCTTTCACATTACGTGATTAATGTCTTAAGTATCTTATTCAAATATTTTTACCCTAGACATGCATAAATCTTCACACATCATAATTACACTTTATCACCACATACACATGATAACACAAAGACCCTAATCAAACACCACATACCCTATTTGACCCCCACAACCATAGTCAATCACTCCAAACCCTAATTCAATCACCTCCATACCCTTATAATGTCTTACGTATTATTTTTCATCCAAAACATTCAAACACCCAAATAACTCTTCTACTTCCTCCCTTACATCCCAAATCAATTTTTCATACGTAAATTTAATACCCATGCAGACATTAATCTCCCCATGCAAACCTTCGAACCTTTTTCATGCAAACCTTAAAATTCCACGTGAAACCCTAAATTCAATCATGCAAACCTTAATACCACCATACAACCATCAATGTCACCATATAAATCCTAATATCACAATACAACTATAATTACCACCATACAAACCTTAATATCATCATGCAAACCCTAATACTAACATATATCCATTAATACCACCAGGAAAACCCTAGATTCTGTCATACAAAACCATAAATTCAATCCAACCAAAACCAAAGATTCACCCATACCAAACCCTAAATTCAAACCATAAAGATTCTTCCATACCAAACCCTAAATTCAAACCATAAAGATTCTTCCACATAAAATCATAAATTAGAATCTCCCAAGGAAAACTATAAATTGAATTCCCCCAAGCAAATCATAAATTAGGTTCCCCCATATAATATCATAAATTACATTTTCCCAAATAACATAAAAAAAAATTAGATTCTCCCAAACAACCATAAATTTGATTATTCCATATAACCTCATAAATTACCTTCTCCCAATTAACATCCTAATTTAAATTCTCCCAAATAAACCATAAATTTGAATCTCCCATATAACATCATAAATTACCGTCTCCCAAATAACATCCTAAATTAGATTCTCCCAAACAAACCATAAATGTGATTATTCCATATAACCTCATAAATTACCTTCTCCCAATTAACATCCTAATTTAAATTCTCCCAAATAAACCATAAATTTGAATCTCCCATATAACATCATAAATTACCGTCTCCCAAATAACATCCTAAATTAGATTCTCCCAAACAAACCATAAATGTGATTATTCCATATAACCTCATAAATTACCTTCTCCCAATTAACATCCTAATTTAAATTCTCCTAAACAAACCATAAATTCAAATCTCCCATATAACATCATAAATTAACGTCTCCCAAATAACATCCTAAGTTAGATTCTCCCAAACAAACAATAAATTCTGTTCTTCCACACATAAAATCATACATTAGATTATTCCTTATAAAACCATAAAATTTGGTTAACTCACTTCCCTTAATCAAATTCTTTCCCCACCCTCCTTTTTCATCCTTCCTCTCACACAAACCACATCGACTTCCTCACATACACAACACATATCATCATACATAATTAATACACATACCATGCACAATATACTTCAACTCCAAGTCATACCACATATAAAATATTTAATAATAATAAACACTAGATACATAACATGCGAAACACATAATACACATAAGCACATAAAAGGGCTTAGCACTCCTTACCTAAAACGTCACCGGTCTTGGAGCACGGTCCTATTCCGCTTGAGGGGTTTGACTGGGCTCACCTATTATGGGGAAGAAATACTAGGGTTAGCTTCCTTCCTATACTACTATTAGTTTCTAATTTATCTTAAGTCTTGATTCTTAATTAATTATGCCCAAAACCACTAAAACATTAATACATACTATTATAATTTAAAGTAAAAAGGCGATATAAGGGTTTCTACCCTTTACCGAAATAAAGTTAGTAAAGGTAATAATAATAATAACATTTATTATAATAATAATTTTAATAATAACAAATTATCACTAATAGTAGTAATATTAATAGAAAACTTAATAATAATAATAATCTAAGCCTTAAATTTACAAAGTGGATTTCGAAACCTCCCCATTTAATGATAATACTATTTGAAATGTAAAAAGATATTAATATTATACATATACTTATTATATAAAGTTAATATGGTTAATAATAATAATATAATTAGTAATAATGTTAAAAATGCTAAAAATAATAATAAAAGGCAAAGCTACGAGACTTAATTAAAATTTTAGGTTTCTACTTCTCCTGAAATAATTGCAGTATCAAATAACTGATTATACTAACAATAATAATATTAATTATATTATTAATAATAATATTAAACATGTAATATTTACATTAAATAGGCAAAATTCGAGAATAATAATTTATCTTACTCAATAATACTCCCAGACCTGTCAACCAAATTTAGAAATTAAAATACAGTTGATAACAACAATAATAATAATTATAATAATAATAATTAAACTTGAATTAGCATTAAAAATTAGAATAAAAGCATAATAATTATCAATAAATCGAAAGTAAGTATTTAAAAGGTCTAGGGTTTCACCTTGAGTTGGAGGGTATGGGTGGCACCGGCGGTGGTTCCCGGAGGTGGCCGAAAAATGGATCTAAGAGGGGTAAAAGAGAAGAAAAAGAGGGAAGGGGAAAGGTGAAAAATAAAATAATCTTATAGTTCGGTAGAGGAGACTTATAAGGAGATATTGGGTGGTTTAAATGGTGGTAGAAGTGGAGAATGTGGCGGCGGATGGTGGCTAAAGGTTTCGGGGTAGAAATTCTGGCTAAATGGATAGCAAAATTTGCACGGTTATGGAGGCCCGTGCAAGAAAAATCGAAGGTTTAGAATGGTTTAGTTAGCTAGATGGAGTTTCAGGGAAGAGTTTGGAATGTAGAGGTGACGCTGAGGTTGACTATCGACGGCGAACGGGGTGTCTGAATCGACGGTGGCTGGGTTTCTCACTTAGGGTTTCGGGAAAGAAAAGATTTCAAAAACATCCATAACTAGGGTATATATAGAGTTTAGATGGGTTATTAGGGTTTTGGGGGTCGCCTGGGTGGTATTGCATGCTAGGGTTATGGTGGCCGGTGGCAGGAATCGACCGTCGATCATTTGGGTCGGGGCCAAAATTTTGTGAGCCAAAAGAGAAGGAACGAGCGAGAGTTGAGGATAATTGATCGTTCCAAGTCAATGTGCGAGTCAAGAGGAAGAAAAAGAAGGGTGAATCGGTCGGTCAAATTCGTCGTGGCCGGCGCCGCCATTTTCGGGCTGGGAGTTGCAGGTGCAGGGCGGCGTCGGGGCGGACAGGCGCGAAGGAGGAAGAAGAAAGGGGAAAGCCGGGCGGTTCGGGAAAAAGAGAAGAAAAGAAAAGGAGACGGGCGAACCGGGCGAGGGAGGGATACTTTAAATGCAACGCAGAGTTTCAGTAGGAAATAAAGAAAAACGCGGCGCATCGAGGGGCAGAAGAAGGAGGCAACGGCGCGCGCTGGGTTGGGCCGAAGGAAAGGAAAAAGGAGAAGTGGGCCGCGGGAGAGGCAGCCCGAACGAGGAGAAGAAGAAAAAGAAAAAGAAAAGAAGAAGAAAAAAAGAAGAAAAAGGAAAGAAAAGGAAAAAGGAAAAGAGAGAAATAATTATGTTGGGTATTTAAATTAATTAAAATATTTGGAATATTTAAAAATAATAATATTTGAATGAAATAATATTTAAATCCTATTTTAGTCTAAATTAGGATTTTTAAAAGATTTTTCATAAACTCCTTTTTAATTAGCAAAACACTCTATTTTTCTCCAATTAAATTACTTATAAAATTAATATTAATTTGAAAATATTTTTCCTTCTTATTTTAAATAAATTAATTTATTTAATTAATTTTTTAAAATAAAATGCTTAATTAGCTAAAATACCCAAATTCTTTTCTAATAAAAATACTTATAAATTTCTTCTTGAATTTCCCTAGTTAAATATCCTTTTATTTTATTAAAAATAATTTATTTAAATAATTTTTTCTAATAAAACCTCATTTAAATATAATTTATAAAATTAGAAATTTTCGGGGCATTTCACTATGGCACTAAATGATGGAAAAAAATTTCCTAGGAATAATTTTTACATATTAACCTAAGTATTAACAAATCCAGTAGGCAAATCATATAACCACTCCTTACCAGTATTAGTTAAAACAAAAGGCAACGCTTTTAATTTAAATTGATTTATGCTTACTGCTGCTGGTTTTATACCACAATGTGCTATACAAAATTGCTTTAGAAACTTATTCAGATTAGTAATGTAGCATGATACTGAGCTAAGGTCCTAAAAACCTATAAGAACACGAAGTACACATATCAATCTAGGTCTAATCTCACACTCACCATATTCATCTAGATAATTAATGTAAAGGAGATTAGGGTTAAAAGGAGGAGTTGCAAGCTCCTTTAAAGATTGGTTCACCATTGGTTCTTCAATAATTTCCTCCAAATTATCTTAGATGGACTATTTAGTTGATGATGAACTATCACTTAGAGGTAAATGAATAGTATGAGCATATTTTGGTCACCTATGTTCACGGCCAAAGAACAATAATTAGGATTCACTGATGCAGGAGAAAATACTCAAGAATTGGCATTAATAAATATGGAACCAATTATTAGTTATTTGGAAAGTGTTTCCCATAAATTTCAAGACCAACAGATGGTTACATTGCTCAAAACGTAACAAACAAGCAATTAAGTGTCTATGTGCATGTGCATCGCATGCATGGCATGTAAGGAGGAAGTGACCACGTGCATGGGGATTATATTGGTATGATTTTTTAATCATTATTAATTAATTTAGCTAATTTATTAATTAAGTAGTAACGTAGGAGAACATAGTTAGCATAAAGCTAGCATAAAGTAGCATAAAGTTAGTATAAAGGTAGCATATCTTTTAGCTTGTAATCTTTTGAAATATGCTTTAGCTTGTGGTATAAAGGTTATATTATGCATGAATGTTTAGAATATTGTAGATTTAAGTGAATTAAAGTTGAAGATCAACATTGAATGAATTTTGTAAGAGTTCAAACTCAAGTAAATTGAATTTGTGTGAATAGTTTAGCTTGAAAAGTTTAATCTCTTCGTCTGTGTGAATTAGAGATTAATCCATATCATTTATACTATTCTTAATCCATATTTTCTGACATAAATACTATCTAAATCCTACTCTAATTCGTGGTTAAACAAAGAACTAATTTGGTTTACAAAACCAAAGCCCTAAACCTTCCATTTGAAACCCTAATTTTTCATTCTAACCAAAGGCAACCTTATTCATTCTTTCCGAACCAAACCCTAACCCTAACCCTAAACCATTACTCTAACCATCATCCAAACCCTAACTTTTGAAACTTAATATCATCATCAATCCATCATAGAATGCATAGGCTTATTAGTGTGTTCCATTTGAACCATCATCATTGTCAAACCATCATCACCGAATCATCATCATTACACTTCTACCATATTTGAACCACCATCATCTTTATTATATCATCTTGGAAGATTTAATCT
Source organism: Tamarix chinensis (assembly GCA_030549775.1). Taxonomy (NCBI): domain Eukaryota; kingdom Viridiplantae; phylum Streptophyta; class Magnoliopsida; order Caryophyllales; family Tamaricaceae; genus Tamarix; species Tamarix chinensis. The sequence goes on along the minus strand of CM060173.1, from coordinate 38,162,567 downwards.
CTTGATTCACCATCACCAAGCCTTTATCATAATATATAAACTCCGTTCAAATCTTTAATCCCACATAATTGAGAATTACACCCTCCCACACACATAAATTTTGGTATTAAAGCCGTATGTTGGTGTAGTTTAGGAATTTCAGGAGATTCGAAAACTACAACTAACTCAACAGGATTGATCAACACACAAAGAAAGAAGGATCAATCAAGATCAGAGTAAATGATGGGATGAAATGTTTAGACGTAAAGAGAGAGAGAGTAGAAAAGTCAGGAGAATTAGGAATTTTCTCTATATGTTGCAACTAACCATCGTCCACAATATATAAGCAATCGACAATTACAAAAAATGATAGAAAAATAGAAAATGCGCATATAACTAACTCACGCTGACACATAACAAACTCCCGCTAACGTGGCTGCTTATCCTCTACTTATCATCAACATATGCCCCGTATCAGGACTCCCCCCTCCAGCAGCCTTTTTCCTCCAAGGTGAAAGGAAGGAAACTTCTTGAGGAGATCATAAAGGAATTCCCAAGAAGCCTCTATAACTGGTAAGTTTTGCCACTTGACCAGAACTTGGGTGGCAGCAACATTACCCCTCTTAACAGTATGCTTATCCAATATAGCCTCAAGAACGCAATCAATGGTTCGATCTCCCATAGTAACTAGTATATTAGATAAGGGCATGGAAGAATGACATTTATTTAGCTGAGACACATGGAATACATCATGCACCTGAGATTCTAGGGGTAGTTGCAATTGATAAGCCACTACCCCTATCCTATCCACCACACAATAAGGGCCATACTATCGAGGGCTAAGCTTATAGTTGGAATGATAAACAACTGAGCCTTATTTGTAAGGTTGCAGCTTCAAGAATACAAGTTCAGCAATTTAAAATTCTCGTTCACTAAGATGCTTGTTGACTAGCTGACTCATTCGATTCTGTGCACGTTGGAGGTGAAACTTCATGGTTTTCAAAACATCTTCCCGTTGTTGTAGTGTTCTATCAACAGTCACATTAGAAGTCTCACCCAGTAAATAGGTAAATGTAGAGGAGGTGGTTGTCCATAAATTACTTCATAAGGACTACTTTCAATAGATGTGTGAACGGTAGTATTGTACCACCATTCAGCCAAAGGTAGCCATTTGCTCTGAGTGGATGGGAATTCATGGCACATGCATCTGAGATACGTCTCCAAACAATGATTAACAACTTCGGTTTGACCATCGGTCTGTGGATGGTAAGTAGAAGACTTAAGTAAGTCTACCCCTTACAGCTTAAACAATTGAGTCCATACCTCACTTAGGAAAATAGGATCTCTGTCAGAGATTATTGAATCAGGAAAACCATGAAGTTTAAACACCTAATCAAGGTAAACTTGAGCCACGATTAAAGCTGTGTAGGGGTGTTTGAGAGCTATAAAATGAGTTGATTTGCTCAACCTGTCCACTACCACAAAGATGACTTCCTTATTGCAGAAGGAAGGTAGGCCTTCAATGAAGTCCATAGAGATGGATGACCATACCCATTCAGGAATTGGTAAACAATGAATTAACCCTGGGTAAGCTGCATTGTCATACTTACAAGTTTGACTAGTACTACATCTCCTTACAAAGTGTTGGACGTCCCATGTCATTCCTTTCCAATAAAAAAGTTATTTGACTTTCTGTAGGGTTGCATCTCTACCTGAGTGACCTCTTGTGGGTGAGTCATGCAACCATTAGAGATTGAGTTGTTTTAGGTGAGGTGAAGTGCCACAACTAGTTTACCTTTCCGTCTCAACTGATCTTGAGCCCATGTATAGTGCTAATAAGAAGATGGATTCTGCTGTAGGTCATTAATAAGTGCTTGCATTTCTGTATCAGTGTTCCAGACTATTTGCAATTGTTGGAGCAAGTTTGAAGAGGAGCCATCTAATTCCATGACTAGCAGCTCGGAACCCTCAACTCTTGACAGTGCATTTGTAGCTTTATTCTCCTGGCCCTTCTTGTATTGAATTTCAAAATAAAAGCCCATAAGTTTAGCTAAGATATCATGCTGAGCTGGAGTAGATATCTTCTGCTCTAATAAAAAATTTATGCTCTTCTGGTCGATTTTAATAATAAAGTGCCTATTCATAAAATAGGGTCCCCACTTCCTTACTACAAATAGGATTGCCAGCAGCTCCCTTTTGTACACCGATTTAGACTGATGCAGAGGGCTCAGTGATTTACTAATATAAGCAATATGATGATGATCTTGCATGAGGACTACTCCAATTCCACACCCCGATGCATCTGTTTCTACAACAAAATTCTTGTTAAAATTAGGTAATGCAAGGATTGGAGAAGAACACAATAAATTTTTAAGCTGACCAAAGGCTTGGTGTGCTTTAGGTCCCCATGTGAACTGGTCCTTCTTCAGCAAATCTGTTAGTGGTCTTGCCACAGTCCCAAAATTCTTCACAAACCTCCTATAGTATACAGCTAGCCCCAAGAATCATCTCACCTGTTTGAGTGATTGAGGCACAAGCCACTGTTGAACTACAACAACCTTGGCTGGGTCTGTTTAAACTTCCCCTACGGCAATGAAATGACTGAGGCACTCCACCCTAGGGGCAGCAAATGAACACTTACTTCTCTTCAAGTGCAAGGAATGTCTCATTAATAGCTGAAAGACCAGTCTTAAATGATGTAAGTGGGTAACTATGTTAGAACTATAGACAAGAATGTCATCAAAAAATACTAATACGAACTTCCTCAAACAAGATTTAAAAACATGATTCATGAGTGCTTGAAAAGAGGCTAGGGCATTGGTAAGACCAAAGGGCATTACTAAAAACTCATAATGCCCCTCATGGGTTTTAAATTTCGTCTTATATACGTCCTTCTTATGCATTCTAAGCTGATGATATCCTGATCGTAAATCCAACTTAGAAAAAATACTTGCACCACCTAACTTATCCAGCAAATCATCCAATAAGGGAATCGGTAATTTTTCTTTAACTATCTTGCTATTTAACTCGCTGTAATCCACAAAAAACCACCTGGATCCATCTTTATTCCCTACCAACACCACTAGGGATGCATAAGGATTGACACTGTGTTGGATAATCCCCTTACCTAGCATTTCTCTTATCAGTTTTTCTATAATATCCTTCTGCAGAGATGGATACCTATAGGGCCACACGGTTACTGGTGTTGCTCTAGGCATTAGAGGGATTATGTGATCAAAGCCAGCCTGACTATGAGGCAATTCAAGTGGTTCCTCAAACAATAAGGTATACTCATTAAGAAACATGTTAAGACCATCAGGTAGAGCATCTGGGCACTTCACTGACAATAGAGTTGGATATACCTCATTTCTAACCTCCTAGGGAACACATAGCTGCAGCAAGGCTAACTGCCCTCCTTGGTGTAGCATCTTAGAGAAGCTCCTACCCTCAATAGCTTTCATCTTATTAGGAATAGATCCCCTCAGGACATGCCTTCTACCATTAATCTTAAACTCCATTCGGAGTTGCTGGAAGTCCCACAAAATAGTTCCTAAAGTAGTTAGCCACTGTATACCCAACACAACATCACAAAATCCCAAAGGTAAGATCATGCAATTTGCAGTAAACAGGATGTTGTGCACCTCCTAAGAGAATTGTCTGCAAATGGTTGAGACTTGTAACTTATTTCCATCCGCAATCGAAACACCCATAGGTTTGATAGACTCCATCTTACACCCCAGAATCTTTACCACTTGCTCATCCAAAAAATTGTGGGTGCTGCCACTATCTATCAGGATTTGTAAGGACTTCTTCCCATGATGCCCAATAACTCTCATGGTCTATAAGTGATGAGTCCCATTGATAGCACTGACAGAAATTTGAGGATCTAACGTCCCCTCCTCCTCTTCATAGGGTTCAACTTCAGCTACTTCTTCTAACTCCTCATCAAGCTCTACAATATACAAATGAGCTCATTTGTGCTTAAATTGGTGACCAGGAGTGAAAGGTTCATCACAAAACATACACAACCCTTTAGCTCTTCTCTCCTCCATCTTAGTTGATGTGTATTTTCTATGGGGTCTATCAAGCAGGGTAGATGATTGGGTTTTAGGTGGTGGTAGTAAAGCTCTCATGGGTGGTTCTAGAAGAGGTGGAAGGTTTTGTGGGGCAATTTGGTGGTTGGTGGCTTTAGATGTAGGTCGAAAGGATTTGGAGTGCAGGGACCTCACTCGCTTGTGCTGTTGAGCTGATTCAGCTAATTTAGCAAGCTGCGTAGTAGATTGGATGGTCTTGGGATTGAACATCCTAACCTATATTTTAATTTCCATTTCCAAACCTGTGAGAAAGCAGCTAATCATGTACTGGTCAGTGAGGTCAACTCTAGTCACTATGCTCTCGAACCGATCTATATAATCCTCCACATTATGAGTTTGTCTGAGTGACATTAACTCTGACATAGTGTAACACCCCCAAATTTACTACTGAAAAGTTTCGTTTAATTTCAAAAAGTTTAACGGAAATGAAAAGATAAAACTGTAAATTCGGGGGCACTACCGCCACACTTAGTACCAGATCGATTCACTCATACCATCCTGGTATTAAGTGCTAAGGCTAAACCAGATTAACCATCAAATACGAGTTGATAATAAAACACAGTTATAAGTAAAAACACGATTTATACTGAATCAGAGTGTGGAAAGTCAAAAGTACAATCCAAAGGTACGGTTTTAAGGTTCCAAAAGTTTGAAACATCATACATCAAAAACAGACTAACTTTAAAGGCATAAGAAAGATAAAGTGGATGATAGACTTCGTCCATGTCACTCTTGACCCCCAAGCTAGGTCCGGAATCAACTCTCGGTCCCGTCCGATACCTCATAAGTGTCGTAGGCATCGAATATAGAATCACCTACCTGCACTAAATCAGAGGGACCTTCTGCTCGTGGGAATGAGAAACACCCATAAAACGGGTGGCCAGTATGTTTCGTACTAAGTAAGGTAACTGTATAACTAAGGCCAGACATATAGGGCACATAATACATGCATGATCATATAGGCACCATAAAACAATACAGATAGTGAGGCCGATTATGCTCTAGTTAGACTTATTCTTTAAATCTCTTAACGACATACCCATTTTCACACATACTCTTTATTAATCAATGTGAGTACGAGAGCCTCACTATTATAGCTGGTGGACCAGAGATACGTACAGGGCAGAATGCTCCTGACCACTATTATTTGCCGGTGGATCGATTTCTAGGGCAAAACACTCCTAGCCACTATTATTTGCCGATCGACCGGTCTGGCCCCGACTCACATGGTGTTCCACTATAAGTATTAGTACGTTTCCCATGTCTTAGTTTTATCATGTTTGGTTTGTTGAGCACGGAATCCCCCACTATTATAGCCGGTGGACCAGAATCATACAGGGCAACACGCTCCTGGCCACTATTATTCGTCGGTGGATCGGTCTCTAGGGCACCCCGGCTCTTGGCCACTATTATTCGCCGGTGGACCGGTCTGGGCTCGGCTCAACACTCTTTCTCTTTAAGTGATTAGTGTTTTATTTTATCTTTTTCAACAATTTCCACCCTAGACATGCATGGCTAACTCCAGCTATACTTATCCTTCCAAGAGGGCTCGTCTCATATCATGAGACGTCTGCGCCTCCCAACTCGCCCGACATCCTTCACTTAATCCGCTTGCTCACACCAGGAACCCGTCTCCTAAGTATGTGGGTCTAGGCCCACCACCTTATTCCCCAAAGTCCACTCACCGCCTTCCCTTAGGGTTTTCTCTAGAAACCCTAACTTGGGCCTATGTGGCCCATCCCTTTTCTGCCTCGTACAACCCAGACTTATTCTAACACCCCTACACATCACGACCCTTTGGTTCAACCCTCACTTCATGACCCACTCATTCTCACTTATTTTATTATTCTTTCCCCTACTCAAATTAGGGTTCCCTCTAAACTCTAGCCTAGTTTCCTGCACACCCTTGTTCTGGTCCACGAACTATTTTGCGCCCCAAGCCCCCAAACACCCAAATAATACTTCTCTTACCTTCCATACACCCCGAGGCATCTTTCCGTACGTAAGGTTTGCCCCCATGCAGACCTTAACCACCCCATGTAAACCCTACTTCTTCCTATTTCCCCCACTAGCCAACTTACTTCCCCTTGGTTATCTTTATTTCCCAATTTTCTTTTTCATGCTCCTAAACCACATCACCACATCAAATACCATAGCATGCATGTCCTAAGGCCACATTATATCACAACTTGTAGCACATCCACATTAATACATAACAAAAGCGATCACATGGACGTACCTCGGATTCCAAGCTACGCTACACATAAAATAGGTAAGATAATAACATATAAAACACAACGTATAATCATACGAGGCATCCAAGGCAAGTAGACCACATATCACACAAGCGGCCCTAGCTATACCCTTACCTAAATTGGCGCCGGGCTTGGAGCACGCTCCTACGCCTCCTGAAAGTTTTGACTCGATTCACATATAAGAGGGAAATACTATAGGTTAATCTCCCTCTATCGGAATTACCAAAATTCCTATCTTACCCCTATCATGGCCTAGTACTAAGGCTAATATTAATAATAGTAGTTTATAATCAAAAGGTAGGGTTATTATTATTCTCAAGATAGTTAATCAAATTACTACTAATCAAGTAAGTTTTAGTAATACTCATAGTATTAAAGTAAGGGTGTCAGTTTTACTAATACCAATATTATTAATAATACTAATAATATTAATAAGAATATTAATAAAAATAAGAATACTAATAATAATAATAATAATGGTAATAATACTAATAACTATAAGACTACTAAAAATAATAATAATAATAATAATAGAGATAATAACAATGATAATAATAGTTAGAGTAGTAAACATAGTAATGATAATACTAATAATTATAATAATAACAATAGTAATACTAATAATAATGATAATGATAATAATGATAGTAATAACACCCTTAGTAATAAGAATACTAAAATTAATAATAATAGTAGAGGTAATGACAATGATAATAACGGTTAGAATAATAAGCATAATAATAATAATAATAATAATAATAATAATAATAATAGTAATAATACTAATAATAATAGTAATAATAATGATAATGATGATAATAATAAGGATGATAATAATAATAATAGTAGTAGTAGTAGTAGTAGTAGTAGAAATAATCATAATAATGATAATAATAATCATAATACTACTAATAATAATAGTTAATAATATTAAAATCATTAAAACTTTTATTATTCAGGGTTTAGGGTTCAAGGAGGTGGGAGGTAACCTGGCGGGGTGGTGGTGCCGGCGACGGCGGTGGAGGGAGGAAGAAATGGGAGAGGTGGATGTGGAGGCTAGGGGAGAGGAAAATAGGGGGAAATGGAGGTGTGGGGTGGTAGGGAAGGATTCCCTGGTGGCGCGAAGGTGGTGCGGGGGTCAAATGGGCTATTCTGGGAGGTTTTTTTGCACGGCCGGGGCAGCTCATGCAGGGCAATGTAGGGGAGGCTGGAGGTTGGGTTGTGTAGAGGGCGGTGCAGGGAGAATTTTGGTGGTTGGTTCGGGCGGCGAAGGCAGTCGATGATGGCGGAACAGGTGGCTAAACAGGCGGTGGTCATTGGATTAGTTTTCTGGGCTGCCAAAATCCAAACTCGATTATGGCAGCCTTCATGGCTATTTATAGGCCGATCAAGGGGTAAAACGACAATGGAGGGTGGGAGAGTAGTGGGACAAGGGGTATGGTGCTCCGGCCAACGAGGATGGGCTGGCGCAGGTCTACGGGGGTAGGCCATGCTTATCGGGAAAGGGGAATGGCGCGAGCAGGGGAGGGAATGGCCAACCGAGACGAAATGACAAGGAGGACGACGGGAAAAAGAGGAGGAGAATGACGGGTCAAACGGTGTGATTGGAGGAAGAAAATTCGGTGCTGATTTGGGAGTTGCAGGCATGTCAAGGGGAAGAAGACGACACAAGGGGAGGAAGAAGGCTGGACCGGCAGTCCAAGGAGAAAGAAGAAAGAAAGAAAGAAAAATAGGCTGAACCGGCCAGGAGAGGGAAGGAGGGGCACGGGGGGAGCTGGGCCGCATAGGGGGAGGGGAACTGGGCCAGCAGGCCGGCCCAAGTCGGGGGAAAAGAAAAAAAAAAGAAAAGGAAAGAAAAGAAAAGGAAAAAAAGGGGGAAAAGGAGAAAAAGGAAAAGGAAAAAGAGGGAAAAAGGGTGGTTGTCTTAATTTGTATAATTTGGGTAATTTGGGGTGTTTAATATTATATAAATATTAAAATAATAATTAAATTCTATTTTCAGGTTAATTTAGGGATTTTTTTGAAAGAATTTCCTTAAATTCTATTTTAATTAGCAGAATTCTCAAATTTTTCCTATTTAAAAATTATTTATAATTTCTTCTAGATTTACCTTTATTAATTCCCTCGTATTTAATAAAAGTAGTTTATTTAATTAATTTTCCTAATAATTTCTTATTTGGCCATGATTCCCTAAATTAGGGTTTTGGGGTATTTCACATAGGGTCATCAAACACAGGACCAAATTGTTATACTACTACTTTAGCATATTCCTCCCAGCTCATTGGTTCCATTGTTATCCGACTCTTCATCAAGGCATGATGCCATTGAAGAGCTTTCCCTTCCATATATATAGCTGCCAATTTCACCTTAGCATCCACAGCCATATTATCCAGAAAAAAAAATTGATCACACCTATAGAGCCACTCTTTAACATTTCCTCCACTGAACTTAGGAAACTCTACCTTAGTCAAGTGAGTCATAAAACAAGAGTTACTATTATCATTACCTTCATTTTTGCTTCGGCTAGCATTCCCAGAATTGTCTCCTTTCTCCACGTGCCTACCAATTGTTTATTGGTTGGCCAATGCCATAACCATATCCCATAAGCTAGCAATGGAACTCTCCAATCTACCATTATTTTCCTCCATTCTCTTATTCAGAGTTTCTTCCATTCCTCTAAGGTTGGTTTGTTGTCGGGTATGATCAACCATTGTTGCAGCTAACCTGCTCTGATACCACTAGTGTAGTTTAGGAATTTTAGGAGATTTGAAAACTACAACTTACTCAGAAGGATTGATCAGCACACAAAGAAAGAAGGATAAATTGAGATCAAAGTAAATGATGCAATGAAATGCTTAGACGCAAAGAGAGAGAGAGTAAAAAAGTTAAGAGAATTAGGAATTTTCTCTATATGCTGCAACTGACCATCGTCCATAATATATAAGCAATCGATAATTACAAAAAATGACAGAAAAATAGAAAATGCACATATAACTAACTCCCACTAACACATAACAAACTCCGCTAATGTGGTTGCTTCTCCTACGCTTATCATCACCATACGCCCCGTATGATATGTTGGTGGAATAGCAATCAAGATTCAATCTTTCTTTCAAGAATCTTCAAGATTCTTCATGATTCATCAAGAAAGTGTCTTATGTTCAAGAACCCCCAAGAACTCATCAATATAATACAAAGGGGCCAAGCATTTAAGGGCTTCTTTGGAAGGGTAATAATCGATTGATAAGGAGAAGGATGGAGAACCAAGGGGAAGACTTGAGAGAATTTCTTAAGACCTTGATGGAAAAAATCAAGGAGGTCAAATTGCAGGTGGGAAGAATAGAAGAGTCCCAAGCCCATAAGTCCCATGTGTAGCCACAAAATAGAAGGGAACAAGTAGATGAAGCGAGTATGAAAAGAGCACAAAACCAGGTGGAAGAAGAAGAAGAGAGCATGAGAAATAATGTAAGGGCATGTGACACTTCGAGGAGAACTTATGATGATGTGGAAAAGGGAATCCACTTTTATCTTCCTAACTTTTATGGTATTCTTTACCCAGAGTCTTTTCTTGAATGGTTGCAAATCGTTCAATTGATTTTTTTAGTATGAGGAAATTGATGACTAGAAACGGTGTCGAATAGCGATATTGAAATTTAAAAAATTCACTAGAGTATGGTACGATAATATAAAAAGGAGATGGGAGAGAGAAGGAAAATCAAAGATTAGGTCATTGGAAAAAGTAAAGAAACATTTGTAGAAGAAATTTGTGCCTCGAGAATATGAGCAAGAATTTTTTTTTAAAGTGACTACATTGAGGTAAGGGTTACTTAGAGTTGAAGAATATATTCAGGAGTTTGAAAGGCTAGCTCTAATACGGGATGTTCTAGGAAAATAAGAATAAAGGCGTGTACGATTCATTGGGGGTTAAATATGAATCTTGGAGAGAAGGTTGAGGTGTACCTATATGCAGTGTTTGAATACCTACCCAAGTTACCCATCCAGTTCAAGAAATAGTTGAAGAGGACCAAGTCACCAAGCAAGTCAACCAATGCTCCATATGGTTCGACTTTCAAGTGTGTCAAAGCTACAAATTTCTCAAGCCACAAGTCAAAACCATGCTAGGAATTTCACTCATGAAGAAAATGGAAACAATCAAGTGGTTGATAAGGTGATCAAGAAATGGTGCAATTGTAAAGGTTATGTCCACTTTACTTAGGATTGTCCAAACCAAAGGGCGTTGAATTTGAAATAGATAGAAAATATGGAGGCTTGTGAAGAGAATGAAGGCCTTAATGAAGACTTAGAAAAGTAGAGTGATAGCCTAGAGGATGCTTCGAAAAAAGGCTAAGTGGATTGCTATGTGTTACAAAAGGTGCTTCAAGTATAACAACAACCTTTACTTACTCAACGGAAGAATATTTTCATGGCCAAGTGCATAATTGGTGATAAAGTATGTGAATTCATCATTGATAGCGGCTCATGCACCAATTTTTCTAGTGAGAAAATGTTGAACAAGTTCGGTTTGGGGACCAATGGTCATCCAAGACCATATTCACTCTAATGGCTCAACAAAAACAAAGGTATAAGGGTAACTGAACAAACTCTTATCTCTTTTAAAATTCGAAATTATTTTGATGATGTTTTATGTGATATTATACCTATGTATGCTTATCACATTTTGTTGGGAGGTTGTGGCAATTTGATAGGAAGGTTTTGTAAGACGGGGACCTTAATGACTATGTGGTATGTAAGGGTTAAAAGAATTTTAGGCTCAAACCTAATCTAGATGAAGAGGATTCGGTTTTGAGGAGTGAAAAGGAAGAAACAAAGAAGGTAGAAGTAGAGTGTAGGAAGGGAAAAAATAATAGTAATATGGAGTTGTTGATCCTTAAGGAGTGTGAGATGAATGAATCCATTAGAGATTAGAAGATATGCTATGCCATAGTAGTAAAGGAATTCTGACGAAGGGAGAATGCTAATATGGATCCAAAATTGCAACAAGTGTTGAAAGAGTATGCTAATGTTTTTCCGAAAGAGTTACCTAGTGGGCTAGCTCTTTTGAGAGGTAATGAGCACGCTATTAATCTTATACTAGGAGTTCCATTACTAAACAAACCAGCTTACAAATGCAATCTGGAGGAGGCTAAGGAGCTACAAACACAAGTGTAATAGTTATTAAACTGAGGTTATATTCAGGACAGTATGAGTCAATACGGTGTTCCAACTTTGTTAGTGCCTTAGAAGGATGGTACATGGAGGATGTGTATTGATTTAAGAGCCATCAACATCATCATGATCAAGTACATATTTCATATGCCAAGATTGGATGACATGTTAGATGAGTTGCATGATGTGAAGGTGTTCTCAAAGATTAATCTCAGAAGCAGTTATCATCAAATGAGGACACGAGAAGGGGATGAGTGGAAGACAACTTTCAAGACTAATTATGGGTGGTATGAGTGGTTGGTGATGCCATTTGGGATATTTAATGCATCAAGTTCCTTCATGAGGTTAATGACGGAGGTACTTAGACCATTTCTTGGGGTATTTATTGTTATTTACCTCGATGATATCTTGGTATATAGCAAGAGTGAGTTCGAGCACATACAACACCTAAAGAGGATATTTCATAAGCTTAGAGAGGATAATCTCTATGGTAATATGGAGAAGTGTGATTTCATGATGGAAAGGGTGATCTTTCATGGTTATATTGTGAGTGGAGATGGTATTCATGTTGATTCGTCAAAGGTTGAAGCTATACAATCGTAGTTTATTCCTACTAATGTCCACGAAGTTTGAAGTTTCCATGGTTTGGTCTCATTCTATAGGAGGTTCATCAAAGAATTCTCTACCATTGTAGCACCTATCGCACAACTAATGATGAAAAGAGAGTCCTAGTGGAATCATCAAGCAATAAAGGCTTTTGAAGATTTGAAGACAAAGCACTCAAACGCACCTGTATTATCTTTACCCTATTTTGATAAATTATTTAAAGTAACATGTTATGCAAGTGGTGTAGGCATTGGGGGTGTGCTTTCACAAGAAAGGAAGCCTGTTGATTTCTTTAATGAGATTGGTGCAAGACTCAACTATTTGACCTACGATAAAGAGTTCTATGCTATTGTGAATTGTTTGGAGACATGGAGTCATTACTTGAGATTGATGTGTTGCTATATGCACAAAAAATTTAATAAATAAATCCTAATTTCCAAATATATAGTAGATGGAAAGAAGGTGTCGAACCCACAATGAATGGTATATAATCAATAATTCTGTAATCGATGTTAAAACCCCGGTTATGCAATAACATTATTTCTATCACTAAGTTCTATACTATGGATAAATAATAAACACTTTACTGACTAAATGATGAATAAAGATAGCAAGGTATTGATTATGGAATTAGAATATCCAATAAGTATGGAAAAAATAATGATACTAAATTATTCAACATTGACCTTTAGAAATGCATAATAATTTATCTCTTTGCTTTCTCTTAATTATAATAAATTGAATAAGCTCTCAATTTATCACCTAACGAATTAATAACCTAGGTTAAGAATGCTAGATTCAATTAATGGAAGCATTATAAATGAAAATCAGTCAATTACAACCATAATCACACAAGCTCGAATTATGCAATTATATGAATTAATAGACAAGATTAACAATTAATCTTTTGCTACTCTAGAAACATTAATTAATATTTACGTATTAATTTTGTTATCCTAGCGTATGTTAAGATCTAAACTAGATAGCTGATCAATGTAATTAATTTAAATTCTTAATTTATGATACTAGATCATTCAATTCCGTACGTTAATTCAATTAAATTTCATCTATAATTAATTTAAATTATAATTTATTATATTCGATCAATGTACGTTACTTTCTTAATTTGTTATATTCGAAACCTAATTCCGTCATCAAATCCTCCTATCCTAAATTATCTACTCTACTATCTTCATAATTGTAACAACATACAATTAAATGTGGTAATCTATAATTAACATTAATGATTACTAATAAATAAACAATGAAACACCAAAAGAAAGAAAAATAATAATGTAATGAAGAGAATTTACTTGCATCTAATCAAAATTCAAAACTTGCAATTAAAAGCAGAATGGAGAAGAACTTATCAACTAAAATTGCAGAATGCTAATTGTTTAATAGAATACAAGAGAGACAAAGAGAATTAGAACTATCAAGTACATGTTTTTTCTAGAGATAATGGAGAAAAAGAGAGAATTAAACTTTTGAACTCTAAAAACCGACTCCCAAAATCTAGAATTATTAGAGAATATATTAGGAAAACATTCGTATGAGTGGTTACAAAATTTAAGAAAAACACGATTCGTGTTTCGGAACACACGGGACCTCTATGCTTTTATCTTTTGGTGGAAACACAACCCGTGTTAAGGAAACATGGGGCAACTGTGTTCTTAGTTCCTGCATCATTTCTCTATGAAATTTCAACACAAGCTTCCCTTTGATGTTTATTCTTCATTTCTGGTCTTTTATTCCATTGATTCAATGTCTCTTGGTGTGTTCTTTGCTTCATTTCCTCTTTCCTTTGGGTTTTTCTTTAAATTTCTTTATTTTTATCTTTCTTGAGAAATCTATTCAAAAGAAAAAAAAACTTGAGAAAAGATTAAATGTTATAAAAATAGTGAAGAATAATTGACATTTTTACTTGGGAAAATAGCATATAAATCTCATATGTCAAATACCCCCATGCTTAAATGTTTGCTTGCCCTCAAGAAACATCATGTCATGCACAAGAGCAATAGAAAAGATTATAAGTGAGATAAGTTCTGAACTATAATAATTGTAAGATTGAATTTAGTCATTCACGGAGTTCAACAATGCATTGCAATTTAAAACATTTATAAATCACAAGATCAAAACATTGAAAACTTTTTGGATCACACATGTAACATATCCTATAAACAGTTTTATCAAATGCTCAGGTAGTTAAAGAACGAGAATTAAGATAGTTAGTATCTCACCATGTAAAGTTAGATTAAGATTAATGAAAGTTAAATTGGTAGATTCTTACTTTTAGGATGTGTGAACACTCACTCTTATGTGTCTAGGGTACAATGTGTTTACTCTTAAAATTTCTTCAAATTATAATGATCACCCATATGTTTGCCATTACTCTCAGTTCGTCACCACTTAAGAGAAGTAAAGTATATAAGAATTAAAATGTCTTAAATTTGGTTGTAATGGGGCTAGGGTTATAAGGTGGGATATAAATTTGGGATTGTAGCTTAACTCTATTACCTAGAGAAGCAATTTATTTCTTTCCATTAAGTCAAAATTCTTCCTTTTCTCCCTTACATTACTTTTCCCTTTTTTATTAATTTTTTTTAGAAGAGTAGCTACTTAACACATTATTTTTATGATATCCACACCCCCATGCTTAGATTTCACCTTATTAACAAAACAAATGTTCTCCATCAAAATTAATAGCTCCACTAGTCATAGATTAAGGAGGGAAAATGCATATGGAGATTAGTTGTTAACAAAGATTATATTAGTAGAATAAGGCTTTAGGCTCAAAGGGGTTATGCAATGGATAAAAATTTTTAAGGTAAGCTTTTCGATCTTGTAGATAACAAATAAAGAAGAATACCTTTATCATTTTCAAATATCCTAAAGTTCTATGCGGACTTAAAGAGAACTAATGGCAAGTTCATATTTCACATATCATTGTAGAACACACACAAAAGAAAAAATATATCTTGGATAAACAATGTATCTATAGATTAGGCTCAAGCGCTCACAATGTTATACCTACCAATTTTTAATTTTATTTCATCTCATTTATAATCAATGCATGGATTGATTTCTAACCATTCTAACTCACTTTCTTTTACCACTATCACAATCTCAATTTCTATTTTTAAGGTTTTGGAAGATGGTGATCAAATCAGTTATTATGATTTAAAAATAGTCTTTGTCAAAAGATTTAGTCCCATTACTTTGCTTATTCAATGAATGGATAAATTAAATCTAACACTTCTTGCTTAGACACAAACCAAACAAATAAATAGGAGATCACATAATTAGAAAATCAGCCACGTTAATGAGAACAAATAAAGAAATAAAAATAAAAATATATATACAAATAACACCAAAAAAAAACTACATTAACTATATATATCACCACAGGTACATCCCCCTACTTAGATTGTTCATTACCCCAAATTAACTAACCCATGAAAAAGAAGATATGAATAGTATTTATGAAGGAGGTGGTGGTGGATCCCTATTCCTAAGATGAAACTCATAATCTCCATCATTTGATCGTGAGTTCTACGCATGGAATCTAATTGGGGTAAACTTGAGTTTGAAATTGGAGGTGCCATTTGGATACATAAGAAGAAGAGGATGAGGGTTCAGCATGTGAATGAGGGGGTAGAGGAGGTAGTGCTTGTTCACCACGAGGGGGAAGAGGATTCTTAATCGCAAGATGAGCAGGAGCATCTTCATCATTAGTTAGCTGGAAATTTTGTTGGTTTAAAGGGCTAGTTCTAGTAGGGTTATGTAAGGGAAATGAGCACATCCCTAGTAGGAAAGATACCACACATTGCCCCGACGTTCAATAAGATATGATAAACAACAATGTTCAATGTCTATTCACGTGCTCATGGATTTTATTGGCATATCATCTGTAATGGGAAGTTCTATACTTAGAAAAATAGTATTAATTAAACCACCAATGACAATATCTCCCTGCTTAGAGTTTCTAACTCTTTTAAATTGCTTAGCTAGAAAATAGGTAGTGTCTATTTGGTCATGATCTAGCATAGAATTGATGAAGAAAAATTATATGGATCGAAGTACCCATGTACACCCCCCTCAGCGTGCGCGCACACACACATAAATGGTGCTAGCTAACAGTCTTTGTAAATATAGGGAAACTAGATTGAATATCATTGAAGCTTTGGCATCTAAGATTCTAAAGGTATCAAGGGTTGGCATATTGGAAACATCACCAATTTTAGCAAAAAAAAATTATCCACGTTAAACCATGGGGGAATAACACACTCTCCCCTCGGAGGTAACATAAAAATTTGGGCTAATTCATGCAAGAAAATTTGCCTATCCTAATTAAAGATGCGAAAGCAAATATACCCATGTTCCTCTGTAGATGAGCTAGCATGTAATTTAAAGGTACCAAGAAATTCCAACGTTAAACATCTATATGTACGATTAGTATAATAGACAAAGTTATGCAATCCAACATTTCTCAACAATTGTGTGACTTACGCATGTATACCTTGTGTATTGAGACAACCATCATCTAAATAACATGTTCCCGTAATCCACCTTTGAGATAGATAATCAAACATTTGTTGTTGTTCAGGTGTGGTAAATGTAATACCTAGCTCATTTAGTATGTTCCTTCTCTTTCGATGTTGAGTTGGTAATGCTCATTATCTTAAAGATTTTCCCTTAGTTTTTTATTTCTTTTTGGGTGACATCTACAAGGATAATCAAATACATTTAATATGTTCAGTGACATTCTACAAAATGCAAATGCATTAGCAAAAATTGGAGGGTACAGGACAAATGCCATTTGCACTTGCATTCAATCTTTGCAGTATACAATTCTAGCACATAAATATAAATTCCAGATATATAGCATTCAATCTCAACAACACAAGCATGTATGCTTGCACCCATTAGTAGGAATACAAACATTTGCAAATTGCATGAACAATTTCAGCACACAAACACATACTCTTGCATTGTATTCTGTAACAACAATTTTAGCAAACAACCACATACTCTTGCATTGCATTTTACAACAACATTTTTAGCACACAACCACATACTCCTACATTGTATTCTGCAACAACAATTTCAGCACACAATAAGGTACATACAGGTTCAGTTGAGATAAGTGATGAAAATGCACAAACCTTTGAGTTGTGATTTTTGGGAATTATTTTTGCTGAATACAGCTTGGATAATGCTCAAAACATTGAGCTAAACAAAAGCCCTAAGCTAATTTTTTGAGATCAGACAATATTTGAGCAAGAATCTAAATTAAGGTTTAGAGTGTAGATTTGTGAAGAGTGACTAAATGTGAGTGTTGGAAGTGAATTCGAGGTAAAAAAATTGGTTGTAGAAGTAGTAGAGATGAGGAATTGAAGAGAAGATGAATGGTTCTAGAGAATTTATGCAAGATAATGGAAGATTTGAAGTGGAAGAAAATTTCAACTTCTCCTTCGGTAGAAACGCTAGTAGGGAAAATGGGGGTTGTGTTCTATAATGTGAAAAACACGGGTAGTTATAGGTTTCTTTTCAAAAAAATGGAATCCTCATGTTAATTTTAGAACATTCTACCAAGCAGTAAAAATTCCTAACAAAAATATATAGTGTGTGTTTAATAAACACAGACCCCCACGTTTATTTTGAATGTTGCCAGAACTGGCTGAATTTCTTAACAGAAAATAATGGTCTATTTTATATAAACATGGACCCTCCGTGTTATTTTTTAATCTTTCTACTTTTTGCTATTTTTGTCCTCAAAAGTCTAATGGTACAAAACGGTCGTGTTTTTGGAATACAACACCCCCATGTTCTTTTATTCTTCTTATGTTTTCCTTCAAATTTTTCCTACAACATGAACACGAAGAATATTCTAATCATGATAAGGTCGTGAGGATTTTTTTTTAACTTTTCATTATTTACACTACAAATTAAGGAAAACATACTCACATGACACACACAATTAGTGAGATTTATGAATACACATAAAATAGCAAAAATACACAACCACAACATACATGAATTACATTAAAAAAATAGTATGAGATAAGAAAAACTTATGTACAACACTTGGGTTTCTCCCAAGTTGTAATGTCCCACTATTACAGCCTTCATAACTTGGAGTGGTAAGATCTACCACCTCCAAGTTTCTCACATAGTGTTCCTTGTAAAAAGGTTTGAGACGATGTCCATTCACTTTCCACATTTTTCCTTTCTTCTCACTTTTTATCTCTACTGCACCATGAGGAAACACATTAGTCCCAATAAATGGGTTGATCTATCTCGACCTTAATTTTCCTAGAAACAACTTTAAATGAGAATGATATAACAAAACTGTTTGACCGATCTCATAATTCTTTCTAAGGCTGAACTTATCATGAACTACCTTAATTCGATCTTTGTATCACAATGTAGTTTCAAAAGCATCATTTCTTATTTCCTCAATTTCTTATAGATGAAGTTTCCTATTTCTTTCAATTTCATTTGACTCCATGTTACATTTTTTACAGCCCAAAAAGCTCTATGTTATAATTTTATTGGAAGGTGATAAGGCTTATCGTAGACAACAAGATATGGTGACATACCAATTGGAGTTTTGAATGCTATGCGATATGCCCAAAGAGCATCATTTAGGTGTAAGCTTTAATCCTTCCTTGTGGGTTTCACCATCTTTTCTAGAATTGATTTGATTTCTCTATTAGATATTTTAGCTTGAATGTTTGTTTGTGGATGATATGTTGTGGTGATTCGATGTGTCACATGATATTTCTTTAACAATGCTTCTACTGTTCTATTGTAAGAGTGTGAACCTTTTTTGTTTATTATAGCTTTTGGAAAGCCAAACCTTGTAAAAATGTTAGTTTGAAGAAAATTTACAACAACTTTAGCCTTGTCAGTATGGGTGGTCTTTGCCTCCACCCATTATGACACATAATCTACAATGATAAGAATATATTTGAAATAAAACGATGATGGAAAAGGACCCATGAAATCCATACCACAGGCATCAAAATTTTCACATGCAATAATAGGGTTTTGTGGCATTTCATTTCTAGGACCTAGTCCTCTAGTCTTTTGACAATGTTCACATGTTTTGAAAAATTCATAAGTATCCTTAAACAGGGTAGGTTAGTAAAATCCACTTTCTAAAAGTTTATGAGTTTTTCTTTTAGCACCAAAATTTCCCCACAAGCATAGTTATGACAAAATGTTAAGATATAAATAATTTCACTATTAGGAATACACCTTCTAATGATTTGGTAGGCACATTGTTTCCACAAATATGGATCATCCCACACAAAATACTTTCCTTGACTCTTCATTCTATCCTTTTGTGCTTTAGTAAAATTTGAAGGAAATACCTTTGTGACTAAAAAGTTTACTATGTCAACATACCATGGTATTTCATTTCCAATTACGTGAAGTTGTTCGTCCGAAAATGCTTCATTGATGGGTGCATCACATTAATTGAAGCACCTAAATCAAGCATACATATTTCATACCTCGTGTTTCCAATCTTGTAAGGAATGGTAAAAGTACCTGGATCCTTGCATTTTGGTGGAAGTTTCCTTTGCAAAATTGCTGATACATTTTCTCCCACACTCACCTTTTCATCCCCTTTTAGTTTCCTTTTGTTAGTACATAAGTCCTTAAGGAATCTTGCATACCTTGGCACTTGTTTAGTTGCATCAATGAGAGGGATATTAAGCTCCACCTTTCTAAATATTTCAAACATCTCCTTGTCATAATTCAGCTTTGTGTTTCTTTCCAACCTACTAGGAAAAAAAGTAGGAATTTTAACAGGAGTGGAAGACGTACCTTTAGTTACCTGTGGAGAATTTTTAATTTTTTCTTCCTCAACAACTGTCTCATCTTCTTCTTTGCCTATTTCTTCCTCTTCACTCACTTGCCTTGGACCTGCCAATTTTTTCCTACTCCGAGTTGTGATGGGATTCCTTTCCATCTGAATTGGGAATTTTGAGGATCCTTGTGCTTGTAATTTTTCAAGGGAATTTGCCAATTGAATCACTTAATTCAGCAAGTTCTTGATACCATTTCTAGTTTCTTATTGAAATTGCAATGTATTGGTAGCTAAAGATTTCACCAAATATTCTAAAGGCATTCCTCCTAATGGTTGTTGAACTTGTGGTGGAGGTAATGGTTGAAGTGGTGGTCAATGGTGATTTGGTGGAACTAGAAAGAATCTGGGACGTGGATTTGATCCATGTTGATTTTGATAAACTGGTGGTATGAAATATGAATTACCACCTTGTTGATTGTTTCCATAACTTAGGTTAGGATGATCCTTTTATCCTGGATTATACATAGGAGCATAAGGATCATACCTCTTTGGTATTTGTTGCCCTTCAATGGAATTCACTTGTTGTTCTTCCTACAAAGTAGGACATATATCAGAAGGATGACTGGTAAAAAGAACAAATTCCACATACCATTGCGGGAATTTTTTCACCCACAACTTTCTCTACAAAAGTTGTCAAATTTGACACTCGTATTTTCAATTCAACAATACTAGCCTCTTTCACCTATTGAGACACAAAAGTACTAGCCTTACTAAAATATTGAGAGTTAGATGCCATATTAGCAATTAATCTTTTAGATTTATTAGAGGTTTTATCAACCAATGCACCACCACTATCTGCATATATCATGTTTCGATCCATAGGTCGTAGTATTAACAATTGGTCACTGATTTGGTGATTGAGCAACTACCACATAATTTCTTGAAATTTTCCCAGTATTCATGCAATGATTCTCCTCTATCTTTCCTAGTACCATAGATTTATTTTCTTATGTTAGTTGTTCTAGATGAAGGAAAATATTTTTCAAGGAAAACCTTTTGCATATCATTCCAATTATTCACAGAACCCATTGGTAAGTCATACAACCATTCTTTTGCAGCATCAGCCAAAGCAAAAGGAAAAGCTGTAAGTTTAAGTTGTTCTACACTTACTCCATTCGGTTTTATACTAGAACATACAATAAGGAATTCCTTAAGAAACTTGTTGGGAGTAGTGAAACAACCTAAACCCATTGAGTTTCTATCCCTAAATCCTGTAAAACTAGGTAAAGCACATATCAAACTAGGTTTGATCTCACAAGTATCATTTTCTACAGGATAATTAATGCATAAAAGGTTAGGGATGAAAACAGGAGCAGCTAGCTCCTTGAGAGTTATATCTGCCATAGGTGGATCGATGTGACAATGTGAATTAAACAAATCCTCTATGTGGTTTTCTTTCAAGTGTGTAGAATTTCCTTTAAAAGGTAATGGAATATGACGAGCATATTCCAATCTCCTTCTTGTTCGGTATGCAATAGAGAGGGGGAATTAGGAGCTATTGGCAGGATATTTGTCCTTGATACGCAATTGCAAATAGTCTAAAATGTGCGTGCAAGAGGATTATACAAAATTGAAGGATAGATATGTACAATTGGAGAATTATTAAAAACAAAAATAAGAAACAATATCAAAAACATAAATAAAGATTATAATTGTCATTGCCCGGCAACAGTGCTAAAAAATTTATGTGTTGTCATATGCACAATAAATTTAATAAATAAATCCTTATTTCCAAATATATAGTAGATGGAAAAAAGGAATTGAGCCCACAAGCAATGATTTATAATCAATAATTCTGTAATCAATGTTAAAACCTCGGTTATGCAATAACATTTACTTCTATCACTAAGTTCTATACGATGGATAAATAATAAAACACTTTACTCACTAATTTATGAATAAGGATAGGAAGGTATTGATTATGGAATTAGGATATCAAATAATCATGGAGAAAAGAATGATTGTAAATGATTCAACGTTGACCTTTAGAAACGCATAATAATTCATCCCTTCTCTTAATTCTAATAAATTTAATAAGCTCTCCATTTATCACAAATCAATTAATAACTAAGGTTAAAAATGCTAGATTCAATTAATGGCAACATTACGAATGGAAAGCAGTTAACTATGACCATAATCACATAAGCTTGGATCATGCAACTGTACAAATTAATAGACAAGATTAACAATTAATCTTTTGCTAATCTAGAAATGCTAATTAATAATTACGTATTAATTCTGTTATCCTAGCGAGGTTAAGATCTAAACTAGATAGCTAATCAATCTAATTAATTTAAATTCTTAATCTATGATGCTAGATCATTTAATTTCGTCCATTAATTCAATTAAATTTCATCTAGAATCATGAATTCAAATTACGTTACCACATTTGAAACCTAATTTTGTCAATAAATCCCCCATCCTAAATTATCAACTCTACTATCTTCATAATTGTAACAACATACAATTAAATGCAGTAATATATAATTAACATTAATGATTAACAATAAATAAACAATGAAACAATGAAAATAAGAGAAAGAATAATGTAATGAAGAGAATTTACTTGAATTTAATCAAAATTCAAAACTTGCAATTAAGAGAAAAATGGAGAAGAACTTATCAACTTGTATTGCAAAATGTTAATTGTTCAATTGAATATAAGAGAGATAAAGAGAATTAGAATTGTGAAGTATATGTGTTTTCTATAGAGGATAGAGAAAAAGAGAGAATTAAAATTTCCAACTCCAAAAGCTGACTTCTAAAATCCAGAATTGTCAGAGAATATATCAGGAAAAAGCTCGTATGAGCGGTTACAAAATTTAAGAAAAACACTATCTATGTTTTGGGAAAAACAGGACCTCGTTATTGTTTTTTTTTAATTCTCTACCGAATTTTGGATTTTGAAAACTGACATTTTCATCTTCTAGTGGAAAAAATGGCCCATTTTTATGAAACATGAGGGTAGCGTGTTCTTTGTTCCTTTGTCATTTTTCTTTGAAACTTCAACACAATCTTTCCTTTGATATTTATTCTTCGTTTTTGGTCTTTTATTGGTGTGTTCTTTGCTTCATTTCCTCATTCCTTCAATTTTTCCTTTTAATTTCTTAATTTTATCTTTTCCTGCAAAATCTATTCAAAAGAGAAAAACTCGAGAAAATATTAAATCTTATAAAAATAGTGAGGAATAAATGATGTTTTTACTTATGAAAATAGCATATAAATCCCATATGTCAGAGACCCAAGCCTTTTGTACTTCTTTTAGATCATGAGAGTTTGAAGTATTTTCATGGTTAAAAGAAGATGAGTCCAATACATGCTAAATGCATAAAATTCTTGCAGACATTTATGTTCTCTACAAGACATGTAGAAGACAAAGAAAATGTCACCGCGGATGCATTATATGGGAGGACCATGGTACTTACCATGATGGATGTAAAGATTTTGGGGTTCAAGATGTTGAAGAGTCAATATGACATGGATGATGAATTTGCTATGATCTTTGAAGAGTGCAAGAAATAAGGAGGTTCTAGAGCTTATGTTATTCAAGATGGGTTCTTATTCACGCA
Organism: Tamarix chinensis; assembly: GCA_030549775.1. Classification (NCBI taxonomy): domain Eukaryota; kingdom Viridiplantae; phylum Streptophyta; class Magnoliopsida; order Caryophyllales; family Tamaricaceae; genus Tamarix; species Tamarix chinensis. The sequence goes on along the minus strand of CM060173.1, from coordinate 38,139,019 downwards.
AAACAAATTATGTGTGTCGAACACTTCGAATAGAGACTTGCTAATCAAAGAGGTGCATGAAGGAGGAATTGCATAACATTTTGGAGTTCATAAGACTTTAGATTTGCTACAAGTACATTTATATTGGCCGAGAATGCAAAAGGGATTTTCAAGCACATTCAACTTTGGAGATGTTATACCTTATTATGACAAAGCAATTTTGAGGAAAAATTCAAATCAACATGGGGAGAATGATGCATGAGAAAACACTAAAGAATTAGCTTTCATAACTCATTTGGAAAGTGTATTCAGTAAATTTGAAGTTCAATAGATTGTTATGTTGCTCAAAATGTAACAAACAAGCAATTATGTGTCTCTGTGCATGTGCATGGCATGTAAGGAGGGAGTGACCATGCATATGGGGAGTATATTGCTAGGATTTTTGAGCATTGTTGAGTAATTTAGCTAATTTATTAATTATGTAGTAAAGTAGGAGAATATAGTTAGCACAAAGTTAGTATAATACCTTTTAACTTGGAATATTTTGAAATATGCTTTAGCTACTGGTAGAAAGGTTATGATATGCATGAATGTCAAGCATATTGTAGATTGAATTGAAGTTGAAGATCAACATTGAATGAATTCTGTGTGAGTTCAAAGTCAAACAAATCAAATCTGTGTGAATGATTTGGCATGAAATTTTTAATCTCTTTGTCTGTGTGAATTGCAAATTAATTCATATCTTTTCTACTATTCTTAATCCTACTCTAATTCATGGTTAAGGAAAGCACTAATTTGGTATATAATATCGAAGCTCTAAACCTTTCTTTTGAAACCCTAATTTTCCATGCCAACCAAATGCAACCTTATTCATTCCTTTCAAACTAAACCCTAACCCTAACCTTAAACCACGACTCTAACTATAACACCCCAATTTTTACTACTAAAAATTTTCAATTTGCAGCAGAAGTAACTAAGTAAAATAGTGGGGGTTACTGCCGTAATCGACATAATTCTAGTTTATACAACCACCATTACATCAATCACAAGGATGAAACATTTAAGGTAATACAAGGAAATTAGAAAACAAAAGCATATTTATAGTACAATACTAAGTTTGGAGTTTAACTTCGATTTTAACAATACAATATACAAAAGGGGGATACCGTGGATCAAGAGTCCAAAAAGGGTATTCAGTTAAGTATATAATTTGAATAACAAATACTCTTCACCCAACTCCAATAGAGATGAAGTCTCTCATCCCCACATAAGGTGTCATATAACCCAAAATCATCTAACTAACCTTTTAAGATCTGCACATAAGATTTAGGGCCTTTTGCTTGTGTGAATGAGTAGCACCCATAACACGGGTGGTTAGTATGTTACGCAATGAGTAAGGGAACAATACTATCGAAATAGGAATACAAATAGCACAAGATTTCACATTAGATAATAAAGGAATATAACCAAGAAAATGAAACATCTTATAAGGTATATTACGATCCAGATCATTTTATTAAGTATAGTCCATTTTCATTCTTTTATATACATTGAGTGCAGCAACCCCCATTATTCATAAAATGGTGGAACGGTTTGAAACTCTCAGTGAAAACACACCCAAGCCACTATTCTTATTGGTAAAATGAAGGTTAAAACATCTCCTTAGGGCAAAACGCTCTCTAGCCACTATTCTACCTAATGGAACGGGAACACATATGCATATAGAAAATATATTACTCTAGTCTTAACTTACATTTTCTTCCACTGTAAATCATTAGTATCTTTTCCATAGGTTATGAAGATTATTTTCATTTCATGATGAGTAGGCACCCCACTATTCTTAAACTGGTTAAATGGTTTGAAACTCTCGGGGACAACACACCTAAGCCACTATTCTTTCGCATGGAACAAAGATTAAAAACATCCTCTTAGGGCAAAATGCTCCCAAGCCACTATTCTCCCCGATAGAATGAGATACATATATATAGACATAGAAAAATAAATCACCATAGCCCTACTCACGTGCTCTTTTACTTTAAGTTATTAGTATCCTATTCAAGATTGATTCTCAGGCATAGGACACAGTCAAACCAAATATACATATAGCATAGGTCCAAGTTCTTATGTCCTGTGAAACCCTACTTACACTCCATTTAGTGTTCATTCTTCCATGTTGGTTGTTCTATTCCCATTATATTATGTTATCTCCCAAATCTCATCATTAGTGTCATACCTAAAATACACAACCTAATTCCCATGAGTTTACTCTAATAATCCTATCCTAATATATTAATCGCTGAAGTATCTGAGCCCAAATTCCATAGAATTGTCATAACACTTCCCATGAATTTTTTATGATTTATAATTTCAATAGATAACCTCTAAACCCTAAACATGAATTACTTAAGCTATTATTGTCATAATTCAAACCTCCTAACACATAAATTACCAAAACTTCCTTATTATCCCATAATGACCAAGTTAACTTTAAGTACAATTAAAACCTTCATTTTATAAAATCTTATACCTTCCACACATATTATTTTTCCAAGTCCACATTTATCATCATACCTCATGAGAATCCTTAGGTTAATTTACCATAAATCATTCAATCAATATTTCATACCATAAGATATATTTCCACATATATGACATTTACATCATTCAACCCATATTTCATGCCATAAGATATATTTTTACGAATATGATATTATCATCATTCAACCCATATTTCATGCCATAAGATATATTTTCACAAATATGGCATTATCGTCATATATCATAACATAATGATATCTCTTACCAATTATTACTTTCTTTCAACATAACATTCATATCATCACAAAATATCAATATCAACACAAAATATCAATATCAACACATGTTCATCATGTATAAACAATATCATGAAAAGCACATATAACCATAAAAGCAAATAACATCAAAAACCCTAAATATCAAATAGTATCCTTACCAACCCTAAATATTTTCTCCTTCGAAGCTACTGGAATACCACCATAGTCAAATGGGAGCTTGAAAATAGGGATGCACAACCAAAAAAAAGGAGTTACATGGTCGTGCACCAACAGGTCAAGAGGAAAAATTTTGCATAGTCAAATGGTGTAGGGGTTTCACGACTGTGCATAAGGGGATTTTAAGTATTGCATGACCATACAACAAATGGTGCACCAGTCATGCACTCTGCAAACCTGCAACACACGAGAGGAAGAAGGAGGGAAAAGAGGTGGCGGTCTATGGAAATGGCTGGAAATAGCGAGGAGGAAGGTTAGGGCAACCTTGGTGGTTGGTCCACCGGCTAAAGGATGGTGAATGGTGGCTGAGGTGGTGCATGATGGGGTAAAAGATGGTGCAAAAGCCAAAAATAGGGAAAGGAAGGAGAAGAAGAAGAAGAATAAAAGGGAGAAGGAGGAAATGAGAAGGAAGAGGGAGCTCAGTAATGGCTCTTTGATACAGATATGAGTAGAGTGAGGCATAACAAAAGAGAAAAAAGGAGACAGTGAGGTGTATATATATATGTACATGTATGTATAGGGTGGGAGTTGGGGAAGAAGAAAAAGATCAAGGGGTGCTAACATGCAATGGTGATGATGGGGATTGTATAGCTACAAGGTGATGGTGATGGTGATAGCTGCAGAGGATAGTTAGGGTAGAGTAGTAGCTGTAAGTTGAGGGTGGTGATGGTTGATGTATATGTTATGTGAGAAGGGAAAATGGCAAGGGAAGATGGGTGTGTGTGGAGTGTGCAATGGTTGTGCAGTGGGGTAGGGATAAGGGTGTAGAAGGAGAAGGAGAAAAAGAAGAAAGGAGGTAAGGTGAGGGGTGATAGATGCAGCAAGTTGATGGTGCAAGTTCCAAGTGCATGTTGCATAGATTCAGAAGTTGTAGCTCAAATTTGGCGGTAGGAAGAGAAGAAGTAAAGAAAAAAAAAGGAAAAAGAGAAATGATTGGGGGATAAGTCTAGTTTTATTTTAGATTCGGTAAAGGAAATTAGGAATAGTAAAAATTTTAGCTGGTTTTGACTTTGGTATATGAATTACGGATTAACAAAGTTAAGGTTTTGGAATCGGTTAAATTTTTAGGATTAAGGAGTTAGGTTAAGCCTAACAGAAGATTTATTAATATTAGAATTAAATTAGGGTGCTAATAATATCGGATTAGACTAAGCAAGTTTTCAAGGTATTACACTAACCATCATCGAAACCCTAACTTTAAAAACTAAACATCATCATCAATCCATCATTGAATGCATAGGCTAATTAGTGTGTTCCATTTGAACTATTGTCATTGTTAAACCATCATCACAAAATCGTCATCATCACTCTACTACCATAATCGAACCACCATCATCTTTATTACATTACCTTCAAATCTTTAATCTCTTAATTCACCGTCACCAAGCCATTATCATAATATATAAAATCCATTCAAACTTTAATCCCACATAATTGAGAATTACACCATCCTACTCACATCATTCACATATTGAATAAGTCGATGTATGTTTTTCTTAGAAAATTCTTTCAAACATTGACTCTTATTAGACATGCACAAGAAGATAAAAGTGAGTTGCAATTAGAAGAAGAGATAAATTGTAATGTCCCCATTTTTCAAAAATAATAGAATAGAAAAATTAGTAAAAATATATGTTAAAGCTAAATACAATGAGGGTATTACTGCCATAACTAAAGTAGATGTCAATGTCCCACTTACACTAGCATCTAAGGCTAATTATAATAAGGAGACACATAAAACTTTATTTTTAACTCAATATAATATAAAATATAAATTTTGAGTAAACTCAATGGAAATGAAAACCAAATGAAAAGACAAAAAAATTAAAATATCAATTACAACCAAAAAGTATGAAAGTAATTATTGAAATAAATAATGACAAGCAAATCACTAAAATAGCCACCACTCTCACTTTTTCCCACTATGCATATCATCAACACTTTAAATAGGTCCACACTCAATCTACACCAGGTCATCTACTCACAATATATATCATGGATCATCATAGTCCTTTTTAAAACACTTAACAAGTTAGCTAGGTAAATGGCTAAATAACACATTAGTAAAATGGAATATAATATAGACATGTATATATGTATATCAAATCATATAAGAAAACCAAAAGCTAAAAAATAAAATATCCGATTATTAATTTTTTCTTTAGGTGATCACAACCTCTAATTATTTAAGTGGGTAAATCAACCAGAGGGTTACCTAACAAAACAAAGTTTGAAGATCTATCACCAACCATAGGAGGATTAGAAATCATATCCAAGCCACCCCCAGTGCACATAATCCAAAGGGGATAGTAAAAGTTTGAAGACATCCAAAAAAAGCCAAATCTAACCATAGGATATCCGTCTTTTGGGAAATCCTAGTGGTCTTAGTACTTAATGGCAAAATCAATCCTCGTCTTGAATGGTTAATTTAATGTTGTTCTTCCCCTTTTCCTTGATCTCTTTTTGATTCCATGATTTCTTGAGGTGTTGTAATATACACTTTTTTTTAAACGTTGTTTCTAGTTGAACCATATGACAATTTCCTTCTATAAAGGGTATCTATCCCACATATTTTGATATAATGATATTTTTGCAACTATGGTTTTTTAAAGATGTCATGTGAAAAAAAAATCATGTGTAATTTTTTTTTCAATAATTTTTATTTCCATAATTCTTTAGTAATATGAATTTATAAAAATGTTTTATTAATTATAATATTTCTTATTATTTATCATGTTTCATTAGATTTTTATTTTATTTTTTATAAAATTCGAGGACAAAGTTCTTTGTTAATGATGTAGTAGTATAATAGCCCATAATTTAAACCTTGCCCTTTAAGTAATCATTGTTTAAATTTTTATGAGGACGTAATACCTCATGTTCGGAATTGAAAATTTATCATGTTTATAATATTTTATTCATTTTAATATTAAGAAAATAATACTCTTTTTAGTTTTATAATTTAAAAAAACTACTATTTTTAGAATACTTTTGTTAATGCAAAAGTTACTATTTTTAGAAAATAATTATTTTCATGTGATAATGTGTTCATAATATTTTAATGATTATTATATTAGTTTTTGGATATTTATAAAATTTAAAAGGTAATTTTCAACCCTTACTTTGTCTAGAATAGTAAAAGGAAAAAATTGCGAAATTCACAACCAAATATCATTTTTAGGAAAAATAGAGTATGTTGAATAGATATATATATATATATATATATATATATATTTCTTCTTATATATAACAAAATTTGATCTTTTTAATTATTCCTTAGTGTCTTTAGTTATTATGTACTAATTAATTTAAATAATACTATATGAAATATCTTTCTTTATCTCATTTGTGCAAATTCTTAGATAAGCAGGACTAGGATTCGGTAATTTAGCCATAACTCTTTCTTCCGATAACAAAATTGGATGATTATTTTTTCTTTAGAAATAAAACTTCAATATATACAAAATTTTTATTTTGAGTATTTCCAATATCTAAACTTAACTTAGTGATAAATATCAATCGGTATCAGTGACAATTCACTTGTGCAATTTTGTTATTTATTTCCATTCTAAAAGCCTATATAAGCCCATATAAAACCCTAATATCCAAACCTATGTTTTTCTTTCTCCTCTAGTGAAGTGGATTATGTGCTACACCTCCCACTAATTTTCTTTAAGATTTTTAACCAATTGATCAAGACCATCAATAAATTCATCAAAACCTTCAATTGATACATCAAAATATTAAACTATATTCAAGATTATAGATTTAAGATCCAATTTCTGTTCTTCTTCTTTTTCTTTGTCAGAGTTCAGGGAATAACTTTTTTCTTTCAAGATCATCAACTCCACGAGTTATTTTGGTGTCATAGTATCATTCTTCATGTTTGAGGACCTTATGTTCTATATATAAAGATTTTTCATTCTATAACATTATTTTATTTAACTTATGTACATATATTATACATGCATGGAATATGATGTCTATAAAGTATGAATTTTTATTTATTATAAAATTTTATACATTTTTAGGACTATATTTTATGCATCATGATATCTAATATGATTAGCTTAAGAATATATGATTTTATGTTAAATTCATGATAGATTTCATGTGACTTCAAAATTGCACTGTTTTACAAAAATCACACAAAATTCAATGATAAGATTTTACCCAACATATTATAAATCAAATCGAAGCCCTAGAAATCTTGTCTTCTAAAAATTATTGTTTATTAGCTTTGAGTTATATATAGAAAAAAGATTGAGTTATAGTAAAGAATAGTTGAGTTTGGAAATGAGTATAACTCACAAAATTGAATTTTTTTATGTTATGTTGGTTTTGACCAATCTTGAGTTTATGGTGGTTATTTTATTACTAAATATTAATTTTTGACCTAGGTTGACTAATTTTTATATGTTAATATACATGTGCTGTGAATATTTTAGTTAAAAATTTATATTAAATCTAGAAAGGTGGTGATTCTAGTTGGATCTTTCTATTTATAGAAAGTTACCTTTTGGGTATTTTCCTATTTGGGAAATTTTTCATGTTTTGAAAGTGGATAATAAAAAGAAAGGGATTTAATGAAGAATAGTTACTTACGTGCATTATGTGATCACCTTAATAGGATAGTAATACTTTAAGTGGAACATGTGGGCTTTGGGTCTTTCAGGATTGGCCTCTTGAAGTTGGATATTGACAATAACCTTTTCTTTTATATTGTGGATGTATATATTTATTTAACAACTGTGTCTAGTTAAGGCTCATTGTATACTCTCTAGGCTTCTTTAGATCTTATTAGGGGTGCGCAGGCTTAAAGACTGGATGATTGAGGTTGGATTTTTCCCTTTGGTGCTAGGACCATTGGGATTGCCCAAGAGGTGGATCTCCTATGGTTAGATTTGGTTTTTGTTGTATGGCTTCAAATTTTGTTATCCCCTTTGGAATATGTCTACTAGGATGGACTAGGTTTTATTTCTAATTATCCTATGGTTGGTGGTAGTTCTTTGGACGTTGTTTTGCTAGGTGACCCCCTAATTGTTTTATCTAGTTAAATAATTGGAGGTTGTGATCACCCAAAGTAAAAAATTAATAATTAAATATTTTATTTATTCCCTTTTAGTTTTCTTATATGAATCGATGTACATATATAAATGTCTATATTATATTCTACTTTATTAATGTGTTACTTAGTTGTTTCCCTAACTAACTTATTACGTGTTTTAAACAGGGATGCATTAATCCATAATGTGCATGGTGAATAGATAATCTAATTAGATTGAGTGTGGACCTATTCAAAATGTTGATGATATGTATAGTGGGAAAAAGTGAGAGCGGTGGCCATTTTTAGGGATTTGCTTGTCATCATTTATTTCAATAATTACTTTCATACTTTTTGGTTCTAATTGATATTTTCATTTTTGTCTTTTCATTCGGTTTTTATTTCCATTGAGTCAACTAAAATTTTATATTTTATATTATAATGAATTAAATATAACGTTTTATGTGTTTCCTTGTTATAATTAGCCTTAGCAATTAGTGTAAGTAGGATATTGGCATTTACTTACTCTAGTTGTGGCGGTAATATCCTCATTATATTTAGCTTCAACATATATTTTTCCTTATTTTTCTAGTCAATTAGTTTTGAAAAATGGGTGTATTACATAAATAAATAAATAAAATGATAATAGAAATAGGAATGAAATTTGCTAGTCCCCCACAACAGCACCAAAATTTGATGTGTTGTTATAGACACTATAAATTAAACCCTAAATACACAAACAAATAGTAAGCAGAGAGTAGAGATATATCTCATAATGGCTAAAATTTAATTAGTTGATTTATATCATCAAATTAATTTCCTAGATGTATAATTATGAAAATATAATCAATAATAATTAAGAAAATTAAAGAATAACAATTAACAAAATAACTAAATAACAATAATGGGGTAATGGGGGTCAGAGGATATATGAAACATATAGATATCAACTAGTCATGTAATATTTTTTATGTTAACTTGTAGAAGCCTGCACACACCTACTTTTTAGAAACCCTCTTATGTAGATAGATAAAATAAATAAAAATATTGAGTTAGACTACAAAAATCACAAATTCAATTAAATAAATGAATAACAAGAACTACATTAAACAAAATAAAAGGTACAAAACAATTAAACAAAACAAAGAAATACCTTAGGATATTGTAGAACCATAAATACCATATGAATTCCAATCCTTCATTTACAATACAATGAACTAACAAATTCTGACATAAGGACTCTAATGGATTAAAAACATAGAAAATGGAAGTCAAAAGTCTTATGGTGGTGCTCTCGAGGCTCTATTCCACCTAACATAAGTTGTATATATAGACAGATGGCTATACTAATCAAATCTAAAATTTGGCAAAAATACAATCAATATCGGTCAATGTGGGAAATTAGTATTTTTTCTCTAAAACTATGCGGGTGGACTAAATTAATGGACTAGATGGGAGAATAACTAGGAAATATGAGTTGTATTTCCATAATTATAGGAGCCCTGTATTTCTTCTCTCTTCATTTTATTCTCTTAATTTTTCTGCACATGAATTCTCTTTTTATGTATTGCATGATGGTATATCCAAAATTCCCTCACTCCATGCGTTTCTCTTCATATTTTGCTTCTTTTTCTTATTTATCTGCTCAAATTTCCTTGATATCATCTTTTTCTACAAAACTAGGTTAATAGAGAAAATTCGATGAAAAGGGTTAAATTTTCATAATAAGTATAGAAACATGGATTCAGATATATTAATTAACTCCTTTAAATATGCACCTATCATACCATGAGTAGTGAAGTCATCCAAGTAGTCCAACACAAAGTCATTTGGACCCTCTCTTTGTTGTAATGAGCAACAACCATAAGAAGGATGATAAACATGCTACATGCTAAATAAGGGAACAATAGAGTCACAACAATGACATACAAGTAGATAAGGTCACATGGAAGAATAGGCATGCATATTGATTAAACAATGACATACATTTTGATGCACCTCGTAAGACAAAATGCTCCTGGCCAATATTATTGTTATATGGAACAAACTCAATACCTTAATCCTGACTCACATGATCTTTTTCTTGAAATGATTAATGCCTTATTTGATTATTGCTTATCTAAATATCAAAATGAAAACATAAATATAAATATCCAAGGCACATAACCCAATATTAACATAATTATATAAGAAACATAACACACAACCATATGATGAACGAGACATCACATAAGGAAAAATGTCATTATTATCCTAAGAAACCCTAATTTCACCAGTTAAGTTTAACTTCTCCCATAATAGCCATTTTAGGAAATAATTTAGTACACTATTTTAAAATATTATTAACAACTCATCCAAAAAATAATTTCTAACTCCAATGTCTTACACATACAATAACGAGCATGCCTATAAGGTTACTATACACGATTTAAGCTATTTTCTCGGTGTACTATGCTTACACTATTTGTAATTACCCAAAATATTTCATATATCATAATTATAATATTTTAAGTCCATTATCATTTTAGCTTTGCCAAAATTCCATATTTAATCCATATTAATTAAAATTCCTTTATTTCATTGAAAGTTTTAAAATCTCATTTTACATAACTTGTGTCTTACTCAACTATCATTTGATTATATTACTTATGAAATAATATATAAAACCCTAAAAGGTTATAATGCCATGACTATTTACCAAATTATCATAAAACGATCAACATACCCTTATCATAGCCACAGTATTCAAATTTCCAATAAATCCCTTTATATTCAACATCATTATTTTTCGACCATCAATTTAATACATCACCATACAACTTAACCATATTCATTTCCCACTTACCACACTTTATTAAATCTATATTACAATGCCATAGATTTTGTGTGGTCGTAGCCAGCACGCAATTTAAACCCTCTTGTTGGCAATTGTAATGCTGGTAAATAGGGGTATTGTTCTATATCGGAGATTAAGATGACTCACCTCTATTTAACTAGCTTAAAAAAATAAAAATAAATCAAAACCCTAAATCACACAAAATAAATAAATTCAAAAAATAATAATGGGGTTTTTAAAATAGAAAATAATAAAAGTAATAAATAAAATAAAATAAAATAATAATTACAATAATGGATAACCGTAAATATGATAACTTTCCTTGAAAAATTGAAATATACCACTAGATTAGGTCAAAATATAATGTTAATTTCTAAGTCAATATTTAATCACAAGAAAGATATCAACCAAGCTGTACACCAAAAGTAGGTACATACACCTTATATTACTTTCCTAAAATAATTAATACGACAAAGCGCCAATATTAAAAATATTAAATACTAGTAGTATAGTAGCAACATTTGGCTCCTATAGTTAAATAGATTTAATGCAATAAGTATAATTTGAAGGATTTCAATCTAAGTACCCAAACTAGTACACTAAGCATGTCTAGCTGTATTTTTCTTCTTTAACACACAAATATCTAAACGTTTTACTACTTTGGTTAGAATCACAAAACTGTTAGGTGAATTTTTATCTAACTTAGCTACAATTTATACATATAAATTCTAGCATATTTATATAGCCACTTAGTAGGTAAATAATAATATATACTGTCACTATGAGGAAACCAGAACAAGGCATGCATCATATAAATTATACTTGACACAATCGTATATATAAATGATAGTAATTAAAAAGAGTCAAAGAAAAATATTATGAAACAAAGAAAAATAAAATCATATCTCAAACCCTAATCTAGAGTTTCAATCTATTCCCTAGCAATAAATAATCAGCCAGCCATAATTATCAAACTAATTACACAAAAATATATATGAAAAATATAAATTAAAAATAGAGAAATAAATAACTAGAATTAATTATGGATGAAAGGTCAAGAATTTAATCAAATGAAAATTGTTAAATTTCATCTAAAATAAATTCAATTGAGTAAATTTTCTCTCTATCTTTCTTCTCCTTTCTCAGCAAGCTTGATTTCTGTGTAATAATCTTTGTCTTTTTCTTTCTTTCTTCTTCTCAATCGATGTGCTTCTATGGCCTGGTTTGTCCTTCTCTTCTTTTGTTTGTTAAATGTTCCTTGTTTTCTATGTTTTCCTCCTTTTTACGCCTGTCCTTGCTCATTCTTTCCTTAAGCTGTTGTTGCACTACTCTACTTTTGTGCCACCCTTTCTTCTTTATTTCCCTATTTCTATGCCTCAGTCCCACCTCAGTTTCTCCGTTCTCTTCTTTTTGTCACCTTTGTAGCTCTCCCTTCTTCCTAAAACTTCTCCCCTTTCTCTTTTTTTCTCTTCTTTCTTTTTGTGCCTTACCTCCTTCTACTCGCTCCCCCCATGTCAGCCCTCACTGGCCTCAACTTTTGTTGTTGTGGCTCCCCCTTTTTAATTCGATGTCACCCCCTCTAAAGGCTTCATTTTCTCTGTCATCCACCTCTTCCTTAATTTCCTTCACTGGATCTCCTCTAATCCTAGCTATTTTTTTTAAGCATTTGGGCCTTTAGTCCTTGGGTTGTTGGTCCAAAGGCCCAACCTTTTTTTCTCTTCTTCTTTTTTTATTTTTCTTTTATTTAAAATTACCTACAAAATAAAATCAATGAAAATTAATAAATAATATTATACTCTAAATTTATTTAATTTATATCATTTTAGCTTAAATAATAAAATTTATACAATTATTATCACTTAAACATAAAATCATAATTATTGACATAGATTACTTAAATAAAATACCAAAAACTAAGATTAAATTGGTATAACATATGTCAAAATATAAACTCATCAAGATCATACTACCTTACTTAGTGTTTTAAGATAAGACTTATCACATGATAGAGCATATAAGCTCCTTTTTTATTTTATTACTCAATTTCCATAATACAATCCCACATAATATTAGAAGAACATAAAAAACATGATATCATAAATATAATCATACCAACATGATAATATACACAAAATACACATAGGATTTAAAAATCCATAACTAAGACAGTAATACCCCCATTTTTCACTACCAAAAAAATTGTTTAAAAACATTGTAGAGGTAGAAATACCAAACACATGTTGGAAAAAATGAGGTATTATCGCCATAGTTAAAATAGGATAGATGTCTATCACCCATTCCATGTTACATATAAGGCTAAGAAAACTAACTAAACCAAATACAATAACAGATTGCACAAAAGATGTAATATACATATACCACAACAGAAAATGTTTACATAATGAGACCATAATGACTCCTTAAAATATCTAGATTTATAGGAGATAGTAAACTGAAAGTACAGAATTACAATAGAGGTAAAACAATAATAGAGCAAAGCCCTAAACACTATTCCATTAAGGATCCACAAATGATTTCTAAGTATCCATGCTCTCAAGCCCACTAGCCCAACATAAGGTAGGTCAACTACCAAGCATCCTCAAAATCCTACTCATATTATTTTACTTGTGGGATTGAGTAGGTAACCTAACAAATGGGCACATCAATATGCTACTTACTAAATAAGTGTAATATCCTACATTTTTGTAAAATGGTTGAATGCAAATTATGCCAAATTTTGTGTATTTTATTTTAAATTAACGTAATGATTTGGTTTGAGATAAAGTTTGATTTGAAATCATGTTAAAAAATTAAGTTTATTGAGTTTTGTAAGCAAACTGATCGGCTGGTTTATTGTTTCAGAAAATTTGGGTTCCTCGACTAAATTAATTAACTAGTTGGGGAAAATCAATCAAATGATGGTAGAATAGTTGATTGGTAGACCCGAACCCATCAACTGGTTTGTCGAGCCAATCATATTTTCAAGCTTTATTTTTTCTAAAAAATCCCTTACATTAAAATGGAACCTTACCAACTCATGTGAATTTATCCCTAAGAGATTCCTAACCATTTTTATGATGCATTTAACCTAAAATATTACCTCAATTTAATTTCAAGGTTAATTGGGACAAGTAAGGGTGTAAGATGACATCAACATTACCTTCTTCTTCCTCTCTCCTCTACACAATTCCGAGATCAAATGCTTCAATCTTAGGCACACTTCTGAGAAACTAAAAGATTAATTCCATGCTGAATCTCTATTATACTATTTAGGAATGTTAATTCTAGTCTAATTGACCAAAATTCTCTAGAGACGCCAATTAAGCTCTAAAGAATAGGTCAGTAAATCTTAGGCAAAACATACATGTTCTGATCAAATTCAAATGGTTAAGGATAGGATTTCGAGTTGGTTCCTAAACCCTCACCATTTCCTTTTGATTTGTTAGCTATAAATAGCCCTAATCATCCCTATTATGCACCTTTCTTTCAACCATCATAATTCCTAAGTCTTGTATTCACCTCCCTTTTTCCCACACTTCCATCCTTATCAATTTATTTTTTTCACACTCTTCTGATCCTATCTCTATCTCTCTTTTGTTTCAGTTATTAAGTAAGGAAGAGTTAGATTCTAAGAAAAAGGTGGAGTGGACTAGTTGAGCTTTCTCTTATTTTTTCCTCATGTTGGTATGTTCTCATTTCTTTTTATATTTAAGATCAAAAATTTTGTAAAGTTTTGGTATAATTTCTAAGTTTGAGATTTTTCTTTTAATTTTTTCAAAATTGAGAATTCCCATACTTTAAATTTCTGGTTTTTATTGGGATTTTTCTTACATCAAGTAAATGATTCTTACTTCTAAAATATTCAGTAAGTATTCCTACATGTTAGGTGTTACATTTAGTTTATTCTTTTATTTTTTCATGAAAGGATATGGTTTGTATAAGTGATTTGGTGGTTAGATAGCGTAATTTGAATGAAAAGCATAAAATTGGGTAAAAATAGGCTATGATGATTCTATGTTGAGAAATGCATGTTAATTTGGTTGGAATTATGTTAGATTATGTTAATACATGTTTTAATGTGAGAAAAAATGATTTATATGTAAGAATATACATGAAATCTATAATTTGGTGTTGTGTTATGGCAAACTGATCAACTCATTAGGTCAAACCTATTGACTAGTTTGTAGAACGGTTGACTGGTTGACCTAACCCATCTAATGGTAGGCCTATAGAGACCTAGGTCTTACTCTTTATTTAAACACATTAACTGGTTTGGTAAAACTAATCAATTAGTCTATGAATAGTCAACTGGTTTACCTAAATTGGTTTACCAATTTGAGGAAAGCATGGTCTGATTGGGTAAAACCGATCGACTGCTTGACCCGAACCCATAGAGTAGTTGGTGCAACTAAAAGATAGATTGGGCCAGGCCTATCAACTAGTTCAACTAGTATGCATGATTTTTTCTTCTTCGTTTGGTTATTCTTTGATGTTATGTCTGGCACAATACTATTGTTATTAATAAGATAAAATATAGAATTTATAATTGATTATTATCCTAATAAAAGGATTAAAATGAATCATAACTTACAGTATGCATTACGAGTAATGTAAAGGCTATTTGAGTATTTCACTTATGACAAGTGACAATACTGAGAAAATAATAATAAAGTGAATCAGTATATGTAGGAATTAAATAATATGGCAGTTATGAATAGCATTGGCAAAGGACAAATGGAAAACTCATATAATTGGAAAAATGAAAAGAAAAGGATTAATGTGGATTAACATGGATATTTAACTTGCTTACTTTGTAGGGTCTTGTATGATCACCCATCTTTATGAATAAAATACTAATTATATAAATATAAAGAATGGAGAGTTCTATATGGTTATTGGTTACCCAATCCTCAATTAGCTATTAGAGGTTAGTCTACCTTTGAGCATTTTTGGTGCCTTCAGGCGGTATCCTGAGTGATCTCTGTGCCTTACTTACTCTAGACACTAATGATGTACTAGGGGATATTGATAATAAAGGGTCTGCTTACCTAGGTGGTTGGCTTTAGCCTAGACTTATGTCCATATTAGTTAGCTTTGTGAAGGACTTTTGTCCATTCTAGTGATTGGCTTTAACCTTGACTTATGTCCACTTGGTGATTAGATTTGGCCTGGAATTTATGTCCCTTATTTGGATAGGCTTCCATGGTATGTGAGACCATAGGGTGGTGCATAGTTCATTGCTAGATGATAATAATATATGGATGGAAAATATTGGTTGAAACTTATGAACAATGACCGTGTGAATGGTTAATGATTGGTTAAGAAATGGAAGTAATGGTATGATTGATCAAAATGAATAAAGGTGGTTTGTACACTTAGCTAATGGTTGAAATGAATAATTGGTTATAGAGTGTAATAATGATTGAATGATTAACCTACCTCATATATGGATAAGTAAAGGGTATAACTTATGGAATTGGATAATTGAAAATAAACCCTAGTCATTGCTTGAATGCTCTGTGTTGTTACTTATGTAAATGCCTATGTGATAAGGTTGTGAATCTAAGCATGATGTATTCAGTTGTGTTGGAATTATACATAATATCATGTTTTTTTTGCACTTCTACCTTTTTATATGTTCTTATCATGATGTATGACATACTCATGTATAGTAAATTGGTATACTTGAGTACATTGAAGGACAAAATTAGCTTACTTAGTACATAGCATACTAATATGTCCTTTTTCTCAGTCACCTAATCATTGCCACTAGTAGAGGACCATGTGAAGGTCTTTTAGGATGGCCAATAAAGGGTTTACCTTAGAAGAGTAAGGGCTTAAGAGCAAGGATATCCAGAAGGTTTTCGTGGGGTACATGGTGGACCAAGGTTTTACATTACGTGTCATGCCCTAAAATTTTTTATTGTAGCTCCATACTTTATTCATATGTGTTTTGTAATGATTAGGTCATAACCCATTAGGGTCCTCCTATTTAAACACTTTTAGATTTGTTTAATTAAATCGTTATTCCACAAGCTATATTGTTTTAAGTGTTTTGAATTGTTTAGCCTTGTATCTAGTAGGAGGTAGGCAGTGGACGTCTATTCTATGTTAAGTATGGCAATAACACCCCATTTTTCTTAGGTGTTTTATTATTCCACAATTATTTTCATGAAAATTTTTAGTAGTCAAAAATGGGGGTGTTATAGGTTGGTATAAAGCCTTTTCCTTAAAAACTTTCCACTTTTAGAAAATTATTAAACTATTATCCCAAGTTTTATCAAAGCATTTTACTAAAAATGCTTTACTCTCGTGAATAATTTTGAATAGATATCATATGAAGGTATCAGTCTTGATTTAAAATTCTTTTTCCTTGATTTTTTCAATAATTTTAATTATTTCAGGACCGAATGTTCTTCAGTGAGGGTGTGGATGGGAATGCTTTGTAGATAGCTTATGCTTAATCTTGTGCGAGTTCTAGTACTCGATAAATTAAAATTTATCCCTAACTTCTTCTAGTCTTTAGGACATGATGGTCAATAACCACCACTACGAGAGTATTGAGGCATTCATGGAGATGTTGGAGCTTAAATGGAGGGCTAGATCAGAGCACCTCACGCTCCACCAATGCCAATGACTACACCAACTCTGTAGGATTGGCTCAGGTGAGCATATTATCATCACTTGCCAATCTTTAAAGGCCAAGAGGACCTTAACATCATGGAACAATGGGTCCAAGACATGTATAAGACTTTCACTGCCTGAGGTTGCTTGGGAGATAAGAGAGTAGATGTGGTTGTCTACTATCTATGGGGAAGGGCAGACTCATGATGGAGAAGCATCCAACATAGAGGTGGAGAACCTACGGGATGGGACCCATTCTTGGAAGGGTTGCAAGCCTGATTCTATCTGACTCATCCACTCATGAAGAAGTATGATGATTTTGAGGCACTTCAGCAGGGGGCATGTCCATCGAGGAGTACTATACTCAATTTATGGAATTGGTCCAGTTTTCCTTAGAGGTAGATGAGATAATGCAAGTTCACAACTTCAAGATCAGATTGGGGATCTGATATTTGGATTTTTTTGGTGGGAATCACTCCACTAGATATAGTCAGGATGTACAAGCAAGCCTTGGAGGCATCTCAAGTCACCTAGGCCCGGAGTGCCCAATCAGGGAATAGGAGGAAGTTTGTGGGTTGCTAGCATCTCTAGAACCAGAAGAAGACTTTCTCTAGAGGTAGCTTACCACCAAGACTTGGTCGGAGAATGGGGTTAGCAACCTAATCTGGCGGATTTTCTAGGGGTCGTGCCAAGGAAAGGCACTACCATTATAAGAGATTTAGGTCAAATCACCTAGGGGTCGATTGTAGAGGTAATAAGGTGACATGCCATGGTTGTGTCATGGTGGGACATGGGGCATACGAGTACTTGGTCAATAGTAGTAGCATTCAGAAGAGTGAGATTAGAGCTCAGAGCATAAGATCTATTCA
Source organism: Tamarix chinensis (assembly GCA_030549775.1). Classification (NCBI taxonomy): domain Eukaryota; kingdom Viridiplantae; phylum Streptophyta; class Magnoliopsida; order Caryophyllales; family Tamaricaceae; genus Tamarix; species Tamarix chinensis. Next base: position 38,120,635 of record CM060173.1, on the reverse strand, counting down.
ACAATCACAACCATAGATATAGAGAGTTCCTCCATTACTAGCCAGTGCTGCTAGCCAAGCTAATTAGCTAAGAGGTTTGAGGCCTTACCCTTTTAAGCATCAGAAAGGATTAGCTAGTGCCCAGGATTTCCATTAGTAGGACCCCTAAATGTGATGAGTCAGGCTAAGGTAGAATGACAGGCTGGTGTGGTGACTAGCATGCTTGCTGTCTCTACTCATTTTACCTATGTATTGCTTGATTATGGTGCTTCACATTCCTTTGTAGCTTCTAATTTTTGAAATAGAGCTACCTTATCTCCCTCAAGTAGTATTTATACTACTATTGTATTACCTTCAGGGAATAAGATTGCATATTATAGGTTATATAAGGGAGTTATATTGGTAGTGGGAGGAATAAAGTTTTTGTTGGACCTCATAGAGCTGGAGCTACAAGATTTTGATGTAATTATTGGGATAGATATGTTGGGGAAGTATCGAGCACTAATCGATTATGCATAAGAATGTGTGGTTTTGAGAGAACCAAAGGGGTATAAGGGTTTTGTACCGAAAGTGTGAAGCTAATCCATCTACGAGGATCATGTTTGATTTCACATTGAGTAACCTTGTACACAAGGGATATCCACTCTACTTTTGTAGTTTCAGAGATAAAGAAGTAGCTAAGATGTCACTGGAGCAAATGGCGGTGATTCATAAATTTTTCAATGTGTTCCCCGAGGATATTTTAGGAATGCCACCAGTTTGAGAAGTTCATAACACTGTGGATGTATTGATTGGAACAAAGTTAGTATCTAAGGCTTCGTATCGCATGAAACCTACAGAGATGAAAGAACTCAAACTTCAATTAGAAGAGCTTCAAGATAAAGGTTACATCCGACCAAGCATATCGCCATGGGGAGCGCTGGTGCTATTCGTAAAGAAGAAGGATGGCGGCTTGAGGTTGTACACCGATTAGAGAGGGTTGAACTAGGTGATAGTGAAGAACTCTTATCCATTACCAAGGATTGATGAATTATTTGATCAATGCAAGGAGGCCAAGGTGTTCTATAAGATTGATCTTCAATTAGGATATCATGAGTTGATGATAGTAGAGAAATACATTCCTAATACTACTTTCTTGAAAAGATATGGCCATTATGAGTTTATAGTAATGCCCTTTAAATTCACCAATGTGACTGCAACTTTCATGACCCTGATGAACCAGATCTTTCATCGCTTCTTAGACTAGATCTTCATTGTGTTTATAGGTGGTATCCTCATCTACTTGAGCGACTGAGAGATGCATGAACATCATTTGAGGAATACTTTGGTCTTTTTGAGATCACACCAACTATATGCTAGAATCTCAAAGTGCGAGTTTTGGCTAGATCAAGTGGCCTTCCTTGATCATGTGATCTTTAAGGATGGTGTGATAGTGGATCCTACTAAGATTCAAGTTGTTTCTAAGTGGCCAGCGTCCACTTCTATGAAAGAGGTGCACAGTTTTTAGGGGCTAGTAGGTTACTATCATTGTTTTGTGGTAGAATTTTCTAAGATTGCTAGACCATTGACTCACATTTTTAAGAAGGTTACACATTTTCAATGGAATGAGAAGTGTAGTGAAGCTATCAAGGAGTCGACGAGGTGTTTGACTTCAGACCATGTGCTCACATTACCAAGTGTTGAATTAAAGTGTACAATAATGCTTCCAAGTATGGATTGGGTTGCATGTTGATACAACATGGAGGACTGGTTTCCTATGCCTCATGACAACTAAAGCCACATGAAAAAAAAATACCCAATGCAATATTTGGAGCTTGCAATAGTAGTGTTTTCTCTTAAGATCTGGAGGCAATATTTTTATGGAGTTCAGTGCAAGTTTTACATTGACCACAATAGCCTCAAGTACATCTTCACTTAATAGGAGTTGAACTTGAGACAACACCGATGGTTAGAGTTAGTAAAGGATTATGACCTAGATTTGACCAACCATGAGGGTAAAGATAATGTGGTGGCAGAAGTACGTAGTTAAAAGACATCACATTATTTGGGCATGATTATATTGTTAGATTATTTGTGCCAAGAGATCAGGAAGATAGAGATCGAACTCATCATTGTTGGAAGTCTAGAGGAAAGAATGATTGCACTCATCATTACACCTTCAATTTTTTAGGAGATCCAAGCTAACCAAGTTAGTGATGTTAAACTCGAGAGAATCCTAATTGGTATTGCTAAAGGAAAGGCTAAAGGATTCTAGATCCAAGAGGATGGTAGTATCGGGTACCATGGTAGATGGTGTGCCACAGAGATAGGGGGATCTTAAGAGGGGGATCTCTGAGGAACATCATTTTACTCCTTACTTTGTTTACCTAGGAGAAGACAAGTTGTACAAAGACCTAAATAAGATATATTAGTGGCCCCGCATGAAGAAAGAAGTGATAGATTTTGGTGCCTGATGTCTAACCTATAAGGAGGTTAAGATTGAGCAAAAGAGACTGGTAGGTTTAGTGCAACCATATGAAGTTCGCAAGTAGAAGTGGGATATCATATCAATCAACTTCATGGTTGGTCTTTTGAGGACCAGTAGTGGTTTTGATTCTATCTGGGTCATTATAGATCATCAAAATATGTCGGTCATGTTCATACCAATGAAGGCAATATGGAGCATGAAGCAACTAGCCAATGCCTACAAAAAGTATGTGACGAGACTTCATGAAGTTTCTAAGGACATTGTGTCCGATCAAGACTCTGGGTTCTTGTCACACTTTTGGCAGAAATTACAAGTCACATTTGCTACTCAAATAAATGAGTATAGCATTTCACCTAGCTATGGATGGTCAAACTGAGAGGACCATCCAAACACCAGAAGACATGCTTCAAGCATGTGTGTTATATTTTGGGGGAAGTTAGGAAGATCGTTCGGAATTGATCAAGTTCTCCTACAACAATAGTTATCACACCAATATCAAGATGGTACCTTTCAAAGCCTAGTATGAAAGGAATTGTTGTAGCAAAGGATTCAAGAGGTTCGGTAGGAAGCGTAAGCTTATTCTAAGGTATATTGGACTGTACAGGATTCTGGACCTTATCGGTGAAGTCACTTATCACTTAGCTACACCAATAGAGTTATCACGAGTGTGCAACATCTTCCATGTATCTATGCTAAGGGAGTACATGATGGATCCTTCGCATGTTATCCGACCAAAGTCGCTAGAGCTCAATAAGTTTTTAACTTATGAGGAGCTATTGGTGAGTATTTTGGACACCAAGATGAGAGATACTATAATGCCCCAAAATTTTCTAATTTTAAAGATTATATTTAAATAAGGTTTTATTGGAAAATTGAATTTAATAAATTATTTATATTAAAATAAAAGGAAATTTATTAGGAAAAATTAAGAAGAAATTTTATAAATATGTTAATTAGAAAAAATTTGGGTATTTTAACTAATTAAAGATTTTAATTTAGGAATTTATTTGAATAAATTATTTTATTTAAATTAAGAAAGAGAAAATAGTTTTAAATTAATATGAATTTTATAAATAATTTAATTTGAGAAAATTAGAGTGCTTTGATAATTAAAATGGAATTTATGAAAAATCCTATTTTAGCCTAAAAAGGGATTTAAATATTATTTTATTTAAATATTATTATTTTTAAATATCTGAAATATTCAGATTAATTTAATTGGCCCTAACCTAATTATTTTTCTCTTCCTTTTTCCCTTTTTTCCTTTTCTTTCTTCCTTTTTCTTCCTTTTTCTTTTTTTTTCCTTACCTTCCCGAGCTAGGCCTAACCGCACCCCATTTTCTCCTTCCTACGGCCCACTCCCATTTCCTTCCTTTTCTTCCTTCAGCACGGCCCAATCGAAACACCACTCTTCATTTATTTTTCCACCAAAATGCCGCGTCTCATTTAATCTGCCACCCCTCGCGCCGACCCAGTCTCCTCTTCCTTTTCTTTCTTTCTTTTCTGTGCCAAACTGCCCGGTCCAACTTCCCCCCATTTCTTCTTCCTCTTTCAGCCCTAACGCTGAACCTACAACCTCCCACCTCCCCCGAAAATGGCATCGCCGGCCACATGTGTCGTGACTGGCCTTTCTCCTTCCCAATCTCTTCCCCTCAGTGCACACTTCAATTTCAATTGCCCCACTATCCTTTTCTTCTCCACGTTTGCCCCCATTTTCCCCTGCAAAGGTCAGGCACGATTTGAAATCGTGTTGAATGACCAACACCATAACTGCCCCATTTCTCACCGGGTTTGACCTCCTAGTAACCTCCAAAACTCGAGCCTACCCTCCACCACTATAAATACCCTTCATTTGGCTTGAAATCGATCTTTCTTTTTCCCAAAACCCTAAGTGTAATTCTGTGTGTCATCGCCACTTTAGACGCAGCATTCTCCACCATTAGCCAACCTCGCTGCCTCTTCTTCCTCCCAAACTCTTCCCTACAACACCCTCTAATTAATTAAACCATTCGTAACCTTCGATTCTTCTCACATGGGCCTCCATAACTGTGAAAAGTTTACTATCCCTCTCGCCATAATTTTTACCCCAAAACCTTAAACCACCGCCCACCACCACATCTGCCGCTTCTACCACCCTCTGAACCACTCAAAAACTCCTACTAATTCTCCTCCACCGACCCATAAACTTCTTTTCTTTTTCTCCTTCCCCCTTCCCTCTTTTTCTTCATTTTTGCCCCTTTTAGATCACTTTTCCAACCACCTCCGGGCACCACCGCCGGTGCCACCCATCCCCGCCAACTCAAGGGGAAACCCTAGACCTTTTCAACACTTCCCTTCGAGTTATTAAAAAATATTCTGCTTATATCCAAATTTTTAATATTAATTCAATTTTAATTATTATTATTATGGTTATCAACTGTAGCCTAACTGCTAAATTTTGTTGACATGTTTGGGAGCATTCTTGAGTTAGATAAATTATTATTCTCGAATTTTAGTTATTTAATAGAATTATTACATGTTTACTAATATTAATAATAATATTATTAATATTATTATTATTAGTATAATTATTTATTTAATATTGTAATTATTTTAGGGGGGTCGAAACCTAAACTTTTAATTAGGTCTCGCACCCTTGCTTTTTATTACTATTACTAGCATTTTTTAACATTATTACTAATTATATTATCATTATTACCTTTATTAACTTTTATATTATAAGTATATATAGTATTAATATTATTATTAACATTTTTGAATAGTATTATTATTAAATGGGGTGGTTTCAAAAGCCACCTTGTAATTTTAAGATTTATGGTATTACGAATATTAATATTCTACTAATAAGTATTATTAATAATATTTTACCTTTATTATTATTATTATTATTATTATTATTATTATTATTATTATTATTATTATTATTATTATTATTACTACTACTACTACTACTACTATTACTATTACTATTACTATTTTGGTGAAGGGTAGAAACCCTTATATCACCACTCTTTTCGAATGAAAATAGTAATTTATTTGTATTTTCAAGTAATATTTTGTATATTTAATTATTGTGTAATATTAATTTAATTGAAAACCGAGTCTTAGAGTAAGTTAGGGAATAATAAAATTTTAGGAGGGAGCCTAATTCTAGCATATTCTTATATAATAGGTGAACCCAGTCAAATCCCTCAAGTGGAATAGGAGCGTGTACCAAGACCGATGATAGTTTAGGTAAGGGTGTTACTAAGGTCATTTGTGTGTTTATATGCATTATGTGCTTCATATGCCATGTATTTTATGTTTATCGTTCTTAATTATTTCATATGTGTTATAAAGTGGAGTTGAAGCATGTTGGTATGATTAAATTGTGGCATGAGAATTATGTGTATATTTACGTTATTATTATTGTATGATGTGGCCTTAAGACATGCATGGTAGGGTTGTAAAATAGTGATGGGGAATGTAACAATGTGGTGTTAGGGTTTGCATGGAAGCATGGTATATGTGGAGCTAGGGTCTGCATATGAATTAGGGTTTGCATGGAAGCATGGTATACGTGAAGCTAGGGTTTGCATATGAATTAGGGTTTGCATGGAAGCGTGATATACGTGGAGCCAGGGTTTGCATATGGATTAGGGTTTACATGGAAGCGTGGTCTACGTGGAGCTAGGGTTTGCATATGAATTAGGGTTTGCATGGAAGTGTGGTCTACGTGAAGCTAGGGTTTGCACATGGATTAGGGTTGCATGGAAGCATATCTACGTGGAGTTAGGGTTTGCATGGAAGTGTGGTTTACGTGGATTTAGGATTTGCATGGAAGTGTGGTTTACGTGGAGTTAGGGTTTGCATGGAAGTATGGTTTACGTGGAGTTAGGGTTTGCATGGGAGCTGAGGTTGCATGGAGTTAGTCATGCATGTCTGGGTAAATGTTTGTGAATGGAAAATGTTTATGAATAAAATATTTAAGACACTAATCTCTTAAAGTGGAAGATTATTGAGCCGGGTCCAAACCGATCCACCGATCAGGAATAGTGGTTAGGGTTTTACATTATGTGCGACCGATCCACCGGTTATAATAGTGGTTAGGACATGAGGTCCTATATGTGACAGACCCACCGGCGATAATAGTGGGGTGACTCGAGCTCAATAAACACAAACCATAATCATTAAAGCTCTTAAAAGATACTAATTACTTACAGTGGAACACCATGCGAGAGGGAACTAGACCGATCCACCGGTAATAATAGTGGTTAGGGCATGATGCTCTATGTGCGATCAGCCTACTGATTATAATAGTGGGTTGTTCCTATTTTCGCATGGATTTGATTAAGGGCATGGTATGTATCGATTTACGATGAAAGAAAGATTAAATAATTAATCTGGACCTTTTTGGGCCTTATGTGTGTGGACTTGTTGATTATGGGCTATGGATTTCACTTTATGCTTTTTATGTATCATATATGTGGGTTGTAATTTTATGTGATCATTATCCTACATGATTTAATGTGTTATATGCCGGCCTTAGTACTCAGTTACCTTACTTAGAACGTAGTGTACTGATCACCCGTTTCATGGGTGCTGCTCATTCCCACGAGCAGAAGGCCCGTCTGATCTATTGCAGGTAGGAGATATTTACTTTGATGCTATCGATGTCTACAGGACATCAGGAGGTGCGGAGTGATAGTTGGACTGGATTAATCTCTAGAGTGACGTGGCCGTTTTCCTTTTTAATTTATGACTCATGTTATCTTTACTATGGTTGAGTTACAAAAACAAATTTATTAATGTTGTTTAGTATTATCAGGAAAAAAAATAGTTAGTATTTCAAATTATGTAAGACTTGCACGTACTCTGATTCTCATTTTTATAAATTTGGATTTGTATGGTATTATTAATAGCGCTTTCTTAGCCTTAGCACTTGGTACCAGAACGGTAGGAGTGAACCGATCTAGTACTAAGTGTGGCGGTAACATCCCCAAAATTCACGGGTTTTAAATTAAGTATTTTAATTACTTCTGCTTTAAAAAATAGTAAATTTTTGGGTGTTACAGATACATGTACGAATATTGTTCCTTTGGTGAACGTTCATTGGTCATGACATGGTACAAAGGTGGCTACTTGGGTGGCAAAGGAAGAAATTCAAGCCGAGTATCCAGAGTTATTTTTACCCTAAGTTAAAACCTTTTCCTTTAAAGGGGGTAGTACCCTTTTCCTTGATTGTGAAGATAATGTGTGTGTGGTCTTATGTGTAATGAAGTAATGTGATTGTTATAGGCTTCGGGGATGTAGCCTCTTCAAGGGGGTAGTGTTGTAATAGCCTACATTTTTGTAAAATGGTTGAATGTGAATTATTCCAAATTTTGGGCCTTTGTTTTTGAATTGATGTTATAATTTGGTTTGGGGTAAAGTTTACTTTGAAATCATGTTGAAAATGAAAGTTTGTTAATTTTTGGAGGAAAACAAATTGACTGGTTCTCTAAACTGATCTACTGGTTTATGGTTTAAGCCAAGTTGGGCTTCGTGACAAAAACCAATCAACTAGTTGGGGGAAACCAATCGACTTATGGTAGAACAGTCGACTGGTAGACCCAAACCTATGAACTAGTTTATCAAGCTGATAATATTTCAGAGCTTTTTTTTAAATCTCTTACACTAAATTGGAACCTTACCAACCTATGTGAATTTTTTCCTAAAAGATTCCTAACCATTTTTATGATGCATTTAACCTAAAATATTTCCTCGATTTGATCTTAAGGTCGATTGGGACAAGTGAGGGGGAGAGATGACCTCATCATTTTCTTCTTCCTTCTCTCTCATCTGCACGATTATGAGATCAAATGCTTTGATTTCATATATGCTTCAAAGAAGTTGGAAAATTCCTTCCATGCTGACTTTCTATTACTCCATTCGTGAATGTCAATTCTAGTATAATTGACTAAAATTCTCTAGAGATACAATTTGAGCTCTAGAGAATAGATCAACAAATCCTTAACAAAATCCACCCATTATAGTTGAATTCAAATGGTTAATGGTAGGGTTTTGAATTGGTTCCTAACCCTCACCATTTCCTTTCAATTGGTTGTCTTTAAATAGCCCCAAAAGGTCTATGACCATTCAACTAGTTTACCCAACTGATCGACCGATTTGAGGAAAGAATGGTATGCTTAGGTCAAACCGATCAACTTTTTTGGGCAATTGATCGACTGGTTGAGCCAAACCGATTGAACAATTTGGTTGGTTTCCCTGATTTTTTTTCTTTTTGGTTCTCTTATGCTTTGAGGTTATGTCTGGGAGTATACCAGATTATTAGTGAGATAAAATACAAACTTTATCATAGATTATTGGTTTAATGAAAGGATTAAAATAGATATTAACTTATGGAATGAATTATGTGTAATGTAAAGGCTATTTGAGTATTTCACTTATGATAAGTAACAATATTGAGAAAAAAATAATGAGAATCATTATGGGCTAGAATTAAATAATATGACAGTTATGAATAGCATTGGCCAAGGACAAATGGAAAATGCACATGGTTGAGAAAATAGAAAGGAAAGGATTAATATGGATTAACATGGAAGTTGGCTTACTTTCTTTGTATGAGAATTATATGATCACCCATCTTTATGAATTAAATACTAATTAAATAAAACAATAGAAACATGAGTTGGGTATGAATATGGGTTAACCAATCCTCGAATAGCTATCGGAGGTCAATCTGCCTTTGGGTGTTTTTGATGCCTTCAAGCTTTACCTTTAGGCAGGATCTGGAGATGTCTCAATACCTTACCTACTCTAGACACTAATGATGTACTAGGGGGTATCAATACTAGAGATTCTACTTATCTAGGTTATTGGCTTCAGCCTAGACTTATGTTCATAGTTGTTGGCTCTCGGCTAGACTTATATCCATTATTGTGATTAGTTTCGACTTAGACTTATGTCCACTTGGTGATTGGCTTTAGCCTGGACTTTATGTCCTTTATTTGAATAGGGTTCCATGATATGTAAGACCATGGGGTGGTGCACAGTCCATCACATGATGATAATAAAATATGGATGGAAAATTTTGGTTGAAATTTATAAACAATGACTAGGTGAATGGTTAATAATTGGTTACAAAATGGAAGTAATGGTATGATTGAAAAAAATGAATGTATTTGGTTTGCACACTTGGTTAATGGTTGAAATGACTAATTAATTATGGAATAGAATAATGATTGAATGATTGACCTGCCTCATATATGTATAAGTAAATAGTATAACCTAAGGAATTCGATAGTTAGAAATAAGCCCTAGTGGTTGCTTGGATGCTCTTTGCTATTACTTATGTAAGTTCCTATGTTAGAAGGTTGTGAATCTAACCATGATGTATTCTTTAGTGCTATAATTGTATATAATAGCATGTCTTTATGCACTTTTACCTTTGTATATGGTATTATTATGATGTATGATATAATTTGTACTCATATATGGTAAATTGGTATACTTGTGTATATTGAGGGTGCAACTTGACGTACTCAATAAGTAGCTTACTAATGTGCCTATTTACTTGGTCACCTACTCATTTCCATGAGTAGAGGGTCATGTGTAGGTCTATAGGGATGGCCAATAAAAGGCTTACCTCAGTTATGTAAGGGCTTGAGAGCAAGGATATCCGGAATGTTTTGGTGAGGTTCGTGGCAAAACAAGGTTTTAAACTAGGTGTCATACCCTAAATTTTTTTTTATTGTATCCCCCATACTTTATTCACATGTATGTTGTAAATATTAGGTCAAAACCATTTAGGGTCCTCCAATATAAATACCTTTGGAGTTTGTTTAATTAAATCCTTATTCTACATACTATATTGTTTTAAGTGTTTTGATTGGTTTAGCCTTATATCTGATATGGGGTAAGCGGCGGACGTCTATCCTATGTGAGGTATGGTGGTAATACCCCATTTTTCCTAGTTGTTTTCTTCTTCCATAATTGTTTTTAAGAAACTTTTTGGTAGTACAAAATGGGGGTGCTACAATAAGCTAAGTTACCTCTTTAACGAGAGTCACAAGCATGCAAGATGAAAAAATAATATGGAAATCATGCTAAACACATGTCATGTTTACTCTATACATCTAGAGATACATGCATTGTCATGATCATGGGATGCCTTGGGATTTAAATCCATACTTAGAAAATTCATAAATTGTCATTATCACAATATAAATATCACGTATAGCTTATAGTCACGTAAGTCAGTTACTCAGCAACTCACTAAGGTCTTCTATATTCCACTTACATAATTCACCCATTAGGTGCATCCTATAAATTTACATTATCCTTTAGGATGATTATTTATAAGCTTCCTTTCTAAGCAATCAAATGAATTACCACCCCTTGGTCTTATACTATAGAAGTCTATCTGAAGCTAAATAACCACCAATGAAAATAAAGTCTAGTTGAAGTCAAGTAACCACCAATGGAAATCAAGTCCTATCCACATCCATATAAACCACCTAAGTGACCAAACCCTTTAAAATCGATACTCCATAGTATACTATTAGTATTTGGAGTAGGTAAAGCATTGAGATGTACTAGGATACCACTCGAATGTACCAATAAATGCTCAAATGTAGACTAACCTCTGGTAGCTAATAGAGGGTTAGGTAATCTAAACCCATGTACTGCTTAATTATCTTTTACTTTAAGTGATTAGTATGTTACTATCCAAGGTCACGTTCTCACATAAGGACCACATAAAAAAACACAACACATCCACAACATAATTCCATCTTAACCATTTTTACCCTACAAACCATGTGACGAGAATTCCATTAGTTCTTAACGAATTTTAATCCATCCATAAAGATAATTAACTTATACCAAGAATTAGGATTACGTCATCTAATGGTGGCATCATATCACATATACTCCAATCTTCCAATTAAAACCTTCCTAAGGTACTTATTAAGAATTATTGAAATTATAAATCAATTAATCCATCTAATAGGTTAGTTAATTAATGCCAAGATTTGTGTTCTCATCATTAAGGAATCATGTTGTAGTATAATGTCAAGTTTCTAATCATACTGAGTTTAAGAGAAACGAAAACAATACTCTTTGGTTGAATTAGTTGATTGGTTTAGGCTAGCTAGTTGATTAGTTTTACCTAGTTAAACCCTATATTTACTCTCAAAACCATGCAATTGGTTTGGCCACCCTATTAGAATATTCTAAGACCAGTAAAATAGTAAAGACAAACTACTTGACAAGTTTAACTAGAGAGCAACACAAAGTCACTACGGAGAACCTAATTAAATAGTTAGGCTAACTAATCGACTGTTCTAAGAACTAGTCATTCAGTTTAGCTTAACCAATTGATTGGTTTTCTCCTAAACAACACATTGCAGGCATTTTAAATATGATTAAGGCTCCAAAATCCAACCATATCATATTATAACATCACCATTTACAGAAAATAGAGGTTACACATGCTTATATACTAATCATGAGGTATTAATGGACAACTAACCATAGTTTTCCTTATGAACTCATATAATTCTCAGAAATCTTAAATCTTCTACTATGTAACACCAAATTACTCATTGTACTGTTTATGCATATAAAGCTTAAAATTTACAAACCATAATAGCTCACATGCTCATTCATACCAAATTTCAAAAGTAAGAACAACTTACTTAAAAGCTTACCAAAATCCACACCACAAAGCTAAAATCTTAGCCGGAAGATTCTAACTTCCAAAAATCTTAAGACAAGAATTTAAAACTTTGAAACTTTCATATAACTCATAAATTAAGAAATGTGAATAGGAGAAGAAAAACATAATTTACCACCTCTAAGAAGATTCTAAGAAAATAATCAACTAAACGTAAGAACTAACCCCTTTTTTTTAATCTAAATTTTCCTTGCTTAATAATAAAATAAGAGGGGTTTAGAGAAAGGATTAGAAAAGTAAAATATGTCAAATTAAAGGCATGAATTAGAAAAGAAAAGGAGATATAGGTATGAGAACTCAAAGTATTGTTGGTGGTTGAAAAGAGTTAAAGGAAAGAGGTGATTAAGACTATTTATAACCAAACAATCAATCAAGGAATAAATGAGGGACTGAAACAGATAGTAAAATTTTAAATTTTATAGTTCAAATATAGACTAAATGGAAAAATTTATCAAGAATTGATGTAGAATACATTTCGAGATCTCAAGTGGTGATTTTCTAGAAAATACATTTCGAGATTCTTCGAAGAAAGGTGGGATATAAGAAAGGATATTGGCAGATTGATGTAGGAAGATAATAGCCTATTCATGCTGAGAAATTATGGAACAAATTATCTATTTTAGTGTTATACAAAGGAAAGAGGAAAAATTAGACAAAATATGAGATCATCCTCTCCCTTTTTTTGTCAAAATTAGACCCTTGAATGTGTAAGAGACAAAATTAAAGCTAGATAAATATCAATGGGGTTAAATATTACTTAAGAAATGACTCGGAGTTGGATTAACAAGGTTCCATTTTGATGGAAGCATTTTTCTAGAAAAAACTAAACTTCAAAATCCCTTAGTTGTAAAAAGTACTTGATTGGTTTAGTCGACGAGTTGAATATTCTACAAAATAATCAATAGGTTCCCCAAACTAGTTGATATGTTCCGCCTAACCAAACTCAAGCTAAAAGAGACAAACTAGTTATTAAGTTCATAGAACTAGTAGAATGGTACACCAAAAAAACTCATTTTCTTCTATTTTCCAAGCCTTTCCAAATTTCCTTTTCAAATCAAATAAAATATATTTTTCCCAAACCATGATCACACATTATTCAAAATTCCTTAAATATAAGAATTTTTTATTTTATAAATCTCGAATATACTGGGTATTACAATGACATGTATCATTACCAAACTGACACTCGTCTTTAAGCATGAAAGAAAACTCCTAATGTAAGAAAACAACTAAGAAATAATTAAGAAAACAACTAATGTAAGATACCTCCTCGTTAGGACATAATAAATTTAATTTTAATATTTTATTTGATTTCTTTATTAAAAATAACCTATTAAATTATACATAAAAGAAAGAAGATAAAAAGAGTTAAATTAGATATAAAAGATAATATTTAACTTTTTAATATATTTTAGAAATGGAGGGAATACATTTGAATACCTCCTGAATATAGTATGACATACACTTATGCATTAGATGTAGTAAGCAAGAAGTACAGTATGATTCAATACTGCTGCTTCTATTTGAAAAAACCAAGTTCATTCATAAGTTTTATTTTCTTAAAAAAATTGAAGTTATCTTCTAAAAAGGATTAAAGCTCAATTTCTCATTTTCCTCAAACTTTATTTCTTTCATATTTTATATATTTTTCTTAATATATTACTTTTAATAGAAAGTATAATTAAAATATTATAAATAATTATACTAGCTAATAATAAGTAAATTACCTTTTTTTGAATTGTTTGGATAATCCATTCTCAAATTATCTCTTTTAGTCAACAAAAGATATTTCGAGATTGATGCCAAAAGATACTTCCTCCAAGATCATTGGAAATCACCTGAAAATGAAGAACAAGATATGATTATAATGTAAGAAAACAACTAAGAAATAATTAAGGCAAAGGAGGATGGAAAAGGAACAAAACATAATCAAACAAAGCTTTGGGAAAAGTGTGGCACAAATGGACATGTTTCCTTGAGGAAGTGTTGGAACAAGGGGTGCATGAGGGACTCATGCTGCTAGGGGCTACTATGTGATTTTATCTTATTAGTGAAGGGTGGTGGCACAAAAGGCTAATGTTGGTGGGTGTTGTGGAGTGTTGTTATGGCATGGAAGGGGTGGTATTACATGAGGTGTGGGTGTTGAAAGGGGTGAATTGTGTATGTTTCTCACATAGGAAAGGCTAAAAAACTTGAGGTTACATATGTTACATAGAGCTTTGTTAGAAGAAAATGGCAAACAATGATGAAATGATGCACCGAGAAGCTAAGGGAAGGAAGATAGAGCTAAAGGAGGGTTTGGTGAGGCATTAAATGATGTGGGAGAAAAATGGAGGGGTATATATAGAAGAGGTAGTGCGAATGGTGGGGGAAGAAATAAGGTAGGTAGAGGGGGTATGGGAAGAGGCAAGATTAGGGTAGAATTTGGCAAAAATGTTCATGACAAACCCTAGAGGTTTAGTGAGGTGATAAAGGTGATGATGATTTTATGATAGGTAAGCCATAGGGTGGAAAATTGGCAGAGGGGATTTGGTTTGGAGAGGGAGGGAATCATGTAGGGGGAAGAAGAAAAAGAAGACCTTAGACAAGGATAAAGAAAAAAGGAAAAAAAGAAAAGGAGAAAAAAAATGAAAAAAAAAGGAGTTCAAGGTTATGATTAGAATTAGATTTAAATTTAGAATTAAAAAATTAGGGGTAAGATTAAAGTATTAATCACATAGGGTTAGGGTTAGATTAAAATATTAATTACTTAGAATTCAAGTTAGATTAAATTTAGAGTATTACATCACTACCCCCTTAAAAGAGGCTTCATCCTCGATGTTAATTTGTTAAGTTTAGGAAGGAAGAGAAAAGTGAAGTAAGAAAAGGTGATATTGATATTTAACACTACAGGAGTTGACACAACACAAACTAGAAATATCCCCTTCAAAGAGAGAGAACCCCAAAACCTAATGCAACTAGGTTAAGAGTTTGGGATGAACCTTAGGTATATCCTTCTCTATTTCCTAGGTTACCTCCTCAACTCCATGGCAACTCTAAATAATTTTCACAAGAGGAATTAAGCTTCTGTGGGTTTGTCGCATCTTAGTATCAAGAATTTGCAAGGGAACCTCTTTGATGGAAAATGAATCATCTAAGTCAATCTCGTCTAGTCAGATTACGGGAGAAAGATCAACAATTTACTTCTTTAGTTGTGAGATGTGGAAGATGTTGTGAACTAAAGCTAACTTCGGTGGAAGTGCCAAGTTGTATGTGACCTTGACAACTCTGTTAAGAATTTTACAAGTACCAATATACCTCAAGCTCAGCTTTCGCTTCCTTCCAAACCTCTACACCCCTTGGTGGGTGAGATCCTTAACAACACTTTATCCCTTATCTCAATACTATCACTACAACACCTTTGATCAACATAGCTCTTCTAATGACTCTGAATTGCAACCGAACCTACGAAGTCATCTTCTCAATCATATCTAGTGTATATGAACCATACAATGGCCTTAGATGTTTAGAACACAAGCCCACAACATATCCTCATGAGTATGGATCATCCTCTTTTTCTATCCATCTGTAACTAGGTGAAATGTGGTATTCATTCTGAACTTTATATCCATAATCTCCTAAAACTTATCCAAAAAATGTGGAAGAAATCTCAAACACTTATTAGAGAATATGTCCATAGTTGTACCATGATAACTCACCATATGATTCATGTATGCATCTGCTAACTGGTCCATGATCCATGTTGACCTCATTGGTACAAAAACTAATGATTAAATCAACCTTTCAATTCGTATCATATCCACTATGAGTCCTTATTAGCCTTCTCACAAAATCTGTGGAGATGAAGACTCATATCCTTATGAATCTAAAAGCCCTAAGCTTGATTTTTCCATATCCTTCACTGAATCTTCTCAAGCTTGAAATCCACAAACTATCCCACTCATATATCATTAAACACACTGGGTACAATCATGAAGGAACTCATCCAGAACTTTAATTCACTCTACCGAATCAACTTTATCTCCATTTCACAAAACTCCTCAAGCAACCAATTATCCACCATATAAGAACTCAACGAGTGTGATGTTTTCCTACTCAAGGCATCTGTATTTATTCTCTCTTTCATATCCATTCTAAGAAAAGTATACTATTTGTGTTTATTCAAGTATAAATTTCCCACTAAATTATTACTATTTAAGCCTCTGAGAAGGGGATATTTGATGATATTATTGTCTAAATAATCAATATGTAGGAACTCTTTATTGAATTTGTTTAAAAATGACAAAACAGATTTCACCAAGTGTTGGGAGAATCCTGTCAAGGAATAAAAGTTCGTTGTTGGGCATTAGTGTAATACCCCCAAAATTCACTACCAAAAAATTTTTTTTTATTAAAAGTTAAGCGGAAGTAAAAATAATAAATTTTGGGGATGCTACCGCCATACTTAATAACAGACTGGGTTTCTTCTACCATTCCTATATCAAATGCTAAGGCTTAAAAGAAATATAGCACAATTTACACAAATCTGATAGTATATTTATATTAGAGTGGCACGTTAAAGATATTACAAAAGATAAAACCCACCATAGTAGTTATAAGAAAATAAAATCATTACACAAGGAAATTTCAAAGTTTAAAAGATAAATTCAAAAAGCTTCCTAGATAATACTTATGCTCTTACCTAGTAAGAACTTGAATAGCACTTGTGGGCTAACTTGCAAGGGACACTATACATTAAATAGGCAGGGGCCTACAAAGGAACCCTTCAGCATTAGGATACTGAGTAACCCTTTATACAAAACTAAAAGGTAGGGCCTGCATGTAACACATCATACATATATAAGAACAATACATAAACAATGCAGTGAAATAAACACAACAAACATAGGATGGACTCGTACAACAAAAATCATTTATTATAAGTGGCCATATTTACTTATCATGACATATACATATATCTAATATCATTATTAACAACAAGGCTCCTTTCTTAACCATCATTTCTTCATATGACACATTTCATAATATAGCATGCTTTTCATTTCAACTTCGAACAAACATTACAAATCATGATATCTTAACATCATATAATATGCACACAAACATATTCCAAAACCATAATGTGCAAGTATATATATATCCACATATTTTAGTAGGGTATAATGGTTATCTTATTTCCAACAATAAGCAAAATTTATCAATACCCCGGTTAAAAAGTTTAAACTTTGATTAGAAAAAATTAATACGTAGAAATAATATCAAAATTAGCATATTAGTAGAAGAAAATTAAAAGAATAGATTTTTATTAAAAATTATTATTAAATAAACATTAATATCAACTATATTTTACCTCAAAACTTGGTTAATTAAATTTATAAGGTACAACAAAACTCACACTGCATAGCAAGGTGAGCTATAACACCCCAAAATATTACAGTTAAAAGTTTTCATTTAATTAAAAACCATACACAAGGACTAGAGGTGCTACCACTGTGATTAATACAAGCTAGGCCTCCGGGCAGTCTTGCACCAACCATAAAGCTATGAAAATTCATAAGACATTAAACCAATAGAACCGTAGTGATTCAAGAGATTCATATATAAAGAGGAAATCAGAGTGCGTGAATTAAAGAGTCATTATAAAATGTAAAAAGGTTACAGTGTCAAGCCACCAAGGGGAAAGAACAATACAACAGAGATGTAGAATAAAAATTGGGAAAAGGAGAGTCTAGTTGTAACACCCCAAAATTCACTAATTTTTTTTTAAAACGGAAGCAATTAAGATAGAAACACTTAAAACCTGTGAATTCTGGGAATGTTACCGCCACACTTAGTACCAGATCGGTTCTCTCCGACCGTTCCAGTACCAAGTGCTAAGGCTAAAGAAAAGATCTACGTTAAACTCAAATTAACAATTCATAAAAGAATTCGAAAGATCATACAACAAAATCAGAGTACGCATAAACGTTTATTAACACTTGTAACTTCCAAATAGAAATACATTTAAACAAGATAAAACCCGATGGGTCAAATTCCGGATTGCCTACTCACTCAAGTCAGGCCTGCCACCCCAAAACAGTCTCTGATCTTAAACCTGCACAAGAGGTCTGCTCCCCACCATCGGTGGTTCATCACAGGACCCATCAACCAAGGTAGTATCAGTACGGGTCCAGTACTGAGTAAGGTGACTTGATCACTAAGGCCAACACATAAATACATAATCCATGCAGAAAAAATAGAAGAACACAATCATAAATGCATATGATCAACCAGATAAAAGTACGTACAAAGGCCCAATTGTAGTCCAGATTAATTACTTAATTAATCTCTTATCAGAATTCGATTCACACCATACTTTTTATCAAATCCATGCGAGTACGGAAGCCCCCACTATTATAGCCGGTGGATCGGAGGCACATAGGGTATCATACCCTAACCACTATTATAGCCGGTGGATCGGAAACACATAGGACTACGCGTCCTAACCACTATTCCTAACCGGTGGATCGGTTGGCTCCGGCTCGCATGGTATTCCACTGTAAGTAATTAATATCTTTTAAGCATTCTGGTTTGTGACTGTTGAGCTCGGGACCCCCACTATTATAACCGGTGGATCGGTCACACATAGGACATCATGTCCTAACCACTATTATAACCAGTGGATCGGTCGCACATAGGCTAAAAACCCTAACCACTATTCCGAACCGGTGGATCGGTTGGTCCCGTCTCAACGATCTTCCTCTTTAGATAATTAATGTTTTAAGTATCTTATTCAGAAGCTTTCACCACGCACATGCACGAATCATAAATCATAAAATTCCACCATCATAATTACACTTTATCACCACATACACATGATAACACAAAGACCCTAATCAAACACCACATACCCTAATTGACCCCCACAACCATAGTTAATCACTCCAAACCCTAATTCAGTCACCTCCATACCCTTATAATGTCTTACGTATTATTTTTCACCCAAAACATTCAAACACCCAAATAACTCTTCTACTTCCTCCCTTACATCCCAAATCAACTTTTCACACGTAAATTTCACTTCCATGCAAACACTAATCTTTCCATGCAAACCTTCGAACCTTTTTCATGTAAACCCTAAAATTCCACGTGAAGCCCTAAATTCAACCATGCAAACCCTAATACCACCATACAACCATCAATATCACCATGTAAATCCTAATACCACCATACAACTATAATTACCACCATACAAACCTTAATATCATCATACAAACCCTAATACCAACATACATCCATTAATACCACCAAGTAAACCCTAGGTTCCGTCATACAAAACCCTAAGTTCAAACCATATAAGACCCAAAGATTTTTCCATACCAACCCTAAATTCAAACCATAAAGATTCTTCCATGCCAAACCCTAAATTCAAACCATAAAGATTCTTCCAATCAAATCGTAAATTAAAATCTCCCAAGGAAAACCATAAATTGAATTCCCCCAAGCAAATCATAAATTAGATTCCCCCATATAATATCATAAATTACATTTAGCCAAATAACATCATGAATTAGATTCTCCCAAACAAATTATAAATTAACTCTCCCAAACAAATTATAAATTAACTCTCCCAATCAAATCATAACTTAAATTCTCCCATATAATATTATAAATTACATTCTCCCAAATAGCATCATAAAATAAATTCTCCCAAACAAATTATAAATTAACTCTCCCAATCAAATCATAACTTAAATTCTCCCATATAATATTATAAATTACATTCTCCCAAATAACATCCTAAATTAGATTCTCCCAAACGAACCATAAATTCTGCTCTTTCACACATAAAATCATACATTAGATTATTCCTTATAAAACCATAAAATTAGGTTAACTCACTTCCCTTAATCAAATTCTTTCCCCGTCCTCCTTTTTCATCCTTCCTCTCACACAAACCACATCGACTTCCTCACATACACAACACATATCATCATACATAATTAATACACATACCATGCACAACATACTTCAACTCCAAGTCATACCACATATAAAATATTTAATTATAATAAAAATTAGATATATAACATGCGAAACACATAATACACATAAGCACATAAGAGGCCTTAGCACTCCTTACCTAAAACGACACCGGTCTTGGTGCACGCTCCTATTCCACTTGAGGGATTTGACTGGGCTCACCTACTATGGGGAAGAAATACTAGGATTAGCTTCTTTCCTATACTACTATTAGTTTCTAATTTATCTTAAGTCTTGATTCTTAATTAAGTATGCCCAAAACCACTAAAACATTAATACATACTATTATAATTTAAAGTAAAAAGGTGATATAAGGGTTTCTATCCTTTACCGAAATAAATTTAGTAAAGGTAATAATAATAATAATATTTATTATAATAATAATTTTAATAATAACAAATTATTACTAATAGTAGTAATATTAATAGAAAACTTAATAATAATAATAATCTAAGCCTTAAATTTACAAAGTGGATTTCGAAACCTCCCCATTTAATGATAATACTATTTGGAATGTAAAAAGATATTAATATTATACATATACTTATTATATAAAGTTAATATGGTTAATAATAATAATATAATTAGTAATAATGTTAAAAATGCTAAAAAATAATAATAAAAGGCAAAGCTACGAGACTTAATTAAAATTTTAGGTTTCTACTACTCCTGAAATAATTGCAGTATCAAATAAATGATTATACTAACAATAATAATATTAATTATATTATTAATAATAATGTTAAACATGTAATAATTACATTAAATAGGAAAAATTCGAGAATAATAATTTATCTTACTCAATAATACTCCCAGACCTGTCAACCAAATTTAGAAATTAAAATACAGTTGATAACAACAATAATAATAATTATAATAATAATAATTAAACTCGAATTAGCATTAAAAATTAGAATAAAAGCATAATAATTATCAATAAATCGAAAGTAAGTATTTAAAAGTTCTAGGGTTTCACCTTGAGTTGGAGGGTATTGGTGGCACCGGCGGTGGTTCCCGGAGGTGGCCGGAAAAGTGGTCTAAGAGAGGTAAAAATGAGGAACAAGAGGGAAAAGGAAAGGAGAAAAATAAACTAAGCTTATGGTTCGGTGGAGGACACTTAGTAGAAGATTTTGAGTGGTTTATAGGGTGGCAGAAGCGGCGTAAGTGGCGGCGAGCGGTGGTTTAAGGTCTCGGGGTCAAGATTTTGGGCGAGATGAGAAGCAAACTTTGCATGGTTATGGCAGCTCATTTAAGAAGAATCAAAGGATTTGAAGGACTTAGTTAGCTAGAGGGAATTTCAGGGAAGAGATTGGTAGCAAGAGGAGGTGTTGAAGTTGGCCGGGGAAGGAGATAATAGCGTCTGATGGGCGGTGGCTGGGCGATTCTGACTTAGGGTTTCGGAAGGAAGAAGTCTCGAAAACATCCACCATTAGGCTATTGAAAGGGTTTAGATGGGTTATTAGGGTTTTGGAGGTCGGCAGGATGGGTTTGGGTTATAGGGTTTGGGTGGCCGGCGTGAGAAATTGGCCGGCGATCATTTGGGTCGGGTCGAAGGTTCGAGAAGCCAGAGAGAGAGAATGAGCGGGAGTTAGGGGTAATTGATTAAACCAAGCTCATGTGCGAGCCAAGAGGAAGAAAAATAGGGGTAAATTGGCCTTAGCGGCGGAGGAGGTGGCTAAGGGCGGCGCGAAGGGTGGCGGGGCAGAAAACAGGGTTGATCGGGAAGGGGACTTCGCACAGCTGGGGCGGCTTGTGCAGGAAGAATCGAAGGGCGTGATAGATTTGGTTAGATAGAGGGAGGTGCAAGGATTACACGGGTGGCCAAAACGGGCGGCGAAGTTGGCCGTAGGTGGAGGACGAGGCGTCTGAAATGGCGACGGTGGCAAGGTCGGGATTCTGGGTTGGGAAGTCAAAAACTCAAAACAGGGTGGATGATGGGGGTATTTATAGAGTTAGAGGAGAGGTTTGGGTTATGTGGATCGGCTGGAGATCAGGGTAATTAGGGTTAGGGTTACCGGCGGTTAGGTTGGCCGGTGGAAGTAAAACGGGGCGGGGGAATGCGCAGGAGAGAGAGAGGGAGGATAGCACGAGAAAGCTGAGATTTGGTTGGGTTGATGAGGCTACTGAAACAGGGGGAAGAGAAAGGAAAGAATATGCAGGTCAAAGGGGCAAGATCGGCGCCGAAAATCTCGGCTGGGCAGCGGCGGCGACGTTGCAGGTGCTCGACGTCGGGGAAGGCTGGGGAAGAAGAAGAAAGGAGGTAGGGAACCGGTTCGCGGGGGAGAAAAGAAGGGAAAAGGCAGGGCAGGCCGGGCGGTTCGGGCGTTGTTATTAAAACGGTAGGATGAAACGCAGCGCCCAGGGAGAAGCAAACACAAAACGCGGCGCTGGGGGAAGAATGAAGGAGAATCAGCTGCGCGGGCTGGGCTGGGCCGCGCCGAAGGAAGGAGGGCGGGGAAAAACTGGGCTGCGGGAGGCGCAGGCCCAAACGGGAAGGAGAGGAAAAAGAAAAAGAAAGAAAAAGAAAGAAAGAAAGGAAAAAGGAAAAGGAAAAGGGGGAAAAATAATTAGTTTTGGTATTTAAGTTAATTAAAATATTTGGGATATTTAAAAATAATAATATTTAAATAAGATAATATTTAAATCCCTTTTTAGGTTAAATTAGGATTTTTAAAAGGTTTTCCATAATTTCCATTTTAATTAGCAAAAAATCCTAATTTTCTCTAATTAAATTATTTATAAAATTAATATTAATTTGAAAATATTTTCTCCTTCTTATTTTAAATAAAATAATTTATTTAATTAATTTTTTAAAATAAAATGCTTAATTAGCTAAAATACCCAAGTTCTCTTCTAATAAAAATACTTATAAATTTCTTCTTGATTTTCCCTAATTAATTCAATTTAAAAATAATTTATTTAAATAATTCTTATAGTAAATATCCTTGAATGTAGTTTATAAAATTAGAAATTTCCGGGGCATTTCACTAGTCCACACTCGGTCTCGGGCCCTATGCCAAATATAACAGGTCATCACTTAGTCCCACCCAACATATCGAGTGTAGCATAGGCATCGAACATAGCATATCCTACCTACACTAACTCAGAAGGGACCTTTTCTTGTAGGAATGAGCAACATCCATGAATCGAGTGATCAGTATGCTACGTACTGAGCAAGGTAACCATATGGATATGTCCATGCAAGAACAATAGATAAGTAAGGCACATAATGTATAATCTAGGTTCATATCATCATTCCAGTCATAGACCATTATTTATGTCTTACACACTTTCCATATTAATTTTACGTAAGTATGGGGACCCCACTATTATAGCTAGTGGACCAAAAACACTCAACAGGGCAAAACACACCTAACCACTATTATAGCCGGTGGACTGAAAATTACTCTCACTGGCCCTGATTCACATGGTGTTCCACTATAAGTAGTTAGTATCTTTCCTTGATTTAATTTTGTGTAAGGTTTGGTTTATCAGGCCTGGGACACCTACTATTATAGCCAGTGAACCGAAAACACTCTATGAGGCAAAATACTCCTGACCACTATTATAGCTAGTGGATCAAAAATTATCCTCACTAGGCCCAACTCGATAATCTTTCACTTTAAGTGTTCAGTTTTTTACCCATATCTTATTCCACACACAACCCATACTAGACATGCATGATCCATTGGACTTCCCATGCTCACCCCTTTATTCCCAATTCTCCTAAAAGTCTTGTGCCATATCTTGGGACCTTTACACACCCTATGACTCCGTGAGTTCTTTCCCTACCTTTTTCCATTCACCATGAGAAAACCAAACTCTTCTACACATGGTTCAAGGCCCACTGCCTATAATTCCATTTTGACTCCTTATTGCCTTCTAGGGTTTTCCTCTAAAATCCTATTTTGGCCTATATGACCTCACTCCTCCTCATCCTACATAACCCATACTCCGCTTTGCTACCAAAACTACCGCTTCACTCAAACCACACCCAACATCATAACTTCACACCCATCTTCTACATATGACCATAAAAACCCTAGTTCGCTCACCAAACCCTAGTATTCTCCTTTCTTTTATATCACCCTCTCATCATTTAAACACCTTCTCCCACTCGTCTCACTTCCCTTCCATATGACACAGCCTTCATTCTTATTCCCTACTCTAACCATTTCCATTAGTTTTCACTTCCTTGCACACTTCTCTCCATTAGGGCTTCCTCCCAAACCCTAGCAAGTCCTCCATGCACCCTTATACTAACCCACGTACTATTTTTCACATATTGACTCCAATCATCCCAACAACTCTTCCTTTACCTTACTTAACCCTCAAGCTAACTTTTTCTACATAAAGGTCATCTCGATGCAAAGGCTAACCATCCCATGCAACCCTAAACTCCCCACGCATATTTTAATCCATCCTCTTAATTTATTCACAGTATTCCTTCCTTTGTCCACCCATAAGTTATAAGATTTTAGGCCATTCTTACTACCTTCTAGTTAACTCACTTCCCTTACTCCCCTCTTTCCTTCACAACCACATCACACTACTTAAAGCCTCCTATCATGCATGTCACAAAGGGCAATATTACATAAGCACACTATAGGTACAAGTAACAATACCATATTGCACATGCCATAAAAACACATACAACTTACCTTAGCTCCATGCTTAGCAAGCTGCACTACAAGGCATAACCCATATCCCTATAAAGTACACACATAGAACCAACACACATAAGTACATAATACACATTATTAAGCCTTAACCATACCCTTACCTAAAATGACACTAGGCTTGGAGAACACTCTTATGCATCCCTAGAGATCAAACTTAGCTCACCTATAGGAGGAAAACACTAAGGTTAACTTTCCTCTTATTATTTTCATTATTTCCTACTTTACCTTTAGCATGAACTAATATTAGTGAGAATAATAATAATAATAGCTTTAGTAGTATTAATAAAGGTGTTATCATTAAAGTGGCTAATAAATACATTAGGGATAATATTAGCTAAAATAGGGTTAGGTAGTTATAATAGTCATGGCAGAATGTTAATAACAATATCATTAATTATAGTGATAGTAACTTAATAATAATAGTAGTAGTAGTAGTATTAGTAGTAGTAATAATAATAATTGAAATAATGATAATAGTAATAATAATAATGTTAATAGTAAGGCTAAAATAATAATCATACCAAACTAATTTATACTTAAGTGCTAGGAAGGATTAGGGCACAACCTAGGGGAAGGTGGTAGCTAGGTGGTGGTGGTGGCGGCGGTGGTGGTGGAAATGGTGGTTTCGGGGAAATTGGGTCTTCTAGGGATGGAAGAGAGAGAGGGAGATGGAGGTTGTGGGGTGTAGACTCTTTAGACTTGGAGGGTTGTAGTGATGGGGTGGCCAATAGGGTGGCAGCATAGGTGGTGGTGGTTGTGGTGACCGAGAGTGGTGGAGAAGGAGGGAGGAGGAAGTAGAAGGAGAAAGGGAAAAGGAAAGTTAAGGTGGAGGAGGGTTTGTTGGGTTGAGTGGGTGGAAGAGGAGGTGGTGAATGTGGCAGAAGGTGTGGCACACAATGATAAGTGGGGCGGTGATGAGATGCAAAGGGCAACTTGACCTACCAACTTTGAAAGATCGGGGTGGACTATGTAAGGGAATTAAAGGGCGGAGAGAGGCTTGGTTTGGTGGAGAATGATGTAGCAAAGGGGTTGGGTGGTGTTTCAGGTGGTGGCATTACACGGTGGCTGCTGGGGAGGCATCTAATGTGGCGGCGAAAAAAATGGTTAAATTTTCTAAGTAGAGCAAAGGAGGGGAAATAGGGGACAATATGGGGTATTTATATGCAAAGGGAGGGAGAAGAGGATAAAAGGGGAAGATGACAAAGGGAAGGGGTGGCATAAGCTCACCGATGGGTAGTGGTAGGCCAATACGAGCCTATGAAGTTAGAGGGTGCAGGTGGTAGGTGGGGGGAAAGGAAGGGAATGGATATGTGAGGGAGGAAGGTGAAAGGTGGATTTGTCTCGAATCGGAAAGGAAAGGGTCAGGGGAGAGAGAGGGGGTAAGCTAGGGAGGTACAGTGGTAAGGGAAGATGGGCGGTAGGTCCAAAGGCACAACCTGTGGTGTGAAGGGATAAGAGGGGAGGAGGAAGAAGAAGGGACTAGGCCGGCCATTTAGGGGAAAAGAAAAGAAAGAAAAGAGAGGGGAGAATTTGACGGGTGAGGGAGAGAAAAAAAGAAGGGTAAGTAGGTTGGGCTCCACGTAGGTAAAAAAAGAGAGGAGGGCATGGTTGGGCCGCACGGGTGAGGCCCAATTGGGGGAGAAGAGGAGAGAAAGAAAAAGGAGAAATGAGAAAAGGAAAGAAAGAACAAGGAAGAGGAAGGAAAAAGGAAAAAAGGGAAAAAGGTAAAAGAGGAAAAATAGAGTAGTTGGGGTATTTAAAGTTTTTTTGGTGTTTTGGATATTTAAAAATAATAAAAGTTAGTAAAATATTAATTAAATTCCTTTTTATGTTAATTTAGAAATTTTTTGATAGATCTTCCTAAATTCTATTTTAATTAGTAAATTACCCTAATCTTTCATAATTAAATTTTTTATTATTTCCCTCTCTTTTTGTCTTAATTACTCCTATTATTTCCTTAAAATATTATATTTACTTGATCTCACCAATAAATCTTTATTTTATCATAATTTCCTAAATTAGAGTTTTGGGGTATTATATGAGTTGCATGTATGAAAGGGGAGGAATGAAGGTGGAAGGGAGGGTTGGATGAAGGTGGAAGAGGGGTCTCAGTTAAGGGCACTTGAGGGAGTGCTGGAGGAAAGTTGGGGTAGTGGTTGGGTGCAAGAGGGGTTGTAGGGTGTAGGTGGTGGTCGGGGGTTAGAGAGTGGTGGCTTAAGGCGATGAAGACGACGATGACAAGGCTAGAGAGGAGGCACAAAGGGAGGGAGAGGAAGAAGAAGGAAGGAAAAAAGAAGAGGAGAAATGAAGGGGCTGCAAGGGGATCTTGGCAGGCTGAGGTAGGGAGGTAGTAAGGTAGGTGTCAAGTGGTTGAAGGGTAGTTCAGTGGCAGCGGAAGAGGGCAAATGGGTGGTTCAAGGTAGCGTATAGGGAGGAGGGCCGAGATGAGAAGAAAAGGAAAAGGAAGAGAAAGGTGGGTTATAAGGGACAAGTGGTGGTTGTTGAGTGGTGTAAGAAGAAATAAGGGAGGCAAAGGAGTTTGTGTGGTGGTTAGTTGGGCAGCGAAGCAAAAATAGAGGAGTAGGAGAAGAAGAAGAAGGAAAGAAGGTAGAAAAATATGCTCAGTAGGGGCGAAGCAAAACTTGAGAGAGAAGGAGACAAGGTAGAGAAGAAGGAAATAAGGAAAAGAAAAGGAAGAGGGAACTGAGGGCAATAATGGTCAGGTTAGGTGGGAGTGTAGGGCTGCAAGAAGGAGAAGAAGAAGATGGGGAAAGGAGGCCATGAGGCAAAGGTGATGTAGGGGTGTGTGTAGCTAAAAATAGAAGGAATGGGATGGGAGAGAGAGGGAGAGGGTAGAGCTATAATGGTAGGTGTAGGGGGAGAGTAGCAGGGGAGTAGGTGTAGGCATAGGGTAGGGGGAGTTGTTTAGTTCAGTAGGTGGAGAAGGAAGAAGAAGGAGGAGGAGGAGGAGAAGAAGGACAAGGGGTAGGGAGGCTAGTTGGGCGGGGGAGAAAGACTAGGCAGGTCTGCCTATGTACGAGGGAGAAGGAGAAAAGAAAGAAGAGGGGTTGGGCTGGCCCAACCGGGGAAAAAAGAAGAAAGGAGGGGGTTGGACAGACGAAAAGGGGAAGAATGCCAGTGGCCTATAGGGGGAGAAAGGGGGAAGTAGGCTAATTGGCCCAAGGAATGAAGAACAAAAGGAAAAAGGAAGGAAAAAGGAGAGAGAAAAAGGAAAAGGGGATTTTTTTTTTTAAATTAGGGTTAGAAATTATTTAGATGGAGGAATTATTTTAATAAATTTATTTATTTAAAATTTAAGAGGATAATTTTAGTAAAATATGGTTATGGAATTTATTTAAATAAAAAGAGGATGATAAAATAGTAAGATATTTATTTTAATTTATTAAATAATCATATCCATTTTTATAAATCAAAATTTTGTAAAATAATTAAATTAATAATTTAAGATTAAATTATTCTAAATAAGGATTAATCATTAAATTATATGTTTTATAATTTTGTGGTATTACAGTTGGCATGCATCAAATTACTCAACAAAAGCCATCGAGAGCTTGAAAAAGTATCTTATTAATTCAAGTTTGAGCCCTCTAAACTATCTCAATTCTACTCCTTTTAAGGTACTAGGGAATGGCTTATATGAAATCTTTTCTCATGCCTCGGCTAGCAACATAGTATTCTATAATACATTTAAATAGTCATCTAGATATGTGTAACCATTAAAGAATTCAAAAGTTGAGATTCTTATTCTTTGTGCCAATGTTTTAGATATGCTCCTTGTGAAGGGTGTCTATTAGCTATAACTATCGGTGCTATCCTTCTTCTCTTGCATAGCCTGTAATTCCTCCTACACTCGTTGATATATCATCTTACTAATAAAGTATTCTTCGATTCTACTAGTTCGATGGAGTTCATGTCTTTGAATTTCTTCTTTTCTCTATTAGTCAATCTGATATCGTGCTTTCTATCTGAAATCATACATCTCTCCCTCCTACTTTGTGTTGGAGGGCTAAGGCACTCCTAATGTCTATCACATCTAGTCATTTTTCCTCAAGCATCCTCCATAGTCTTTGCCTCTTCTTCTTGGAAAATCCTAGTCTAGCTCCCTCTCTGAGACATTAAGAGACTCTACCAAAGTTTCTTAAGGAGTAGGGTTGTTGAGGTGTAGTATGATGATGTTAATATACAAGATGGGGTAGATGCCCGAGGATGTGTGCAAGAGGAACCAACATGTCCAATATTATTTCCTGAATGGATACTCGAAGGTCGGCATTAGCAGGTTGAAGTTGAGATATAGTGACTAAATTTTCTTCCCTAACAGGGTCAATAGTTCTAGGATCAAATCTATCAAAAGGTTGAATGAGAGATATAGTTTATTCTCCTTCCTTTTTTTTTGAAAGAAGAAAAGATCTCCAAAAATGGCGCTTGTTATTGTTTGTGGTTTGTGAATTGGGAAGGGTTATTGAGAAATTGGATTTGTAGTCGGAACTTATACAATACCAAAAGAAAAAATTAAAGGAGAGATAAGAGAGAAAAAGTAATAGAGTTGTATTATATTTTCAAATATCTCAAAATAGATACAAGACAATAAAGGAAGAGGATGAAGAAAAAATACTATGTGATGAAGGACACCAAATTTTCCTATCTTAAGTAAATGATCAGTTTAGTAATGAAATAGTATGGCTCACTAGTCTGGGACTGGTCTGAGACAAATATGATCATGTCTAGAAACCTTTTGGGTTGACTTTCGTCCTTTGGACAATCATTCTAAGGTCGAATAATACTAATTGAGAAAAAAATTCATATTACTTGAAATAACTAATTCCAAATTATATATCATGTTATGCATAAATTAGTAGAATGTAAATAAGATAAGAATATAATACATCTTATTTAAATCTTATGTTCAATAAATAATATTTATATATATAAATTAAATTAATAATTTTTTTTATTAGAGATGGTTTATGAATTGATTCAGTTCATTTATAAACGAGTTAAAATTAAACATTAATAATATAGAATTAATAATAATTTTATTTGAGTTTAATTTATTTAATAAAGAAATAAATAATTATATATGAAGAATTTAATTTGGTTTGATTAGGTTCGTTAACAACCCTATATATAAATGCAGTTTGTTACCACTAGGAATTTAGTGAGTTGAATTTGAAGTCGTAACCCAGAGAGTCAGGATAGGGAGAATTCGAGATAGACAGAAGGAGTATTAGCTTGATTTCATAGCCACTTTCTGTTATGATCTTACATATATATATCGACATATGAATATCTACAGTTGGAACCATGGCCTTACAATGGATTAATTCTATTCTTAATGCATTACACCCAACACTGCGTTTAGACATAATTAACTAAAGACTTGGATTAAAGGGAGCTATATGAATGCCTCTCTACCCAGTTTCCTCTTAATCCAAAATTGGTTGCATATTAATACTCCTCCCTTCAACTGACCCTTGTCCCCGAGGGTCACAATTAGGAAAATGCTTGAGGAGGTCATAGTAATACTCCTAGGTGGCATCACCTTCATTTCCATTGGACCACTATACCGGGACTTTGGTAGCAGCTTGATTACCCCTTTTAAAAATTTTTCGATCCAAGATAGCAATAGGCACACAATTGAGGTTAGGGGTCGTGCTATAAGAAGCTGGAAAGTGGATGGATACCTTCCCCTGATCCCCCTTCTTCAATGAGGAAACATGGAATACTAGATGAACTGTAGAAAAAGGGAGGGAGTTCTAACTTGTATGCCACTACCCCTATCTTATCCACCACCTTGTAAGGGTCATAGTATCTGTGAGATAGTTTGTGCACTACCCTATTAGCCAATGAAACATGCCTGTAGGGTTACAATTTAACATACACCCAGTCTCCCATCTTGAAAACTCTGTCACTTCTATATCCATTAGCCTTTCTTTCCATCCTTTCTTGTGCTCTCCTGAGATGGTGTTTGGGGATGGTGAGGGCATTCTCCCTGGATATGAGGGTTCTATCCACTTGTTCAACCATTGAATCCCTTGGAAAATAAGGCTAATGTATGGGACGGGACTTTCCATATATAGCTTCAAAAGAGTTTGTTTGGATGACCAAATGGAATGTGGTGTTGTACCAATATTTAGCTAAGGATAGCCAATTGGCCCATTCTTTAGGTGCTTCCCTAGACATGGACCTCAGATAAGTTTCCAAACATCTGTTAAGAACTTCTGACTACCCGTCTGTTTGGGGATGATAAGCTGTTGATAATTGAAGCTTAACCCCTAATATTGGAATAACTCCTGCCATAACTTACTCAAGAATATAGGGTCACAATTAGTGGTAATGGTTTGGGTAACCTATGTAGCTTGTACACATGATTCAGAAATTCTTGAGCTACTTGTGATGTTGTATAAGGGTGTTTGAAAGCCACAAAATTTGCATATTTGCTGAGTTTGCCAATAATGACCATGATGACTTCTTTTCCCTGGGACTTGGGTAATCATTCTATGAAATCAATGTTGATGTCTGTCCTAATGGTTTGTAGAATAGGCAACAGTTGCAGTTTCCCTGGATAGGTTGAATTGTCATACTTATTTTTCTTGCATATGTCACACCTCCTCACATATTCCCTCACCTCCTTCTTAAGTCCCTTCTAGTAGAAAAGACCTACCAGCCTTCGATAAGTCGCTTGAACTCCTAAATGCCCACCCATAACAACTATTGCCTTAGCTGTGGCTCTTTCCCCACCATCAATTTACCCTTCCTCCTGAGTAGTTGCTGTGAGCAATTGTATTTAGCACGGGCTGAAGGGTTTTGTTGCAACTAGCACTTTAACTCCTTAAGCTTCTCATCATTCTCCCAGCTCTCCTTCATCTTCTCCAAAAAAACCAACTGTAAGGTGGACATGGAGGTAACTAGAAGCTCTCCCCCATTAATTTTGGATAAGAAATTAGCTGCCACATTCTCCTTCCCCTTTTTGTATAAAATTCCTTCTCACCATTTGCTTATTCAATTCTATGTAATCAATATAGAGTCTCCAACTACCATCCTTCTTCCTAACTAGCACCACCGGTGAGGAGTAGGGGCTAGTGCTGTGTTGAATAATTCCCCCGTTCAATATTTCCTTGACTAGAGATTCAATCACATTTTTCTGAAGGGTTGAGTACTTGTAGGGTTTTAAGTCTATAGGAATTGAGCCTAGCTTAAGGTCAATGTGATGGTCCTATGGTCGAACTGGTGGTGGTTCCTTAGGCATAGTAAACAACATTGAATATATTTGCAAGATGGCTTGAATTTCCTCCTTCCTACCCTCTATCCCTTCACTCCCTATTAAGACAATACTGTGCCTTCCTCCAATTTCCTCCACACAGTTGTAAGGCATAGAGCTACAAGTTAGCTTGAGAAGTTGTCTTGGTTACCACCTTGTCAACCTCCTTGGGCTTGATCTCCCTTGATTTAATTCCTTATGCTCCTCTCAGTTTAACTCTTTGATTGTTTATCCAAAACTCCACACTCAAATTATTATAGTCTAGAGTAATTCTTCCCAGGGTGTTGCGCCATTGCACTCCCAACACCATGTCACAAGCCCCTAAGAGAATCACCCTCACATCATTCATAAATTCATGTTCTACAATTTTCCATTCAAATCCCATTTAGATAAAGCTACTTTTAAGTGCCCTTCCAGCCACAACCACTGTCATTAGTTGAGTTGCAACCAATTGACACTCTACCTATCTTGCCGTCCTGATGTCCAAGAAATTATGGGTGCTCCCTGTATCAATCAAAATATTTATAGCCTTCTTCTTGATATAACCTGTCACCCTAATAGTCTGGTATATGGTCATTCCACTCAAGGCATGTACTGATATTTGAGGGATTTCTTGCCTAGCTGACTCCTCTAAACCCTCTCCATCTTCCCCCATCTGTCTCTTCCTCCTCTAAAGCTTCCATAATGAACACTTGCCTTCGACTACACTTATGTGTTGGTGTAAATTTGTCAGAGCACTAGAAACACTCCTTTATAGCTCTTTTAATATCAATCTCCTCCTATATAAGTCATTTCATAGTGCGTCCTATCAA
Organism: Tamarix chinensis; assembly: GCA_030549775.1. Classification (NCBI taxonomy): domain Eukaryota; kingdom Viridiplantae; phylum Streptophyta; class Magnoliopsida; order Caryophyllales; family Tamaricaceae; genus Tamarix; species Tamarix chinensis. The sequence goes on along the minus strand of CM060173.1, from coordinate 38,087,676 downwards.
CCCTCTACTTTCGATATTAGTTCCCTATAACTTCTAGTCCACTCGAGGCGTGGGCAGAAGGGGTGATTTGGGAGAATTCTTTGGCTCTTGATCACTACCATTTGTAATTTAGCCAACTCATATGCCTCCTTGAGTGTAGTTGGTTTAAACATGTGTACACTATGCTAGACAATGGATTGCAACCCACCCAAAAAACAACTCACAACATGCTCCTTTAGCAGATTCACCCTGTGAGAAGAGCATCAAATCAATTTTGATAGTCAGCCAAGTTAGACCCCTACTTGAGATGCATCAATTCTGCCATAGGATCATCGAATGGTGAAGAGTAGAATCGGGTAATGATGGTTACAGCATACTCTTGCCAGGATATATACATGGGGTAAGGTCGGGCTTTCATAGGGTCCCTGGTGCCACTGTAGTGCCAATTCTTCCAAATGAACAGAGGCCAAACGTACCTTACTATGCTCTGTAGTGCCATCGATTGAGAAAAACTGCTCTGCCCTGCAGATCCATCCTTCCACATTATTTCCATCAAACCTTGGAAACATAATTCTCTCCACCCAGTAAGAAATTGGAGGCATATTTGAATTCTAGGGGTTAGGAGCTGGAGGGGTGAGCTGCACAATGGGTGGCGATATCTCCTGCAAATTAGTCTGGTTTTCCATTGGATGTGTCTCGTTTGTTGGAGTGTCATTGCCCTGCAAAATCCGACTGGATGAAGGCCCCATTTGGAGAGCTTGCATTTGTGCCAAAATGACTTGAAGAGTTGTTGATGTCTCCTGTTAGGACTCACGAAGCTGATTCTAGAAGGTCGTCCTCATCTCTTCTATGGACACCTTGATGTTGTCCAACTCCCGCCCCACCTCAACTGCTCGAGTGCTATCAGCCATGGTGGATTGAGATAGCTTTGATACCAATGTTACCACGAGGAATTCAGCTCACTGAATTCAAAGTCGTACTTTAGAGAGTCGGGATAGGGAGAGTTCGAGATAGACAAAAGGAATATTAGCTGGATTTCATAACCACTTTCTGTTACGATCTTATATATATATATAGGGGAATGGTCACATACAAACTATTACTAATATACAAACATAAGAACCAATCTCATCCATTAGGTCAAAATTTAATCACATTCAAGATTTTATTAATACCAAACCAAAAAACTAATCCAAACTTATATCCAAACCAAATATCCAAACCTCTAAAACCATAAATTATACAAACCCTAAACCCTAAACCCCAAACCCTAAACCCCCTAAACACTAAACCCTAAACCCTAAACCCTAAACCCTAAACCCTCTAAACACTAAACCCTCTAAACCCTAAACCCTAAACCCTAACCCTAAACCCTAAGCCCTCTAAACCCTAAACACTAAAACACTAAACCCTAAACCCTCTAACCTCAAACCATAAACCCTAAACCCTAAACCCTCTAAACCCTAAACCCTAAACCCTCTAACCCCAAACCCTAAACCCTGAACCCTAAACCCTCTAAACACTAAACCCTCTAAACCCCAAAACCTAAACCCTCTAAACCCTAAACCCTAAACCCTAAAAACCCTCTAACCCTACCCCTAAACCCTCTAAACCCCTAAACCCTAAACCCTAAACCCTAACCCCCAAACCCTCTAAACCTCAAACCTTAAACTCTAAACCTCTAAACCCTAAACCATAAACCCTAAACCCTAAACCCCAAACCCTAAACCCTCTAAACCCTAAACCCTCTAAAACCTAAACCCTAAAACCCTAAACCATGTAAACCCCAAACCACAAACCCTAAACCCTCTAAACCCTAAACCCTAAACCCTAAACCCTGACCCCTCTAAACCCTAAAAACTAAACCCCAAACCCCAAACCATCTAAACCCTAAACCCCAAACCCTAAACCCTAAACCATAAACCACGTAAACCCTAAACCCTTTAAAGCATAAACCCTCTCTCCTAACCCCCAACCCTTTAACCCTAAACCTAAACCCTAAACCTTAAACCCTAAACCCTTTAAACCATAAACCATAAACCCTAAACCCTCTAAACCCTAAACCCTAAACCCTCTAAACCCCAAACCCCAAACCCCAAACACCAAACCCTCTAACCCCCAAACACTAAACCACAAACCCTCTAACACCTAAACCTTAACCATAACCCTAAACCCTACACATCCTAAACCCTCTAAACTATACAAGCCTAAACCCTAAACCCCCTAAACCCTAAACCGTCAAATTTCCATCATAAGGCATGCATCAACAAAAGAAAAAAAAAATACTAATCAAATATACATTCATTTAATTATACAATATGAGGAGGGGAAAAAAATCCTCCATGATTCAAAATTTAACAATTCCTTAAATTGAACCTTATATAAGTTTGAAAAGAACATTCCACTATCATCTAAACAACAACGAAAAGCATCAATGACCAATACCTTCATGAAGTTGATAAAAAAAATTACATCCAACTCCGGTCTTTCATTCCAAAATATGTCATCCACATATAAAAAATTGACATTAGTTACAATTTGAAGTAATGAATTAAAAAAATATTGACAATTAAGGGAATTGGAACCAGGAGGTTAATTATTTTTTTAACAATCTAGAAGGTATGCTCTGTCCATTATTTTGAGTTCCTTTCTAATTTTTCCAATAGTCATCTACTTTACATCTAAAAATACCTACACTAACCATGCCGACCTCTACCACATGCAACAATTGTTGGCTATTTTTGTCATCAGTTATTTTATAATAATGTTTATCAATTATATCTTTTAACTATGACATTGAATTGCTGAATCACAAAATAAAGTTCATGCTTAATTGTCGAACAACAATAGGACTGAAACAGAAAATATATACTAAAATGTCAGACTAATAGCAACAGGACTAAAGCTCATGCTGAATCACAAAATGAAGCTCATGCCTCAATGTTCCAGGTCTTGTATAAATGTCGAATAGTATAAGAAAACAATCAACAAATAACAAACATCAACAACAAAAATAAAAATTTCAAGCTGATGCTCGAATGTTGTAGATGATGGTGAATATCAAACAAAAAACCTAATATTATGACATCAATAAGTAATGCCACACCATATTAGCATATATAATACAAAATCTACAACAAACCGACAACAATCATTTCGAAATACCAAACCAATCAGCATAGAAATTAAATTCAAAATGAACAAAATCAGTTGACAATACAAATCACATTTTTGTTGTTAAATCAGAAATAGATTTCAAAATAATAAATGCACCTTCAACGAACAGATACAAGGAGATTCAGATAATAATTTTGATTAGCGAGCTACTTCGACGGCAACGGAAAGATGCACAGGTTGAAAGTCGACAACGGGGGATAGCTTTGAGGAGAGAGGGACACAAAAAAACCAAGATCCAGAGCAACTTCGACTAGGGATGGCAATGGGTCTAGGACCCGGCCCAAACCCGGTGGACCCGACCCGGTAATACAGGGTCTGGATCTGTAATTTTTAGACCCGGCGGGTCTGGATCGGGTCTGGGTCTGGACCTAAATAAACAGGTCTGGATCTGGATCCTATTATTTTAGACCCAGACCCGACCCAGACCCATTTTTTTTAATATATATATATATATTTACATAATCTATTAAACCCTAATCTAATGTCACTACTCTCTCGCCGCAGATTACTCACGCAGTCATGCAGCCCTGACCTGTGCCCCCTGTGGCTGTGACTCACGCTCATGCGAAGAAAAGACTCAAAAGAGTCTGTTCTCTCTTCTCTTCTCTGTAGCCTTTAGGTCAATAGTCTTCTTCAACTTCAACAATCAACAGTCGATACTCGATACTCGATCAGTCGATCGTGCTCAACAATGGAGTGGAGTGGAGTGGGTCGAGTGGCGAGTGGCGACTGACACTGTTGACGTCAAGGACAACGGACAAGTCTCAATCTCATCTTCCGACACCGTCGACGTCGAGGACAACAGGTTGTCGCTGGCTCACTGCACTGCACTGCACCCAGTCAGGCAGTCACCAACCCGACTCCCCCTAGGCCCCCACGCGTCCACGCCTATTCGAAGTTCGAACTTCGAAGTTTGCATTGCACCCCGAGTCCCCGACCTCCCCTCCTCTCAGGATTTCATAAATTCAAAGTGGTCAGTGGTCATAGACTCACAGCCACAGACAGCACAGCAGGTTCGACGTTGTTCGAGTCATTACTCATTCGACAGCTTGTAGGTTTTGTTATTGTATTTGTAAGTAACATTTTTGTAGGTTTGAGACTTTGAATCACTCATTCTGTATTCATTTTCAGGTCCAGGAATAAAATGGTGTAGCGGCAGCCGTGTAGCTAATCATCTAGCAAATCTAGCTTACAAGGGTTAATCCACTAGTTGCAACTTGCAACTTGCATACTTTAGAGGTGTATTGTGCTATAAGAGGTCTGGACGTCTGGTATATCATCAAGACGACAACTTCATTTTGTATATTTTTTTTGTTATGAACAGATTTGGTAGTTTCTTATCTTGGAAATATCTTGAGGAAAAAAATTGTTAAATGAGATGTTTGAAATGTTTAAGATAGAAATAAAGTCAACTTAGGGATGCTTGTTTTCTAGTTGGTGTACAACCCAGATCATTCATTTAACATTTTTACTAAACCAATATATTAATTACAAAATAAAATTATATCATCAACAAATGCTATGTAAGCATGTCCATCCCATACATTGGGGATGAAATATAAACCGTAAACTAGTTATGTTCTTCCTTAATAATTTGATCAAGAATTATAGGAACAACACAAATAAGTAAGGTGACATTGGGTCACCTTGTCTAATCCCTTATACACCTTTGAATAATACAGTATTCTTCCCATTAATATCTTGAAATAAGGAGGTGGTGGTTAAACAAGCCATAAACTATTTTACAAACTAGTATAGGAATCCCTAATCCCACCATAATCGATTATATGCATTTCTAGTTTATAGTGGCATAGGCATTCCTTAAATGAATTTTCACCATACATTGAGAAGAGATTCTTTCTTTGTTATATTCCTTCATGTGTCCTTATGTTAGGATAATATTTTGAACCGCTAATCTTTTTACTTAAAAGACTTTTGTGCATAAGTAATGGTGTTATGTAAGCAACCACTAATCATGTTGGTTAAGATTTTGCTGTTTTGAACACAAAATTTCAACATGAAGTAGGTTTAAAGTATTCTACCTTAGTTACATGAGTTGTTTTTTAGAATAAGGGTAAAGGTGTTGTGGTTCATCTATTTAAGAATAAAATTTGACTGAACACTTCCTATAGAACAACAACCATATCCTTTATTTATAATATTAAATATTGATTTTGAAATTTGGGGTATTACACTTGATTTTATTACTTTTCTTAGTTTTCTATAGCTCTTTACATACTCAATGTTCACTCTACTAGCTCTCAAGTAGTGTTTTTATTGTGTGCTAATTATTAGTTAAGACATCATGGGTTATAGTTTGACTAATAATTTTCCTAATAATGTGCTAAAAAATCTTATTAAAAGTATTAGTAATATGAACACTAAGATTCAATAACTTAGGACTTATTTATATACTTCCTAGAAACAACCAAGGTCATAATAGGATTAATAATGGTTAATATATAAATGTAGATATTAGAAACGTTAAGTTTTAGATACCTAGATTTCAAGGAAAAGATAATCCTAATGTGTATTTGGAATGAGCATGAAAAAAGAACTAGTGTTTGATTGCCACTAGTATATAAATGAAAGAAATGTAAGGTAGGAAATTGATGAATTTATGCATTATGATATTTGTCTAGTAGGATTAACTAACTAAGACTATGGTTAGAAATGATGAATTTTTGGCAAGTTAACATTACAAGTTATTGCATGGGTTAAATTTGATAATATTCTATTCTTGAGGTTACTTCAAATTGTATTTTTTTTTATTCTAGTAGGTCATGGAACATGAACAAGAATCTAATTGTGCTTCTTCAAAGTTTTCATGGTCTAAGGGCACTCGTGTTGGTTCATTTCAGCCTGCTACATTACATGTGGATGATTTGGAAGTAAACATGGAGGATGTTCAAAATCAGAACAATGAGGGGCACCTAAGTGATAAGGAAGTAGATCAAGAACTTGATTCTGCTATTTGTACACAAAAAACTAGGAAGCGCACTTCAGTGGTATGGGATTTCTTTGATAGAAAGTTAATGGTGTGGGTAAGGCCAAATTTCATCACTGTAAGGCTATTTTAACTTGTGCAACTACTAGTGGAACCTCACATCTTAAAAAGCATGTAGACAAGATTTGCCCTGGAAGACATTTGAGGCTTGGGTCAAGAGGGGTCAAGCAACAAAAATTGAGTATAAATACTCAATCTAACGGCTCAGCAAGTTTAGATATAAAGCAGAATAATGATACGTCATTTGATCAAGAAATTTCAAGGAGGGAATTAGTAAACATGGTGGTGATGCATGAGTATCCGTTGTCGATTGTTGACCATATTGGATTTAGGAGATTTGTACAAAGCCTCAATTCTTCCTTCAAGATGATTTCAAGGAATACTTTGAAGAATGATGTGATGAAGTTGTATCAAAGTGAAAGACACAATCTAAAGGATTTGTTGGATCATAATCAGAGTCGAGTTGCAATCACCACTGACATGTGGACTGCATCCAACCAAAAAAAGGGATACATGGTCGTGACATCACACTTTATTGATGAAGATTGGAATTTGCGAAGTAGAACTTTGAGGTAACTATTTAATTATTATCGTTATATTTTATTAGCTTGATAGCTTGATTAAGATTAATTTTTTAATGATTTTTTCATTATTATTTTGAAAGTTTTCGTTTGTCCCATTTCCACATACAAAAGACATTATTTCCAAGGTTTTATTAGATTGTGTGTCCCAATTTGGGCTTGAAAGCAAAATCTCTTCTGTGGTGGTTGATAATTGTAGTACTAATGATGCAATGATGGGAATTTTGTTGAGAAAATTTGAGAAAAAGTCTCTTATACTTGGTGGAGCAATATTACATATGAGGTGTAGTGCTCACATTCTTAACTTGATAGTTAATGATGGATTAAATGTGATCAAGACGGGGATTCATGTCGATATTTGAAGGTCAATACTTCTAAAATGTTAGTTCTTGATTGTAAAACTAGATGGAATTCTACTTATTTGATGCTCCAGAGTGCTTTTCCCTATAAAGATGTGTTTAAAAGGTTGAAACGTTTATATGGTAGACTTAAGTTTGTAGTTCCTAGTGATGATGATTGGGATTTGGCTCATGTTGTATGCGAGAAGTTGGAAATTTTTTATAAGACTACCGTAGTTTTCTCGGGAAGAAATTACCCTACCGCAAATTTATTTTTTCGAAAAGTATGCATTATTAGAATTGCTTTGAGAAGTTGGCTACGAAGTGATGTTGAGGTCATTAGTTCTATGGCATCAAAGATAATTGAAAAGTTTGACAAATATTGTCGTGAAATTGATGGAATATTGGCTATTGCTAGTATTTTGGATCCTAGAAACAAAATGGATTGTGTTGAATACTATTTCAGAAGATTATATGATGATGAGGCTCATAATGAATTAGATAGGGTTAGAAACATGTTTGATGCTCTCTTGGTTGAATATCAGAAGAAAGTTGTTGATTATTCTAGTGACCTTGGTGGTTCTTCTAAAGCTCCATTGAAAAATTCTCTAAAGCGGGTATCACCTCAAACTTCTGTTGATGATGAGGAGGATGAATTTTCTTTAGTTAAGAAAACTAAAGTAAGAAAATTAAGTGTGAGGTGTGAGTTAGATTATTACTTGGAAAGTGATACATTGCCTGAAAGTGATCGTTTTGATATCCTGAATTTTTGGAAGAACGACCTCAAGTATCCAACTCTACAAAAGATTGCTAGGGATATTCTTGCTATTCCCATTTCTACTGTTGCTTCAGAAAGTGCTTTTAGCACAGGAGGACGAGTTGTAAGTCCCCATCGTTCGAGACTGCATGCAAAAACTGTAGAGGCATTGATGTGTTTACAAAGTTAGATGGTTGAAGACATTAAAGGTATTTTAATCTCTCTTCAATCATAACTTATTGTATATTTTATTTTATATGAGATAATTTATTATTTATTTGTTTAATATTCTATAAAGGTACATTGGAGAATCCATATGCATGTGCTACAATGATAGAAGATTCGGACACTGAGGATGGAGTAGATGTAATTGACGTTTGTGATATGGTACATAATTATTTAATTTTACTTTAATATTATTATTGTATAGAATTTCACCGATTAAAGTTAATATTTATAATCTTATAAATTTTTAGGATATTGACAATGATAAAGAGGATGATTGATGTTAACTTGAAGTCTTGAACTTACCGATGAATCAATGGTCAAGGAGGCAAGGATATATCCTACAAGCTGCAAGCCTACAATTGTGTTGATTGAAAAATTATTTTTACTTGAATTTTAGTTTGTTGTCGTTTGTATAATTGTATTATGTCGTTATACTATTTGTATTTGTAAGCAATGATGTACTATTTACTATCAGACTCAGTATGTCACTGACATATTGATTGTTGTTTAAATTAGCTTGAAATGGATTTGTGTGGAATGCGGATGGTCCGATACTCTGATGTTGAAGACTTGTATAACATAACAGGTGGTTATGTTTTATTTTAGCTTTTGATTTATGGGGTTAGCAGGTAATTATGTTTAAATATTTTTTTATATTTAAATATGATAGTTTAGTAGGTATACAATAGACTTACTATTTACAGCATGAATTAATATATTTTTTAGACATAAAATGTCTGGACCCGTTAAGGACCCGTTTAGGACCCGATTACCCGACGGATCCGCCGGGTCTGGGTCTGAAATTTTGAGACCCGTTGGATCTGGACCGGGTCTGGATCTTCTAAAATAAACGGGTCTGGGTTTGGATCTCGATGGACCCGACCTAGACCCGACCCATATATAATACAAAATATACAACAAACCGACAACAATCATTTCGAAATACCAAACCAATCAGCATAGAAATTAAATTCAAAATGAACAAAATCAGTTGACAATACAAATCACATTTTTGTTGTTAAATCATAATAGATTTCAAAATAATAAACGCACCTTCAACGAACAGATATAAGGAGATTTAGATAATAATTTTGATTAGCGAGCTACTTTGACGGCAACAGAAAGATGCACAGGTTGAAAGTCGACAACGGGGGATAGCTTCGAGGAGAGAGGGACACGAAAAAACCAAGATCCAGAGCAGCTTCGACGAATGTCGACAGAAATGGAGAGATGCAGAAGGAGAAGGACGACAAAAAGACAAGTAGTGAAATATTTTGACAAAAATGAAGAGATATAGGGGAGACGGTGGTAATGGCGATGGCGAGCAGTCGAGCACAGTGGAGAAAGGCAGACTGCGAGAGACGAAAGTAAGCTCGAGAAAAAACAGGATGAACGACCGGCTGAATGATACACAACGCGTGGTAATGTGTAGAATGATTTTCTGCAGCTGCGAAATGGAAAAAATTAAAGACGACTAGGCTGTATTGACCGAGCAACAAACGCAAGACAACGGATGAAGAAGCTCAGGCTCGAGAGGGAGGAAGACAGAAATGACAGAACAACGACGCAGAAGAATAACAGGCGGAAATGAAAATAACGAGCATCCAACGGTCCATAAATTTTTAATCCAACGGTTAGACTTTGTTCATACATTTGTAAAGTATAAAGTGTATGCACGTTATACTGTTTCTATATATATATATATATTTACGCATGATTGTCTACGCTTACAATGGGGTACCGCTACTCTTAATGTATTTTACCCAACGCTTCGTTTAGACATAATTAACTAAAGACTTGGATTAAAGGGAGCTATATGAGTGCCTCTCTACTCTTTCCACTGCTGCCTGATCTTCCTTCACCTCTTTCTCGGTTTCCTCTTGATCCAGAATTGGCTGCATATCAATGTTATTTTCAAGAAGTTGGGAGGGAGTTGTTATTAGAAAATAATAATTTGCCAACGTAAGTTATAATCTGAATTTTTCTTTCTATATATTCGCTAACTGCATTATAATGATTCATTTGGTTTGTTACCAGTTACCACCTTCCCAAAAAAAAAAAAATTGGTTTGTTTACAGTGTGGTATGATAATGATATCGCATCGGCATTCGTTTAATTTCGACTAGTTTCCAATGTTATTGTTCACTTTTCTGGGTTTCTCTCTCCATTTCTTAATATCTAGGGTTGGTTACTAGGCTGTCTCATTTTGTAAGATTCAGATTGGTTCTTCTCTGGGTGATCTTATTTATTTATTTTATTTTTATTATTTTATTATTTTGCCTTTTATTTGGTTGTTGATTTCGATTTAGTTGAATGATAAAGTGAATTGGAGGGTCTGTTTGGGTTTGGATGAATTTCAATAGTGTTTTGATTGCAGCTGGAACTGAGGAAAGGGAAAGGGAACGGAAAAGGGAAAGTGAAGAAGCCATTTATTGCTGTCGGGAATTGGAGGACAAGGGTAAGGCCGCCACCACCACCACCGTTATCGCAACCATCAAAAGCAATGCCGGTGAATTTGGTTCAGGATGCTGACGGATTGTCTAAAATTATCTTGAACGAACCCATGGGTTCAACTGCTGAGGTTTTTTTCCTTTTTCCTTCGTTCTCTACATCCTTCTCTATTGATGGAAGCTCGTTGTTTAGGTTAATAGAAATTGATAACGAATATTCAATGAGTTCTATCTGCATGGTTTTTATCCGCATTGGTGCTCTTTTCCGGGTGATTTGTTATTATTTTATTTCATGTTATTTTTTGGGCAACGGGGTTGATCTCAAAGTTCATTGATGGCGACCCAATTGGGCATATAAGCGCTAGTGAAGCTGTGTTCATTTTCAGGAACCAAGTTGGTTAGTATATAGTCAAGTGGGTGAACTAGATTATGGTGGATGAAGATTGATGGTCTTCGAGACTCTCCCATCGCAATCATGTATAACATTTTTATGAATATTTGTTTACGAAAATGGTATTTGAGGACCATATTCCAGATTTCCAACTTTGTTGGGGCTTGATTTAAATCTTGTTGCAGTTAAAATTTTTGGATAAAATTTCATTATTTCTGTCCGATTTTCTGGTAATTCTATAGCCAGTGATCGGTTTTCATCGATGAATTTAAGGCCTAGAAGTTTAATTTAGAAAGCAAATTGTTTTAGGTACTTCTCCAAGGGGGGCAGGTCATCTCTTGGAAGAATGAACGGAGGGAAGAGTTGCTTTTCAGGAGCAGCAAGGTATGATCGTTCTTGTTTCTTGAGTCACTTTGAGGAATTTCATTCTCATTGATGGTTGCATATACATGGCTATGCAGGAGATTGTCTCATATATCTGTATCTGGATAATTTATTTATTTATTTATTTTTTTGTGGTGCTCTTGCTTTGCAACGCTTGTTATCTTTCATAATTTTTTGATATTTTTGTTGTAAATAATAAAGAAATTCAGACTTGGTGATGTTACCTTATTTAAATTGTGGTAGTAGATTTCCACAATCATGAGTTTGTTATACACGCTTCACCCAGAATTTCTTATGTTTGGTAAGTTCGATAATGCAAACCACATACAGAATTTTTTCTTAAATTGTGTGTGTTTGTTGACAAACTTAACATCTAAATATGGACAACAATGATTTAGTGGGACTTAATCGGATTGATCAATTAAATTTATCTTGCATGTGGGATTAAGATGTGCTCTGAAGTGCAAATATTTTCTTCCCAGTGGTAAATCTATATGATGGTCCTGGAGTAAAGTTGAGCGACATGAGCATGCAATTATTCTATCAAGTTTATGACCTCTAAAAGAATAAGAAAAGCAGGTTGCTGGAAAGTGACTGGAGAGCAAAGTTCCTAAAAGAATGTGCTTTCTAGATACACTGACTTGGCATATTTATCGTGTCCATTCAAGTGTGTATTCTTCATTCTGCATCCCTTCTTCCGGGCTTCAACTGATAGATAAAAAAGAAATGTGAGGAAAAAGCAAAGAAGAAGAGAAACATCCCAAATGTTATTGGCACTTTTGCACTTCATTTTATCAAAGGGAGCACTGATGACATTGCTGTTGTCTACGTTTTATATTTTTGATGAACATATGTTTTCTGAAAGGTTCACATCCTCTTTATCATCCCGTCTGGTAATTCACCTATTAAAAGATATGTGCCCTGCTGTTTATGTGACAGCTGTGTTCCTCTGCATTACTTTATATTAGTGAATCTCGTCATCTGCTTTTAAAATGGTATTTCGATGAACTTATCCCATTTCATTTGCAGCCCCTCTTGAAACCACCAAAAGCAATCCGAGGAGGGATACCTGTCTGCTTCCCTCAGGTAGGGTATTGGAATGACTGTAATGCCCTAATAGCATATCTGCCTTTTGCATTATGCATTGTTAACAACTATTTTCCTTTTGAAGTTTGGAAATTTTGGTTCACTTGAGCAACATGGATTTGCAAGGAACAGAATGTGGTCTTTGGATGACTCTCCAACACCTCTGTCTCCAGCAAACCATAATTCCACTGTAGATCTTATATTGAAATCATCAGAAGAGGACATGAAGATATGGTCACACAGGTATGTATCTGTTAAATTACATGGGCTTCACATTTTGAAAGGGTAATGTATTGTTTCTTATTTCAAGAATTGATGTTGGGTGCAGGTTTGAACTGAGGCTTCGTATTTCTCTCGCTGCAGGAAAACTTTCGTTGATTCCTCGTGTGAGAAATACTGATAACAAGAGCTTCTCTTTCATGTTTGCCTTCCGCAATTACCTACCTGTGACTGATATCAGGTTTGCCCTACAAGACTAAATTTTTTTCTTTAGCATTTTTATTGATATCTCTTCTTATGTTCATTATAGTGTCTTCTATTTCTCTTAGCTTGGGATAGCATTAGCAGGGTAAGTTTTGTGCTTCTGCATTGTACTGTGGAATCTTCATGATTCTTCAGAGCTTACCCCCCCCCCCCCTCAATGGTTCTTGGTTACAATATTTTTTTGAACAATGAATCTTATTATTTTCATCATAACTGAAGAACCTTGTACAATTTGCAGTGAAGTTCGAGTTGAGGGTTTGGAGACACTGGACTACTTTGATAATCTGAAGCAGAAGGTGAGATGCACTGAGCAGGCAGATGCAATAACCTTTGATGGAGAGGTATCCACTGTGCTTATCTCCATTTCACAAGGCATGCACTGTTTCATCTTGGCAGCTTGAATTTTTATTTTTATTTTTAATTTTAGTCTTAACTCAAGCCTGCGACTCTGAATTTTCCACTTTTAATTTTTAGGTTGACCGAGTTTATCTGAGCACGCCACCAAAAATTGCCATAATAGATCATGAGAAGAAGAGAACGTTTGTACTGCGTAAGGAAGGAATGCCTGATGCAGGTTTTGTTACTGTGTTCTCTCTCATTATTCTGTGAGACAATACTCTTTGGGAAACTGAGTTTTTCCCCTGATCTGTGGAGGATTCCTCTTGTTCCCTGTTTCGCATTACTTATGCTTTTCATCGTGGATTATATTTTTCCTTTCGGTTGGAAAAGGAGAAATTCATATTATTGTTGACTTTTGAGATACTAATGCTAATCACTTGTATCCGTCCAAATTTTGTGCCACACAGCTGTGTGGAATCCTTGGGACAGGAAGGCCAAAACCATCCCTGACTTGGGGGATGAGGATTATAAATCTATGCTGTGTGTAGATTCAGCTGCAGTTGAAGATCCAGTTATTTTGAAACCAATGGAAGAGTGGAGGGGCTTCCAAGAAGTCTCCACTGTATCATCAAGTTACTGTAGTGGGCAGTTGGACCCCCGGAAAGTCCTTTATGGATTCAGCTGAAGCGACCTGGTGACGCTAAGGGAGGGAAAAAACAAAGAAGGGAAAAAGTGAGGTCCAGCTGTTGCACTTTATTATGGTTTAGTGTTGCTTACTCCAGATATGTTCCCTTAAAACTGTATTTATTTGTTTATTTTTTTTGCATGACAGCAGTCGCCCTTGTTATTCATGGTATATAATTGATTTTATTGTTAAACCGGGTTGTGTAGTTGAAACTTCTTCATGATGCCTCATTGTAACCGAGGGGCTTGCCTCATTGAGTTTATACTAGTATAAATAAACATAATTGGCATTATGAAACTCCCCGACATCCCACTGAGGACTGGTGAAGAAACGCAGAAACTGGAATAAAGTTTGTCTCCAGGTGCTTGCTTAATCACCTGTGCTCTTCATGGATTTCGTATCGTATATTTATGTAACTGTTTTGATGATTGTGTCTGATAGCCTAGAAGTAGAGCCTTCTAGTATGAGATGCTTGGAGAAGGGAGGCTACATGCATCGCAATCTTTGGCCTGTTGTGCTTTTCCTTTCATATACATTTGCCATGACCCTGCAGCGTGGCATATTCTTGATGGTGCTAATCGCCTCACTCATCATTGTCATCAACGATCAGCACCGTTGGTTCTATAAATATACATTGCTATAGTTTTGGCATAAAAATTATTATGATGAAAAATATGTATAACAAGGATGAAATTTTAGCATAAGATTTGTTCAACATTTTTGAAAGTAAGTGATGTAGTTAGTAGTGGTGAAAGAAAACACATGAGTGGTGAATCATAAGAACAATAACATGAAATATGTTAAACATAATGATAATGGCAAAGTAGCACAAATACAGTCATGGTAAAAATATAAAACATTTGTAAAATACAAATATGATATATATCAGCAAAAAATATCTAAATGTTAGTATAAAAATAGTAAAATATAAGCATAATTGCATTGAAATATAAGTACAATTATAGTAATATTAGTCAGATAAGGTTTGATCTATTGGTAAATGTCAACTCGTAGGTACTAAAGGTTTGAGGCTGGAATTTCTTTCTTCCCTCTCTTTGTATTATAATATTTTTATAGTCTTGTCACCTATATGGTGATTTAAATTTATCTTTATGGCTTTTTTTATTAGTAAAAAAACATAGTATAACATTACTACAATAGTAGTGAAAGCATAAGCGCAACAACGGTAAAACATAACAAGTTCAATAATAATACAACACAACATAATAATAGTAAATGCAAACATGGTGAATATTAGTATAGAAATGGTAAAACATTAGGGCAAAATTAATGGAACATATGCATAATAATAATGAGATTTAGGTGTTGTACTTGTAAAACATAAGCACGATAATAGTATAACACAAGTATAGTGAACATTAGTAAAAAAATAATAAAATATCAAAACAAAAATATGGTGAAACATAAGTGCTAAAAACCGTGGAACATGGAAAAATAGTTAAGGTTAGTCACATGCACGTTGACTACTAATAGTAAAATTTTAGTACAAAAATGATAAAATAGAGATACATACTTTTTTTCAAAAGTATATAAATATGAATGTCTAGTTATAAAGAAAAATATCATAAAATTTATTATATAACTTCATTATTCTTTAACATTCTAAAACAACGATAAATTAGTTAGAAAAATGTAAAACAAGAAAATTTAATGTAGCATTGATCTCACGATACTCACCATGTGGTTGGTTATTACATAGAATTTTCATATCAGTACCTTTATGTTGTTACTAGTCTCACTATGCATAAGCGATCGATGGTAATCTGGTTAGTAATTAATTGTCTTTTGTACATGTTAGCATGCATAATAGTAATGGGGTGGTCTTTGTGTAAATAAGAGCAACATTTCTATTTCTTTTGGAGTCTTAAAATTAGATTATCTTTATTTTAGGCTAAAAAATATTAAAATATTTGTATTATAATATTTATGAGATATTTCTTAATAAATAAGCACCCTTATTAATATACTTTCAACATAAGAGCTAGTTATAGTGAAATTTCAGTACAACAGTTGTTCAATATCTTTAACGTTGAGAGATACACATCAGTAGTTAAACATAAGAATAATATGGTGAAATACGTGGTATGTAAAATATAAGGGAAATAAAGGTGAAACATGTATACAGATGGTAAAACATAATTCAATAATAGTGAAATACATGCATGGCAAACATCATCATACAAATGATAAAACATCAACAACAAAAAATGATAGAATATAAGTATAATAATGGTAAAATATAAGTATTGTGAATTAACATAATAATGATGTAATATAAGTATGATAAACATTAGCTAAAAAGGGTAAAATATCAAGATAAAATTGTGGAAAAATATAAGTACTACCAACTATAAAATATATCATAATAATAATGGTGAAATAAATGAATGTTGAACATGAATCTAATAATGATATAATTTTGGCTTTAAAATGGTGAAATGATATGAACATAATATTATTTTTAATGCTAGAAGTATATCAAAATGAGTGTAATCTTAGAGAAAAGTATCACAAATGTTAACATTTATTATTTTTAATGTTTTTGTTAATCTAAATTAAAGATAAACTAGTTTAAAAATTATTAAAAAAACTAGTGTGGCAGTGGTGATATTTTTCGTTTTTTTATTCTTCCACCATTTATCTATGACAATATATTTCTTCTGATGGTATGCCTTCTACATGAACAACAACATTATCTTTAGGATTGGACTTTTGTTTATGGTTTTTATCCATTAATGGTTAATATCCACACTGACAAAGACTTCTTTTTATATGGTTTTTAGTCGTTCAAATTTTATGATATGGCTAAAAATTAAGGAAAAAATTCAATAGAAATAATGCTCACTACAAATTTCTAATAAATCATATATGAATATTTTTTGCAATGAATACAAACTTAAATGAAAATTTTCAATTATTATCGCTAAACATAAATAATGAACACTAATTATAAAAATTTCATTTTTCTTACTTAAAAATTTTGTTTTTTGGAAGCATAATTCACGAAAAATACAGTTGACAAAAATAATGGGTATTAACACCTCATTTATCACAAGTCTGATCTTCTTACCTTTCTTATAGTAAGTGTTAAGGCTAAATAAACATCTCAAAAATCAAACAAAATAGTAGAAAGAGACAATAATGCAAATAAAGGTTATGGATAAACATTCTCTATACAACAAGCTGATCAAATACAATAAGGGACATAATAGTGCAGAAGAAAAACTATATATAATAAAACTAGCGATTGAAGGTAAGACATTAGTTTATTCTAACTCTTAGACTTAAAAACCCATTTCGAGAAAGGAATATCCTCCCATAGATCATCATCATACTCATAAGCCTCATGCAACTCCATGACCCATACATGGTCATATGCAAATGTAGCATTAATACGAATTCTTTGTACTGACTAAGTCATAATGCATCCGAAGTGGTAGCATACTCACATTGGACATAATTGACTAAAAAAAAGCATACTTTAATTTTAATGTTCACATGAAATCATGATAAACATGAGTAAACATATTTCCCTAATTGCTACACATTAAAAATTATTAACCAAGCCTTACTAAGAGCAACAAAAACCATAAATCCAAACACAAACCAACTTTTTCCAAATCAAAACCCTAATTTAGTTATTAAGATGAGTTCTTAGTGATCCCACTAAAATAATTCCAAATAAACAAATTATATTTATAAAAGGAGTACAATCCTATAATCTAAAGAAATTATCACTAAGGATAATAATAACTCAACAAATTAACCAACTTACCTCCTAACATTAAGTACATGACATCAAGTGACATATAGCAACTAACTTCTTGACATCATGCCAAATAAGTCACATGGGCTAAGTCGTGTTTACACAACCTCAATATTCAAGTCTTTAAGTATGCTCCCTATAAGGATTATGATTCCCTATGAGTAGGAATGAGCCCTTTGACCTATAGGTCTGACTATGAACTCAGTGGCTCTACCAAGGCATGAGATTCATTTCCAACTCCTCAAGTCTTTAACTTTAAGTGATTAATATTTTATTCAAAGCAAGATTATTATTCCTTTAATAATACTAACATCCATCACAACAATCAAAATTAACTAAGGACCACAAGGGTCACCATAATCAATGCCATCATGACCTAAGGTTAGGTGTTACACCATACCCCGCACAATCATTTCAATCCATTCCATTTCCATGTCGTATTAATCATTTATTCCAAGACCAATCCTAAGGCCAACTAAGGCCAAAAAGATATAGAACAATAATGTAAACCATAACATGTCCAAATAAGGCCAAAGGATGGTGGGTTAACCCCACAAATCAAGAGTTAATTTGGTTTTAGAAATGATAAAGATGTGAGATCATGGTAGTTAATTGAGTATCCAAAACACATACTAGAAAATATGAACAATTATTCATCCAAAGTGTCACATATGTTGATCAACAAGAGATAGGTTCCAATTCAATTGATCGAGACCATGCATTGGTTAGTGGTACACATGGACACATTACCTTACGTGGCCTATCTGTTGATCGACGACACTAGTACTTCAAATCCCTTTCAAAAAATTAGCAAAAATATTTCCAAGAAAAACCTCCAAATCATAACACCCTTGGAAAAAAACACATTCTACCACTTCATATTAAATTTCTAACATGCTTAATAGTAATTCATGCATGAAAAATCCTCAAATCTCGAGAATCATGATTACATATCAAATCAATTCTAGGTCTTGAAAACTTAAAGCATTTTCTCTAATCTACCATTTCATAAATAGATATAATCTTAAATATAATAAAAACATATATTATAATACATTTTTCCATCATGCTAGAATATCTTAAAATTTCACATAACAAGATAGTACCATATGCTTTCGCTTTCTAATATAATAACGCAAAAATTTGCATGCATAAGCCTAGCATGTTTTTGCTCTAAAATAAATCTATCATGATTACACAAAATTTATGCCATCTAAAGATTAGTTGGATTTACCAATAAGCTTTCATACAAAAGAAAAATAAAAAATCCTTCTCCATGGCACTTCAATAATCACATAAACAAACAACACCCAACAACATATATTTGATGTGTGTGGGAATGTGGAGTTATCAATTATGTAAAACTAATGCTTGATTATGCTGGAATTAGGAAGAATAAGATTTTAAAGTGGTGAATTAAAGAAGAAGGTGTTCAAATAGGGTGGAATAAGTATGATGATGATTTGATGATGGTGGTGATGAATTGGTGGTGATGAATTAATGATAAAGATTGTTTAAATTTGATGAGATGATGATGATGATGATTTGACAATTAAGGTTTGAGAATAGTAGTGTTTGTGGGTTAGGGTTAGGGTTTAGTTTTGAAAATTAGGGTTAAGGTTAGGGTTTTGTTTGAAAATTAGGGCTAGGGTTTACGGTTTAGAGTTTGGTTCAAAACTTAGGGTTGGGGTTTAGGTTATAATTTGAATGAATTGGACAATGATTAGGCTAATAATGGAATAGATTATGGAGTTTAGAAAAGATAGTACTTAATCTCTAATTCACACAGATGAAGATATTAAGGGTTTCAAGATTAATCATTTACATAGATTTGATTAAACTTGAGATGAACTCACATAGAATTCACTAGCAATACTTGAGATTTGCATTCAAAATTTTCAATCAATTATGTATCTCCAATCGTGGGTTCTATGGCTTTATATAGCCAAGGCTACTGATTACAAGATACTAGCTAAAAGTTATAATTCTTCAAAAGATACCTAGCTAAAAGATACTAGAATATAGAATATTCTTAAAAAAAAGGTAGATTTATGCTACTTTATTCTCTAGCTAATCTCTTACTCTACTACTTAAGCAATTAATTAAATAAATAAACTAATATGCACATCCAATTTGCATAATATGTCCCCCATGTACGTAGCCATGCACTCCATGTATGCCATGCATGCTATGCACATGCACGTACTGTAATCCCCTAAAATTTTAGAAAACCTATAACTTAATAAATACCTTTTATTTGAAATAAATTAGCTTTTAAAATTATCTAGTTTAATTATTTTATGAATTTTTGATTATATAATAAGAGTATTTAATAAATTAAAAATAAATATTTTGTTATTTTATCATATTATTTTTATTTAAATAGATATTCAAACTAATAATTTACTAAAATTATCCTTTTTGAACAAATATATTAAACTATATTGAATTAAATAATTTATCAAAAATATTACATTTTATTATTTTCTAAATTAAATTAAATTAGTATTCCCTAATTTCCTATTTTCCTTTTTTTCCCTTTTTGTTTTCCTTCTTTTTTATCTCATTTTTCTTCTTACTTTCCTTTCCCCTTTTTTTTCCTTTGGGCCGACCGCTAGGCTAGCTAATCCTCCCCCTACGCCTGGGCCTCTGACCCACTCCCTCTCCTTCCTTTCCCTCCCCTGTGTGCGCACAACCCAGCTCCCCCCCTCCTTTCTACCTTTCCTTTATCCTCCTCCCTGGGCCTGCCCAACTCTTCTTTTTTCCCCCCATGGGCCGACCTGCACCTCCCTCTCCCTTTCTTTCTTCTTCTTCTCCCAACACCTCGACCTAGCTTCCCCGACCTATCTTTGTCGACCAGGCCTGCCGCCTCGGGCACGCCGGTCATCGCCCTCCTACAACCACTGCCACTACCTGCAACTCTCTCTCTCTCCTGTCTTTTTTTCATCATTTTGGAATCGGGCAGCCATGCACCCCATCCCACATGGCTCTCCTTTCCCCTTCTTCGTCACCCTCTCCCTGCCACCCTACGACACCCTGCCACCCTAAACACTGCCGCCCAATCAACCACCTATCCCCTACCCTGCCTCTTCTTTTTCTTCTCCCCTTCTGCCCCATATTCTTGAGCCCTTATCCCCCCGATCTCCTCTTCTCTCTCATTTTATTACTCTCCCATTTCCACCCCTATTTTTACAACACCACCTCCTCCGACCAACCGTCGGCAGCACCTTCTACCACCACCTGCTACCGCCCTAAACCACCACACCACCCCTTAAGCCACCCTACAGACCCTTCTTCCTCCCCACATATTTTTCTCTCCATTTCCCCCCTCTCGGTAGTCCTCCTGTAACACCACCGATCGCCGCCTTCTGGCCACCTATGCTGCCAACCAAACCACCATTCAACTCCCTACAACCTCCTCTACCACCCCATACCTTCTTTTCCTGAAACTAGCCCCTGCACCCCTCCATTTCCTTCCTTCTCGGCCACGCCTAGCTTGACAGCCATCTTCACCGCCTCGCCGCCGCCGCCTCCGCCTCTCTTGGCCACCAACAACCCATCCCCAGCCACCACCTTCACACCCTCTTCCCTGCACCCTTCCCTTGCTTCCAAACCTCCCCAATCTATCTTCTTTCCTAGCCCCAAATCACCAACCTGAAAATGGCCATTTTACTTTTCCTTCACCCCCTTTGAGCCTCCTCTATTTATTTTTGCATGCAGCTCATGTTGCATAAGCAGCATGAGTTGCTGCATTTATTGGCCATTTTTATTAATAAATTTAAGGTATGATAATATTTAAATTAATTATTTTATTAAGTAGATTTTATAAGGTCTTATACTTTTATTTTCTTATTTCTAATATAATAATTATTGACATTATTTTTAGATGTTGATTTTGCTATTTGAAGCTTGAATCTTTAACCGGGATACTGGTAATATTCGATTTTTGCAGGAATTAAGGTAATCGTTAAACCCTACTTAAACGTATAGATAAACGTATGTTAGCACATTAGGATTTTTATTATGTTATTATGCTTGATATTTGTGGGTTAATATAATATATATATATTTGCATGTTTTGATTAATAAAAAAGGAAAGTATGTTAGTTTATATGCCATGTATGGAAATGTTGCTTAAGTGAAGAGTTTGATTATTAATGAAAGTGTTAAGTACTTGTCCATGTTATTTTATGTTATTGTGACCATTATGCATAAATAATATTATTGTGAGCCCTAGCGGCATTTTAGTAATATTCCTTGTGCTAGATTATGGCCTAATATGTGTGGAAGCCAATAAGTATTATACTAAAATATTGTTAATGGAGTATTAATATTATTATTCCATGTAGTAATGTTAATCTAATAAAAGTGGTGTAACAAGGGGACAAGATGGTAATTTTGGAAGAAGAGGGTAAAATGATAATTTTCTAAGTAAAACGGTAAATTTGTAATTTGTAAGAAAAAGGGGCATTATGGTAATTTTAGAGGTAAAAGGAAAAATAGTAATTTTATAAGTAAATGGCAAAATGGTAATTTTATAAGTAAAGGGAAATATGGTAATTTTGGAGGTAAATGGCAATATGTTAATTTTATAAGTAAATGGCAATATGGTAATTTTATAAGTAAACAACAAAATGGTAATTTTATAAGTAAAGGGTATTATGGTAATTTTGGGAGTAAAGGATAATATAGTAATTTTGGAAAAAAAAGACAAAATGTTAATTTTGTAAGAAAAGATAAAAATGGTAATTTTGGATGTAAAAGGGTAAAATAGTAATTTATAAAGTAAAAGGAGTATTATGGTAATTTTATAAGCAAAAGGGTATTGTGGTAATTTTATAAATACAAGGATATTATGATAATTTGGAAGTAAGGGGTAGAAGAGTAATTTTATAAATAAAAGGATATTATAGTAAACTTGGGAGTAAGGGATAACTTGGTAATTATGACAACAGTGAAGGATAATTTGGTAATTAAATTATGATTATAGAAGGGTAATTGGATAATTATAGAGAAGGGTAATTTGATAAATTAACCAACACAAGGGTATTATGGTAAATTTAATAATAGAGAAGGGCAATATAGTAATTATAATAAAAGAGAGGGGTAAATTGGTAATTATGATTATAGAGAAGTGTATATTAATAATTATAAATATGGAGAAGTGTAAATTGGTAATTATAATTATGGAGAAGGGTAATTTGGTATTTATAATAATGGAGAAGGGTAAAATGATAATTATAATAATTGAGAAGGGTAAAATGGTAATAATGACATTAGAAAAGGGTAATTTAGTAATTTAACCAACTAAAGGGGCAAATCGGTAATTATAATAATGATGAAGGGCAATTTGGCAATTTAATAGACTAAAGGGTAAATCAGTAATTGTTTAACCAACTAAAGGGGAAAATTGGTAATCATGATAATAAAGAAGGGGAATTTGGTAATTTATCCAACTTAAGGGCAATTTAGTAATTATAACAAAGGAGAAGGGCAATTCGATAATCTAACCAATCAATTGGGAATTATTATAAGTGTAACAATTATGAAGGGTGATTGGTGATCTAAAAAGCATAAGAGATGACTTGGTGATCCGAGCCTCGTGTGACAGGTGTGTATTATATGCCTCGAGTGTCATGTGTTATGTCGTACTATGTACTTTATGCTTAATAATTAATCATTTGTAGTACAAATTCGAGTGATGTATGCTTGTGTGACTTCCTTACGGCATGTGGATGATGATTATATATATTGTGTGTATGGTGTTATCTGATGTGACCCTCTAGGACATGCATGCTAGGGTGTTTAATTATATGATATGGGGTGAAAGGATAAAAAGGAATAAATGGGAAGTGAGTTGATTAAGGGGATACGATATTGACCTTAATATCTCATGATCCATGGAGGAAGAATAGAAGGAGATTATGATCAAAATGAATGAGTGATGCAACTCTTGCATGAGAGGTTTCTAGGGTTTGCATAGGATAATCCTTATGTAAGAAAGGTGTTAGGGTTTTATGGTCACATGTACGATTGGTGAGTAGAGTGATGAGATTTGGTTTGAAACTAAATGAGATAAGGTGTTGGACGATAAAAGAAAGGTTAGGCCACATAGGCCTAAATTAAGGTTTCTAGAGAAAGCCCTAGAGTAAGGCCGTAAGTTGACCTTGGGGTATAAGGTGGTGGGCCTTGACCCACACACTTGGGAGTTGGGCTTCCGGTGTAAGAAAGTGGATTAAGGGAAGGATGTCGAGACGAGTTAGAAGGTACAAAAGTCTCAAGATATGGGATGGGCCCTCCTGGGAGGATAAGTATGGATATAGTTAGCCATACATGTCAAGGGTGAAATACTGATCCAAAGTCAAACTTGGCCCATGAACCCGTGGCACTTGTTTTGGAAGCCCTTGGGTTTTTCCCATTTGCTCACATGTCAGAATCTGTTACATGCCTTACTTGGGCATGTGATTAAAGCATTATTCAGCAAAGACCAAGCAAGTAGAAGCCCAAGGAGATCCGTGGTTATTTTAGTCTTGTTTATTTTTGTTTTTGTGTTTTTATTATTATAATAAATAATGTAGCAGCTAGTATGTGTGGGCTGCTTAAAACCGTTGAAAGGAGTAAATTAAGGGGAGTGTTATTAGCTCTTTCAAATGGGCATTTAATCCCATTAAGAAGAGAGGCAAAAGGTGCGCTAGATTAAGGAATTACTGTTGTTTCATTTCTATTCATTAAGTAGCATTTAATGCCTTAATGAGGGGGAGTTAAAAAGGGGGAATATCTTTAATTCTTAGCTGTTATAGCTAAATGGTTTTGGGGCTATTATTCAGCCAAACCGTTGGCTTTCTTTTGCTGTATGATATTTCCTATAAATATAAGTTTGAAGAGAGGAATAATAATTCCGGATTATTCACAATATACCTTATGGTATTCTCTTTACTTTGAGTTTCTCTCAAGTTAAAGATTATTTCCTTATAGCTTTGAGTTTGTCTTGAGTTATAAGATTAGGGTGAGCTTTGAGTTTGTCTTGAGTTCTTGCCTAAGATCCCATAATTTTGAGTGTGTTCTTGAGTTTTGGTTCATTTTCGTTATTTTATTGCTAATTACTTTCTGTCCAATTTTGAGTATTCGTTCTTGAGACTAAAATTAACTTCGTGATCTAAGAGGGTGTTTTGAGAATTACATCAAATACTTTTGATTAAGAAACGATTAAGACACTAATCACTTAAAGAGGAAGATGTTCAACCGGACCCAGACCTGTTCACCGGCGAATAATAGTGGCCAGGGCCGGGGTGCCCTGCATGACTGGTCCACCGGAGAATAATAGTGGCCAGGGCCAGGGTGCCCTGCATGACCGGTCCACCGACGAAAAATAGTGGCCAGGTGCATTTGCCCTGTATGACCGTTCCACCGGCTATAATAGTGGGGGATTCCGTTCTCAACAAATCAAACATAAAAACGATAAGACATGGGAAATACACTAATTACTTACAGTATAACACCTTGTGAGTCGGGGCCAGACCGGTCCACCGACGAATAATAGTGGCCAGGAGCGTTTTACCCTGCATGACTAGTCCACCGGCGAATAATAGTGGCTAGGAGCGTTTTGCCCTGCATGACTGTTCCACTGGCTATAATAGTGGGGTTCCCGCACTCACATGGACATTTATAATCCAAGATGATTGAATAATGATGGACTAATGGCTAAAGGCCCGAATGTATTGATTTTACACTATGACATGGCTTAAGGCCCGAATGTATTAATTTTGCACTATGATATGGCTTAAGGACCAAAAGTATCGATTGTTCATAACGACCTACTGATATCCGATGTGAATGTTATATATACACATCTTGTTATACATGTATGTAGCCTTGTTTCATGTGTTGCATTGCGGGCCTAATTTTAAGTGTGTTTTAAAGGGTTACTCAGTACCATAGTGCTGAAGGGTTCCATTCGTGGGGCCCCTGCCTATTCAATGGGCAATGTCCCTTATAGGTCTTTTTCAGGTGCTACTCAAGTGGGCGACGGGAAAGAGTGTAAGGATAATCCGGAACTATTACGGTCTTTCCTTTTCTCTTTTAAATGTCTGGTTTAAATGTAATTTTGTTCTTATTACCACCGCTGGTGGATTCTATTCTTATAAAATTGTTTACTTGCCCTACTCTGATTTAAAAATAGTTTAATTTTCTAGTGATTGATATTTTGTTCTTTAGCCTTAACACTTGGTACTGGAACAGTATGAGTGAATCGATCTGGTACTAAGTGTGGCGGTAATATCCCCAAAATTCACATTTTGTTATTTTACTTCCGCTAAAATTTTAATAAAATAAAATTTTCAGTAGTGAATTTTGGGGGTCTTACACGTATACACCTAGTAGCTTGTATGGTACATTTCATCTATTACTAGCAATGTAACCATCCATTTGTCATCAATTTTATGAGAGATCCTTTCTAAATGTAGAATAATTAGTTCCATAATGATGAATGCCAATTCTTAAGTGTTTTCTCCTGCATCATTCTCCCCGTGTTGATTTGAATTTGCCCTCAAATTTGCATCGCCATAATAAGGGCTAATGTATCCAACATTAAATATCCTTGATACTCCACCATATGAATCTGGCAAATCTAGGTCTGAAGCACTTTCCCCAAACTTTTAAAGTACTTTGAAAGGACCATCCACCCTTGGAATGAGTGTTTTTTCCCTTAGATTAGGAAATATTTCATTCCTCAAGTGCAACCATACCAAATCTCTCGGTTAAAAAAAATGTTGACTCTAATGCTTGTTTACTCATGTCTTGTATACTTCATTCGCCTCCTCAATATTGTGCTTGATTTGTTGATGAAGTTTTTGAAAGAACTCCATTCTCTCTTGTGCTTCATAACTCTTCACTTCACCTTTCTTTAATGACACCATATCAATCGACATATATGGATTAATACCATATACTATCTCTAATGGACTAGAGCTTGTTGTAGTAGAAGGACTTTGGGTGTACGAAAACTTTACATGTGATAACTTGATATCCCAATCAAATTTCTATTAGTAACTTCGATTTTCCATCCAATTTGAGGATGACGCGATGTGCTAAATAGAAGCTTTGTTCTTAGTATGTGCCATAGTATCTTCCAAAAATAACTTAGGAACTTCACATATCTATCCGAAACTATACTCCTTGGAATCCCATGTAATCTCACAATAAATATAAATATGCAATATGAGTAGCATCATCGGTCTTGTGACATGGAACAAAATGAGTCATCTTGGAAAATCAATCCACTGCAACCATAATGGAATCCTTGCCTCTTTGTGTCCTAGGCAATCCCAAAATAATATCCATACTAACACCTTTCCGTGGTTGAGTATAAATGGGTAAAGGCATATATAACCCTCTGTGGAAGAAACTCTTGCTCCTTTGGCATGTAGCACACCTAGAAACCATAGGTTATACTCCCTTTTGTATTCTCAGCCAATAGAAATGTTCTTGAAAAAACTCCAATGTCTTGTGAGCTCCAAAATGTCTTGCAATTCCTCCTTTATGAACCTCTTTGATTAGTAATTCTTGAACTAAGGTCTTGGGCACACACAATTTGCTGTGCTTGAATAAGAATCCATCTTGAATAACATAAGCTCCATAACTTCTTTCTTGCAATCTTCTAAGATCATGGAAAAATGATCATCCATAGCATATTGACTCTTCAACATCTCAAACCCCAAAAGCTTTGCATCAATCATGGTAAGTATCATGGTCCTCCTAGATAATGCATCTGCCGCAACATTCTCTTTGCCATCCACATGTCTTGTAGAGAACATAAATGTTTGTAATAAGCTTATCCACTTAGCATGTCTTTGACTCACCTTCTTTTGACCATGTAGATATTTCAATCTCTCATGATCTAAGTGAAGTACAAAAGGCTTGGGTCTCAAGAATGGCTTCACGTCTCCAAACAACACACAATAGCATAGAACTATTTATCATAGGTTGAATAGTTGAGACTTGCACATTCAAATTTTTAGTAAAGAAAGTAATCAGCATCCTTTCTTGTCAGAGCATAACCCTAATGCCTACACCACTAGCATAACATGTTACTTTAACTAATTTATCAAAACAAGGTAAAGATAATACCGGTGCATTTGAGAGCTTTGTCTTCAAGTCTTCAAAAAGCCTTTGTCTCTTGATAATTCCAATAAAACTCTCCTTTCTTCATCAATTTTGTGATAGATGCTGCAATGGTAGAGAATTATTTGATGAACTACCTATAGAATGAGGCCAACCTATGGAAAATTTGAACTTCGTGGACATTAGTAGGAATATACCATATTTAGATAGCTTCCACCTTTGACGGATTAACTCTAATACTATCTCTACTTATAATATAACCAAGGAAAACCACCCTGTCCATCATAAAATCACATTTCTCCAACTTACCATAGAGCTTCACCTTTCTAAGCTTGTCAAATATCTTCTTTAAGTGTTGTATGTGCTCAAACTCACTCTTACTATATACCAAGAGATCATTAAGGTAAATAACAACAAAGATTCCAAAGAAGGGTCTAAGGACCTCTATAATTAATCTCATGAAGGAACTTGGTGCATTGTATAGCCCAAATGGCATAACTAACCACCCATAATTAGTCTTGAAGGCTATATTCCACTCATCCCCATCCCTTATTCTCATTTGATTATCGCTGCTACTAAGATCAATCTTCGAGAACACCTTTGCACCAAGTAACTTATCTAACATGTAATCCAATTTTGGCATCATAAATTTATACTTGATTGTGATGTTGTTGATTGCCCTTGAATCAATACACATCCTCTACATACTATCCTTCTTAGGCACAAACAAAGCTAGAACTCCATATGGATTCATACTCTCCAAAATATAGCCTCAGCCCAACAACTCTTGCACTTATTTTTGTAGCTCCTTATCCTTCTCCAGATTGCACCTATAAGCTGGCTTTTTTTTGTAATGGGACTCCTGGCATAAGATCAATAGCATGCTCAATACTTGTTAAAGGAGGTAGCCCACTTGGTAACTCATCCGGGAAAACATCGACATACTCTCTCAAGACTTGTTGTAATTTTAGATCCATATTAGCATTATCCCCTTGTTGGACTTCCTTTACCACCAATACATATCATATCTTCTCATCTTTGATATCTTCATTCATCTCACACTCCTTAAGGAACAACATCTCCATGCTACTCTTCTTTCTTCCCCTCCTCCCTCTTGACATCTTCCGTCTTTTTTTTTTGCTACATGCTCTTGGTACCTTCCCTCTTTTCATTCCTCAAAACCAAATCCTCCACATCTAGATTATATTTTATCCTAAACTTCTTTTGTCCCTTGCACACCACATACTCATTAATGACTCCATCATGCACAACCTTTTTTTATGAAATTGCAATGGTCATCACAAATAAGAGCTAATCTTTCAAACTCTCCAATGTTTTTCTCAACTCCAAGTAGCCCTTTCCTTGAAGTAGTCATCTTTATAAAATTCTCTTTCTCATATTTATGAGGCAAAAATTTCCTCTTCAAGTGTTTTTTTAATTTTTCCCATGACCTAATTCTTGGTTTTCTTCTCCTTTTCAAGTTATTGTACCACACACTAGCAAATTTTTTAAACTTTAATATTGCTATTCTGCACCTCTTCTCATCATTAATCTCTTTATACTCAAAAATAGATTCCACAATTTACAACCATTAGAGAAAAGATTCTGGATCGAGATAACCTTTCAAGTCGAGTAGATCAAATTGGATTCCCTTCTCCATATCATCGTAGGTTCTTCTTGATGTGTCATGTGGTCTTCCTTAATTTCCTACACTCTTTTGTTCTTCCTCCATTCAATTTTGTACCCTTCTCATGTGGTCTTCTTCTAATTGTTCCCCTCGGTTTTGTAGCTGCATGTGTGACCCTTGATCATATGAAGCTTTTATTCCCTCCACACATTGCTTTGCCTCCTTGATTTCATTCACCAAGACCTTGAGAACATCTCTCAAGTCCTCCTCTTGGTTTTCCATCTCATCTCTTCACTAATCGAGTGATTCTTCTCCAAACACGCCTCCAAGTGCTTGGATTTTGTTGTATTTTTTATGAATTCTTGAGATAATCTTAAAGAAGAGGTAGGTTCTTTGACGAATCTTGAAGTAAAGACACATTCTTGCAAGAATCTTGAAGAAAGATTGGATGTTGATCACAATAGATCAAACCTAAGGCTTTGATACCAAAATTGATGTGTGTGGGAATGTGGAATTATCAATTATGTAAAACTAATGCTTGATTATGTTGGCATTAGGAAGAATAAGATTTTAAAGTGGTGAATTGAAGAAGAAGAAGAAGGTGTTCAAATTGGGTGGAATAAGTATGATGATGATTTGATGATGGTGTTGATCAATTAATGATAAAAATTATTTAAATTTGATGAGATGATGATGATGATTCGATAATGATGAGATTATGATGACTATGATTCGACAATTAGGGTTTGTGAATAGTAGTGTTTATGGGTTTGGGTTAGATTTTAGTTTTGAAAATTGGGTTAGGGTTAGGGTTTGGTTTAAAAATTAAGGTTAGGGTTTAGGGTTCGGTTCAAAAATTAGGGTTAGGTTTTAGGTTATAATTTTAATGAATTAGATGTTTATTAGGCTAATAATGCCATGGGTTATGGAGTTTAGAAAAGATAGTACTTAATTTGTAATTCATACAGACGAAGAGATTAAGAGTTTCAAGATTAATCGTTTACACAGATTTGATTAAACTTTAGATGAACTCACATGGAATTCACTTGCAACACTTGTAATTTGCATTTAAAATTTTCAATTAATTATGTATCTCCAATCGTGGGTTCTATGTAATTATATAGCCAAGGCTACTGATTACAAGAAACTAGCTAAAATTTATAATTCTTCAAACGATACCTAGCTAAAAGATATTAGAATACAGAATATTCTTAAAAAAGGTAGATTTATGCTACTTTATTATCTAGATAATCTCTAACTCTACTACTTAATTAATTAATTTACTAAATCAACTATGATGCATGTCCAAGCTGCATATTATTTCCCTTATGCATGTAGCCATGCACTCTATGAATGCCATGTACATGCACGTATAGACCTAGTAGCTTATATGGTACGTTTCATCTATTACTAATAATGTAACCATCTATTTGTCTTCAATTTTGTGGGAGATCCTTTTTAAATGTATAATAATTGGTTCAAGAATGATGAATGCCAATTCTTAAGTGTTTTCTCTTGCATCAATATTAGCGCCAATTCACCATAATTAATATCTAACAAAGTTCAACATTAATGAATGGAAGGAAAACCAAATAAATGGAATACACTAAGTTGAATCGGTGAAAGAAGGCACTAAAGAAAGTAACTCAAACTATCAAAGCCAAGCAACACATGATATTCATGTAGGGAGAGAGTAGCAACATCAATCCTTCACTCACCAAGGGCACAACAACATAGAAAGCTCTTGTTGAAACATGCTTTTAGCATGTTGTATGCACACTAAAAGGGAGAGGCCAATGTATATCACTTATGAAATAGGAAAGGAGGAACGTTGGTAGCTGTTGATGGTAGCGCAATAAGGGCTAAAGGTGTTGTTGCTTTTGTAGTGAAAAGTAGGGAGACAAGGGAGAAAAAAGGGAAGAATAAGAGTGTTTAGGCTCTACTTAGTGGGTTCAAATACATAATAGAAAAGAAGAGGAAGAGAAGAATGTTATCACCTTATGCAATAGCGATAGAAGAAATGTTCGAGGAGGATTATCTATGTCGGGAAATTAAAACTAGAAGAAAAAGAAGGAGAAAGAGGGAGCTATGAAGAATCAAAGAACAAAAGGAAAAAGGGGAGGGACTTTTATGGGTTTGGTAGTATGCAAAATAGGATCAAAGTAAAAAAACAAAAAAGGAGTCAGATTGTCATTGGGTAAGTGGTGGTATGATGCAGTGTAGAGGGTGGGTTTCATGGAAATAACAAACATTAGCTAGGTGAAGGTGATGGGGGTAAACTGGCATTATAGGATATATGAAAGATAATCCATGTAAGTAGGGGTTGGTTCGATGTAATGGCTAGGCTAGCGCATGTACAATGATGCTGGAGCAACAACTCAAGACTTGGCATTCATCATTATAGAACCAATTGTTCTTCATTTAGAAAAGACCTCCCAAGAAATTGAAGACAAACAGATGGCTATCTTGTTAGTTATAGATAGAATATACTATACAAGTTACTAGGTGTATATGGCATCTATGGCATACATGGAGGGCATGACTACGTGCATGGGGGGAATAAAGTTATCTTAGACATGCATATTAGTTGGTTTAATTAATTAATTCATTAAGTAGTCGAGTAAAAGTTTAGCTAGAGAATAAAGTAGTATAAATCTATCTTTTAAAGAATATTCTATCTTTTAATGTCTTATAGCTAGTAGATAACAATATCTTATATAAAGTAATCGGTGGTCTTCGCTATATAAGCCATAGAACCCATGTTGAAGAGAGGATTGAATTAAATTTGAATAAAATTACAAATATTGCTTATTGAATTCTGTGTGAATTAATCTCAATTTTAATCAAATCAATGTGAACGATTAGTCTTGAACCCTTAATCTCTTCATCTGTTTGAATTAGAGATTAAGTAATATCATTCTAAACTCCATAATCTACACCATTCCTAACTATAATTATCACCCTAATTCATCCAAAAACAAATCCAAACCCTAACCCTAATTCACAAAACCATAACCCTAATATGTGAAACCCTAACCCTAACCCTAACCCATGAAACCTTCTATCTTCAAACCCTAATTGCCAAATCATCATCATCATTATAATCTCATCATTGTGGAATCACCATCATCATCATCTCATCATTGTCGAATCATGATCCTCATCATCTCATCATTGGCGAATCATCATCATTTAATCATCATCACCATTTTCGAATCATGATCATCATCCTTATACTTAACTCAACACCTTCGAGTCTTCATCTTCTTAATTCCAACATAATCAAGCTTTAGGTTTACATATTTGATAATTCTATAATCCCATGCACATCAATTTTGGTATCAAAGCTTCAAGTTTTGATCTATTGTGATTAAGATCCAATTTTTCCTCAATATTCTTGCAAGAACGTGACCTTACTTCAAGATACTTCAAATAACATGTGTCTTATTCAATATTATCCCAATAATTCATCAATAAGACACCAAGATAGAAGCACTTGGAGGGTTTTTTTAGAGAGCATCATTTGGTTGGTGAAGGGAGGAGATGGTGAACCAAGAGGAAGACTTTAGAGATGTTCTTAAGGTCTTGGTGGATGAAATCAAGGAGGTAAAGTTACTTGTGGGGAGAATTGAAGCTTCATAAGCTCAAGGGTAACATGTCCAGCCACAAAGCTAAAGGGAAAAGTAGAAGAAGACCACATGAGAAGGTTAAAAAATTGAATGGAGGAAGGAGAAGAGAGTGTGGGAAACTACGGAAGACCATATGAGACCTTAAGAAGAACCTACAATGATGTGGATAAGGGAATATTATTTGATGTACCCGAATTTAAAGGTAATCTCAATCCATAATCTTTTCTTGAATGGTTGTGCATTGTTGAATATATTTTTGAGTATAAAGAAATTGATGATGTGCAGAGGTGCCGAATAGCAATATTGAAGTTCAGGAAATTTGCTAGAGTGTGGTATGATAATTTGAAGAGGAGAAGGGAGAGAGAAGGAAAACTGAGAATTAGGTCATGGGAAAAATTGAAAAAACACTTAAAGAAGAAATTTGTGCCTAGAGCATATGAGCAATAGAACTTTATAAAGATGATTACTTTGAGGCAAGTGTTGCTTGGATTTGATGAATACATTAGAGAATTTGAAAGATTAGCTCTTATTTGTGACATCCAAGAAAGAGAAGAACAAAGGTGAGCATGATTCATTGGAGGGATAGATATGAATCTTAGAGAGAAGGTGGAGGTGTAACCTTATGAAGGGTTTGAAGACCTAACCAAGTTAGCAATCAAGTTTGAGAAATAATTGAGGAGAGTAGAGACACTGAACAAGTCAACCAATGCTCTATATGGTTAGAATTTCAAGGGAGTCTTGAAGCCACCAATTTCTTAAGCCATAAATCAAGACAATATTATAAGTTTCACTCATAAAGATAAGGGAAAGGATAATGTGGTTGATAAGGTGAACAAGTAATGCTTCAAGTGTAGAGGTTATGGTCACTTTTCTTGGGATTATCAAAACAAAAGGGAATTGAATTTGAGGGAGATAGTAAGTATTGAGGCTTGAGATGAGAATGAAGATCTTGATGGAGACTTTGAAGAAGAGAGTGATAGCTCGGAGGATGCTTTGGAAGTGGGATTAGTGGATTTCTATGTGTTGCAAAGGTTACTGAAAGTATATTAACAACATATACTTACTCAAAGGGAGAAGATTCTCAAGGCCAAGTGTAGATTTGGTGATAATCTTTCTGAAGTAATCATTGATAGTGGCTCATGCACTAATGTTGCTAGGGAGAAGATGGCGAGGAAGCTCGGTTTGGAGACTATAGGTCATCCAAGACCATATTCACTCCAATGGCTCATAAAAGATAAAGGTGTAAGGGTAACCAAACAAACTCTTATCTCTTTTAAGATTGAAAATTATTTTGATGATGTTTTATGCGATATTCTACCTATGGATGCTTGTCACTTTTTGTTGGGGTAGCTATGGAAATTTGATTGGAAGGTTGTATATGATGGAGTTATTATTGATTATGTGGGATGAAAAGGCCAAAAGAAGTTTAGGTTAAAACCTAATCTAGATGGGGAGGATTCAGTTTTGAGAAATGAAATGGGGGAAGGAATAGAGAGCATGCAACAAAAAAGGAAGAAAAAAAAGAAGGAAGATGTCGAGTGTAAGAGGGAAAGAAAGAAGAGTAACATGGAGTTATTAATCTTTAAGAAGTGTGAGATGATTGAAGCTATCAAAGATAAGAAAATATGATATGCATTGGTGGTAAAGGAATTCAAACAAGGGGAGAATGCTAATATGGATCCAAAATGGCAACAAGTGTTTAAAGAGTATGCCGATATTTTTCCGATTAACTTGCCAATTGGGCTGCCTCCTTTTAGAGGTATTGAGCACGTTCTTGATCTTATATGAGGAGTTCCATTACCAAACAAGCTAGCTTATTGGTGCAATCCATAGGAGTCTAAGAAGCTACAAAGATAAGTGCAAGAGTTGTTGGACTAAGGTTATATTCGGGAGAGTACGAGTCCATGTGGTGTTCCTGCTTTGTTGGTGCCTAAGATGGATGGTACATGGAGGATGTCTATTGATTCGAGTGCAATTAGCAGCATCATGATCAAGTATAGATTTCTAATGTAAAAATTGGAAGACAATTAAGATGAGTTGCATGGTGTAAAGGTGTTATCGAATCTTGATCTTAGTAACGACTATCATTAAATTAGAATAAGGGAAGGGAACAAGTGGAAGCCAACCTTCAAGAAGAATTATGGGTTGTATGAGTGGTTGGTGATGCCATTTGGGCTATGTAATGCATCGAGTTCCTTTATAAGATTGATGACCGAGGTACTTAAACCCTTCCTTAGAGTCTTTGTTATTGTTTACCTTGATATCTTGGTATATAGTAAGAGTGATTTCGAGCACATACAACACTTAAGAGAATATTTGACAAGCTTAGAGAGGTGAAGATCTATGATAGGATGGAGAATTGTGATTTTTTGATGGAGAGGGTGGTTTTTCTTGGTTATATTATGAGTGGAGATGGTATTAGAGTTAATCTATCAATGGTAGAAGCTATCCAACCATGGCCTATTCCTAATAATGTCCATGAAGTTTGAAGTTTTCATGGGTTGGCCTCATTCTATAGGTGGTTCATAAAAAACTTCTCCACCATTACAACATCTATCACACAATTGATGAAGAAAGGAGAGTTCTGTTGGAATGATCAAGCAATAAAAGCTTTTGAAGACTTAAAGACAAAGCTCTTAAATGCACTGGCATTATCTTTACCTTGTTTTGATAAATTATTCAAAGTAATATGTAATTCTAGTGGCGTAGGCATTAGGGGTGTGCTCTCACAAGAAAGGAAACCAATTGCCTTCTTTAGTGAAAATTTTAACGGTGAAAGACTCAATTATTCAACCTATGATAAAGAGTTCATGCTATTGTGCATTGTTTAGAGACATGGACCCATTACTTGAGACCCAATCGTTTTGTACTTCACTTAGATCATGGGAGTTTAAAGTATGTACATGGTCAAAATAAGGTGAGTCCAAGACATGCTAAGTAGATAAGCTTATTGTAGATATATATGTTCTTTGCAAGACATGTGGATGGAAAATAAATTGTTGTGGCAGATGCATTATCTAGAAGGACCATGGTACATACCATGATGGGTGCACAACTTTTTTTATTTGATATTTTGAAGAGTTAATATTCCATGGATAATAATTTTTATATGATCCTCAAAGATTGCTAGAAACAAGGAAGTTATGGAGCTTATGTTCTTCAACATCAATTATTATTCAAATACAACAAATTGTGTGTGCCCAAGACCTTAGTTCAAGACTTACTAATCAAAAAGATGCATGAAGGAGGAATTATAGGACACTTTAGAGTTCATAGAACTTTAGAGTTGTTGCAAGAACATTTCTAATGGCTGAGAATGCAAAAGGGAGTACATGCCATGGTTGATAGGTGTGGTACATGCCATAGGTGCAAGAGTTTCTTCCACAAAAGGTTATATGTGCCTTTACTCGTGCCTACTCAACCATGGGAAGGTGTTAGTATGGATTTTATTTTGGGATTGCCTATAACACAAAGAGGAAAGGATTCCATTATGGTTGTGGTGGATCGATTTTCCAAGATGGCTCATTTTGTTCCATGTCATAAGACCGATGATGCTACTCATGTTGCGGATTTGTATATCAAGGAGAAAGATTGAATGGGATTCCAAGGATTATAGTTTTGGATAGAGATATGAAGTTCCTAAGTTATTTTTGGAAGACATTATTACACATGCAAGGAATGAAGCTTCTGTTTAGCACTTCACATCATCATTAAATAGATGGAAAAACCAAAGTTACTAATAGAACTTTGGGTACTTTGCTAAGGGGATTGGGGATTAAGAGAGCTAAGGATTGGGATGTCAAGTCAACACATTTAGAATTTGCTTACAACTGAAGTTCTTCCACTACAACAAGCTGTAGTCCATTCGAGAGAGTATATGGTATTGATACATATATACCAATTGATATGGTACCACTAAAGAAAGGTCAAGTGAAGAATTATGATGTACAAGAGAGAGTGGAGTTCTTTCAAAAAATTCATTGACAAATCAAGCACAATATTGAGAAGGTGAATGAAGTATACAAGACAAGAGCAAACAAGCATAGGAGTCAATATTTTTTTTCAATTTGGAGATTTGGTATGGTTACACTTGAGGAAGGAGAGATTTCCTAATATAAGGAAAAACATGATTATTCCAATGGCAGATGTTCCTTTTAGAGTACTTCAAAAGTTTGGAAAAAGTGCTTATGAGCTAGATTTTCTAGATTCATATGGTGGGGTATCAAAGACATTCAACATTTGAGACATTAGCCCTTATTATGGAAATGGAAATTTAAGGGAAAATTCAATTCAATAAGGGGAGAATGATGTAGGAGAGACTTTAAAGAATTGGGATTCATCATTATGGGACTAGTTATTCTTCATTTAGAAAAGATCTTCCACAAAATTAAAGACAAATAGATGATTATGTTGTTAGGATAAAACGTACTATAGAAGTTATTAGGCATATATGGCATGTGCATGGTAGCATGGAGGGCATGGCTATGTGCATTGGGGGAATAAAAGGTAGCTTGGATGTGTATATTAGTTGGTTTAATTAATTAATTAATTAGTCGAGTTAAATATTAGCTAGAGAATAAAGTAGTACGAATCTATCTTTTGAAGAATATTCCATCTTTTAATGTATTATAGCGAATAGATAACAATATCTTGTATAAAGTAATCAGTGGTCTTATCTATATAATCCATAGAACTCACGTTCAAGAGAGGATTGAATTGAACATGAATGAAACTACAAGTATTGCTTATTGAAGTCTATGTGAGTTCATCTCAATTTAAATCAAATATGTGCGAATGATTAATCTTGAAACCCTTAATCTCTTCGTCTATGATAATTAGAGATTAAGTACTATCTTTCTAAACTCCATAATCCATGCCATTCCCACCCATAATCATCATCCGAATTCACCAAAAAAATAAAATGAAACCCTAATCCTAATTTGCAAAACCCTAACCCTAGTTTGCAAAACTCTAATCCTAACCCTAACCCATGAAACCTTCTATCTTCAAACCCTAATTTCCAAATCATCATCATCATCATCTCATCATAATCATCGAATCATCATCATCATCATCTCATCATAATCATCGAATCATCATCATCACCATTATCAAATCATCATCATCATCATCCTCATACTTAATTCAACACCTTTGAGTCTTTATCTTCTTATTCCAACATAATCTAGGCTTAGGTTTAAATTGTTGATAATTTCATATTCCCACCTATATCATGCAAGGTAGGTAGATGCATAGGAAAAGTGTATGGACTAGAGGTGTGTTTAATAGGGGATACAGTGTAGACTGTATGAGGTTGTTTGGGGGTAATGTAAGGCTAAAGCTTAGTTGGGTTTAGTTTTTTTTTTGTGTCAAAACCACTTGGCTGTGACAAGAAAAAGAGGGAGTGTGGTGAGGTTAGAGTGTTTGGTTTAATGGTTAAAACAAAGAGATTAGGGACTAGAAATTAAGAGTTTAATAAATATAAATATTTTAGCCAATCAATATAATCTAAAATGATAATCTATAACTCTATATTATTATCATATAATAATAACACAAATGATAATAGGACATCTAACCTTACAATAATTTTAAATAATTAATTATGCACAATTACCAATTTTATTTATAGGATTTCTGCAAATAAGATATTACATTAAATGCCTTCAAACTCTATCCCCAAGTAGACACAGATTCATCAATGTCACCTTAAAAAATGCATGTCCACAACTAATGGGGAGTAACACATAATCTAAATACACACATGATATAATTTAAAAAATGATCATATTTATATGTTTAAATGAACGATGATTTCTTATGCACCGTATGAAAAATCCATGACTATTCAACATAACCCCCTTTTCAACCACCACCACCGTCAAGACCTTTACATCACTAAATCTTACACAATGCATAAAAGATTGAAGAGTGATGTGAATTTGTTGTCATTAGAGATGGAGGTTGAAGTATTTTTTTTATGGATGATTCCCCTTAAGGTGGCTCATGGGTCAAGACTCACTGAAGGATGAAAAAAATAAGGGATTACCCTTGGCTATATTAGTTATCTTTTAGGGACATTTGATAAGAGCGCTTATAGAAGGTGTTATACTTTAGATTAGATGATTTATAGTAGATGGAAAGTGAAGATTTTGAGGATTATGTTGGTTGTAATAATGATTCATAAATGGGAACAATGTGTTTTTATTATACTTTCTTTACCGTCAATTTTTATATATTTTTATTATTTTTAATGTGAGAGATAGTGTTTTGGTATGGATACTACTTTGTTGTAGGTATTTTATGTAGGTGCAAGTTTGAATGAATAAAGGACCATAAGTGATCCAAAATGAGAGTTTGAAGCAAGCTTGGAATGATGGTTAACATGCAATATGGCTAGGCCATGTCTTGGGCGAGAACGATGGAGGATTTGAATCAAATCATGGAATTTATCTCAATAACAGGAAGAGTGTGGTCGATGCCACTACCTGTGCTTGATGTGTGGCTAGATTCTTGACTATTCCCAAACTACAACCACCTTTTATCCTATAATATGGTTGTCTCATGTATTTTTCCCTTTTCAAGAGCAATTACATTGATAACTTTCGAATTATGCACAAGTTTTCTTCAAAATTTTAGACCATTTTTGGGAGGATCTTTTTCTATCCTTTTCAACCCTTATTATTTTAGACTAAAATCTCTTTAATTTTAATCAATTATCTTGTTCAAATCATCAAATTATCTTGAAATTGCTTTCTTTGGATTCTTTAATTCTCTTCACTACTTCTAATTTTAATTGTTAATGTTGTTTACTTTTGTATGTTCATCATTCTAATAATTATGATAGAGTAGATTTCTAATCTAGGATTAGATTTAGTCTAAATTTTTAGTAGACAATGAATTCGTTTAATTTCCACTCTAATGACTTGAATTTAATAATTCAATTGTTAGTTCTTCAATTATTTTTGAGATGATCAATCACTTACTTGACTAGACATAGATATTTAATTGAGGAGCTAAAAGGTGAATATCAATAACCAAACTTCTAATAATTGAGCGGGAGAATTGACCAAAGAAATTTGGCAAGAGTCTTTTGAGGATTTAATTGATTTAGTGTATAATGTATTAGGTTTAGTTTATTTTAATACCATGAATATAGGTTGTTAAACTGAATTACTACTCAACCTTGAAAGAGGATAACTTAGGTTATTTCACCCTCTAAAATTTATGTGGTAATTATATGTTTAAATTATTATTTTTATTCATGAAAACAGTCCAATACTAGAATTTTACTTACCATTATAATTGCTATTTTGTTTTATTTTGTTAGTCATTTTCTACTTGTATAGATTGTTATAATAGATTAAAGTTTAGTAATGAATAATAAGGTCCTATAGTTGACCTTAACATGCTATAACTTTGGTCATGAGCTTGTGGTTTGGCCCATCAACAAAAAATTATCTTAGATCTACTTAACAACATAGTATAAGTAGAGGTTGTGGTGATCACTAAGAAGATGTTTGATCATCAAATCCATGGGTCTATCTTTTCATTATAAGACTATCTACTACAAGATTTATGAACTTTAAGCATTGGAGGGTAATTGTGAATTAATTGATCTGGGTTGGGTTTCTTACTTATTAAACTACAAAATAAGGAAGATTATATGCACGTCCTTAGCTAGTGATGTAGAAGCATCCCATAATAATATTTCACAAATTAATTTTTCTAAGTTAGGGGACCACACAACACTCTTAATTTGGATAAAATTAATTAGCTAACCATGAGAAAATAATTGCACATACCATCCCATGCACTAACCATGCATACATGGTTTCACATATAGCCCAAGCATAAGCAATTATGGTAGCATGTCTAGCCTAAGCCTAGCTAACTATGGTGGCACATCAATCTTAAGGCTAACCAACTACTTTAATGTTATTACTAAGCATTATGCCACTTAATACCACAAAAATATCCTTGTTACTACCCTTAATTCAAAATAATAGAAAAGAAAGAAAAATAAGACAAGTGGATGGTTGATTAGGGGAGGAAAATCCACCAAGTTAAATTAAGATGTGTTGATTGACTAAAGAATGATGACTAATTAATTAAGTGTGGGAAGTGATTGATTGATTATAATTTGATAAATCATCATGTATGGTTATATATATAAAGGTATGGGTGTTTAAACTTAAGCTATAACACCCTCCATGTGCTTAACCTAATTTAGTTACTATTCAACTCCTTGTTAACTTGTACTAGGTAACTAGATTGGTTGGAATGTAACTAAGTAGGTAAATGGAAGGGTAGAATGAAATTTTTGTACAAATGACTACCATTATAAATATAGGTATCCTCAAAACAATGGGACATACCACCCCCTTGAATTAAAAATCAAATTTTATAAGGTCCGCTATTCCCTATCTTCAAAGTTGAGTGAAAACTTTGTTTTGAGTGTAAAATCTCATAGTTTTATTTCAAGTGTTGAAACCTTGAGTGGAAGTTGCGAGTATTTGATATTTGGCTCTACCTTAGATAAAATATTATCCTATTCCTCGTCCCTTCTCCATCCTTTTTTAACTTTCAGTGGTCAATTATCCAATAAGTCCCTATCTTCCATTAAGCATATGCCAAAATTTTAAGTATATGCATCAAATTGGTATCAAAACTTAAATTTGAGAATTTGGGATAATTTTCATCTTTTGTTCTCTCTCTTTACCCCGTTAAACCCATATGCATCAGAAAAACAATTCTAGCCACCCACTATAACTTTATGATCTCCACTTAACCTCTCCTAACCAAACACATCCTCTTTATGTATTATTTTCTTCTTCGAACTCAAGGAACTATAGGTGATGAAAAAATCCCAAGAGGCTTGAGCCTTGAAGAGGCACAGAACTTGAGAAGTGTTTGTTGCATTAAAAGCCTAAAAAATGATATAATAAGAGTTCCTGGCATTGTAGAGAATCTCATGGAAAACCCTAACACCCCTTGCCCTAATAATTCCCCACAATGGAGAAGAAGACCCCACTTTCACCAATAGGAGGTGGTCAAATTTTTTGAAGTGAGGATGCTAGTGATTCCAACACCACACCAAGTTATTCCCCACGTGATAAGAAGGAGACATG
The DNA here is from genome assembly GCA_030549775.1 of Tamarix chinensis. Lineage (NCBI taxonomy): Eukaryota > Viridiplantae > Streptophyta > Magnoliopsida > Caryophyllales > Tamaricaceae > Tamarix > Tamarix chinensis. The sequence goes on along the minus strand of CM060173.1, from coordinate 38,045,498 downwards.
AAAGGAGAGATCCTTTTCATGACATCAAAGCTGAAGTACTCTAGTTTGATGGATCACTTAATTCAGTAGATTTCCTAGAGTTGGAAATGATGGATCCTTTTCATGATTATAAGATATTTAGGATTGTAATCCTTAAGCTCAAGGGACATACCTCCTTGTGATGGGAAAGACATACTCACCAAAGGAGAAAGAAGGGAAAGCTTAAGGTGAAATCTTTGTTGAAGATGAAGAAGATTTTGAGGGAAAGGTTTTTACCCTCATCCTACACTCAAGACCTATACAACAAGATGTCCTCCTTGAGGTAAGGGCCATTGAGTGTTGAAGAATACATCAAGGAGTTTGCGTGGTTGAATATGAGGTTAGAGTTGGAATAAGTAGTGTAACACACAATGGCACATTTCCTTAGAGGATTAAGGAGTGACATTGCATGCAAGGTAGATTTGCATGAGTACCACATCTTAGATGAGCTTTTTTCATCTAGCCACTAAGGTGAGAAACATATGAAGGAGAATAGAGGATTAAAGTTTCCTTAAGGAAGGTTTATACCTAAAACTTCCAATAAGCCACCTTCATCATCCAAGCCATCCCTTCCCATTCAAAATGTTGATGTGAAGGACAAAGTGAAAGTTTTTAGGTATGAACCTAAAAAACAAAGGTCGTGAGGCGCTTCAAGTGTCAAGGCCTATAACACTATCAAAACGAGTGTTCCAACAAAGGAGTTATAACTCATTTGGACTTAGAGGAGGCAATCAATGATGAGGAAATGGAAGAGACCAAATTGGTCCATGAGAAGGAGGAAGAGAAGGAAAAGGCACCTCTGGATGTAGGAGAATTCCTAATGGTGAAAAGGGTATTGCACACCAATGAGTTTGTGAAGGAGTAGACATAACGAGAGAAAATATTTTAAGCCAAGTACACTATCCTTGGTAAGGTATGTTCCCTTATTATTGATGGAGGTAGTTGTGCTAATGTAGCCTCTTACACACTTGTGGAGAAACTTAACTTGCCTACCACTCAACATGCAAACCATATAAGCTACAATAGCTTAATAATGGAAGAATGGTTAAAGTGACCAAGTAAATTTTAGTTCCTTTTTTGATTGAGAAAACCTATAAAGATAATATGTTATGTGATGTGGTTCCTATGGACGCTTTCCATATATTGCTAGGAAGGCCTTAAAAATATGATAGAATGTCCAACATGATGGTAGAAGGAACACGTATTGTTTGAAAATTTTCCCAAAAGGACATTGTAATCATACCCTTTAGTCCTCATTCCTCACTTATTAGGGAGGAATCAAAAAAAGAAAGAAAAAGAAAGCATTATTTTTATATAGAAAGGGGATAGACAAGGAGCTAGCAAAAGGGAAGATCATGTATTTTTTATTTTTGCTTGACGATAATGAAGGAAGTGGAGGAAGTGACCCATAAGTCTAACCTTTTCTAGGGGAGTTTGGGGATGTCTTTCTAAACGTTCTACCGAGTGAGCTACCCCCTTTAATCGTAAGTAAGCCCCGATGCTACAATCCCAAGTAAGATTGCCTATAGGCGTAATCCTAAGGATGATAGGAAGTTACAACGGTAAGTTGATAATTTGTTGCAAAAAGGGTTCATTAGAGAATCCCTTAGTTCTTGTGCAGTACCGAACCTTTTGGTACTAATTAAGGATGGAAGTATGAGGATGCATGTTGATAGTAGACCTATCAACAACATCATCTTCAAGTATAGGTATACTATACCTAGACTTGATGACATGTTAGATTACTTACATGGGGCTTGTGTATTCTCAAAGATTTATTTGAGGAGCGGATACTACTAGATTAGAGTAAAGGAGAGAGATGAATGGAAGAATTCCTTAAGGCTAAAGGAGGATTATACGAATGAATGGTGATGCCTTTTAGTCTCTCAAATGCTCCTGGCACCTTCATAAGGCTCATGGATCTAGTCCTTAGGTTCTTTATCTTTAAATTTGTTGTAGTTTACTTTAATGATATACTTGTGTACTCCTTTAGTAGTGAAGACTATATAAAGCATTTAAGGTTTGTATATTCGACCCTTAGGAACAAAAAGTTGTATCAAAATTTAGAGAAGTGTGACTTATTTGCACCAAAAGTCACCTTCCTAGGGTTTATTGTATCTAAGGATTGTATTTTTAATGGATGAGTCAAAGATAAAGGCAATAAGGTCATGGACTACACCCATATTCATTACCCATGTTTGATGCTTAACATAGGGTTGAAAACATTAACAAAACCCTAGACATGCATACATAAATCTCTAAGCACATTAATCATGTATACACCTTAACAACAATCATACGTACCATTTACTTAGCTTGTTATCATTTTATCTTGCATGTCTTAATACTTGAAAGATATAAAACCCTAGTATGATGTTAAATATGAATAATCATAACATGATCCTACATAAATGTTACCATCTCATGAGTGATTAGATTTACTTAAATCTAAGATCACATAACATGTACAAAAATTATCTTCTTTAAGGTCCTTACAGATTACCTAATAAATTAACACCCAATAACACATATAATAGCATATAAAATAACATGACAATAACTAAAATATTAATCAAAACCATTTTAAAAAAAGGTTATCAACTAACTGAGAAAACAAGGAACAACAACAACTCATATAATAAAGGAGGTACTAATGGAATTTATCAAGTTGCTAGAGGGGGTGATTGATAGGGAACACCAGTGTAAGGGGGAGGCTATTGTGGAGAAGGGTGTAGTAAGATAGAGGTAATCAATAATAATGGCCAAAGCTAAGGGAGAGGGTTTTGGTGCTTTTAGTTGATGGTGTGGTAGTGGCTTCAGTAGATTTGAGCATTGGTTGGGGGGTAGATTTGGCAAGGGATGAGTAAGGTTGAAGTGAGGGAGTAGTGGAAGTGGTTAAAGATAGGGGAGAAGGAGCAATGGTGGTGTGCATTGTAGAAAAAATTGGGAAAATGAAAGTGAACGACGAGAGCAACAATGGAGATCAATGGGGTTTTCCTTTCTTGAGGGAGCACATAAGAAGGATATGAAGTTCATGATTTGTTTGGTAGGTAAAACATTACACAAAAATGGGAGGATGGAGGTCTTAAAAGGATGGTGGCATGAAGGGAAGAGTATAATACAATATGGGAGAGGGAAGCATGGAGGAGAGGGATATGCATGGGTTATGGTGTTAGGGAATATCATGCTAGGGATAGAGGGAGTATGGTATTGTCAAAATCTAGAATAGGGTAAGGTAATAATTTAGAAAGATTAATCATGGTAGAAAAAGTCTGATTACCAAAATTAGGGTTACTCGATATCAATTGGGATCTAAACTAGGATTAAATTTAGTAACCTAAATTCTTTCATAATTTAACCTAATTAAATATATATCTAATATATGATAATAATATATATGTTAATAAAATATTTAATACAAAACACCATACAATAATTACAAAAACAAATTACTATGATATTGGTTTACAATTACGGTTTCTAAAAATGGGTTATTATCGTAATTCACAAAATTACTACTCAAATACACACAAAAAGGCTATTGAATCACTTATTAAAACTCCATATGATCACTTAATTGAATATAGACAATCTACTATGCATTCAAGTTATCAAACTAATATAAAATTATGCTGAATGCAATAAGCACATGTGATAGATTTTTGAATCAAAATAGCAAACATATAGGCTTATGACAACCATCTCCTGTAAAGAGTCAAAATTTAAACATACATAAATCTAATGCAACACCCTAGTGTTCAAATATACCATTCTTAACTTATTATGCTTTAAAAAAAATACTTCATGCACTTAAAATAGAACATATGAGCCTCAAATCATGTATTGAAGTAAACTTTATAACCTAACATAAATGTCTTCACTCGTATCATACTTATGAATCAGCTTTTCATAATTTTCTTAAGACACCTTATGAAATATACACTATAGAATAATTAGATTTATCACAAGACTCTAACCTCAAAATCAACAATTTTTCTATCTTCTATGCGTTTAAGTGTGTTTACCTATTATCAAAAGCTCTACTAGAGAAGAAATAAAGGTAACCCTAGATTTGAAATCAACTATAATGCCTTCCTAGATCATATTTTTAAATCGTAGGATTATGTTTTGGGAAAAAAATAATTAGAGAATAGAATAATAGGAAACAAGAAAATTTTATTAAAAATAACATTAATGGTCAGATTTTACAACCCAAAATATTTAACCCAACAATTTCAAAAGAGTGGGTCAAAAATAATTAGTTGTTTTCAGAATTACATCAATTAAAATTAAAATTAATTAATCAATGCAAATGAATCAAACACAACACAATTACTTAAAAGCATTCCCAAAGTTTAGAGTTTTATGTCCAAATTGCTATTTAGTCAAATCTTATTGATTCAATCAAATAAAAGCTTATAAATGTAGTTAGACATATTTTATAGCATATTATACAATCAATTGATTAAAATCAATGAAGGAAAGACTTACTTTAATAGAATTATGGATTTAAGCCCACAATGTAAGTTTGGTTAGTTCTTGCTAAAATAGTTAAATTGGTCGTTTGGAAAAGAAAAGAAATTAAATATATTCTATTACAAATTATATAATCACTTTAACTATATAACTAAAGGATTAATCAAATTTGAAAACCAGAAGAGTTTTAATTAAGAAATTCTATTTCTATTGATTCATAATAGGTGCATATTTTATAAAATTATTTAATTTATCTTAACCTAGATTTTTCTATTTGTTCTAACAATTTCACCCTTTTCCTTGAGTTTTCTATATTTTTATAGTTTTGTAGGAAAAAAAAGAAATTAAAGTAATTTAGCCTAATAAATAAAGAAAAGAAATACAATATGATGAACAAAGCTTGGAGTCTTGGAAATTTAGATGAACTATCGTGTAATACCCTAAAAGAGAAGTCATGTGAATAAAAATCAAGAGAAAATAATGCAGAGAGAAAAAATATGTCACCCCGTATTTATGGATTTATGACCTATATGTCATTTATTCTCCTCCCATGTGCTCCATTAATTCATATCTCATGCATAATGTTAGGAACAAATACGGATGCCCTATATTTACTAATAAGGACTGTATTTTTACTACTATAAAAAGGAAATATAATAAAGGCACATTAATAATGGTAATTTTAAAATTGTTTCCAAATGTATGAAAATTAATGTGCAAGATAGTTGAGGAAATTTTGATAATGGTTATAGTTTAAAATAATTATTAAAACCTCCACTGTATGAAAATAAGAGAGGGAGGGTTTTAATAACGGTTCCTGTAAGAACTGTTATTAAAACAACTTTTAATAATAGTTACTATGAGAACCATTATTAAAAAGACTTTTAATAATGGTTCTCTAAAGAACCGTTATTAAAACCCCAATCTTCTGCCTTTTATTTCATTTAGTTCTTGTTTCGTGCCAAAAATTTTAGATTCTCTTATTTTGCACCTTCCCTCTCTTATTCTTGTTCTCTTGCGAACCCTTGCACTACTACATCGTGTGCCACCACTGCTTTTCCTCCCAACTCTGGGTAACCACCACTCATTCACTTTCGCACCACCAACTCCGAGCAACCACTTGTTCGCTTGCACCACTACACCACTGCCCTTCTTAGCATTGCATGTCCTACCATTATTGCACACCTTGCATGCATTTGGTCCTTCTTGCTCTGCCATGTTCATAGGTGGTCCCCATCGTCCACTTGCTTGTTTTCGGTTCTCTTGCTCGCCACCACTTCTCTTGTTGCCTCCGCTCCTCTTATATATGGTTTTGCTCTTTTGTATCTTATTCTGTGCGCTTATTATATATGTATGTATGTATATATATATATATATATATATCTAAATGCATCCATGTGATGTAGGTTGCAGTGTGTGTTATTAAAGAATTGTATTTTGTTGTTGAAAAATGTGTTGTTTATTGTTGAATTTGTGTGAAAAATGTTGCTATTCGTTGTTTGAATTTGTTAGTTTTATATATTAATATGCATGAGTGTGTTGGATGATCTTACATTTATATATATATATATATACCGTTGTAGTGCTTAATTACAAAGAGAAATAAAATACTTAAAAATATTTGTAATGCCACTCATAAAAAGTATATATATATACACATACACACCCACACCCACACATACATTTTCATCAATAAGTATAGGACACTAGGATGTTAGGAAATTCCATATAATTAAATGAAAATATATTTTACCTATGTACATTATTAAATGAAAATTTTAATTAGAGTTGCATGTTAGTAATTTTTATTTGATGAGGATTAAATAGACAAAAAAAATAAAGAAGATATAAAAGTGAATAATTAAATAGTGAGGAATAACTATTTATAATAATAATAATAATAATAATAATAATAATAATAATAATCATGATGATAATGATAATAAGATATAGGATTTATTAGAGTTTAATCATGTTAGCAATGTTTAGGATTAGGGTTTATTATGTTTAGGGTTAGTTTTTATTATAATATATTAGGGTTAGGGTTAGGGTTTAACATTTATTATACTAAATATGATAATTAATGTGTTCTTTTATAACAAACTATTATATACATTATTCTTAACTCTACTTTTAATAATATCATATTATTATACTAACATATATATATATATATATATATATTATAAATATATTATCTTATTAATATCTAATTGATTTTATCATGCGGGGCTTAAACAATTAGATGATAGTTTGATGTTTAGTGAGTTCGTTAAATATATAAGTCAAGATTATGTCTTATTTTAAACATTTAAAATATAACAAGAGGAAGTTCAATTAAACTTAACTCATTGGCAAATCTAGTGGGACTAAATGAAAGGACGTGTTTGGTAATTTATCTTTTTTTGATATTTAATGACACATTTATATCAATAGAGAAATAAATAAAAAATTGATTCAAGATTATAAGTTTTATGATGAGTATATTTTTTGATATATTGTTAGCTTGATTAAGATATGGTATAATATATTTATGATTTTTCTAGCTAGTTGAGGAGTTTACATATTCTCTATTCTAGATCCTTTCAAGAACAACCTTGATGATAAGATTTAGTCATTGTTCTCATTTGTAGGTAGTGAGATGTAACTCATTGTTATGACATACCCTACACCATATCTATGCATGGCACCAGATGTTGATCTACGGACTCATGTCATATGGTTATACAACAAGCTAGGTCGGTTGTCTTTGAGTGGTGCATCATATAACCCATTCCATTTCAGATCGTATTGCTTACTCTTGACCCTACCTCAGATGGAGACATAGTTGTTGGCTATATCTACTTTTTTGCATTGGTTTGTCCACCACACTGGTGCACTACACCCAAGATTTTTTGAGGGTAAGGTGTTTCGTAGAGAGTATGATAGGATATCTAGAGAGCTAATGGTGATTGATGATGAGTAGAGGTTTCATCATAGCTTGCCTCTGAATATCCACCCCGATAACCCTAGAGTATCCGTGACTAGACTCTCTATTGTTGATGTGAGGGAATAGATGACATATTGAGATAAGTGGACTTTGAGAGTGATAGTTATTAGTCAGGCTCGACAAGGTTACCGAGGGATTTAGTTTTATAGTTATGAGTTTTTCTTAGTTAGGTGTTTGAGTTTTATGTATATAGTGCTGCTATTGCTTTAATCTTATAGTATGTATATCTTTTTTAGTTTGAATCATTGTATAATTTTTTGCTATGTATGTGTGTGTATATATATATGAACTCTTTCTAAGTATGAGAGGCTTGAATATTGATATCTTTTTGGAAGCATGTTCTCATGATTTGTATATATATATATTCAAAAAAGCATGGCACATTTCAGATTAATTCTTTCTATGCCTAAGTGATTTGTGAATTATTAAACTTATAATTAAATTGATTTGTAATAATTTCTTTTGCATGCGATACATTTAGATTGAAAAACTATGGATCAGAAATGGTTGTCTGCAAATCATTTATCTAGAGAATACAACAAAGGAGTGGAGTTATTTTTATCAAGTTTGTAGTTAAACATGCTCTAAACTCTAGTAGAATAGCCTGTCCTTGTTTTAATTGTGCTTATATTTAACGTGTCAACACTGATGATTTGAGAGATCACTTATTTGTGTATAGAATTGATACAAGTTACACTTGTTGGATATGGCTTTGTAAGACAGATTCTAAATATAATAATGAGGAGGTTAGGAAGGAAAACAGTGGATCATCAGTTGAGTACTATGAGGGACATTTGTTAGAGGAGATGACTCAAAAGGTTGAGGAAAGTATTCGGGATTATCCAAAAATGTTGGAGAAGTTATTGAATGACTCAAAGAAACCTTTGTATGGTGATTGTAAGATGTTTACTCGATTATCTACTACTTTAAGGTTATATAACTTACAAGCATGTAACAGATGGAGTGATAAGAGCTTCACAAAATTATTAACACTTCTAAAGGATATGCTTCCTAATGACAACGTTGTACTAGATCGTACCTATGAAACAGAGAAGATTCTTTTCTCTATGAGCATAAGTTATGAGAAGATACATGAATACCTTAATGATTGTATTTTATTTCACAATAAGAATATGTCTTTAGATAGTTGTCCAAATCCTGAATGCAAAGCACTATGATACGAGAAGAATAAGGTGTAATGGTATTTTCCTATAATACAAAGATTTAGGTAGATGTTTAATGATGTTGAAGATGACAAGAAGTTAAGATGACATGCTGATAAGAAGATAGATGACAGGCTTCTTTGACATCCATCTGACTCTCCACAATAGATGATGATTGATGGCTTGTTCCCTGAATTTGGTAAAAAATCAAGAAACATGTGCCTTACGATTTTTGTCGATGGAATGAATCTACACAATTAAGGCACCCACAGTTTATGTCCAGTGATTTTGGTTATATACAATCTACCTTTGTGGCTCTATGTTAAATGCATGTATATAATGTGGTCTTTAGTCATTTTTAGGCCAAACCAACCGTGGAATGATATTAATATTTATTTGGCACCTTTGATTGATGATTTGAAGTTCTTTTGGGATATGGGTGTTGAAGTATTTGATGCATACATTGAAGGAAATTTCATTTTGAGAGTAATGTTATTCTATACTATAAATGATTTTCAGGCATATGGTAACTTGTCAGGTTATAGTGTGAAATGCTATTATTCATACTCAATATGTGAGGAGAATACTTCACATGTTTAACTAACACATGGCTGGAAGACTGTCTTCATCAGGCTTCATAAATTTTTACTGAAGAATCATCATTATCGTAGGTAAAGGAAAACATTCATTGGCTTCCGAGAAGAAGGGCAGGCACCAATCCGATTGATGAGTCGACAAGTGTGGCTCAAGATGAAACATTTGAGTGTCAATTTTTGAAATACAAATAAATATAAGCCTCTATATTTTAGGTGGAAGAAGATGTCTATATTTTTCAACCTTCCTTATTGATAATCTCTATACGTGAGACATGCCCTTGATGTGATGCATATCAAGAAAAATATATGTGACACTCTTGTTGGTACATTACTTAATGTTCCACGAAAGACTGAAGATGGCATCAATGCTCGAATGGATATGGAAGATATGGGTATTAGGTAGGAACTAGAACCTTGAGGCAACAAGAGAACATATTTACCACCAGCGTGTTATATTATCTCTAGAAAAGTCAAAATTTCAATTTGTGAATTATTTATCAGCATCAAGGTTTGAGAAGGGTATTCTTCAAATTCAGAAGGCCTGTGTTGATGAAAGAGTTGAAACTAATTAATATAAAGTCACATGATTTTCATATTTTGATGCAGGATTTGTTGTTGATAGCTATATATGGAAATTTGCCGAAGCATGTTCAAATTACTATCATGAGGCTTTGCTTGTTCTTGAACGTTGTATGCTCCAACATCATACATCCTGATAGTTTGGATGCCTTATAAAGAGGGATTGTGATTACTTTGTGCCAGCTTGAAGTGTATTTTCCACCCTCATTCTTTGACATTATGCTATATTTAACTATTTATTTAGTTTATGAGATAAAAATGCTAGGACCTATTCATGGGCACTAGATGTACCCCTTTGATCAGTTTATGAAGTTGATAAATGGTTATGTCAAGAATCAATATCGGCCAAAAGGATGCATTGTTGAGAGTTATCTTGTAGAAGAGGTAATTGAATTTTTCACGAAGTACTTGTCACATGCTAAAGCTCTTGGTATTCCTAAGTCTTGACATGAAAGAAAAATCGTAGGACAGGGTATTAGGGGCAAACATTTTGGACGTGTAGATCCTGACATGTTCCGTAAAGCTCATCTATATGTATTACACAATAGTGATGATGTTCATTCATATATTGAAGAACATATTATTTCTTTAATGATTGTAAATCCATCAACAACTGAGAAATGGTTAATCGATAAACATAATATTTCCTTTATCGATGGGATAAGAGATTGCATCATTCCACTCATCAGACATTCCTTAACTTTAATTTTTGAAATCTTGCATCAGTTATCTCAAAAACCTCATTATGAAGTTTTTTTATATACTAGTTATGTGATCAATAGTCACACTTTTTATACAAAACAACCAAATGAGAAGAGTACAGTGTAGAACAGTGGAGTGACTTTAGTGGCTGAGGCAATACATGTTGCTAGTGAGAAGGACAAGAGTCCAACCTATGTAGAAATGAAATATTATGGAGTGATTGAATAGATATGGTAGTTAGATTATAATGTATTTAAAGTCCCTATATTTGGCTGTAGATGGGTTGATAATAGTTACAGAGTTAGATATGAAGATGGATTCACATTAGTAGGTCTCAATAGGGCAAGGCATAAATAATACCCATTCATGTTGGCATCACAAGTCATGCAAGTATTTTTTGTCACTAATCCTGCTAATAACATATGGTCTATTGTACAATCTATAAAGAAAAGAAATGTCAATGAATGTGATGATAAAAATGATGCTAATTGGAACCAAGAGTGTGTCTTAGTAGTGCAAGCAACTCAATTATTAAAGGATGATAAGAATAAAATTAATGGGGTGGAAATATATTTCAGGGATGATCAACGTGAAGTAATATGTGTATTAGATTCTGAAACCAATCAAAAAACAAGGAAAAAAAAGAAGGAAAAGAAGGCAATGAGGGTATTAATATTGTAACATATGATATGTGCTTGTTTTTTCAAATGCATATTTCGAGCTTCCTCATTAAATCTTTATTGTATGAAGAAATAATTTAGTGGTACATTATGGCCAATACATAACAATCTAACAAAATTTATTCAATGATTTTTTATAGAGATATGGCCAACAAAAAATTTGATATGGATAATAGTGATGAATAAGGGAAGAGAGGACCTACTATTATGAGACACATCACGGATATGTGGAATAAAGGATAACAAGTAAATTTGGGATGGAATACTTATAATCTTCCCACTGGCCCATATGAAAACATGTTTCTAATATAAATTTCACTTGTCATGCTTAACCGTGTTCTTATCTCTTATAATAATTGGAAGTAGCTTCCAAAGCGTCATAAGAAGCATATTTGGTAGGAAGCCACAATAAATATGATATTTTAATTAATCATTTTTGTATGTAAAATGTTATTAATTTTATTACATTAAAATCGGTATACATCTATATGTCTTATTTTGCATAGAGTCTTCAATGTCCCGAAGTTTAGGAAGAAATGGCTTCTTAGACATTGTGGTAAGCGTCTAAGAACATTTATGGCATACATAACTAATAGAAAAATGTATAGAAAGAGGGATGACTCTCTACGGCAGATTCCACCCAAATGATATGGTTTCATTGATCAAGAAAGTGAGAACCAATTTATTGCTAATAGTCTTTCGAAGGATTTTAAGGTATTTGATAGATAACAATTAAAATTTTTGATTAAGAATATTTCATTGATATTTAAATAAACATATGCTTATATTTTGGCTTTTAACATAGGGAAAAAGTGCCGAAAATAAAAACATTGCTAAATAGAATAATTACCAACATAATATGGTTCATAAAGGCTATGTAGGTCTTGAAGAGGATTTGGTATGAGATTTTGATTTACCTATTTACATGTGAAAGTATAATGTTATAATAATAATATTATTGTAAGATTAATTTTTGATTTATAACTCATAGCCTAGGACTTGGATCCATGTACCTCGTCCATCAATATTGGTACATTATGGAAGAAGGTTAGAGGAAAGAAGATGGATATCTTAATGAAAATGTATATATTGCTGCCAAAAAAATTGTAGGTTTATAGATATCCCAAACCCTACCTAGTTTTCTTTTAGAAGACTATTATATTGTGCTTATTCTTATAAGCTAAATTTAAATATGTTGCATAGATTACTGGACAACTTGAAACATCATATTCTACGAAAGGGGTGGACCAATATGATATGTGCCCCAAGATACATGATAGGAAGGCCTTGAAAGACACAGGGGTCTTGGATTAAGTGTTACGAGAATGAGTGTGTGTAGTCAATCTTGTAGTTCTTGTAGCACTCATGAGCAAGTGGCCATCCTCATTGAAATATTAAACGTGGCATTTGAATGGATGGTAACAATGGACTAAGAGTTGGCATTTATTAAATGTCAAGGGTAAAAGCCATCCGATTTAGTTGATCATGATCAGCTTCACATACCCAATTTAAATAACGTTAGAGACAGATGCAAAGCTGATGCTCATATTTTTTCTCTTCCCGAGGTAAGCATTACAAACTATGAATTGTTATTAAATTTATTTGGTGTCATAAATAACTAAGAATGTGTATTATTTTATTTGGGAGTTTGCATAAATATGACTTGTTAGCGAATGGCCTTTCAAATCTTTTAGAAAAAGGAAGGGTGTGCATCAATCATAGTATCCAATTGCTAGTAGTCCATGGGTATAACTTGGCTCTAAATACAAGGCCAATGAATATTGACCCTCCAATTGTTGGCAGTGCGCCTTGCCTTGTTATAAAGAAGGCAATGAGGAACCCATAGTGTAGAAAGCTCTTGGAAGCTTCGTGTCTTAGCCTGCGGATCAGATACATCTCACTACTGAAGAGGTAATAACATTGGACATCATTATTAGACCTTATTTGTTATTTACATTATTTATATCTTTTTCATATATATATGCTCAACACATATTTCATTTATTATTATGAATTAAGGAATAAAAAAAGAATAATTCTCCTAGGATTAAAACAAAGATAGGTATTAGCAAAACGAGCAACACAAATGAGGGTGCTACGAAAGGAAAAAGAGCTAAATCAGAAAAATTAGTTGCCCTAGAAAGGATTTAATCTTTAGAAAAGAGTCAACCTCCACCAGCATTGGCTTTGTTGTATTTCTATGCCTAAAACTACCTCAACGACAATTATATTTTCATTGATTATCCTTCTAAGTATGTTGGGAGGGTTGTTGCTACTTATATTTTCTTAGCGGTTGACATAAGTGACATTTAAATTAAGGAATGGATGTCAACCACGAGTGTTACCATATATGTCATATAAGTATTATTACATATTTTAGATTTTAGTATTTATTGCTGCATTAGAATTTTTATGACCTCTTATATGAGTTATCAATTATTAACAAATATGCATTATTATAGTTGTCCATAGGTTGGTAACTAGTCATGTTACGGTGGAGATAATTTTGTCCTCTCTTGTGTTTGTGTGCCCATAATACATAGCTGACAATACTATAATAAGATAGGGTAGGTAATAAACTATTTAGCGGCTCATATTTTGATTGAGAGATACAACAAGCTTTGTCTCATTCTTCACTTGGCAAATAAACATTGGATTTTGTATGCCATCTGAGTTGATCATAATAAATTCTATGTGTTTGATTACCGTCAAACATATGATGTGCCTTTTAACGCCGCTTGTTGGTGTGGGAAATAATTTATTAACATGTTAGTATACTTTTTACTTCTTACTTCATTCTCTTATTTATGCATATATCCTACTTTAAATATTTTAGGTATATATACTTACAAAATTGTGTATCAAACTCTATTTATTAGGATACTATGGATGGTGTATCAGAGGAGAGGTAGGAATAGTGTCCCAGACCCAAAGAGTCTTGAATATGAGCCTGTAATGGTAAGAATGAAGAAAAATATTTTGCATTTTGTTTTAATTCAAAATAATATCTAATAGTAAGAGAGCTAACTCAATTCATTTGATAGTATCCACAATAGTAGAACGACAATGATTATGGATACTATATATGTACAGCAATGGATCTGATAGTCCAAACCAAATCAGTCAACATAGATCCAAGCCATGTATGAAACACCCCAAAATTCACTAATATTTTTTTTAAGACGGAAGCAATTAAGATAGAAACACTCAAAACCTGTGAATTCTGGGAATGTTACCGCCACACTTAGTACCAGACCGGTTCTCTCCAACCGTTCCAGTACTAAGTGCTAAGGCTAAAGAAAAGATTTACGTTAAATTCAAATTAACAATTCATAAAAGGATTCAAAAGATCATACAACAAAATCAGAGTACGAGAAATTAAGAGTTAATTACAATACCCTTGAAGTTTCAAATAACACTTGTAACTTCCAAATAAAAATACATTTAAACAAGATAAAACCCGATGGGTCAAATTTTGGATTGCCTACTCACTCAAGTCAGGCCTGCCACCCCAAAACAGTCTCTGATCTTAAACCTGCACAAGAGGTCTGCTCCCCACCATCAGTGGATCATCACAGGACCCATCAACCAAGGTAGTATCAGTACGGGTCCAGTACTGAGTAAGGTGAGTTGATCACTAAGGCCAACACATAAATACATAAATCATGCAGGACGTAAAGAGCATATTCAGAAATGCATATGATCAACAGGGTAAAAGTGCGTACAAAGGCCCATGAATAATCTGGATTAATCACTTAATTAATCTCTTATCAGAATCCGATTCACACCATACTTTTTATCAAATCCATGCGAGTACGGAATCCCCCACTATTATAGCCGGTGGATCGGAGGTACATAGGGTATCATACCCTAACCACTATTATAGCCGGTGGATCAGAGACACATAGGACTACGCGTCCTAACCACTATTCCTAACCGGTGGATCGGTTGGCTCCGGCTCCCATGGTATTCCACTGTAAGTAATTAGTATCTTTTAAGCATTTCACAAAACTCAGGTTTGTGTTTGTTGAGCTCGGGAACCCCCACTATTATAACCGGTGGATCGGTGACACATAGGAAATCATGTCCTAACCACTATTATAATTGGTGGATCGGTCTCACATAGGGTAAAAACCCTAAGCACTATTCCGAACCGGTGGATCAGTTGGTCCTGTCTCAACGATCTTCCACTTTAGATAATTAATGTTTTAAGTATCTTATTCAAAGGCTTTCGCCATGGAGATGCACGAATCATAAATCATAAATTCCACCATCATCATACTTTATTCACCAATTACACATGTTCTACCACCAAACCATAGACATGCATGAATCGCTCCCTTTACACTTATCCTCCAATTCTACTTCACATCTTACTCTAGGGTTTTATTTCGAAACCCCAATTTAGGCCTTAACATCCCCTCTTACTCCACCTCACATCACCTAAATCATTTTAACACTCCACACATCACAAATCATCGATCCCATTCCCATAATTACACCTTAATCATCAAAAACACATGATACAACAAAAACCCTAATCAACCCCCACAAACCATAATTAACCACTCCAAACCCTAGCTCAGTCTCCTACGTACTCAGATAATGCTCTACGTACTATCTTTCACCCAAAGTGTTTAAACGCCCAAAAAATACTTACATTACGTTCCTTACATCCCAAATCAACTTTCCATACATAAATTTAATACCCATGCAGACATTAAGCTCCCCATTGAAACCTTCGAACTTCTTCATGCAAACCCTAGAATTCCACGTGAAACCCTAAATTCAACCATGCAAACCCTAATACCACCATACCACCATCAATGTCACCATGTAAATCCTAATACCACCATACAACTATAATATTATCATACAAACCCTAATACCAACATACATCCATTAATACCACCAGGAAAACCCTAGATTCCGTCATACAAAACCCTAAATTCAAACCATATAAGACCCAAAGATTTGTCCATACCAACTCTAAATTCAAACCATAAAGATTCTTCCATGCCAAACCCTAAGTTCAAACCATAAAGATTCATCCATACCAACCTTGCATTCAATCCTCACAAAACCAAAGACTCATCCTTACCAATCCCTAAATTCAAACCATACCAACCCAAAGATTCAAATCATATAAAACCCAAAGATTTTTCCTCATACTACAATTGATTAGATTCTCCCCTTTCATAACCACAAATTAGATTCTCCCATACAAGATCATAAGTTAGATTCTTCCACATAAAATCATAAATTAGAACCTCCCAAGAAAAACCATAAATTGGATTCCCCAAACAAATCATAAATTAGATTTTCCCAATCAAATCATAAATTAGATTCTCCCCTATAATATCATAAATTACATTCTCCCAAATAACATCATAAACTAGATTCTCCCAAACAAAATATAATTTAATTCTCCTAATCAATCATAAATTAAATTCTCCCATATAATATCATAAATTAAATTCTCCCAAATAGCATCATAAACTAGATTATTCCTTATAAAACCATAAAATTTAGGTCAACTCACTTCCCTTAGTCAACTTCTTTCCCCATCCTACTTTTTCATCTTTTCCCCCACACAACCACATCAACATCCTCACATGCATGTCTTACATAGTCACAACACATATCGTCACATACATATAGCACACATGCCATACAAAAACATACTTCAACTCCAAGTCATACCACATATAAAATAATTAATAATAATAAACACAGGTTACATAACGCGCGAAGCACATAATGCACATAAAAGGCCTTAGCACCCCTACCTAAAACGTCACCGGTCTTGGTGCACGCTCCTATTCCACTTGAGGGATTTGATTGGGTTCCTATTATATCAAACCATACTAGAATTAGACTCTCTTATATAATTCTAACTTATTTCGAGGTTTGGTTTTAGGATGACATTTTACTATTCAATAATTAACTATAGGAACTAATATAATTAATTCACTTATTTTCTTTTGAAAAGGTGATAAACTAAGGGTTTCTACCCTTCTCCCCAAATAGATTTAATAATATCATAACTATGATGATGATAATAATAACAATAATAAGAATAATAGTAATAAAAATAATTATTAATATAAATAAAGTACAATAATATTAATGATACTTTTTATAAATAGAATATTAGATATTAATGATATCAAAATTCTTAAAATTAAAAGTTGGATTTCTAACCCTCCCACAATGATAAACATAATATTATTCAGAATTGTGATAATAAAATTAATAATGTATATATATACTTATATTATATTTTAATAAAGGTAACAATGGTAATATAATTAAAATAATGTTGAAAAATGTTAATAATGTTAATAAATTTTATAAATGCGAGGCATAATTAAAATTTAAGGCCTCTATTGTTCCAGTAATAATCACAGTATCAACCAAGTAATTATACTAATAATAATATTATTATAAATATTATTAATAATAACATCAATTATGTAAAAATCTAAGCAAATAGGTAAAGGCCAAGATAATTACTATATCTTACTAAATAATACTTCCAGACCTATAAACAAAATTTAGAAATTAGAAGACAGTCAATATTACTAATAATAATAATTATAACAATAATAATTAAAGTTGAATTAATACTAAAATTTTGGCTAAAATTAGAATAATTATAAATAACTCGAAATAAAGTATTTAAATTGTCTATGGAATCACCTTGAGTTGGAGGATGAAGGTGGCACCGGCGATGGTTCCCGGAGGTGGCCGGAAAATGGGTCTAAGGGGGCCAAAAATTAGGAAAATGGGTGATGGAGAGGAAGAAAATTAAAATAATTATATGGGGCTATAGAGGATAATTAGTAGGAGTTAATAGTTGGTTTAATAGGTGTTAGAAGTGGCGGATGTGGCGGTGGACGATGGTTCACTGTCTCGGGGTCAAGATTCTTGTCGAATCAACTAGCCAACTTTGGATGATTATAGAAGCTTGCACACGATGAATCGAGGAATAAGGTTAGTTTAGTTAATTATATAGTATTGCAGGGAAAATATTGGTAGCAAGAGGAGGTGTTGAAGTTGGCCGGGGGAGGAGATAATGGCGTCTGATGGGGCGGTGGCAGGCAGATCTCTTAGGGTTTTCGAGAAGAAGAAGTCTCAAAAACATCCACCATTAGGCTATTTATAGAGTTTAGATGGGTTATTAGGGTTTTGGGGGTCGTCAGGATGGGTTTGGGTGATAGGGTTTGGGTGGCCGACGTCAGAAATCGGCCGGCGATTGCTTGGGTTGGGTTGAAGGTTCGCGAAGCCAGAGAGAGAGAATGAGCGAGAGTTAAGGATAATTGATTATTCCCAGCTAATGTGCGAGCCAAGAGGAAGACAAATAGAGGTGACTCGGCCGGTCAGAGTTCTCGTAGCCGGCGCCCCATTTTCGGGGGTGGGAGTTGCAGCAGCGTCGACGGAGGAGAGGGGAGGAAGAAGGAAGGAGGAGGGGGCTGGTCCGGTTCGCGGGGAAGAAAGAAAGAAAAAGGGAGGGAGACCGGGCGGTCGGCGCGGGTCGAAGGATAGTTAAACGCAATGCGCCGTTTTCGTGAGGAACGACAAAGAATGCGACGCAGCGAGGGCGATAAAGGACGCCGGTTGCGAGGGTTAGCTCATTAACGAACACGACGAGTTTTGGTGAAGATACAATTAAAACACGGCGCGGCAAGAGACAGGGAAGCAGGCCGCTGCGCAGGCTGAGCCGCACGAAGGAAAGGAAAGGGAAAGAGGAACTGGGCCGCTGGGCTGGCCTAGTTCGGAGAGGAGAAAAAGAAAAAAGAAAAGAAGAAGAAAGAAAAAGAAAGAAAAGAAAGAAAAAGGAAAAATAATGGTTTGGGATAATTAAATTAATTAAAATATTTGGGACATTTAAAAATAATAATTTTTAAATAAAATATTATTTAAATCCCATTTTAGGCTAAATTAGGACTTTTAAAAGATTTTCCATAATTTCCATTTTAATTAGTAAAACACACTAAATTTCTCCAATTAATTTATTTATAAAATTATTATTAATTTAAAAATATTTTCTCATTCTTATTTTAAATAAAATAATTTATTTAATTAATTTTCAAAATAAAATGCTTAATTAGCTAAAATACCCAAATTCTCTTCTAATAAAAATACTTATAAATTTCTTCTTGATTTGCCCTAATTAATTCAATTTAAAAATAATTTATTTAAATAATTATTATAATAAATATCCTCTAAATGTAGTTTATACAATTAGAAATTTTCGGGGCATTTCAATGTATGTTTAGTTTTCCTTAAGAACATCATGACATATATATTTGGTACTTTACCTAAGTACTAACTGAATAATTGAAACTTGTGAATTTGTAGTTTTTCACAAATGGTTATGCACGAGGCCATAAATACAATGATGATGAAATTGATGAAGTTAGATACCAATGGGCCTAGCACGTGCACTCATTATTTTGGTCATCTAGGTTATGATCTATGAAATTTTGACTTTGAAGTGTAGAGCTACCTAGTTGTGGTATGCCTACTAATTTTGATTCCTGGGTATGCCTAATGTATTGAGACATACCAATTAGAGATTGATTAAAAATATGTAGTATCATTTGGGAGGAATACATGCATGTATATATGAATTGATATTGTTTTACAATGTAGATTTAGTAAATACTTGAACATACAACTATGTATGTGGGTTAGAACAAAACAACAATAATATATATAAAAATATAGATAAGTTTTAATAATGATTCTTACTTAAATCGTTATTATAGTTGTTTTAATAAAAGTGTTAAGTAAGAACCGTTATTAAAACCCCTTTTTTAATAACTATTATACTTACAAATTGTTATTAAAATTAGGCATTTAATCTCAATTAGGATTTAATAAATGCGTAATAAATGATTAAAACCCTAAATTGGCAATTTTTTAACAACGATTTTAACTCAAAACTATTATTAAAAGATTCATTATATGTTTATTTAATATGTATTAGGGTTTAATAAATGCATAATCAATAATTAAAACCCTAATTGGTTACATTTTGACAACAATTTTGGGATTAACCATAATTAAAATGTTGTTTTCAACAACGGTTGTGGCTTACTACCCATTGTTAAAACCTAATTTTAATAACAAGTTTTTCTATTTATTAAAACCGCTACTAAATACAAGTTTACCCCAATGAATTTTTTTGTATATTTTTTATGATGGTTATGAACCGTTATTAAAGATTTAATGAGGAGGGATTCAATCACGGTTTTAAAATTGTTATTAAAATCATAAACTAACCATTGTTAAAACCCCTTTATAGGGTAGCCTTTTACCATAATTTGGTTATGATATTTACGACCATCTATCTATATATAAATAACATACATTAGGTCAAATCAAACATCGAAGACAACTTTATCAGAACTTTAACTTTGTGTTCATTATTTTCAAACCATTAGGGTTATTTTGATATATTTAGTTAGTTTATTACTATAATTAAAGGGTAAGAGATAATGTGGTGTTTACACTTCTACAATCTCCGAATTTTTTATCCTCTATCTCATTTATTTATTTTATAGTTTTTTTAGGTTTAATGCATTTTTGATTATTTGTTTAATTAATTGAGTTTTCGATTTTGTGTAGTTTAATTTATTCTATGCCATTTTGTTTATCTATGATAATTAAAGTTATAATTTTTATGAGTTTTTTTTTGTTTATCAATATATTAGCCTAGATTAGTATGAGGTAGGAGGATAGTTAAAGGTTAGAGAGTAATTGATTGTGATATGTGAATTGGATTTAATTGTTATATGTATTTTGATCACCAATCTAAGATTTGGGTATTGTTATCTAGGTTGATCACCTGGTTGATTTGAGTACTAATTTAATGCTAGGATAGTAGAGTTAGTCCATAATTGTTAATTTATACACCCACAATTAGCAAATAGGTTATTGATTTAATATATGATTATTTATATTTATAACTACATAATTCAAGCTGAATGTAATTATGGTTCTAGTCAGCTTCTCCCTAATCAATAATACTATAATTACTTAAATCTAGAGATGTTTTCCAAGGTTATTAGTTGGTTAGACAATAAATTATGAGCATACCTTGGTTTATTTTTATAAAGGGATGTTAGGAAATGGATGCATACGAACTTCTATAGGTTACCATGAGAAATAAGAAATATTTATATTATTCGATGATCAATAGATATCCTTATGCTAGAAATGTCCTCTAACCCCTATTATCATATTATTATTATTATTTATTTATTTCTTAATTGTTATTTTATTCATTTTATTATTAGTAATTAGTTTTTAATTAACTAACAACACGACAAATTTATTTGATAATAGAAATCTATAAAATAAATTATAGTCTTCTCTAGATTGACCCATACTCACTACTTACCTTTGGTTTGTATGTTTAGGGTATAATTTTTAATGTCTATAACAACACACCAAATTATGGCATTATTATCGGGGACTGGAAATTTTAATTGAAATTTTTAATCATTTTATTTTTATTTATTTAGCTCTTCCTCTAATTTTGAGTCATTTTTTATTGTTTATGTCCGATAGGAATTCAATCTTGCAAGCATTTCTAGTCAAAAACTGAAATTTTGTAATTCAACCCATGAACAAAATTTTAATTTCTCCCATAGAAAAAGAAAGTCAAAGGCGATTGGAGTATGTTTGTACCATTTTGTTACCTTTGAGTGATAACTCTTCGTCTTCTATGGAGGAAATAGAAGGATATATAGAGCACATCTTTGAAGAATCAATGACAAACTAAACTTTAAAAGAGCTTGCAACTCCTACCTTTAATCCTAATCTTCTTTCTATTAACCATCCTAATGAATAGGATGAGTGTGAGATTAGACCTAGACTAATACCTGCACTCCCTAGTTTTATATTTTTCTATACACTAGCTCATATGAATTAAGCTGCATTATCGATCTAAACAAATTTTTGAAGGAACATCATATAGCATGTTCTTGTATGGAACTAATAGAGGCGAGTATTAGTCAACTTAAATTAAAAGAGTTCCTTTTAGATTTAATTGATGTTACTAAAGAGTAGTTATAGGATTTGCCTACTAGACATGATTATACTTGGGTTGATATGCAAAAATTATCTCTAGAAAAGTACTTTCCATAATGGAAGAGAACTTTTCATGAATATTAGGAAAGGTTTAAGAAGCTATGTGGTAGTTGTCATAAACATCAAATTAAAGAAAAATTATTAATATAGTATTTTTTTGAGGGATTAATGCTTATAGATTATAAAATGGTAGATGTTCTATCATCGAGTTTCTCAAAGTTAGCTAGCCAAAAAAAAAGGAATCCAAGAGAGAACGTAAGTGTAACACCCTAAATTTTATAACCATCATTTTAAATGTTTAGCCTTTTAACCAAAATCCAAACCCTTAAATATTATCTTAATTATTTTTGTTAACCCTTGACTCATAAACCCAACTAAATTCTTTGATAAATTATTGAAATTATTTTATCTTTCTCCTTTTCTTTATATCAACCCTAAATTGATAATTTTACCTATTTTATTTTCTAATTAGATACCCTCCTCTCCTCTTCTTTTCCTTTTCCTCCTCTTCTTCTCCTCTACCCCATATCTCCTCCTCTAGCCTTTATTTCCCTACAGGTTCCCCTTTTCTCCTTTCCTTTCTCTTTACCCTTGTTTTTGCTTCAATGCCCCTAGCCACCGTCTCTACCGCCTAACCGACCACCATACCAACTCCCCTACCTCTCTTACTTCCTCCCTACACCATCCCCATTTAGCCACGCCCACCTAATGCCCACCTACCTCAGCCTACCTGAACTCCTCCCTTGCAGCCTTCATTTCTTCTCATATTTTTCCTTTCTTCCTCTTCACCCTCCCTTCTTTGCACCTTCTTTCTAGCTACCGTCACCGCCATCTTCACTGCCTAGAGCTACTACTCTTTTACCCATAGCCACCACCTACACCTTACTACTCCTCCTACACCCAACAACTACATTTTCCACCCCAACTCCCACTATCACTCCCTCAAACCCCTTACCTACTACCTTCTTCCCCTTCATCCAAACTTTCCCCTTTCCCTCATTATCCCCTTGTGTGCATGCATTCTCATGATGCATGGGTAGCGTGAGTGTTGGTCCATATTTTAAGGTTATTAAATAAAATTTTGAGGTATAATATAGTTTGTAATTATGGGATTTAATCAACCTTTTTGATAAAAAATTATTCTTTTAATAATCTACTATTAATATTTTAATTGTGATATTCTTTTTAGGTATAAGTTTTACTAATCAAAGTTTAAGCTTTTAAAATAGGATACCAATAAAGTTTGGTTGTTTCTAAAAATAAGGTAACCATTATATGCCTTACTAAAATAAACGGACTTACGTAGGTTAGCACATTAGGGTTTTGGTATGTTTTTTGTGTGAAAATGATGTGTTGTTATCAAACTCATGATTATTATGATGTCTTGTATATAGTGTGAAATGTGTGGAAGGGGGACTATGAAAAGGGAAGATATTAGTGATAAGTATAAAGTTCATATACATGTTATGCTAGATAAATATCAACACTTGTAGTAGAAATCATGCTAATATGAGCCTTAGGGAAATTTCGGTCATTTAGACATATCATAAAGTCTACACCTAAATGAGATTCTTCAAGTGTTATAGTTGATGCTAAAAAAGAATACATATGTTTGGTGGAGTATAAGTATAAACGTACCAAACAAGCAACTAAGTGTCTACATGCATGTGCATGGTAGGCATGGAATGCTGACCACATGCATGGGGAGTTTATTTTCAAAATTAGTCGAGCACTATTATTAATTTAGTTAATTAATTATTTAATTAGTTGAGTTGGATAATAGATAAATCATAAAGTTAATATAAAATAACATAATGTTAGCAAAAAAGTAGCATAATATCTTTTTAATTATGCCTTTTAGGTAAGTGGTACAATGGCTATAAGCAGCCATAGAAGGCTTGATTATGGACATTGATGATTGAAGATCAATATTGAAGTTGAATACAAGTTGAATAATGTGTTAGTTCAAATCTAGTTAATTGAATATGTGTGAACGATTTAGCTTGAAAGTTTTAATCTCTTTGTCTGTATAAAATAGAGATTAATTCATATCTTTTCTACCCTCCATAATCAATATTTTTTCCACCCATAATTATCACCCAAACCTTACTATAATTTGAAGTAATTATAGTCCTAATTTGGTTTACATATTATAAATCCTAAACCACCATTTGACACCCTACCACCTTACATCCGAACCAAACATCATATTAACCCTTCTATTCGAACTAAACCCTAACTCTAACCCTAAACCAGAACATCATCCCCCATCAAAACCTAAATAATCAAATCTCATTATCATCAATATACAATTGTTGAATGCATATCTAAATGACCACAACTTATTCGAACCATCACCATTAGAAAAAAATCACCATCAAATCATATTTATTTTGTTCGAATAATCACCACCATATTTCCATCCTATTCAAATACTTTAATCCCTAATACATCATCACCAAATCATCTATTAATTAATATCAACCCAATCGAGCCATAATATCATTAATTTGAGAATTCTATCCAAATGACCACACATCATATGGTGTTGATTATTATAATGGAAAATTCATGCTAAGTGTTGCAAGATGTGGAAAATGATGATAGGAGGTTGTAGCATTAAAAAAATACTTGTTCCCTCATGAAAAATATTATTTTATGTTCTAGGGGCATTTTAGCAATTTTACATGTTTGTAAGGAGTGACCTAAATAATTGTGCATGGCAGACGATAATGGGTGTTAAGAATAATAATAATAATAATAAGGGTTTTGTGGTGTTAAATGATGCATGTGGGTCATGAATATTAATATTTTATGTGCTAGGGGTATTTTAGTAATTTTACATAAATAGGGGTAATTTGATAATTTTATAAGTAAGAAGGGTGTTTTGGTAATTTTATACTAATGAACGGTATGCTATTAATGTTATAAGTAAGAAGGGTATTTTGGTAATTTTATAGGTAAGAAGGGTGTTTTGGTAATTTTACAAGTGAGAAGGGTAATTTAGCAATTTTACAATTAAGAGGGGTATTTTATTAATTTCACAAATAAGAAGGGCATTTTGGTAATTTGGTAAATAAAAGGGCATTTTAGCAAATTTAAAGGCGATAAGGGTATTTTAGTAAATTTATAAGTAATAATGGGTAATTTGGTAACTTTGCATGTAACATAGCAATTGGTCTAATAAACCTTCATAATAAGTCATAAGTGATGTTAAATAAGAGAATAAGGGTTGATGGCTTTAGTATCACTTGTTTAAGTATAATCATATATATTATAAGGTTAGGGAGTATTTTAGTAAATTGGAGTGTATTATAAAGAAAATGCATGGTTTGGAGTTGAATGGGTAATTGAGGGTGTGCTAGGATTTTATTTTCCCAAATATGTAAGAGGTGCCTTGATTTTTAACTATGCATGGGAATGTGTGTTGGTTGTTCAAAAAGTGCATGTTAGGTTTTATGTGTAAAATGATCCTTTGTTATGTACAACACTAACTTCACAATCAATAGTATAATCATGATATGTTGACCTATTATGGCTTATTTATGAATAAAAATAAATTGTGTGATAAAAGCGGATGATAAGAGGAGTCTTAGCCTTAGGGGAATTTTGGTTATTTTGACATAAGGTGCCTAAGTTAAGTATTGGAACTTAGTACCGCCTTAGTGGACTATTTAAGTTAACATTAATACTAAAACTAATAATGATTACTTAATAATAATATAAACAAATAAAAATGATTAAGTACATGATTGATATGTTTCTCGTAATCATCTTAATTAAGACACTAATACTTAAAGTAAAAGACATCAAGATTGGGAATTATGGCTCTTTAGGGGTTTCTATCCTAGAGACATAGTTTAGTCGATGATTATTCTGGATTTTTCTAGTGAGCCTTTGTGCCCTAGCCATACTCTATATATTACTCAATTTAGCTCTACAGATCTACATAAGAGGTATCCATACTTATGGCTTAGGTGTCTTTATTTGTAAGATACTGTGTGTCTTCGCTCACCAATGGACATAGGTACCTTTGCATCCCTAGGTTGATAGCTAAGAGGGTACTGTGCTACTTGTATGCACCAGTATGACTGGTATACCTTTGTATCTCCGAGTTCATAATCTCCCACTTGAGTTAAAAAAATAAAATTGGTGTTCTAATTAAATGGAAAGATACTAATCACTTATAGTAGAATATCACGTAGGGTGGGATCATATGTCATTTGTACCATTCTATCGATTCTAATTGTAATCCCCCAAAATTTTAAAAACCTATAAATTAATAAATAACTTGTATTTAGGATATATTAGCTTTTAAATTCATTTAATTTAATTATTTTATGGATTTTTGAGTATATAAAATTAAATAGGATATTTAATAAATTAAAGTAAATATTTTATTATTTTATCATACTCATTTTATTTAAATAATTTTTCAAACCAATATTTTACTAAAATTATCCTTTTTAAACCCATATATTTAATTATATTAAATTAAATTATTAAATAAATTTATTACCCAAAAATATTACACTATTATTTTATAAATTAAATTATTATAAATTCCCTATTTTTCGTTTTCCTTTTTCCCATTTTTCTTTTTTCCTCCTTTCTTTCTTTTTCCTTTTTTTTCTCCTCTCAGGCTGCCTGCACCAGGCCTGCCTCCCCCTCGCCTGTGCGACTGGACCACTGGCCCATCTCCCCTCCCCTTCCCACTTTCCCTGAGAACATCAGCCTAGCCTTAGCCCCTTCTTTCTTTTGTTTTCTTACCCCAGATCGGGCAAGGCCATTCACCCTCATTTCCTACACCTGACCTGCTTCCTCCCTCTCCCTTTCTTTCTTCTTCTCATTCTATGCCTCGACGCCATGTCTGCCACCGCCTGCAACTGGCATGCCTAACCACCACCTACCTCTCTACCACTCTCTCTCTCCCCTGTCCCTTTCTTCCCTTTTCGGACTCAAACCAACCTTGTCCCCAACCTGCATGCCCTTTTCTTTTCCCTCTTCTTCCCTTCCCTCTTCTTGCCATCCGACACCTCTCTACCACCCTACGACCTGCCACCAATCGATCACCTGCCCCTCTACTCCCTCTTCTTCTTCATCTTCCCTCCCTACCTCATTCTACCCCATAACATTGAGCCTTCCTTCCCCTCCCCTTCGCACCCTCACCGCTGCTACCTCCGCCGCCCTTAGCCACCAACAACCCATCTCCGACCACCACTTACACCCCCTCTTCATCCCTGCATCCTTCCCTTACCCTAAATCCTCCCCTGTCTACCTTCTTTCCAATCCCCAAAACCCTAACCTGATATTGACTCCCTTTTCTTCCCCTTATGCCATTTCGAGCCATTATCTCCCTTATTTTGCATGCAACTCATGCTGCACGAGTTGCTACATGCCTTTGTATATTTTGGTTAATAAGTTTTAAGGTATAATAATATTTAAGTTAAGTATTACATTAATTAAGTTTTATAAAGTCTTATGCTTTGGTTTTCTCGTTTCTAATATTATAAGTATTGATATTATTTTTAGCTATTGGTTTTTCTTATCAAAGCTTGAATCTTTAACAAGGATATTGATAAGGTTTGTTTTTGCAGGAATTAAGGTAATCGTTAAACCCCAATTAAACTCATAGATGAATGTATGTTAGCACATTGGGGTTTTTGATATGTTATTATGCTCAATATATGCTGTCTAATATAATATATGTTTCTTGTATTGATTGATAAAAAGGAAAGTATGGTAGTTTATATGCCATGTATGGAAGAAATGCTTAAGGGAGGAGATTTTTTATTCAAGAAAGTGGTAAGTACTTATCCATGTTATATTATGTTATTGTGACCATTGATGTGTGAATAATATTATTGTGAGCCCTAGGGGCATTGTAGTAATATATCTTGTGCAAGAGTGTGGCCTAATATGTGGACGTTAATGAGTATTATGTTAAACTATAATAATTGGTGGAGTTTGATAATGAGAATGGAGTATTAATATTAATATTCATGTAGTGATGATATCTTGAGAAGAGTGCTGTAATAAAAGGGTAAAATGGGAATTTGTAAGTAAAAGGGTATATTGGTAATTTTGAAAGAGAAGGAAAAATTGGTAAATTTGTAAGTAAATGTAATTATGGTTATTTTGGAAGTTAAGGTCATTATAGTAATTTTGGAAGTGAAGGGAAAATGGTAAATTTGTAAATAAATGGTAAAATGGTAATTTTGGAAGTTGAAGGTATCATGGTAATTTTGGGAATAAGAGGCAAAGTGGTAATTTTGTAAGTAAAAGGGTAAGATGGTAATTTTATAAGTAAAAGGGTGATATGGTAATTATGATAATGGAGAAGGGTAAAATGGTAATCATAATAAATGAAAAGGGTAAAATGGTAATTGTGATAATGCAGAAGGGTAAAGTGGTACCTATGATAATGGAGAAGGCCAATAATGTAATTATGATAATGGAGAAGAGTAATATGGTAATTATAATAATGGAGAAGGGAAAATGGTAATTATGATAATGGAGAAGGGTAATATGGTAATTATGATAATAGAGAAGGGTAATCTGGTAATTTAACCAATAGAAGGGTAATTTGGTAATTTGGTAATTATAATAGATAAGGGTAATTTGGTAATTATGAGATTGAAGAGTAATTTAACCAATTAAAGGGAATATTGGTAATTTACCAACTAAAAGGAAAATTGGTAATTATGATAATGAAGAAGGGAAATTTGGTAATTTAACCAACTAAAGGGCAATTTGGTAACTATAACAAAGGAAAAGGGCAATCTGGTAATCTAACCAACCAAATGGAAAATATGATAAGTGTAACAATTATGAAAGGTGATTGGTAACCTAAACAGAATAAGGATGTGGCTAAGATCAACTATGTGTATGTTAAGTGCCTTATGTGTCATGTGTTATGCTATGTTGTGTACTTTATGCTTAATGGCTAATTACTTGTAGCGTAGATTGGAGTTGAGGTGTACTTGTAATAACCCCAAAATTTACTACTGAAAATTTTCATTTTAATAAAAAGTCTTAACAAAAGTGAAATAACGAAATAATAAATTCAAGGGATATTATCGCTACACTTAGTACCAGACTAGTTCACTCCTATCGTTCTAGTACTAAGTTTTAAAGCTAAATAAGATTAACACCAAAAATAAGTCATTAATAAAAACAATAGGAATCCATGAGAGGACTCCCTCATAGTCATATAGAAATCATAGTGCAGAGTAACTGAAGTTTTCCAAAAATAGAAGTACCATACGACATGACATAAAAAGATACATGGTAAAATCAAAGGAAAGATAGAGTCCAGCCAGGTCGCTCTCGATCCCTAGGCCAAGTCTAGGCTCAACTCTCAGCCCCGCCTGATGCCTCGTAAGTGTCGCAGGCATCAAAGACATCATTTCCTACCTACAAAAACACGAATGGTTCTTCTGCTCGTGGGAATGAGCAACCCCGATGAAAGAGTGGTCAATATGCTACGTACTGAGCAAGGTAACCATGTGCTAAGGCTGACATAAAGCATGTAACACATGCATGATCATATATAGGTAACATGCAATAATATAGATAATGAGGCCATATTATAGTCTAGAATAACTTGTTCTTTGGTTCGATGGTCAATATGCTCATTCCATGCGAGTGCGGGAACCCCACTATTATAGCCAGTGCACCGGAATACCTACAGGGCAGAATGCTCCTTACCACTATTATAGCTGGTGGACCGGTCTCTAGGGTAGAACGATCCTGGCCATAGTTATTCATCGGTGGACCGATTTGGCCCTGACTCACATAGTGTTTCACTTTAATTACTTCGTATCTTTCCTATGTCTTATCCTCATTATGTTTTGGTTTTTGGAGCATGGAAACCCCCACTATTATATTCGATGGATCGGAAATCATATAGGAAAAAACGCTTCTGACCACTATTATTCGCCGGTGGACTGGTCTCTAGGGCACCCTGGCTCCTGGCCACTATTATTTGCCGGTGGACCAGTCTGGGCCCGACTCAACAATCTCTCTTTAAATGGTTAGTATCTTATTCGATAAACATTTCACCATTGACATCCATGTCACCAACCTTCTACTTCTATCGTCTCAAGGGGGCCCATCCCATATCTTGGGACTTTTGTGCCCTTATCACACCCCGAAATCTGCCCCCCTTCCATCTACCCATAGTGAAAACCCAACCCCTAAGGGTGTGGGTTAAAGCCCATCACCTCATGACATCCAACTTTGCTCACTATCACCCTCTAGGGTTTCCCTTGAAAACCCTAATTGGACCTATATGGCCCAACTTCCTCTTACTTACGCTACCATTATTCCTTTTATCACCCATTACCTTATCTCATTAAGACTCAACCCTAAATCACATCACTTTACTCATCGATTTTACAGGTGACCTGAAAAACCCTAGTTGGCCACTCCAAACCTTAGCACCTTTCTTCCCCCACAAGTAATCTCACTATTTTTCACCTAACGTTTCTTCCTTCCCATAGCATCCATACTTATCCCTCATATAATATATTTCCACTCTCATCCCATACTCCACTCTTCCTTACTTATTTTTACCTCCACATTTTTCATAGATTAGGGTTTCCTCCCAAAACCCTAATTAGATCCCCTATACACCCTTACACCAACTTACGTACTATTTTCCATCCCAAGTCTCCAATCCCTCCATAACTCTCTCATTACCTTACTTGCACCCTAAAACAACTTTTCTCACGTAAGGATCATACCTATGCAAGCTTCATCCGCCCCATGCAACCCTTCGAAGTTCCCATGCAAACCCTAGAATTCCCATGCATGATTCCCATCACCTATTTATTTTGATCACATCTTCCTCTTTATTTTCCTCTCATGGATTATGAGGTAGTTTGGTCAACCTCATGTCTCCCTTAGTGAACTCAGTTCCCATTTTCTTCCTTTTTTATCCTTTCATCTCCATATCATATTATCATTCATCCTAGTATGCATGTCCTAGAGGGTCACATCATATCACATCACCACATATACATATTATACTCATGCCATAAGGACACACATGAACATACCTCAACTCTAAGCTGCGCTACACATAAGACAAGTTAATGATAATGTAACACCCCAAAATTCACTAATTTTTTTTAAAGCGGAAGAATTTAAAATTTAAAACTTTTGAATTCTGGGGATGTTACCACCATACTTAGTAGCAGACCGGTTCACTCCGACTGTTCCTGTACCAAGTGATAAGGCTAAAAATATTATTTTCAAACTTAAACTGAGAGTTCATAAATAAATTAAAAAAATCATAACATATAAATCAGAGTACGCATAAAAGTTTATAATCAATAATAAGATAGAAGTCAAAGGGCAAAATCAACACTCCTCGGAGGAAATATACTTACAATCAATAAAATGTTTAATTGAAATACTCCATACAAGGTAATAAATAAAAAAGAATAAATGTGATACAAAAGAAATAACATAATGAAATAAAATCACATGAAGAGTGAAAATGACTACGACACTCTCGAACTTTGAGCCAACCATAAGCTCAACACTCAGCCCTGCCGGATGTTTCTGTAACACCCCCAAAATTCACTACTGAAAAATTTCATTTAATTAAATGAAAATTAGAGGAAGAAAAATAATAAACCGTGAATTCTGGGGATATTACCGCCACACTTAGTACCAGACCGGTTCACTCATACTGTTCCATTACCAAGTGCTAAGCCTAAAAGATTAAAATGTAATTTACGAAAACTCAGGAATATTTAAATCAGACTACCGCAAGTAAACATTCATAAGAATATAATCCACCACTGGTAGTTACAAATCTACAATACATTGAAACAAGAATTTAAAGGAGAAAGAGGTCAACCTAAGACTTTCCGGATAGATCCTTACACTCTTTCCCGAGGCCCACTTGAAAGCACTAATCACGACCTACAAGGGGCACTACCCATTGAATAGGCATGGGGCCCAGGAAGAGAACCCTTCAGTACTACGGTACTGAGTAGCCCTTTAAAAACGCACTTAAAAACATGTCCGCAATGTAAGACATGATACACTATTGAATCCATACATAATGACAGGTGTAAATATAACATTTAGGTCCATACATTCACATATTCAATAGGTCAATCTGATATCAATGGTGTGTATGTAACATTCACTTTCCTACATTCGCATACTTAACAAATCAACCGAATGTTAATAGGCCATAATGAATAATCGATACTTTTAGGGCCTTAAGGCCATTAGTCCATCATTAATCAATTATCTTGGATTATAAATGTCCCTGTGAGTGCGGGAACCCCACTATTATAGTCGGTAGAACGGTTACGAGGGTACATGCCCTGCCACTATTTTAGCTAGTGGACCGGTCACGAGGGTAACATACGTTGCCACTATTATTCGTCGGTGGACCGGTCACGAGGGTAACATACGTTGCCACTATTATTCGTCGGTGGACCGGTCTGGCCCCGACTCACAAGTTGTTCCATTGTAAGTAATTAGTATCTTCCCCATATCTTATTGATTATACGTTTGGTTTGTTGAGCACGGAATCCCCCACAATTATAGCCGATGGAACGGTCACGAGGGTACATGCCCCGCCACTATTTTAGCCGGTGGACCAGTTGCGAGGGTAACACTACTACGGAAACAGGAATTAATAACGGCACATTAGTAACGGTGGTTCGAAAACCGTCGTCAAATCCGTGAAAATTAATGCGCGGGAATTTTTAATAACGGTTTTACGTAATAACCGTTATTAAAAGTGCAACGTAAAATTTTGCACGGGAATTTTAATAACGGTTGACGTAAAACCGTTATTAAAAATTGATTTAATAACGGTTCAAACAAGAACCGTTGTTAAAATTTCCAAAGTTTTAATAACGGTTTCTTTTAAAACCGTTATTAAATCTTGTTTTGATAACGGTTCTTGTAAGAACCGTTATTAAATCAATTTTTAATAACGGTTCTTACAGGAACCGTTATTAATATCTCCTTTTATTTTGTTCTCTTCTGTTTCGTGCCAAAAATTTCACACTCTGCCGCTTCCCTCTCGTACTCTCTTTCTATTGCGAACCCTTGCACCACCGCTCCGGCTCCTCTGAATTAAGGTAAACCGTCGCACCGCCATCTCTCCACCACCCCTCTGCCATTCTTGCGAACGTAGCCAGCATTTGTACCTTCGTCGTTGCCGTTCTCAACTTGTACGCCGTCGCTCCCTTTATGTATGTGTTGTTCTTCCTTCAATAATATTGCTTAATTTGTCTCTCTACTGATATGTATATATATATATAAATGGATGCATGTTGTACCGAAGATGTTGTGTTTGATGTGTTGTTCGAAAATCTATCGTTCGATGTGTTGGTAAAAAAATTTGCTGTGGCCTTTTTGATTGTGGCCGACCGAGACCTTAATATATATGTGTGTGTGTGTGTGTGTGTGTGTGTCTATATATATATATAAATGTGTTTATAATCTATTTTATAAAAATATGTATTATTATTTTAAGAGAATCCACAAGCCTAAAATATATATTATTATCATAAGATATGTACGTTCTAAGTATAAAATTAAGGTGTATATATTTTTTTAGCACTCACATTATTATATATGCAGATGATCATGTGTATTTATATGCTTTTTTTAATATATATATATTTTGTAAGACGTGTATGTTTGTTTTTCCGTAAAATGTGTGTTTATATGTGTTCTATTATATGTATATATATTTATAATATATTCATATATAAGATGTGTATATATAATCTTAAATAATTGTGGTTAGGGTTAGGGTTAGCTATAGGTTTAGGATCATTATCTTATGAGGTTTAGTGTTATTTTTTATTATAATTTATTAGGGTTAATTATTGTTAGGGTTAGTGGGAGGGGGGAGGGTTAGGGTTTATCGTTTATTATATTAAATATAAACTAGGGCTATAAGGAAAAATCCTAAGGATAAGAGTATTGTGCCTGGGGAAAAGTTGAGGAGGTTGGTTGGGCATCGGTGTTGTGATCGATAAAAATTAAATAGAGATGAATAATTGTGTATAATAATAATAATAATAATAATAATAATAATAATCATCATCATCATATAAGATTTATTAGATTGTACTATATATATATATATATATTATCTTATTAATATCTACTTGATTTTACTATGCGTAGCTTGAATGATTTGATGATAGTTTGATGTTTAGCCAGTTTGTTAAATATATAACTAAAGATTATGTCCTTATTTTAAATAGTTTGATGTTGTTAGGTTTACATAGTTGGTTATGATCTGGTAGAATATATTTATGATTTGTCTAGCTAGTTGAAGATCACTTTATATATTCTGTAATTTAGATCCTTTTAATTTCGAGAACAACCTTGATGATAAGATTTAGTGGTTCTCATTTGTAGGTAGTGATCAGATGACATACCCTCCACTGTATTTTCATATGGCGCCACATAGAGATGTACGGACTCATGTGATATGGTTATATAATGAGCTATGTCATTTGTACGTGAGTGGCTCATCCTATCACCCCTTCCATTTCAGATCTTATCACCTTCTGTTGACCCTGCCTCAGATAGAGCCATGGGCATCGGCTACGTCTACTTTTTTGCAGTGGTTTGTCTACCACAGTGATGCACCACACCCGAGATTTATTGAGGGTGAGATGTTTGCTAGAGAGTATGATAGGATATCGAGAGAACTGATGGTCATCGATGACGAGTGGAGGTATCGTCATAGCTTGCCTCGGAGTATCCACCTCAGTTACCCTAGAGTATCCGTGAGTAGACTCTCATTTGATGATGTCAGGGATCAAATGATATATCGTGATGAGTGGACTTTTAGAGTTATAGTTTTTAGTCGGGCTCGACGAGGCTATCGGGGGATTTAGTTTTAGATATGAGTTTTCGTTTTTTAGGCATTTGAGTTGTAGCAACATTTTGATGTATATAGTGCTGCTATTGCTTAAATCTTGTAGTATGCATATCTTTTGTAAATTGAACTATTAATTGTATAATATTTTGCTACGTTTGTATGTATGCATATATATATAATGAACTCTTTGTAAGTATGAGGAGTTTCATTGATCAGCATTAATATAATTTTGGAAACTTGTTAGCATGATTCGTATAATTTTGAAAATTATTATACTTATAATTCAATTGATTTTTAATATATAATTAATTACTTTCATGTGGGATATATCTAGATTCAAATAATATGGATCGGAAATGGTTGTCTGCAAATCGTCTGTCTAGAGAATATAACGAAGGAGTGGAGTTTTTCATCAAGTTTGCAGTTGAACATGCTCGGGACAATAGTAGAATAGTCTGTCCTTGTTTGAAGTGTGCTTATATTCAGCGTGTCAACGCTAATGATTTGAGAAATCATTTATTTGTGTATGGAATTGATACAAGCTACACTTGTTGGATATGGCATGGGGAAACAGAGTCTAAATATGAAAATGACGATGCTGGGAGGGATAGTAGTGGATCATCATTTGATAACTATGAGGGACATTCGTTAGAGGAGATGACTCAAAAGGTTGAGGAAAGTGTTCGGGATTGTCCAAAAATGTTTGAGAAGTTATTGAATGACTCGGAGAAACCTTTGTACGGTGATTGTAAGACGTTTACGCGATTATCCGCTACTTTAAGGTTGTACAACTTAAAGGCATGTAACGGATGGAGTGATAAGAGTTTTACAGAATTATTGTCGCTTGTGAAGGATATGCTTCCTGATGATAACGTTCTACCCGATCGTACGTATGAAGCGAAGAAGATTCTATCCTCTATGGGCATGAGTTATGAGAAGATACATGCATGCCCTAATGATTGTATTTTATATCGCAATGACAATGCATCTTTGGATAGTTGTCCTAATCCTGAATGCAAAGCACCACGATACAAGAAGAACAAGGTGCCCGCTAAGGTGTTATGGTATTTTCCTATAATACCAAGATTAAGGCGGATGTTTAATGATATTGAAGATGCCAAGAACCTAAGATGGCATGCTGATGACAAGATAGATGATGGGCTTCTTAGACATCCATCCGACTCTCCACAATGGATGACGATTGATGGGTTGTTTCCTGAATTTGGTAAAGAAGTAAGAAATGTGCGCCTTGCACTTTCAGCAGATGGAATGAATCCGCACAATCAAGGCAGCTACAGTTTATGGCCAGTGATTTTGGTTATATACAATTTACCTCTGTGGCTCTATATGAAACGCAAGTATATGATGTTGTCTTTACTCATTTCCGGGCCAAACCAACCTGGGAATGATATTGATGTTTATTTGGCACCTTTGATTGATGATTTGAAGTTCTTATGGGACATGGGCGTTGAAGTATTTGATGCATATGGTCAAGAAAATTTTACTTTGAGAGCATTATTATTCTGTACTATAAATGATTTTCCGGCATATGGCAACTTGTCAGGTTATAGTGTGAAAGGCCATTATGCATGTCCGATATGTGAGGAGAATACTTCATTTGTTCAGCTAAGACATGGCCGAAAGACTGTGTTCCTTGGGCATCGTAGGTTTTTACCGAAGAATCATCATTATCGTAGGCAAAGAAAAGCGTTCAATGGATTCCGAGAAGAAGGGCAGGCACCAATCCGGTTGACGGGTCGACAAGTGTGGCTGAAGATGAAACATTTGAGTGTCAAGTTTGGGAAGAAGAATAAAGATAAGCCTCCATCAGTTGGGTGGAAGAAGATGTCAATATTCTTCAACCTTCCTTATTGGGAATCTTTCTACGTGAGACATACCCTTGATGTGATGCATATTGAGAAAAATATATGTGACAGTCTTGTTGGCACATTACTTAATGTTCCACGCAAGACTAAAGATGGGATAAATGCTCGAATGGATATGGAAGAAATGGGTATTAGACAAGAACTGAAACCGCGAGACAACGGAAGAAGAACATATTTACCGCCGGCGTGTCATACTCTTTCCAGAAAAGAGAAAATTTCATTTTGTGAATTCTTGCATGGTGTCAAGGTTCCGGAAGGGTATTCTTCAAATGTCAGAAGGCTCGTGTCGATGAAAGAGTTGAAATTAATTAACATGAAGTCTCATGATTGTCATATCTTGATGCAGCACTTGTTGCCGATAGCTATACGTGGAATTTTGCCAAAACGTGTTCGAATTACTATCACGAGGCTTTGTTGGTTTTTTAAAGCCGTCTGCTCTAAAGTTATACATCCTGATAGTTTGGATGCCTTGCAAAAAGGGATTGTGATTATTTTGTGCCAACTTGAAATGTATTTTCCACCGTCATTCTTTGACATTATGGTACATCTAACTGTTCATTTAGTTTATGAGATAAAGATGCTAGGACCTGTTCATGGGCATTGGATGTACCCCTTTGAACGGTTTATGAAGTTGATAAAAGGTTATGTGAAGAATCGATATCGGCCAGAAGGATGTATTGTTGAGAGTTACCTGGTGGAAGAGGCAATTGAGTTTTGCACGAAGTACTTGTCAAATGCTGAAGCTCTTGGTATTCCTAAGTCTCGACATGCGGGCAAATTTGAAGGACAGGGTATTAGAGGCAGACAGCTTGGGCGTGTAGACCCTAACATGTTCCGTGCAGCACATCTATATGTATTACACAATAGTGATGATGTTCAGCCGTACGTTGAAGAGCATATGACTTCTTTACGGATTAAAAATCCATCCAAGACTGAGAAATGGATTATCGATAAACATAATCTTTCCTTTATTGATTGGATAAGAGATCGCATCATTCCACTCATCGGTCATTCCCCAACTTTAATTTCCGAAACGCTGCACTGGTTGTCTCAGAAACCTCGTTATGAAGTTTTTCAATATACCAGTTATGTGATCAACGGTTGCACTTTTTATACAAAAGAACAAGATGGGAAGAGTACAATGCAGAACAGTGGGGTGACTTTAGTAGCTGAGGCAATGCATGTTGCTAGTGCGAAAGACAAGAATCCAACTTATGCAGATATGAATTATTATGGTGTGATTGAACATATATGGGAGTTAGATTACACTGTATTTAAAATCCCTGTATTCGGCTGCAGATGGGTTGATAACAGCAGTGGGGTTAGATATGAAGATGGATTCACATTAGTAGATCTTAATAGGGCAGGGCATAAACAAGACCCATTCATCTTAGCATCACAAGCGACACAAGTATTCTATGTCACTGACCCTACTGATAATGGATGGTCTGTAGTACTATCTACGAAAAGAAGAAATGCCAATGAATGTGATGATGAAAATGATGCCAATTGGAATAACGAGTGTGTCTCAGCTGTGCAAGCAACTCAATTATTGAACGATGATAACAATACAATTAATGAGGAGGAAATATATGTCAGGGATGATCATCGTGAAGTAATATATGTATCAGATTCTAAATCTAATCCAAAAACAAGGGGGAAAAAAAGAAGGAAAAGAAGGCAATGAGGGTAATAATATTGTAACATATAATATCTATGTTGGTTTTTTTCAACTCAATTATGCTCAATACATAACATTCTAACATAATTTATTTATTGATTTCTTTTAGAGATATGGCCAATAAGAATATTGATAGGGACAGCAGTGATGAAGAAGGGAAAAGAGGGCCGACAATTATGAGAATCATCACAGATATGAGGAATAAAGGAGAACTAGTCGAGTTGGGATGGAATACTTACAATCTTCCCATTGGCCCTTATGCAGACATGTTTTTGACTTACATTTCACTTGTGACACGTAACCGTGTTCCTGTCTCCTATAATAATTGGAAGCAGGTTCCAACGGGTCATAAGGAGCATATTTGGCAGGAAATCACGGTAAATATACAATTTTATGTAATCATTTATGTATGTAAAATTTTATTAATTTTAATACATTAATATCGGTATACATTTGTATGTCTTACAATGCAGAGAGTATTTAATGTGCCAGAGAGTAGGAAGAAATGGCTTCTTAGACATTGTGGGGAGCGTCTAAGAACATTTAGGTCATTTTTAGCTCGTAGGAAAATGTACAGAAAGAGTGATGGTTCTCTACGGCAGAATCCACCCAAACGATACGGTTTCATCGATCAAGAAAGTTGGAACCAATTTATTGCATATCGTCTTACGGGTGATTTTAAGGTATTTGTTAGATAACAATTAAATTTTTATTATCGATCCTAGTATTGTGCATAATATTGAAATAACTATGTCACTATGTTTTGGCTGGTGACATAGGAAAAAAGTGCCAAAAATAAAGAGATTGCGAAGCAGAATAAATACCGGCATAATATGGCTCGCAAAGGTTATGCAGGCCTTGAAGAGGAGTTGGTATGTATTTTGTGATTTATCTATTTACAGCGTACTGACGAATTTTATAATATTGGTACATTATAAGAATATTTTTTGATTTATAGCTCATAGCCCAAGACTTAGACCCATGTACCTCGTCCATTAATATTGGTACATTATGGAAGAAGGCTAGAGCAACAAAAGATGGATATATTAATAAAGATGTAGATGTTGCAGCGAAAAAAATTGTAAGTTTCTAGATATTTGGAACCCTGCTTACTTTTCTTTTAGAAAACTATTATATTATGCTTATTCATGCAAGCTAATTTTACATATATTATATACATTACAGGACAAATTTCAAGCGTCAGATGGTGAGGAGGGGGTAGACCAATATAACATTGTATCACAGGCTATAGGAATTGTAGAACACCCTGGAAGACACAGGGGTCTTGGATTAGGTGTTACGAAAACGAGCGTACGTGGTCGATCTCGTGGTTCTCGTAACACTGATGAGCAAGTCGCCATCCTTACACAGAAATTGAACGTGGCATTTGAACGGATGGCAACAATGGAGCAAGAGTTGTCATTTATTAAATCTCAAGGGTATAAGCCATCCGATTTAGTCGACCATGATCAGCTTCACATACCTAATGTAAATAGTGTCAGAGACAGTTGTGAAGCTGATACACGTCTTTCTTCTCTTTCCGAGGTAAGCATTACATAACTTTGAATTGTTATTAAATGTATTCGGTGTCATAAATAGTTAATAATGTGTAATATTTTCGTTTAGGGTTTGTATAAATGTGATTTGTTAGCGAATGATCTTTCAACTCTTTTGGCGAAAGGAAGGGTCCGCATCAGTCACAGGACCCAAACGCAAACTGTCTACGGGTATAACTTAGCCCTACTTACAAGGCCGGTGAGTATTGACACTCCAATCATTGGTAGTGCGCCCTTGCCTTGTTATAAAGAGGGCGATGAGGCAGCCACAGTGCTAGAAGCTCATGGAAGCTTCGTGCCTTGGCCTGTGGATCAGATACGTCTCACTACTGAAGAGGTATATATTGACATTCAATATCTTCATTAGACCTAGTTTAGTAGTTACATTGTTTATACCTTTTTCATATATATATGCTCAATACATATTTTGTTTATTATTATTATTTAAGGAATCAAAGAAGAAGACTGCTCCTGCTAGTAAAACTAAGAGAGGTACTAGTAGAACGAGCAACACAAAAGACGGCGCTGCCAAAAAAAAGAGAGCTAAATCTGAAAAATCAATTGCCCCACAAAAGATTCGTTCTTCGGAAATACGCCAACCTCCACCAGCATTAGCTTTATTGTATTTCTATGCCCAAAACTACCTCGGGAATAATTATATTTCCATTGATTGTCGTCCTGAGTATATTGGAAGGGACGATGCTACTTAC
Source organism: Tamarix chinensis (assembly GCA_030549775.1). NCBI lineage: Eukaryota > Viridiplantae > Streptophyta > Magnoliopsida > Caryophyllales > Tamaricaceae > Tamarix > Tamarix chinensis. Next base: position 38,004,476 of record CM060173.1, on the reverse strand, counting down.
ATGGTATCGACAGTTGACATAAGCGACATTTATAATCAGGAATGGATGTCAACCACAAGTGTCGCCGTTTATGTCACGTAAGCATTATTTCATATTTCAGATTTTAGTACTCTTGGAGACATAGAATTTTTACGACCTCTTAAGCTTATATGAGTTATTAGTTATTAACAAATATCCATTATTATTGTCGTCCATATATAGGTTGGTAGCTAGTCGCGCTGCGTTGGAGGGAATGCTTTCCTCTATTGTTTTTGTGTGCCCATACTACATAGCTGACAGTAGTACAATAACAGAGGGTAGGCACATTAACTATTTAGCGGATCGCATTTTGATTGAGGGACACAACAAGCTCTATCTCATTCCTCACCTCGCAACTGAACATTGGGTTTTGTACGCCGTCCGACCTGATCTTAATAAAGTTTATGTGTTTGATTCCCTTAGAACCTATGACGTGCCTTTTGAGGTCGCTCGTCGTAGTGGGAAGGAATTTATAGACATGTTAGTATATTTTTCACTTCTTACTTCATTAGCTTATTTATACATATATATATATATATATATATATATATATTCTATTTTCATTATTTGAGGTATTTATACTTACAATATTATGTATCCAACTCTATTTATTAGGGCACTACGGACGGCATATCAAAGGAGAGGTGGGAATGGTGTCCCAGACCCAAAGAATCTTCAATATGAGCCTATCATGGTAAGTAGGAAGACAACTATTTTGTATTTTGTTTTAATTCAAATGAATATATAATAGTTAGAGAGCTAATTGAATTCATTTGACAGTGTCCACAACAGCAAAATGGCAATGATTGTGGATACTATGTATGTAGAACAATGGATCTTATAGTCCAGAATAGATCGGTCAACATAGATCCAAGCCATGTATGTTTGCTTTTCTATATTTTTCTATTAATGAATCATGAAATATATATTTTTGACCTAATGTCTAACTGTATATTAATTGAAACATGTGTGTTGTAGTTTTTCACCGATGACTATGCACGAGGCCAGCAATATAATATTGATGAAATTGATGAAGTTAGAGACCAATGGGCCAAGCACGTGCACTCATTCATTCGGTATTAGGTAGCGATCTATATATTCTACATGCATTTTCAGGTTTGTATTTTGTCTACATCTTTCGGTCTTCCGGCCTAGATTTGTGAACTCTTTACTTTGGGGTGTAGAGCTACCAAGTTGTGGTATGCCCACTAATTTTTATTCCTAAGTATAGTTGGTGTATTGAGACATGCATACTAATTATAGATTGATTGAAATTATGGTGTGATACCCTGCTGGTATGAATTGATGTTGTTTTACATTGCAGATTTGGTAATTGTTTGAACATACAACTGTGTATGTGGGCAGGAACAAAACAGAAAAATGCTAAAAAAAAAATATACACTTTTAATAACGGTTCTATGGGAAACCGTTATTAAAACCATGTTTTAATAACGGTTCGTAAACAAAACCGTTATTAAAAGTTATGTTTTCATAACGGTTCTATGGGAAACCGTTATTAAAACCTAATTTTTAATAACGGTTTCCCATAGAACCGTTATTAAAGAATCCGTTTTTAATAACGGTTTTGTTTACGAACCGTTATTAAAACATGGTTTTCAACAACGGTTTTTTCTGATGAACCGTTATGAAAACCTTATTTTTAACAACGGTTTCCCATAGAACCGTTATTAAAAGCTCATTTTTAACAACGGTTTTTAAGTAAAAACCGTTATTAAATATGAAGTTTACGCACATATTCGCGGGTTTTTGTATATTTTTAATGACGGTTATGAACCGTTATTAAAGATATAATAACGGGCGATTCAATAACGGTTGAAAACCGTTATTAAAACTCGAAAATAACCGTTATTAAAAGCTGTTTCCGTGGTAGTGTAACATACCCTTCCACTATTATTTGCCGATGGATAGGTGTGGGTCCAGCTCAACACCTTCCTCTTTAAGTGATTAGTGTCTCATCGTATCTTATTCAAAAGTATTTCACCCTTGACATGCATGTCTTAAAGGGCCACATCACATCACATTATAACTTACAGCATACCCATATTAGTACATACCAAAAGAGAGAATATGAACATACATCTTTTCCATGCCACACCATACATGAAACAATTAAGATAATAGCATATAGAACATGCCATATAATTATATAGGACATCCAAGGCATGTAGGACATATAACACACATTCGGCCTTACCTACACCCTTACTCGGTTTAGGTTACCGAGCTATTTTCCACACTTGTTAGGCCACTAAATACCTTTCATAATTGTTACACTTAATGTAATTCCCAATTGGTTGGTTAGATTACCAATTTGCCCATTTTTTTTTATTATAAATAACAAATTGCCTTCTAGTTGGTCAAATTACCAAATTATCCTTGTTCATTATCCTAATTACCAAATTACCCCTTTAGTTTGTTAAATTACCAAATTGCCCTTCACATTTTACCCTTCTCCATTATTAAATTATCATGTTACCCTTTAGTTATTTAAATTATTATGTTACCCTTCTCAATTATTATAATAACTAAGTTACTCTTTTTCAATTTCCACTTTTACCCCTTTTATTTACAAAATTTCCATTTTACCCCTTTACCTTCAAATTTACCATTTTACCCCTTAACATCTAAAAAGTTCCATAACACCCTTTCACTTATAAAATTACCATTTTATACGGAATTACCATTTTACCTCTTTTAATTTTCAAATTACCATTTTTCCCTTTAATTTTCAAATTATCATTTTTCCCTTTAATTACAAAATTATCATTTTTCCCTTTAATCACAAATTACCATTTTGCTCTTTAATCACAAAATTACTATTTGCTCTTTAATCACAAAATTACTATTTGCCCTTTAATCACAAAATTACCATTTTACCCTTTAATTACAAAATTACCATTTTGCCTTTTTATTACAAAATAACCATTTTGCCCTTTTGTTATAAAATTACCAATTTACCCTTTAATCACTATTTTACCCTTTATTCACAAAATTATCATTTTGCCCCTTTAATTACGAAATTGCTATTTTACCCTTTTATTACAAGATTACCATTTTACCCTTTTATTACAAAATTGCCAATTTGCCCTTTTGTTACAAGATTACCAGTTTATCCTTCTACTTACAAATTTACCATCTTACCCCTTATTACTCCACTTAAATTAAATTATTATTATTACTACATAAAATAATAATATTAACACCTTATCCACAACTCTAATAATTAATATAATACTTATCAGCACCCATATATATATTAGGCCATAATCTTGTACAAGATACATTAATAAAATACCCCTAAGGCCCAAAAAACATTAATCATGCATTAAGATCACAATAGCATAATACAACATGGATAATACTTAACATTTCCATTAATAACCAACTCCTACATTTCCTTCTTTTATGGGTATGTCTAATTGGTTCTAATTCCCAAATTGGTGAATGCTATTAAATTAGCTGATTTCAGACCTATTGCTTGTTGTAATGTGGTCTACAAGATTTTGGCTAAGATCCTGGCAGGAAGATTACAAAGTGTTTTGCCATCCATCATTCATCCTTCATAGTCAGGGTTTGTTAAGGACAGAAGGATTGGAGACAATGTGTTATTGGCTCATGAATTATTGCATATGTATAATAGGAAGAACATTTCTCCAAGATGTATGCTGAAGATTGACATGAGGAAAGCTTATGATTCTGTGGATTGGCTTTTCTTGGAAAAAGTCTTGTTGGGCCTTCATTTCCCCTTGCATTTTGTTAAATTAATCATGGCCTGTGTTTCTTCAGCTTCTTATTCTTTATCTATTAACAATAGATTGCAAACCCCTTTTAAGGGTATGAAAGGGCTTAGACAAGGAGATCCTTTATCCTCTATTCTGTTTGTTATTACAATAGAATATTTGAATAGAGCTTTCCAATCTCTATGGAGTCAAAGAGGCTTTCAGGGACATCCTAAATGTAAGAAGCTGAAAATCATTAATTTGAGTTTTGCTGATGACTTGCTTGTTTTCTGTAAGGCTGATGTCTGTTCTATCAAAGCCATTAAGGAGGTTTTGGATAATTTTTCTTCATGCTCAGGCCTGCACATTAGTCCTACTAAAAGTATGCTTTTCTTGGGTGGTATTTCTCAGCATTTAAAGTAGGAGATCAAATCTATTTTCCCCTTTTAGGATGGGTCTTTCCCTTTTAAATATTTGGGTGTTCCTATTGATTCTTCCAGGCTTAAGGTGGCTGATATGATGGTCTTGGTTCATAAAATTTCTGGTCGTATGCAACATTGGGCCAATCGACTTCTTTCATATGTTGGAAGACTTCAGCTTTTGCAATCAGTTATTTCTGGCATTACTAATTTTTGGAGTCAAATTTTTATCTTTCCCAAGAAGATTATTCAGAGAGTGGTGGCCATGTGTAGAGCTTTTCTCTGGTCTGGTAAGAGTTTTACTTCTAAAAAAGCTTTGGTCGCATGGAGGGTGGTTTGTTTGCCAAAAAAAGAAGGGGGTTTAGGCCTTTTGGAGTTATCTACATGGAATATAGCTGTTGTAGGTAAATTGCTTTGGCATTTATATATCAGGATAAGGATGCTCTCTGGATTAAATGGATGCATGCATATTATATCAAAAGGCAGGAGTTTTTTTCCTGCACTTTACCATGCACTGCTTTAGGCCTAATGCAAAAAATCTTTTCAGTCAGATCAATTATTTTTCTTGCTGTTCAGTTTTGGCAAAGAGATCAGTTGTATTCTATAGCAAAGGTTTATGATTCCATTAGAGTTTCTGCACCTAAGGTGCCTTGGAGAAGGTTTTTTTTGTCTAATATTGGAGCCCCCAAACATAAGTTTATTTTATGGTTAGCAGCCCAGTCAAAGCTTCCTACTAAGGATTATATCAGCACTTTCTTGCCTTCTATCAATCTGAGATGCTATTTTTGTGACCAGAATGAATCAGTGCTGCATATTTTCTGTTAATGTGCTGAATTGAAGAAGATTTGGTCTGCTATAAGCAGGACAGGTGGATTCAAACTCATATATGGCTCATTAGAGAGAACGTTTAATTCTATGGATAGAAGTAGACATAGGAAGGATGAAGTTGTCCAATTATCTTCAAGTTTTTATGTTGTTGTAGTTTATGAGGTTTGGAAAGCTAGGAATGGATGTATTTTTTCTAATAGAAATTGGGATTTGAAAGGGGTAGCTTTGAAGATAGCATTGACTATGTCTTCTCTTTGTTTTCATTCTAGTCAAAAGGAAAAGTTTGTTAGATTGATAGGAAGGGTAGATTATTTCTACAATCTTATATGTAATTTATGATTATGATATAAAATTTCAAAAAAAAAAATATCTCCGAACATAGTACATAATCTATCATACTTCCTTTTCATCAATCAACGCAAGAAACCATATATAATATATTAAACAACCTATATCAAGCATAATACACATTAAAAATGCCGAATGTGCTAACATACGTTAATCCATGCGTTTAAGTGGGATTTAACAATTAACTATATTTCCGCGAAAACAAACCTTACCGGTATTCCGGTTAAAGGTTCAAGCTTTAACTATCAAAACCAATACCTAAAAATAATATCAAGACTTATCACATTAGAAAATAATAAAATCAAAGAATAAGGCTTTATAACACTTAATTAATAAAATAATTAACTTAAAATATTATTATACCTTAAAAATTATTTTCGGTTTAGTGGTTTGGGGCTAAGAAAAAGACATGATGGGGAAGGATTTGGGGCAAGGGAAGGGTGCAGAGGTGTAGAGGGGGTGTAGGTGGTGGTCGAGGAAGGGTTGAAGGTGGCTAAAGGTGGCGGCCGAAGTGGGTGTCGAGATGGGGAATGATGAGGAAGGAAAATGGTGGCATTCGGGTGACTTTTTTGACCAAAGGAGGATTGGGGGTGGTAGAGGGGGTTACAGGGAGTAATGCAGTGGCTCAGGTGGTGGCAGAAGTGGAGGGAAGGCTGTAGAATATGGCGGTGTAGGGTCGCTGCCGAGAAGGGAGGGAGAGAAGAGAAAAAGAGGAGAGGAGGAAGAAGGGGGCTACGGGGTGGCTTGATGGGGGCTGTGATAGCTCGAGGGTGAGGTAGAGGGTGACAGGAGGTAGTGCTAGTGGCATTTAAGGAGGCGGCAGCGGCGGAGCTAGGTGACGAAACAAAAATAGGGGGAGAGAGGGGAGGAGAAGAAAGGGAGAAAAGGACAGGCCTGGGCAAGGCATAATGCTAAAAAAATGTAGAATGAGCAGGGAAGGAGGAAGAAATAGGAGAGGAAGAAAAGAGAAGGGATAGGGGGCTCGAGGGGTGGCGGTAGGTGGTAGGGAAATGGGTGTTGCAGGGAGAGGGAGAAAGGGTATGACAATGGCAGGGAGAGGGAGAGGGAGAGATGGTGGGGCCAGGATGGGGCAGAGAAAACGACGAGAGGGAGATTGAGAGATAGGGGAAGCAATGGAGGAGTGGGAGTTGCAGGTGGGATGGCAGGGATGGCAAGTTGGTCGGGAATCTTGTCGGGGATAGAGGAAGAAGAAAGAAGAAAAATAGAAGAAGGAGAAGGGGAGGGGCAAGCTGGGTGCGCGACGGGAAGTCGAAGGAGAATAGACACGGGCCGACTCAGTTGAGGAAAGGAGAGAAAGAAAGGAGGGACGCGGGTAGGGCGATGCAGGAGAAGGAGGGGGAGAAGAGAAGTGGGCCTGTGGCCCAGGCGTAGGGGGTGGGGAGGAGAAGCAGGCTGGCTGGCGGCCCAAGGAAAAAAGAAAAAAGAAAGAAAGGAGAAAAATGACAAAAAGGAGAAGGAAAAAGGAAAAAGGAAAAAGAAAAGGGAAAATGGGGCAAATAATAAAAAAATAATTTAATTGATAAAATAATAAAATAGAATAATTTTGGATAATAAATTGATTTAATGTTTTAATTTAAGATAATTAAAATATAAGGGTTAAAAAGGATAATTTTAGTAAAATAAGGGTTTGAAAATTTATTTAAATAATAAGAGTATATTAAAATAATAAAATATTTATTTTAATTTATTAAATATTTATACCAAATTTCATACACTAAAAAATCCATAAAATAATTAAATTAAAAATATTTAAAAGCTAATTTATCCAAAATAAAATTTATCTATTAACATATAGGCTTTTAAAAATTCGGGGGATTATAGTCTCCCCCACCTGCACAAACTAAGAAGGGCCTACTACTTGTCGGAATGAGCAACACCCATAAAAAGGGTGATCAGTATGCTACGTACTGAGTAAGGTAACCGTGCACTAAGGCCAACACACAAAATTCACATAAACCATGCAGAATAATAAAAGAGCATAAAAGCCAGCATGATACATAAAGGCCCATTTATAATCCGGATTAATTACTTAATGAAGCTCTTATTAGAATTATTTTCACTCCATGCTTTTTATCAATTCCATACGAATATGAGAACCTTACTATTTTAGCCGGTGGATCAATCTCCAAGGCACTTTGGCGCCTGGCCACTATTCTAGCCGGTGGATCGGTCACTTAGGGTACATGTCTAACCACTATTATATGCTGGTGGATCGGTCTGACTCCTTTCCCGCATGGTGATCCACTATAAGTAATTAGTGTCTTTCCCATATCTTAGTAAATTGTAGGGTTTGGTTTATTGAGCTTGGGATCCCCTACTATTTTAGCCTATGGATCGGTCACTAGGGTATATGCCCTACCACCGGTGGATCGGTCTGGGCCCAGCTCAATACTCTTTCACTTTATATGGTTAATATCCTATGTATCTTATTTATAAATTTTCACCCCAGACATGCATGAATCACTCCCTTTACACCTATCCTCCAATGAACTCATTCCACATCATCAGAATCATATACCTTTTAACGTACCCACTAACCTTTCTTTTATACTCAAATTCACATTAGAACTCCAACACCGAAATATGTGGGTCAAGGCCCACTACCACACACCTCTAGGTCCACTTATTTCCTTACCCTAGGGTTTTTCCCTAGTAACCCTAATTTAGACCTTAGTGGCCCATCTTACTCCACTTTACACAATCCAAATCATTTTAAAACTCCACACCCCACAACTCATAAATTCCATCCTCATAATTACACTTTAATCACTAAATACACATGTTACCAAAAAAAACCCTAAGCACCCACACCAAACCCTAATTGTCCACACAACCCTAGCTTGGTCTCCTACGTACCCTTATATTGCTCCACACACTATTTTTCATCTAAAGTGTTCAAACACCCAAACAACACTTCCATTACCTTCCTCACATCCCAAATCAACTTTCCATATGTAAATTTTATGCCCATGCAGACGTTACACATCCCATGTAACCATTCAATTTTTTCACCCACGTGAAACCCTAGATTCAACGATGCAAAGCCATAGATTTCTCTATACAAAACTTTAGATTCAATCCATGCGAAACCTTAGATTAGATCCGCCCATGCAACACCATAAATATGCCATGCAAAACCTTAAGTCCATCCATACAAAACCCTATTTTAGATTCTCCCATATAAAAACCATAGATTAGATTCTCCTATACAAAACTGTAGATTAGATTCTCCTATATAAAACCATAAATTAGATTCTCCATCACAAAACCCTAAAATTTCCCATTTTATTCTTCCATTCATGGATCATTCAAATACTTAGGTCAACTCACATCCCATGGTCAACTCGTTTCCCTTTTAGTCAACTTACTCCCCTTTGGTCAACACATTTCCTATTTTCCATTTTCAACCTTTTTCCCACAAAAAACCATTTTATACATCCTTTCATGCATGTCTTTTAGAGTCACAACACATAACGTCACACACCACAATATTTCATCATATACTCATAGTGCATATGCCATGTAAATACACAAAAACGTACATCAACTCCACATCATACCACATACGAAATAATTATAATGATAAACATATAATACATACCATACGAAGCATATAATGCACATAAACACACATAAGGCCTTAGTAACACCCTTACCTAAAACGACACCGGTCTTGGAGCACGCTCCTACGCCTCCATATGGCTTTGACTGGTCTGACCTATATAAGGGAAAAACTAGAATTAGATTCCCTCCTACCAAAAATACTATTAAATACTAACTTATTCTAAGACTGGGATTTTGATAAAATAAAAAAATATTAATAATTAAAAATGATATTAACTATTTACTATCATGCTAAAGATATAAGAAATAATAGTAATATTATAAAAGTTGATAATATAAGGTTGAAGACATGACCCAAGTAATAATAGTGATTCTAAAATAATAATAATGATAATAATGACAATAGTAAAAATAATAATAATAACGATAATAATAATACTAAAAATACTAATAATAATAATAATAATAATAATAATAGTAATAATAATATGATTTGAAATAAAAGGTGGAATAAGGGCTTTGACCCTTCACCAAAATAATACTAATAATGATAATAATAATAATAATAATAATATTGCAAAAATAATAATATTGATAATGGTAATAATAGTAATGATAATAATTAAAGATAAAATAAAGTAGGGTTTCAATCCTACATTGAATAATAATAAACTTATTAAATAATAATAATAATAATAATAATAATAATAATAATAAAACAATAAGAATAATAAATGTTATAGATAAAAATATTAATAATGTTAATACTAATAAGACTTGATATTTATAATACTACTACTACAATTCAAAATAGGCACAATAGGGTTTCAACCCTATATAGAATACTACTACTCCTACTACTACTACTACTACTACTACTACTAATAATAATAATAATAATAATAATAATAATAATAATAATCGCATAACAATAATGATAATAATAGCAACACTAATAGTAAAATAGTTGTAATAATGATAATGAAATAATAATAATAATTTTGAAATAGTAATAATAATAATAATAATAATAACATTAATAAATAAAATAAAAACTCATAATAACACTAATAATATTAATAATACTAATACTAATAATCAACTAAGCCAAACAGGGTCAGCCTTAAGAAGAAATAGTAATACCAATAATATTGAACCTAATAGGAATCATAACACTAATAATATATAATTATAATAATAATAACATATTAATATTAATTAATAAAGATAATAGCAATAATAAGAATAATAGTAATAAAATCAAAATAAAAATATAATAGGGCTTCGGCCCTCAATAGAAATAATAATAAAAACATTACTAATAATAATAATAATAATAATAATAATAATAGAAATAATAGTAATAGTAATATATTTTGAATAAATGAAATAAAATAGATTAAGGCTTGTATGAATAGTGAAAAAGAGTTGAGGGGGTTTAGGGTTTAACCTTAGGCTGGTGGTGATAGGCGGTACCGACGGCGGCAGCGATGGTGGCTAGAAAAAGAGAAGAAAAGAGGAAAAGTTGAGGGCTAGGAAAATGAGAAAGAGAAAAAGGGTGGAAGGGTGGTTATGGTTGTCTAGAAGGAGAGGAATAGAATGAGGGTGGCAGCGCATGGCAGTGACAGTGGTGGCCGAATGGGGAAGAAGAAGAGAAAGAGAGGAGGAGTGGGAGGAAGAGGAAAATAAAGGTAGGGGAAGGTAGAGAGTGGTCTGTAGAATAGGTTGGAAGGTGGATGAGGTAGTGGAAGCGGCGATAGTGGTGGCGGACGGCGGCGCGAAGGGTTGTACAGGTAGAGAATGGGTTGATTGAGAAAGGAACTTTGCACGGCCGGGGTGGCTTGTGCAGGAAGAATTGAGGGAGAAGGGAGGCTTAGTTAGTTAGAGGGCGGTGCAGGGAAGACTTATGTGGGAAGAGTGGGCGGCGAAGTTGGCCGATGGTGGTGGCCGAAGCATCTAAAGTGGAGGTGGTGCACGCAAGGGTTTTTCTGGGTAGGGATCAAAATTTTTATGCAGGGCTCATTATGGGGGTATTTATAGACTTTAGAAGAGAGGGTAGGTTTCTATGGGTCGGTGAGAGTGCAATGAAGGTAGGGTTAGGGTCACTGGCGACAACAAGAGCCGGCGAAATTCAAATCGGGCAGGGGTGGTTGCGTAGAAAAAGAAGGGTCGTGCACGAAAAGGAAGGGAGATGGATTCTGTCAGTATGGCCAGCAAGTCCGGGGAAGAGAGAGGAAGGAAAACGGTTTGTCAAAATGGCCGCAACTGGCGGCGAAAAACCAGGAACGGTGGGCAACGGTGTAGATCGTCGACGTCGAGGAAGGAAGGAAGGAAGGAAGGAAGAAGAAGAAGAAGAAGAAGAAGAAGAAGAAGAAGAAGAAGAAGAAGAAGAAGAAGAAGAAGAAGAAGAAGAAGAAGAAGAAGAAGAAGAAGAAGAAGAAGAAGAAGAAGAAGAAGAAGAAGAAGAAGAAGAAGAAGAAGAAGAAGAAGAAGAAGAAGAAGAAGAAGAAGAAGAAGAAGAAGAAAGAAAGAAAGAAAGAAAGGGTTGGACTAGTGGTTTGGGGTAAAAAGAAAGAAAAGAAAAAGAGGGGAACCAGGCAGTCGGGTGGGAAGGAAGTAAAATTAAACGAAACATAGTGTTTAGGTTGGAAAAGAGGAAGAATGCGGCGTTTTAGATGCTGAAGGAAGAAGAAACTAAAGAAAAAAAGTCTGGGCCACAAGAGAAGGAAAAGAAAGAAGGGGAGGGGCGGCCCATAGGGAGGAGAAAAAGGAAGAGGGGGATTGGGCCGCCGATAGGCCTAATCGAGAAGGAGAAGGAAAAAGTAAAGAAGAAGAAAGAAAAAGAAAGATAAAGGAAAGAAAAGGAAGAAAGAAAGAAAAGAAAAATGGAAAAAAAAGAAAAATAAAAATATGAGGGTTGGGTTAATTAAATTAACTAGGATATTTGGGATATTTAAAAAAATAATTTTTAAATAAAATAATTTTTAAATGCCTTTTTAGGCTAATTTACAATTTTTAAAAGGTTTTTCATAAATTCCATTTTAAATAGCAAAATACCCTAATTTTCTTCAATTAAATTATTTATAAAATTCCTATTAATATTGAATTATTTTCTTCTTCTTATTTTAAATAAAATAATTTTTTAATTAATTTCCAAAATAAAATCCTTAATTAGCTAAAATATCTAAATTTTTCCTAATTAAAATACTTATAAATTTATTCTTGATTTGCCCTAACTAATTCCCTTTTATTTTAATAAAAATAATTTATTTAGTTAATTTTTTTCTAATAAAACCTTCTTTAACTATAATTTTTTACAATTAAGATTTTCGGGGCATTTGATTACTACCCCGTAAAAAATAGACTTCGTCCCTAAAGTCTCTAGGGTTAGGGATAGAACACTCTAAGTGACTAGGAGAAACCATACTAACACCAATACCTATATAAAATCCCCACTTAAGAATAAACTTACTAAATGATGATCAAGACAAAGGAAACAAATATCCGTAAGAAAGATATGATGGATGTACCTGGAAAGACATTTAGCTAGCTATCATCCTCCTCTTAGCCAACCATATTCTAGCACCCACTTCACTGGCCTCCTTTTTGAGGGAGAGGTCTGGATCTTTGAGGTCCTTCCCCAACATCTCCGTCTACGAACTCAATTGGAATAAGAGTCTGCTACTGGAACCGCCAGAATGAAGGGTCATGCTGATGGTGCTCCTGTTGCTGGGATATCAGGGCTTCTCCATATTAAGATTGTGGTGGCCCCAAGCTGCAACACCCCAAAATTCATCACTTTTTTTTAGCGGAAGAATTTAAATTAAAACCTATGAATTCTGGGGATGTTACCACCACACTTAGTACCAAACCGGTTCTCTCCGACCGTTTTAGTACCAAGTGCTAAGGCTAAGAAAAGATTAACAATCAATTATAAATCAAGACAAACTAAACTCCAAATAAGCATTAAATGGTTGTAAAACAAAATCAGAGTACGCATAAAGAATTGTAATTTATTTCCAAAAGAGAAATAAGCTTACAACTGATAAAAGGTTCATTTAAAATATTCAATCGAGTAATAAATTGCAAAATGGTAAATACTATACCCAAGAAATAACAAAAGGAGTTAAATCGCATAAAGAATGAATACAACCATGACACTTTCGAACTTGAGGCAAAACATGCTCAACACACAGCCCCGACTGATGTCTCGCCCACTTGCACAAAGTCAGAAGGGCATACTACTTGTGGGAATGAGCAGTACCTATGAAAAGGGTGACCAGTACGCTATGTACTGAGTAAGATAACTGAGCACTAAGGCTAATACATACGCACGTAAACCATGCATAAGAATAAAAGAACATAAAGGCCAACATGATAACATAATAACGAAAAATCATTCATGTATATACATAAAGGCCCATTTATAGCCCGGATTAATCATTTAATTTATCTTTTATCGAAATTCGATACACACCATGCCTTTTATCAAATCCATGTAAATACAGGAACACTCCACTATTATTGCCGGTGGGCTGGTCACTTGTGAGACAAATTCCACACCACTATTATTCGCTGGTGGACCGGTCACTTGTGGGACAATAGTCCACACAACTATTCCTAACTGGTGGATCAGTCTGGTTCCTGCTCACATGGTGTTCCACTGTAAGTAATTAGTATCTTTTAAGTGTCTTAGCAAACTCTGGTTTGTATTTATTGAGCTCGAGTCACCCCACTATTACTGCCGGTGGGTCAGTCACTTGCGGAAAAATGTCCACACCACTATTATTCACCGGTGGACCGGTCACTTATAGGGTAAAAACCCTAACCACTATTTCTGACCAGTGGATCGGTCTAGACCCGACTCAATAATCTTCCACTTTAAATGATTAGTGTCTTAAGTATCTTATTAAAAAGCTTTCACCTTGGGCATGCATGAATCATTCCCTTTACACTTCACACATCACAAATTATAGATTCCATATTCATAATTACACTTTAATCACCAAATACACATGATACCATACAAACCCTAAGCAGCCACACCAAACCCTAATTAACCACAACAACCATAGTTAACCACTCCAAACCCTATTTAACCATAACAACCATAATTAGCCATTCCAAACCTTAGTTAACCACAACAAACAACAATTAGCCACTCCAAACCCTAGCTCGGTCTCCTACATACCCAGATAATGCTCTACGTACTATCTTTCACCCAAAGTGTTTAAACACCCAAACAACACTTACATTACCTTCCTTACATCCCAAATCAACGTTCCACACATAAATTTCATACCCATACAGACATTAACCACCCCATGCAAACCTTCAAACTTTTTCATCCAAGCCCTAAAATCCCACGTGAACCCTAAGTTCAACCATGCAACCCTAGATTCTTCCATATAATTAAAACCCTAGATTCCTTCATACAGAACCTTATATTCAATCCATACACAACCAAAGATTCATCCTTACCAAGCCCTAAATTCAAACCATATAAAACCAAAGAATCATCCATACAAAACCCTAAATTAAATCCTCCCATACAAAACCATAAATTAGATTCTCCCATATAATACCATAAATTATATTCTCCCACACAAAACCATAAATTAGATTCTCCCAAATAGAACCATAAATTATATTCTCCCACACAAATCCATAAATTATATTCTCCCACACAAAACCATAAATTAGATTCTCCCAAATAGAACCATAAATTATATTCTCCCACACAAAACCATAAATTAGATTCTCCCATATAAAACCATAAATTATATTCTCCCATATAACACCATAAATTGGATTCTCCCATGCAAAACCATAGGTTAACTTCTCTCACACAAAATCATACAAAACCATAAATTAGATTCTCCCATACAAAACCATAAATTATATTCTCCCACACGAAACCTTAAAATTCTCCATTTTATTCTTCCACTCACGAGTCATTAAAATAATTAGGTCAACTCACATCCTTTGGTCAACCTCTTTCCCCATCCTCCTTTTTCATCCTTTCTCCCACACAAGCCATACCAACACCCTCACATGCATGTCTTATAGGGTCACAACACATATCATCATATATAAATAATACACATGCCATGTAAATACATGAAAACATACTTCAACTCCACATCATACCACATACGACATGATTAATATTGATAAACATAGGATACGCTGCATGCGAAGCACATAATGCATATAAATACACAAAATGCCTCAGCATCCCTTACCTAAAACGACACCGGTCTTGGAGCACGCTCCTATGCCTCCTTAGGGTTTTGACTGGTTTTACCTATTATGAGGAAAAGCTAAAATTAGACTCCCACCTATCAAAAATGCTATTAATCACTAACTTATTAGAAGACTAGGTTTTTAAATAAAATATTAAAATAATAATAGCAAAATACCAAAAATAATATCAATATTAATATTAACAAGAATAATAAAAATAGTAACAATAATAATAAAAAGGACATTATTCATAAACAAAGTAAAATAAAGGCTTCAACCCCTTTACCAAAATAATACTAATAATAATAATATTAGTAAAATAAATAACCAAATTTAGTAATAATAATAGTGATGTAATAATAATAATAATAATAATAGTACTAATAATAATAATAATAATAATAATAATAATAACAATATTAATAGCAAAATTAATCGTAAAGTAGTTGTAATATTAATAAAGGAACAATAATAGTAGTAATTCAAAATAGTAATAATAAAAATAATAATTATAATAATAAACACATATGAATAATAATAATATAAATAATAGAAATAATAAGAAGAATAATAATAAAGTCAAATTAAAAATACAATAGGGCTTTGGCCCTCACCAGGAATAATAATAAAAACATTAATACTAATAATAATAATAATACACATTAATAATTGAAATAATAATAATAATAATAGTATTTATATTCAAATAAATGAAATAAAATAAATTAAGGCTTATAAAAATAGGGAGAAGGGTTCAGAGGGTCTAGGGTTCAACCTTAGGCTGGAGGTGATAAGCGGCACCGGCGGTGGTGGACGGCGGTGGCGGCAGCGACCAGAAAAAGAGAAAAAAAGAGGAAAAGTTGTATGCGGGGAATAATCTAAGGAGAATTAAGCTGGAAGTTGGGGTGTTTAGGGTTTCCCAAAAGGAAGGAGACATAATGGAGGTGGTGGTGCAACCAAAGGCGGCGGCGCACGGCCGCGGCGGTGGAGGCCGAATGGGGAAGAAGGGGAGAAAGAGAGGAGGAAGGGAGAAAGAGGAAAAGAAAAGTAGGGAAAGGTAGGGGAGGGTCTACAGTACAGTTTGGGAGGTGAAATAAGCGGCGGCAGTGGCGGAAGAGGTGGCTAAGGGTGGCACAAAGGGTGGCGGAGGCAGAAAACAGGGTTGATCGGGAAGGCTACTTTGCATAGCTGAGGTGGCTCGTGTAGGAATAATCGAGGGAGATGGATGATTTGGTTAGCTAGAGGACGGTGCAAGTATGAGTTTGGTGGCAAGAGATGGCGGCAAAGTTTTCTGGAGGCGGCGGACGAGGCGTCTGAAGAGGCGTCGGTGGCAAGGTTGGCCATTTCTTGGTTGGGGATCAAGAGTTCGATATAGGGCCATTATGGGGGGTATTTATAGGGTTAGAAGGGAGGCTAGGTTTCTATGGGTCAGTGTGGGATTAGTCAAGTAGGGTTTTGGTTTCGCCGGCGGCGAGGTAGGCCGGTGAAACTCAATATGGGGTAGGGGATTGCGTAGGAAATTGGGAGGGAAAAACGTGCGATAATAAAGGATTGATTTGGTCGAAATGATAGGCCGATCAGCGAGGAAAGAGAGGGGAAAGCTAGCCTGTCAAATCGGGCGTAACCAGCGGCGAAAAACCATGGTGGGCGGCAGTGGAGCAGGTGCAAAGGAGGAAGAAGAAGAAAGACAGGCATCTGGATTGGTCGACAGAGATAAAAGAAGAGAAAGGAGAGTGGAAACCTGACCGGGTGACAGGCTAAATCATTTTTTATCAAATGGTGTGTTTCAATAGAAAAATAAGGAGAATGCCACGCTGAAGGAAGAAAAATGAGGAAAGGAATGGGCTGCACGGATTGGCCCATAGTAGGAGAAGGAAAAGAAAGAAGGAAATTGAGCCACTCCAGGCCCAAATCGAGGGAGGGGAAAAATAGAAAGAAAAGAAGAAGAAAAAGAAAGAAAAAGAAGGAAAAAGGAAGAAAGAAAAAGAAAAAGGAAAAGGAAAATAGGAAAAATAATTAGATTGGGTATTTAAATTAATTAAAATATTTAGGATATTTAAAAATAATAATATTTGAAAAAAATAATAATTAAATCCCTTTTTAGTCTAAATTAGAATTTTTAAAAGATTTTCCATAAAATCCTTTTTAATTAGAAAAACACA
The DNA here is from genome assembly GCA_030549775.1 of Tamarix chinensis. Taxonomy (NCBI): domain Eukaryota; kingdom Viridiplantae; phylum Streptophyta; class Magnoliopsida; order Caryophyllales; family Tamaricaceae; genus Tamarix; species Tamarix chinensis. The sequence continues at coordinate 37,987,130 of CM060173.1, read as the reverse complement.
CTAATTTTCTCCAATTAAATTATTTATAAAATTATTATTAATTTGAAACTATTTTCTCCTTCTTATTTTAAATAAAATAATTTATTTAATTAATTTCCAATATAAAATCCTTAATTAGCCAAAATACCCAAAATTTCTCCAAATTAAAATACTTATAAATTTCTTCTTAATTTGCCCTAACTAATTTCCTTTTAATTTATTAAAAATATTTTATTTACTTAATTTTTATAAAAAAATTTATTTAAATATAATATTTAAAATTAGAAATTTTTGGGGCATTTCACTAGCACTCCACAACTCTGTGGCCCAACCTACCACAGACCAAGCAAGTTATCAACCTGCCTCCATAGCTCTTGCTTGGGTGGTTCTGACCACACCATCTACTAGCGGGTCCCCACGGGGGTCCTTGGCCTCTACTACGATCTCTTGGTAGGTGTCTAGTATAATCTTCCATTTGCTGTTGTGTTCTGCTTCTAGAACTTTGGTCCTTGGTTCTCATCTTTCCAAAAATGGTGGCCTACTCATGGATCAAGGTGGCAACAATGCAAGCGTGCTCGTACAAAGTCGCGAAATTAATGAAGGGCACGACACTCAACAATTGGCGGATACTGTAGTTCGGCCCTCGCTCGAACTAAATCACCACCGTAGGCTCGTTAGCAGCGATACTTGGGGAAAATCTGAGCAACTCCGTGAAATGAGTATGATACTGTCGAACCGTCATTGATCCCTACTTAAGCTGCATGAATTTTCAAAGCTTTTCCCTCCTCAGACTCTTGGGATAGAATCTGGAACGAAGAATAGTCTTGAATGCCTCCCACGTAGCTAGAGGTCCATCTCGGGCACGATGCTCCACCCACCAAGCATCTGCTATGCCCCTAAAAAAGAAAGTTGTGATGCTGGACTATTAGGTTGTCGGGCAATCGGCCGCTTTGAAGGTGTGATCCATATCTTGAATCCACCTTTCGAGGACTACCGGGTCCTCCTCATTAGAGTACATCAGAGGGTGATGTTCGGTGACACTCTGGAGCCAATCTTCACCAACGCCCTCAGTAGGACGAAGGGGCAGATAGCGTTGGATAAACTCTAGGAAGAATGTGAAGGCTTCCTCCAAATGTGTTAGAAGTCTGTTCGTTGTCATCGAAAGCTATAATAGAACAACAAGATTAGGAACAATCCTAATGGCTCGAAGCATATACATCATCTATTCTTCCTTTTTGAGAAACCCTAATCTACCCATGCGTTCCTCACTGTGGCCAGGCTTAAAATTTTAAACAATAGAAGGGCATTAAAGCGGAAAACACTTTGAAATCTAATAAAACTTGTAAATCAAATTCATTTGAGAATGATACCGACTTGTAATGTTAGCTTAAAAAGTTTTAAATAGAAGAACGATCGAAACACACATCAAAATCTAATAAAAATTTCATAAGTCAAATTTGTTTTTGAAAATGAGCGTGGTCAAAAGGACCAACCGCTCTGATACCAACTTATGGTATCAGCTTAAAAAGTTTAAAATCATAAGAGCGTGGTCAAAACCAGCTCTGATACAAATTTGTAACACCCCAAAATTCACTATTTTTTTAAAAAAAGTGGAAGAATTTAAAATTTAAAACTTGTGAATTTAGGGGATGTTACTGCCACACTTAGTACCATACCGGTTCACTTCGAGCATTCCATTACCAAGTGCTAAGGCTGAAAAGATTATTTTCAAACTTAAACCAAGAGTTCATAAATGAATTAAAAAGATCATAACATAGAAATTAGAGTATGCATAAAAGTTTATAATCAATAATAAGATAGAAATCAGAGTGCGAATTCAAAACTACTCGAAGGGAATAATCTTACAATCAATAAAAGGTTTAATTGAAATACTCAATCCAAGGTAATAAATCAAAAAGAATAAATGCAATACAAAAGAAATAACATAATAAAATAAAACCACAAGAAGAGTAAAAACGACCACGACACTCTCGAACTTTGTGCCAACCACAAGCTCAACACTGGGCGCCATCGGATGTCTCGCCCACCTACAAAAAGTTAGAAGGGCCTACTACTCATGGGAATGAGCAACACCCATGAAAAGGGTGATCAGTACGCTACGTACTGAGCAAGGTAACTGTGTACTAAGGCCAACACACAAAATTCACATAAACCGTGCAGAATAATAAAAGAGCATAAAAACCAGCATGATACATAAGGGCATACGATCATTCAGGTAAAAATACAAAGGCCCATTTATAATCCAGATTAATTACTTAATTAATCTATTATCATAATTCTTTTTAAACCATCCTCTTTATCAAGTCCATACGAGTACGGGAACCCCACTATTTTAGCCGGTGGATCAGTCTCTAGGGCACTTTGGTTCTTGGCCGCTCTTCTAGCTGGTGGATCGGTCACTTAAGGTACATGTCTACCACTACTATATGCCAATGGATTGGTCTCGCCCCTTTCTCGCACGGTGTTCCACTATAAGTAATTAGTGTCTTTCCCATATCTTAACAAACTATAGGGTTTGGTTTATTGAGCTTGATTTCCCTCACTATTTTAGCCGGTGGATTGGTCACTAAGGTACATGCCCTACCACTATTATAGGCCGGTGGATCGGTCTCCAGGATACTTTGGTACCTTACCACTATTATGCCGGTGGAATGGTCTGGGCCAGACTCAATACTCTTTCACTTTACATGATTAATGTCTTAAGTGTCTTATTTAGAAATTTTCACCCTAAACATATATGAATCACTCTCTTTACACCTATCCTCCAACAGACTCATTCCATATCATCAAAATCATGTACCATTTAACTTGGCCAATAACCTTTCCTATCTACTCAAATTCACATTAGAATTCCAACACCGAAATATATGGGTCAAGGCTCACTACTACACACCTCCAAGTCCACTTATTTCCTTACTCTTGGGGATTTCCCCAAAACCCTAATTTAGGCCTCAATAGCCCATTTTGCTCCACTTCACACAACAAAAATCATTTTAACACTCCACACCCCACAACTCATAAATTCCATAATCATAATTACACTTTAATTACCAGATACACATGATACCACAAAAAACCCTAAGTACCCACATCAAACCCTAATTGTACACATAACCCTAGCTCGGTCTCCTACGTACCCTTATATTGCTCCATGTACTATTTTTCCTCTAAAGTGTTCAAACACCAAAACAACACTTACATTACCTTTCTCACATCCCAAATCAACTGTTCATACATAAATTTTATGTCTATGCAGACGTTATACATCCCATGTAACCATTCAAAATTTTCACGCAAAACTTTAAAACTCCCACGTGAAACCCTGGATTCAACATGCAAAACCTTAGATTTCTCCATACAACACTTTAGATTCAATCCATGCAAAACCCTATATTAGATCCTCCCATGCAACACCATAAAATCTGCTATGCAAAACCATATGTCCATCCATACAAAACCCTAGTTAGATTCTCCCATATAAAACCATAAATTAGATTCTCTCATACTAAACCATAGATTAGATTCTCCCATATCAAACCTTAAATTAGATTCTCCCACACAAAACCCTAAAATTTTCCATTTTATTTTTCCATTCATAGATTATTAAAATACTTATAAATTTCTTCTCGATTTGTCTTAACTAATTCCCTTTTATTTTAATAAAAATAATTTATTTAATTACTTTTTTTTCTAAAAAAACCTTATTTAACTATAATTTTTTAACATTAGGATTTTTGGGTCATCTCAGATAACCATACGATACACAACATAGCATGATGTATCACATCCATGTCATACATGACACACAATACACATAGGCCTTAGCTACATCCTTACCTAAAACGACGCCAGTCTGAAGCACTTTCCTACGCCTCCATAGGGTTTTAACTTGATTCACCTATAAGAGGAAAATACGATGGGTTAATCTCTCTCTTACCAAAATTACCATTATTTCTACCCTACCCATATCATAATCTACTATTAGGGCTAATAATGATAATAGTTATTTTATAAGTAAAAATAGGGTTATTATTCTCAAAATAATTAATCATGCTACTACTAACAAAAATAAGTCTCAGTAGCCATCATGGGTTTATGTTAAAGTAATCATAGTGATATTCATAGTATTGATGATAATGGTTTCAATACTACTACTAATAATAATACTATTGGTTTTAGTGATAATACTAATATCGACCCAAACCCTAGTAATAATAATAATAATAATAATAATAATAATAATAATAATAATAATAATAATAATAATAATAATAATAATAAGATTACTAATATAAAAGTAATGACCATAATGATACTTATATTGATAATGCTAGTAGTGATAATAGGTTATTGATTAGTAAATGTTAGCAATAATGAAAAGGTAGTAATAATAATATTCATAATAATAATAATAATGATAATAATAAAAATAATAATGATAATAGTAATAAAAATTAATAATGGCTCCAATCTTAAGAATAATGTTAATAAAGGTCCTAGAAATCATAATAGTAGTATCCTTGGTGATAATATGGTCAAGTATAATAATAATAATAATGATGATGATGATGATAATAGTTATAGTAGTAATGATAGTAATAATAATAATAATAATAATGCTAAGCATAATAATAATAATAGTTGAAAAGGGGTAATAGTAATATAAGGGTCTCAATATTTACAATAATAATAAAAGTGATAATGGCCAAAGTTAGTATTAATAGTATTAGTAAGAAAATAATGATAATAATAATAATAATAACAATAACAATAACAACAACAACAACAACAACAATAATAAGGATAATCATAATAATACTAAAGTTGTAGCCCTTTAATAATAATAACATTAGTTAGAAATATTTTTGAAGTTAGGTTAAATAATAAGAGTGATAACATAATAATAATAATAATAATAATAATAATAATAATAATAATAATAATAATAATAATAATAAAACTATTAACATTACTAAAAATTACTAACACTTATATAAAAAAGTATAAGGGTTGGAGGAATTAGAATACCACCCCAAGTTAGTGGCAGAATCAGCGGCGATGGAGGAGGAAGAGAGGTGAAGAGATGGGGGTATAGGCTAGAAGAGAGAGAATGAGAGGGTGGTGGAATGGAGGTGGTGGTGCAGCTAAAGGTGGCGGTGCACGGCGGCAAGTGTTGTGGCCGAAGGTGGTGGAGGGTGGAGAAAAGAGAAGGAGAGGGCGGTAGGGAGATAAGGAGGTGTGGGGAGGTAGAGGAGGCTACCTTGGATGTTTTGGAGCGTAAAGGTGGTGTTAGTGACGGTGGAATTGGTGACTGACGCTGGTGCGAAGGGCTGGAGGGGTTGATTGGGAGGGCAACTTTGCACAGCCGGGGTAGCTCAAGCAAGGAAAATCAAGGGAGGACGGGGGTTTAGTTAATTAGAGGGTGATGCAAGGGATGATTCTATGGCTAGTTCGGTCGGCGGCTATGGGCGACGGTGATGGAATGTTCATCTAATGGGGCAGTGGCGAGAAAGGGGGAAAATTTCTTGGTTCTGAAATAAAAAACCCAAGCAAGGCTACTTATGGGGTATTTATAGGCCACTTAGGGATAAAGATGACAGGAGGAATAAGACAAGAAGAGGTGCAAGTGCCAGGCATGCCGGCTAGTGGTGAAGTCAACGCGGTTCTACCATAGTAGGGCTGCGAGGTCGAGGAAAGAGGGAAATGGAAAGGGGTAGGTCATGCCTAAGGCAGAAGAAGGTCGAATGGGGTCAAAATGGTGAAAGAAAATGATGGGTGAGGGAGGGAAGGATGACATATAGCGGTGGCTGGCAGAAGAAAAGGTTGCAGCACCTCAGTCGCCGTTCGTGCCTCGGGGAAGAAGAAGGGGACGGGACCAGGTATTCCAAGAAGAAAGAAGAAGAAAGAAAACCAGGCCGGCGGGCAAAGAAAGGAAAAAAAAGAGAGACAGGGATGCTACGCCGGCTTGGGCTGTGCAGAAGGAGGGGAGGAGCGTTGGCTGTGTGGGACGGGGCTGGCCTAGGTCAGGGGTGAAGGAAAAAAAGGAGAAAGAGAAAAAGAGAAAGAAAATAAAAAAGAAAAGAGGAAGAAAAAGGGAAAAATAGGTGGGTTGGGGTATTTTGGTGTTTTTGGGGTATTGAAAATAATAATATCAAGAATATAATAATTAAGTCCTTTTTAGATCAATTTGGGCTATTTTTGAATAATTTATCCAAATCCCATTTTAAATAGCAACACTCCCTAATGCTTCCTAATTAAATTATGTATCATTTTTCTCTTGATTTTCCCTAAATACCTCCCCTATATTTTAATAAAATAATTTATTTAATTAATTTTACTAATAAATCCCTATTTAGCAATAATTTCTAAAATTAGGGTTTTGGGGTATTTCAATACTTATGTGAATTCCTTATAGCATGTGGATAATGATTATATATGTTGTGCATACGATGTTATATGATGTGACCCTCTTGCATATGCATGTTAGGATGTCTAATGATATAATATAGGGTGAAAGGATAGAAAGGGACAAATGGGAAGTGAGTTGACTAAGGGGACATGAAATTGATCTTATTATTTCATGATCCATGAGGGGGAAAATAAAAGAAGGCTATGATCTTATTATAAACGAACGAGTGATGGGAGTCTTGCATGGGAAATTTCTAGGGTTTGTATAGGGTGGATGGAGTCCGCATAGGGATGATCCTTACGTAAGAAAGGTGCTAGGGTTTGAGTGGCCAGCAAAGGTTTCATGATAATTTGTATAATATGTGAGTAGAGCAATAGTGTTTGGGTTGAATCTAAATGAGATGAGGTGTTGGACGATAAAAGAAAGGTTAGGCCATGTAGGTTTAATTAGGGTTTCAAGGGAAAACCCTAGAGAAGGGTAGTGGCTGGCAGAAGAAAAGGTTGCAGCACCTCAGTCGCCGTTCGTGCCTCGGGGAATAAGAAGGGGACGAGACCAGGTATTCTAGGAAGAAAGAAGAAGAAAGAAAACCAGGCCGGCGGGTAAAGAAAGAAAAAAAAAGAGAGGCAGGGATGCTACGTCGGCTTGGGCTGTGCAGGAGGAGGGGAGGAGCGTTGGTTGTGTGGGACCGGGCTGGCCTAGGTTAGGGGTGAAGGAAAAAAAGGAGAAAGAGAAAAAAGAGAAAGAAAATAAAAAGGAAAAGAGGAAGAAAAAGGGTAAAATAGGTGGGTTGGGGTATTTTGGTGTTTTTGGGTTATTGAAAGTAATAATATCAAGAATATAATAATTAAGTCCTTTTTAGATTAATTTGGGCTATTTTTGAATAATTTATCCAAATCCCATTTTAATTAGCAACACTCCCTAATGCTTCCTAATTAAATTATGTATCATTTTTCTCTTGATTTTCCCTAAATAAATCCCTTATATTTTATTAAAATAATTTATTTAATTAATTTTACTAATAAATCCTTATTTAGCAATAATTTCTAAAATTAGGGTTTTGGGGTATTTCAATACTTATGTGAATTCCTTATGGCATGTGGATGATGATTATATATGTTGTGCATACGATGTTATATGATGTGACCCTCTTACATATGCATGTTAGGATGTCTAATGATATAATATAGGGTGAAAGGATAGAAAGGGACAAATGGGAAGTGAGTTGACTAAGGGGACATGAAATCGACCTTATTATTTCATAATCCATGAGGGGGAAAATAAAAGAAGGCTATGATCAAAACGAACGAGTGATGGGAGTCTTGCATGGGAAATTTCTAGGGTTTGTATAGGGTGGATGGAGTCCACATAGGGATGATCCTTACGTAAGCAAGGTGCTAGGGTTTGAGTGGCCAGCAAAGGTTTCATGATCATTTGTATAATATGTGAGTAGAGCAATAGTGTTTTGGTTGAATCTAAATGAGATGAGGTGTTGGACGATAAAAGAAATGTTAGGCCATGTAGGTTTAATTAGGGTTTCAAGGGAAAATGATACGGACCGCACTTCATCAACTACTCCTCTCCTTTTACTTTTTGATAATCGAACCCTGTTGTTTCCTAACTCATGTAATTCCACGTTTTCCATCTTCAGGGTATGTTGGGATCCGAAGCTAGATTAAGGAGTGGAGGCAACGAGCGGGGGCGGAAGCAATTTTGAACTGTGTTTTTGTAATTAATTAAGCTTGAATGTGTACCATCTGTAATCATGGTTGGAACATTATTATTTTTGTAGGGTGTGTGTGTTTAGTGGCCAATGATGATTTTACCCTAATTTTTGGAAATCCCATTGATAGTCTCGGGTTAGGCGGAGTTGGTTATCAATGGCCGCCCTCGAGCCTAAATGAGTATGGGTAAACTTAGTCTTGTTTCCCTATTTACATTGGATTCAGGATCGGAATTATCCCGTTATAATCGCCTCTTGAATCTAATGAAAATAGGAGAATAGCGTTAACCTCTTTTTAAGCTAAGTTTGGGTTGAACCAAAACTTGAGCCCAAGCCCAAGTTTTGGCCCAACCTGCCGGTGACCCGTCGTGCCCTAGTTACCCACCTATTTAATCCTTCTTCCTCCTTCGGGGAGCGCCGATCGCCTTTCTTTTGCTCCCCTCTTGGTGGCTCGACCCCGTTTCTCTTTTGCCCTGTTGATGACCGTTGCAGGTCACCATCGACGCACGTCCACCTTTACCTGCCCCGGATCTTGTCCCTGACACCAAATCTGAGGCCCTAGGTCAACTGTTTTCTCACCTTGCCCTCTCCCCCTTCCTTTTAGTGCTCGATTCCCGTCATATATATCGGGCGGGGTTTGCTTGTAAAGGTCGAAGGTTTTTGGAATGAAATTTCTCGGGTTTTTCCCATTAGTTCGCACACAAATCCGTTGAAGTATCAACGTCTGATTCGGAGATTACTCTGGTTCAGCGGGAAACGAGTACGTTCCTGACCCTCGTTTAACGGATTGAATACGATCCGGCTAGTCGGGTTCGTATTATCTGGTATCAAAGCTCAAGTTGCTCGATCTGCGTCGCAAATGGTGTACTTCAGTCTGAAGTTTTTTCGATAATTTTTGTTTCTCTCTTCCGTTCTTCGATCTACACTTACCCTTGGGTTTTCTCTATGGTAGGGACACTAGTGCGCCTTGATCGAAGCCGGAACGACTCCGAGTTGGTGGCCCAACGGTGGCTTTAGGCGGCGCTACAGCGCTACCACCGCACGAAACCGCAGCCAGTCTCGGTTACTTCCCCCCCATCTGGATCGACTACTCGGGTAAACTCTTTTCAGAACTCGTATATCTAAGCTGATAAGTTATGTTGACTTGGTTTAACTCTGAGGACGGAGTCGAAATCCGTCCGATGATGTATCCTCACTACTGTGATCTATGTGTGCTTTTTGGATGCCTTCCCCGGTTGTTTTCCTTGTCGTGAATGTTATTTTCTCGCCTTGTCCCGTTTTGTCTTGTTTGTGTGGGAATTTTGCTGTCGAAAACGAACCTTGTGGTTCGTTCCGTGTGGAGTTACCTTGGGCCGCGTGAATCGGAGCCAACTCGACCGGACCCGCGTCGGAATCGGTTCAACCCGCCCGGACTCACTGGGCCGTGCTAACTCGGCTGGGAACTCGTTCGACCTAGCGAGTTGACTCAATGCCCGAGCCAGGGCGCGTTTAGCGGGGGCCTCGCTGTAATTTTTTTTTCTTTTCCTCTCTCTGTCTTCAATTTTAGTATGGTTGTATTTAATTAGGGAAGCCTTGTAAATTTTAATTCCTGGTCTGTAAGCCCTAATCCCTTCCCCGTTTCGGTCATATCTTGCTTAGGTGTTTGCTGCTTTCCTCCGTCCTGCTTGGTTTCGTATCTGCGTTGTTGCTTCTTGTGCATTATTCCTGTTCGTTCTCGTTGAAAGCATGACCTGACGTTTTTCTTTTTTTTTCTTTTTTTTTCTTTTTTTTTCTTTCTTGATGCCTGTCTGAAAAAAAAATTGACTTAAAACCGGACAAATCTTTTGGCCTCCACCTAGACTATAGGGTACAATGGATGAGGGTGAATCTATTGCTGAAATGGTTAGGACCATGCTAGAACGACTTAATACCATGGATGCTACGGTCCGTGGACTTAGGGCTGAAATGGCTAATAATCAGAACAACGAGAGGACCATCAACCAACCCGGAAATAATAATCAGCAAATAGAAAACGATTTTGAGTCCGTAGGTTATGCACACTCTCCCCGCCCTAATCACACCTATAGGCAAAATTATTATGGGCATGATCGGGGCCTAGGAAGTATCAAATTAAAAATTCCACATTTCAATGGTAAAAATGACCCTGACGCCTATCTTGATTGGGAAAGAAAAATTGAGTTAGTTTTCGATTGCCATGATTATCCTGACAATAAAAAAATCAAGCTAGCCATTGTTGAATTCACGGACTATGCTAGTTCTTGGTGGAGTAGGCTTACTAGGGAAAGAGAACGTTACGGTGAACCCCCTATTTCCTCATGGCTTGAGTTTAAATCCCTCATGCGCCGACGCTTTATCCCTTCCCACTACCATCGGGATTTGCATCAACGCCTACAATTCCTTAGACAAGGAACAAAAACGGTCGATGAATACTATAAGGAAATGGAAATGTGTCTAGCCAAATTGAACATTGATGAGGACCGAGAAGCCACAATGGCAAGGTTCCTTAGAGGTTTGAATCCCGAGATTGCCGACCTTGTAGAACTCTATCCCTATGTAGAAATGGATGAACTTTTGAACCTAGCTGAAAAACTTGAGAAGCAAGTAAAGAATCCTAGGGCTAAACCCCGAACTCAAGCTCAACCTAGATCCTTCTCTAGGAATCCTGAATCGTCCCATTGGAAATCTCCCCCGAATCTGAGATCTGACCATAAAGCTCCAATTTCTTCCCTCCCTTTACCAAGTGAGAAAGGAAAAGCCATAGTTAACCCAAGTAGACCAAACTCCTCTAGAAGTGTCCAATGCTTCAAATGCCTGGGCCATGGGCATATTGCCTCACAATGCCCTAACCGAAGGGTCATGATGAAGAGGGACGGAGAACTAGTCTCTGATTCTGAGGAAGAAAAAGAGAATACGCTTGGGGAACTTGGAAATGAGAGCGATGAAGACATGGAACTACCCCTTTCTGAGTCTCTAGTCATTCGTAGGTCCCTTGCCTCCAATGTTAGGGCCGATCCCTCCTACGATCAGCGAGAGAACTTATTCCACACCCGTTGCTATATCAATAGGACTAAAGGTAGCCTAATCATCGATAGTGGGAGTTGCGTTAATGTGGCCAGTACCGAGTTGGTCCACAAACTTGGTCTCCCAATCATTAAACATCCTTTTCCTTATAAACTACAGTGGCTAAGTGAGCTTGGGGAAGTTAAGGTTAACAAACAAGTCCTCTTAAGTATCCGAATTGGAAGATATGAGGATGAGGTCTTGTGTGATGTTGTACATATGCATGCTAGCCATGCCCTCCTAGGACGTCCTTGGCAATTTGACAAAAAAGTGATACACGATGGATTCAAAAATCGATACACTGTCTATAAGGAGGATAGGAAGTACACCCTAGCACCTCTCTCACCTTCTCAGGTTAAGGAAGACCAGCTCAAATTGAAGGATGAATTTGACCGTAGAAAAACACCTTCCACCACTAGTGTTGATAACCGCCTAGGGTCAGACAATGGACCGCATACTAACCTTTTTGCTCAAAAAAGGGATGTGGGGCAGGCCTTCTCGCTAAACATGCCTGTCTACATCTTAATCTACAAACATTGCCTTGAGTCTTCCACTGACCCTTCCTGTTCTCTCCCCCTTGAAATCCAAAACCTCCTCTCTGAGTTCTCAGACTTATTTCCGGAAGAAGTTCCGAAAGGCCTCCCTCCTCTTAGAGGCATAGAACATCAAATCGATTTCATTCTGGGAGTCAGCATCCCCAACCGCCCCGCTTATAGGGCCAACCCAGAAGAGGTTAAAGAACTCAAAAAACAGGTCACTGAACTACTTGAAAAGGGTCATGTTCGGGAAAGCATGAGCCCTTGTGCGGTACCTGTTTTGTTAGTCCCCAAAAAGGATGGGAGTTTGCGCATGTGTGTGGATTCACGTGCGGTCAACAAAATCACTGTTAAATACCGTTATACCATCCCTCGCTTAGATGAAATGCTTGACCAATTAAATGGGAGTATCGTTTTTTCTAAAATCGATCTCAAAAGTGGGTACCACCAGATTCGAATGGAACCCGGCGATGAGTGTAAAACCGCCCTCAAAGCTAACTTTGGGTTATATGAGTGGCTTGTTATGCCATTTGGACTATCCAACGCCCCCAGCACCTTCATGCGGTTAATGAACCATGTGTTGCGCAATTTCATCGGTAAGTTTGTTGTCGTCTACTTCGATGACATCCTCATTTATAGCAAGAATTATCATGAGCATATATCACACTTGAGGAGTGTGTTATGTGTGCTCCGGGAAGAGTATCTGTTTGCTAATCCCTCCAAGAGCAATTTTTGCCTTGAGGAGGTTATATTCTTGGGCTTTGTGGTTAGCAAGGATGGTGTTAGGGTAGATGAGGAAAAGATTAGTGCCATTCAAGGTTGGCCCACACCACAAAATGTGTCGCAAGTCCGGAGCTTTCATGGGTTGTGCGGGTTTTATCATAGGTTTGTTCCCCACTTCAGTACCATTGCTGCCCCTCTCAACGATCTTGTCAAAAAATCCGTAGAATTTAAGTGGGGCATAGCCCAGCAAAAGGCGTTTGATCAATTAAAAGAAAAACTAGTTAAGGCACCACTTCTAGCTCTACCTGACTTTGAAAAAGTTTTCAAGGTCGATTGTGACGCTTCGGGAGTAGGCATCGGTGTTGTCCTATCTCAGGAAAAGTGACCCATTGCCTACTTTAGCGAAAAATTGAAAGATGCCTGTCTCAACTACTCTACCTATGAGAAGGAGTTGTACGCCCTTGTCAGATCTTTAGAGACTTGGCAACATTATTTATGGCCAAAAGAGTTTGTTATTCACACTGACCATCAAGCTTTAGGATATCTCAAGACCCAAAACAAGCTGAATCGTCGCCAGGCCAAATGGAGTGAGTTTATTGAGTCTTTCCCCTACATTGTCAAATATAAGAAGGGGGGAGATAATAAGGTAGCCGATGCTTTAAGTCGAAGGCACACCCTTGTGGCCACTGTGGATGCTAGGCTCTTAGGATTCTCCCACTTAAAACTGCTCTACTCCGATGATGAGGATTTTGGAGATTTATTCTCTAAATGTCAAAATACTGCCCTTGATAAATTTTACGTCCATGATGGCTACCTCTTTCGAGAAAGTCGCCTGTGTGTCCCTAGATGTTCCTTCCGAGAACTCCTCGTATCTGAATCTCATGGTGGCGGCTTAATGGGACATTTTGGGTACGCCAAAACCCTAGACGTCCTAAAGGAACACTTTTATTGGCTACACATGAAAAGAGATGTGCAACGTTTTTGCTCCAATTGTGTGACATGCAAACGAGCCAAATCAACAACACGTCCATATGGCCTTTACACACCCCTCCCCGTGCCTAGCCAACCTTGGATAGATGTGTCAATGGACTTTGTTCTTGGCCTTCCTAGATCTAACAAAAACAAAGATTCAGTTATGGTAGTTGTCGATAGGTTTTCAAAAATGGCCCACTTCGTTCCATGTAACAAAACGAACGATGCCACCCTCATTGCTGACTACTTCTTCTCAAATATTGTCAGACTACATAGAGTTCCCAGGACCATTGTTTCAGATCGTGATGTCAAATTTGTATCCCACTTTTGGCGTGTCCTTTGGGGGAAACTAGGCACCAAACTTCTTTTCTCGACCTCATGCCATCCTCAAACTGATGGGCAAACAGAAGTTGTTAACCGCACACTTGGCAATATGCTTCGAACCTTTCTTGACAATAACTCACGACAGTGGGAGTCAGCGTTGCCACATATTGAATTTGCCTATAACCGGACTTCTCACTCCACCACTGGTAAATCTCCTTTTGAAGTTGTTTACAGAATCAATCCTTTAACTCCCCTCGACCTCTCTCCCGTTCCCCCATCTCAATATGTGTCCTCGGGGGCTGACAAACGAGCCAAGATGATTAAAGAACTACATGAATCCGTGGCTAAACAGATTAACATACGAAATGAGGCCGTGGCGTCCCGAGTTAACCACCATAGAAAAAGGGTTGTCTTCCAGCCTGGGGATTTAGTTTTGATACACTTACGAAAGGATCGTTTCCCCACCCATCGCAAGAGTAAGATGGATGCAAGGGGGGATGGCCCATTTACTGTCTTGGAAAAGTTCAATGATAATGCCTATAAAATAGACCTTCCTTATAAGTATGGCGCTATTAGCCCAACTTTTAATGTTTCTGACCTCTCTCCTTTTGATCACTTAGCGCAGGTTTCAGGGACGAAACCCTCTAAAGAAGGGGGGATGATACGGAACGCACTTCATCAACTACTCCTCTCCTTTTACTTTTTGATAATCGAACCCTGTTGTCTCCTAACTCATGTAATTCCACATTTTCCATCTTCAGGGTATGTTGGGATCCAAAGCCAGATTGAGGAGTGGAGGCAACGAGCGGGGGCGGAAGCACTTTTGAACTGTGTTTTTGTAATTAATTAAGCTTGAATGTGTAACATGTGTAATCATGGTTGGAACATTATTATTTTTGTAGGGTGTGTGTGTTTAGTGGCCGATGATGATTTTACCCTAATTTTTGGAAATCCTATTGATAGTCTCGGGTTAGGCGGAGTTGGTTATCAATGGCCGCCCTCGAGCCTAAATGAGTATGGGTAAACTTAGTCTTGCTTCCCTATTTACATTGGATTCAGGATCGGAATTATCCCGTTATAATCGCCTCTTGAATCTAATGAAAATAGGAGAATAGCGTTAACCTCTTTTTAAGCTAAGTTTGGGTTGAACCAAAACTTGAGCCCAAGCCCAAGTTTTGGCCCAACCGGCGGGTGACCCGTCGTGCCCTAGTTACCCACCTATTTAATCCTTCTTCCTCCTTCGGGGAGCGCCGATCGCCTTTCTTTTGCTCCCCTCTTGGTGGCTCGACCCCGTTTCTCTTTTGCCCTGTTGATGACCGTTGCAGGTCACCATCGACGCACGTCCACCTTCACCTGCCCCGGATCTTGTCCCTGACACCAAATCTGAGGCCCTAGGTCAACTGTTTTCTCACCTTGCCCTCTCCCCCTTCCTTTTGGTGCTCGATTCCCGTCATATATATCGAGCGGGGTTTGCTTGTAAAGGTCGAAGGTTTTTAGAATGAAATTTCTCGGGTTTTTCCCATTAGTTCGCACACAAATCCGTTGAAGTATCAACGTCTGATTCGGAGATTACTCCGGTTCAGCGGGAAACGAGTACGTTCTCGACCCCCGTTTAACGGATCGAGTACGATCCGGCTAGTCGGGTTCATATTAGAAAACCCTAGAGAAGGGTAGTGAGAGAATTTGAATGTTATAAGGTGATGGGTCTTAATCCATAAGTTGAGGAGTTCAGTTTTTGTTATGAGTAAATTGAAGAAGGAATGGATATCAGGGTGTGATAAGAGGCATAGAAGTCTCAAGATATGAGACAAGCCCTCTCAGGAGGATAGAAGAAGACATGCATGTTAAGGGTGAAATACTTTTGAATAAGATACTAATCATTGAAAGAGGAAGATTGTTGAGCCAAACCCAGACCGATCGACCCACGAATACTAGTGGCTAGGTGCTGGGGTGCCCTGGAGACCGATCCACCAACGAATAATAGTGGCCAGGAGGATTTTGCCCTGCATGATTTTCGTTGTACCTGCTATAATAGTGGGGGATTCCATGCTCAAAAAAACCGAACGTAATAACAATAAGATATGGGAAAGATACAAAGTAATTACATTGAAACACCATGTGAGTCGGGGCCAGTTCACCAGTGAATAGTAGTGGCAAGGAGCATTCTAACCTGTATTTATTATGGTTCACCAGCTATAATAGTGGGGTTCTCGGACTCACATAAATATTTATAATCCAAGATGATTGACTAATGATAGACTAATGGCTTAAGGCCCAGAAGTATTAATTTTACATTATGACCTATTGATATTAAATTGATCTACAGCACACCCCGTGAAGGAATCCACAGGTCACACCAACTATCGTTTCAACAAAATCAAGTGCTCAGAGCACCCTGTTCAGCCTCGTTAATCAAAGAAAATGAACAAGTGATCAATCGTGATGTGACTTCTTCAAGATTACCGTCGGGTGTTGCATAATTTTTGTATTGCTAATTATGTGTGTAATTGTTTTCCTTAGTTAAGTAAGTTTTCTTTAAGGTTTTAGTTACCCCAATTAACCTAGGATCCCTCTTCATAACCCTAGTTATAAGGTATAAACTTTAGGGACGAAGTTTTTCTCTACGGGTGTAGTGATGTAATGCCCAAAAATTTTAAAAACATATAAATTAATAAATAAGTATTATTTAGGATAAATTAGCTTTTAAATTCATTTAATTTAATTATTTTATGGATTTTTGAGTATACAAAATTAGGTAGGGATATTTAATAAATTAAAATAATATTTTATTATTTTATCATACTTATTTTATTTAAATAATTTTCCAAACTAATATTTTATTAAAATTATCCTTTTTAAACCCATATGTTTAATTATATTAAATTAAATTATTAAATAAATTTATTACCCAAAAATATTAAACTCTATTATTTAATAAATTAAATTATTATAATTTTTCTATTTTTCCTTTTTCCTTTTTTTTTTATTTTCTTTCCCCCTTTTCTCCATTTTCCTCCTTTCTTTCTTTTTCCTTTTCTTTTCTCCCTTTGGGCCACCACACCAAGGTCAGCCTCCCCCTCCTTACGCGATTGGGTCACTAGCGCATCTCCCCCTCTCCTTTCCCTCTTTCCCCCCGCATGTCGGCCCAGCCCCAACCCCTTCTTTCTTTACTTTTCTCACCCCCAAATAAGGTATGCCTTCTTACCCTCCTTTCTCATGCCCGGCCGGCTTCCTCCGTCTCCCTTTCTTTCTTCTTCTTCCTCTATGCCCGACCTACCTCAATGCCATGTCTGCCACTGCCTGCAACTACCATACCCGGCCACCACCTACCTCCCTACCACTCTCTCTCTCCCCATCCCTTTCTTCCCTTTTCGGACCCAATCTAACCTTACCCCCAGCTCGCATGCCCTTTTCTTTTCCCTCTTCTTCCCTTCCCTTTCCTTGCCATCCGACACCTCCCTGCCACCCTATAAGCTTCCACCTACCGGCCACCTGCCCCCTCTACTCCCTCTTCTTCTTCTTCTTCTTCCCTCCCTACGTCATTCTACCCCATAATGTTGAGCCGTCCTTCCCTTCCCCAACATCTTTATCTCCTTTTCTTCTCCTTCTATTTCCGTCCATGTTTTGCACTGCTGCCTCCCTTCACCACTTCCATCATTGCATCGACTCTCTACACCACCTTTTCCCACCCTCTACCTTAGCCTTGCACCACCACAACACCCCCTTGAGCCCCCTATAGTCCCTCCTTCCTCCCCTCTTCTTCTTCCCCCATATTTCTCCCTTCTCGGTAGCCTCCCTGCAACCCCTCCTTCCATCGTTGTGCCGCCGCTTGTGCTTCCACTTGGGCCACCAAACCACTCCCTACAACTTCCTCTACCACTCCACACTTCCTTTGGCCGAAACCAACCCTTACATCACCTCATTTTCGCCTCCTTTTTCCTTCCTTCTTAGCCACGTCCACCTTGACCGACCCCTTCATAGCCTCGGTGACACCGCCTATGCTACCTTTGGCTGCCAACAACCCATCCCTGACCACATCCTACACCCCCTCTTTACCCCCTACATACTTCCCTTTCCCTAAATCCTCCACCATCAACCTTATTTCCTAGAACAAAAACCCTAACCTAAAATTGACTCCCTTTTCTTCCCCTTGTGCAATTTCGAGCCATTATCACCCTTGTTTTGCATGCAACTCATGCTGCATGCCTTGGTATATTTTGGTTAATAAGTTTTAAGGTATAATAATATTTAAGTTAATTATATTATTGAATAAGTTTTATAAAGTCTTATGCTTTTGTTTTCTCATTTCTAATATGATAAGTGTTGATATTATTTTTAGGTATTGGTTTTGCTAATCAAAGCTTGAATCTTTAACCAGGATACCAGTAAGGTTTGTTTCTGTGGGAATTAAGGTAATTGTTAAACCCCACTTAAACTCATGGATAAATGTATGATAGCATATTAGGGTTTTTGATATGTCATTATGCTCGATATATGCTATCTAATATAATATATGTTTCTTATATTGATTGATAAAAAGAAAATCATACTAGTTTATATACCATGTATGGGAGAAATGCTTAAGGGAGGAGATTTGTTACTCAAGAAAGTGTTAAGTACTTATCCATGTTATATTAAGTTATTGTGACCATTGATGTGTGAATAATATTATTGTGAGCCCTAGGGGCATTTTAGTAATATGTCTTATGCAAGAGTGTGGCCTAATATGTATGGGCGTTAGTGAGTAATATATTAAAGTATAATAGTTGTTGGAGTTGGATAATGAGAATGGAGTATTAATATTAATATTCATGTATTGATAATACCTTGAGAAGAGTGGTGTAATAAAAGGGAAAAATGAGAATTTGTAGGTAAATGGGTATTGTGGTAATTTTAAAAGAGAAGGGCAAAATGGTAATTTTGTAAGTTAAGGTTATGATGGTAATTTTGGAAGTGAAGGGAAAATTGTTAATTTGTAAGTAAAAGGGTAAAATGGTAATTTTGTAAGTAAAAGGGTAAAATGTTAATTTTATAAGTAAAACGGTGATATGGTAATTATGATAATGGAGAAGGGTAAAATGGTAATTATGATAATGGAGAAGGGTAAAATGTTAATTATGATAATGGATAAGGGTAATATGGTCATTATGATAATGGAGAAGGGTAATTTGGTAATTTAACCAATAGAAGGGTAAATTGGTAATTATGATAATGGATAAGGGCAATTTGGTAATTATAAGATTGAAGAGGATTTAACCAAGTAAAGGGAAAATTGGTAATTTAACCAACTAAAGGGTAATCTGGTAATTATAACAAAGAAAAAGGGCAATCCAGTAATCTAACCAAACAAATGGAAAATATGATAAGTGTAACAATTATAAAAGGTGATTAGTAACCTAAATCGAGTAAGGATGTGGCTAATGTCAACTATGTGTGTGTTAACTGCCTTGTGTGCCATGTGTTATGCTATGTTGTGTACTTTATGCTTAATGGCCAGTTACTTATAGCGCATATTGGATTTGAGGTATACTTATGTGAATTCCTTATGGCATGTGGATGATGATTATATATGTTGTGTGTACTATGTTATATGAAGTGACCCTTTAGGACATGTATGCTAGAATGTCTAATGATATGATGCGGGGTGAAAGGATAGAAAGGGATAAATGGGAAGTGAGTTGACCAAGGCGACATACGATTGACCTTATTATCTCATGATCTATGATAGGAAAAATAAAAGGAGGTTATGATCAAAATTAATGAGTGATGGGACTCTTGCATGGGAAATTTCTAGAATTTGCATGGGGTGGATGGAGTCCGCATACAGATGATCCTTATGTAAGAAAGGTGCTATGTTTTTTCGGCCAACTAGGGTTTTACGATCTTATGTATAATTGGTGAGTAGTGCGATAGGCTTTGGGTTGAATCTAATTGAGATGAGGTGTTAGATGATAAAAGAAAGGTTGGGTAAAGTGAGTCTAATTAGGGTTTCAAGGGAAAACCCTAGAGAAGGGTAGTGAGAGAATTTGAATGTTATAAGGTGATGGGCCTTAATCCACAAGTTTAGGAGTTGGGTTTTTGTTATAAGTAAATGGAAGGAGGAATGGATATCAGGGTATGATAAGAGGCACAAAAGTCTCAAGATATGGGACGAGCCCTCTTGGGAGGATAGAAGTAGACATCCATGTCAAGAGTGAAATACTTTCAAATAAGATACAAATAAGATATTAATCATTTAAAGAGCAAGATTGTTGAGCTGGACCCAGACCGGTCGACTGGCGAATAATAGTTGCCAGAAGTCGGGGTGCCTTAGAGACTTATCTACTAGCGAATAATATTGGCCAGGAGCATTTTTCCCTATATGATTTCTATTCCATCGGTTATAATAGTGGGGGATTTCATGCTCAACAAACTAACGTAATAATGCTATGACTTGGGAAAGATACAAAGTAATTACAATGAAAACCATATGAGTCGGGGCCAGACCTGTCCATAGGCGAATAATAGTAGCCAGGAGCTTTCTACCCTAGAGACTAGTCCACCGGCAAATAATAGTGGTTAGGAGAGTTCTACCCTGTAAGTATTCCATTTTATCGGCTATAATAGTGGGGTTCCCGCACTCAAATAAATATTTATAATCCGAGATGATTGACTAGTGATGGACTAATGGCTTTAGGCCGAGAAGTATTGATTCCCGCACCTGTCATTATGTATGCATATAATGTTGTATCATGTGTTACATTGTAGGCCTACTTTTAAGTGTGTTTTAAAGGGTTACTCAGTACCATAGTATTGAAGGGTTCCATTCATGGGGCCCTTTCCTATTTAATGGGTAGTGTTTTTTACAGGTCAATTTTTAGGTACTACTCAAGTGGGCAATGGGAAAGAGTGTAAGGAAATTATCCGGAATTTTAGGGTTTTCCCTCTTTCTCTCTTACTTCTAGATTTGAATGTATTCTTTGATCTTGTAACCACCATTAGTGGATTTTATTCTTGTAAATGGTTTATTGTGCTACTCTAATTTTTAATATAGTTTGAATTTCTAACAATTGGTATTTTATTCTTCTAGCCTTAGCACTTAGTAATAGAACCGTATGAGTGAACCACTCTGGTACTAAGTGTGGCACTAATATCCCCAGAATTCACAAGTCTTATTGTTTCACTTCCACTAAATCTTTTAATAAAACAAAAATTTTCAGTAGTGAATTTTGGGGGAGTTACACTAATAGTGGGAAGGTGTGTGTTACCTTGGAGATTCTATATCTTTAATATTCCATCGGTTGTAATAGTAGCCAGGTACGTGTTGCCCTCGAGATTGTTTATGTTTACAGTTCCACCAATTATAATAGTGGCTAGGTGCATTTTGTCTTAGAGTTAGATATCTTGTACCCCATCTACCGGTTATAATAGTGGGGTCCCCAAACCTATGCGGATAGAAAATTCGAGAGATGATTATCAATAATATCTAATTAATAGCTTAAGTACAGTTAATGTTGATTATACCATTATAATATGTTGGTATGATATAGTGGCCCTAGGTTCCTGTCTTTGAATTAATTGGTGGTGTGTATCGAATGAGTATTAGGTTGGACTATTAATTGTACTACAAAGACCTTCACTTGGATGCTCTCTTAATACCGTAGTATAATTAATTGTCCAACCTAATAGATAGGGACCCACAAAAAGAACCCTTCAATACTACGGTACTAAGTAACCATGTATATAAAAATAAAAGGTAGGGCTTGCATGTAACACATCAATCCAAACATAGGAATATTAGATTACACATATACGTGGAAAGAGAAACAATTATCATTAGCATAAACACATACCTCAAGATTGTATATCACAAGGTTCATTCACCTATGCGGATGGTTACTTAGTACCATAGTATTGAAGGGTTCTTTTTGTGGGTCCCTATCTATTCAATGTGCAGTGTCCTTTGCAATTTATGCTGCAGGTGCTATTCAAGCTTTATTTTCAGGTTTAAGAACATAGGAATATTCGGGAAGCTTTCAGGGTTTTCCTTTAAACTCAAATTCACTTGTTTAATGATATTTCTTCTGTAAGCACTAATAGTGGATTTTATTCTTGTAATGTATTTAACACGGTACTCTAATTTAGTTTTATGACCTTGGTTTTGTGTAAAATTTGTTCTATAATTATGAAAGCTAATTCTTGAGTAAGGATAATGTGTTGCCTTTGGGTGCCTATATGACTTGTAGTAATGCCCCCAAAATTCACTAAAGAAAAATTTTGTTTTAATCAAAAATTAGTGGAAGCAAAAATGGTATATGTTGGGGATGTTACTGCTACACTTAGTGTCACATCAGCTTACTTTTACCATTCTATTACTAAGTGCTAATGCTTAAAAGGAAACAAAACATAATTTACATAAATTCAACCTACTTCTAAATTAGAATAGCGTGTAAACTTATATTACAAGAAATAATTCCACTATTCATGGCTATAAAAATAAAATCACTAAATGGGGAGAATAAAGGTTTAAATGATAAATTCAGAAAACTTCTCGGACATACCTTACACTTTTACTGATTTGGTTTTTATCAGAGTAATGGAAGGTTGGATCAAAATTTGTACTAGAAGCTTTCACCCACAATCTAATGCAAAAAGAATGAAGTGATTTGGTGGATTATAGACGAAGAACTTGATGTTACAAGATGAAGGTGTTTCAGTAGATTTGAAGGTGTTCAAATGTGTCGACTTGAAGATAATATTGAGGAAGGATTAATCCCGGATTCTTCCTTGCTCAATTTAAACCCAAAAGGGAGGATTAGACTTTAGCTCTCTTGCTCAAAGTTTGATTAAAATTCTCATTCAATATTCTACATACAAATCCTGCGCACAAGGAAGGTATATATAGAAGAAGGAATAAGCTCGGTGGTGACTAGCTTAAACCAGCTGAGTTTAGTCCCTTAATTCAGCCCATTAATCATGGTTGAATTAAGCCCATATTAACCTTATGCCAAACCATAATATCATTGGTTAAATGATACTAAGGATTAATATTACAAAGCTATACAGTTGACTAAGATACATACATGAAATTTTAGCCATACCCTAACTTACATAAAATATACTTAGGGTTAGGGTTTACAACAAGTTTATACAAATAATGAATATCATCACTCAATCTCTTGTTGTAATGTATCATCCCATGTATGTCATAGCCTTGTATGCCTTGGAATATTTGTACAAATCAATTTGTATGAACCTCATCTTCTTGCAAATATGTAACATACCTACAAGAATAACATGAATGGTTTTCAATGTCAAGCATATAAGAATTATCAAGAATATTTAACATGATAGGCTCCAACATTAAGAAAGCTAAATCATCTTTCTTGCCTTGAGGATTAGAATGAATATGATAATCACTATGTTCAATGTATGCTCCTGCATCATACTCCCCAAGTTGAGAAGACTTTTCCCTCAAATTTTCATCAGAATAATAAGGAGACAAATCACCAACATTAAAATTTCTTGAAATTCCTCCATAAGAATTTGGAAGTTCAAGTTCATAAGCATTATCTCTGAAATTCCTATGTATTTTAAATGGACCATCGGCTCTTGGAATTAGCTTGTTTTTACGTAAATTAGGAAATCTCTCTTTACGTAAATGTAACCAAACTAAGTCACTAGGAGAAAACACATAAGAGTTTCTGTGCTTATTTGCTTGGGCTTTATACTTGGCATTGGATTGTTCAGTATTATATTTGATTTTCTCTTGAAGTTGTTGAAAAATATTTATTCTCTCTTTAGCCCCATAGTTTTGCAATTCACCTTTTTTCAATGGAATTATGTTAATAAGTATGTTAGGATTCACACCATACACCACCTCAAATGCACTAGTTTGAGTAGTACTAGAAGGACTACGATTATAAGCAAACTCTGCATGAGCTAACTTAACATCCTAATCTTTTGTACTTTTATTAACTAAACCTCTTAATAATGTACCAAGAGTTCTATTAGTTACCTCAGTTTAACCATCAGTTTGGGGATGATGTGAAGTACTAAATAACAATTTAGTACCAAGCATATGCCATAAAGTTTTTCAGAAATAACTCATAAACTTGACAACCCAACCAGAAACTATGCTTTTAGGTATTCCATGAATTTTAACAATTTCTCTAAAATACAAGTTAGCAACATGTGTGGCATAATAGGTTTTATTACAAGGAATAAAATGAGCCATTTTAGAAAAACGGTCTACTACCACAAGAACATAATCTTTACCACATTGCGTTCTTGGTAACTCTAGGATGAAGTCCATACTAACTCCTTCTAATGGTTTATAAGGAACGGGTAAAGGTGTGTATAAGCCTTTATGAAAGTAAATTTTACTTTTTTGACACGTAGAACATCTACTTATCATGGCTTGTACATGTTTAACCATTCTTGGCCAATAGAAATTTTCTTGTAATAATTCCATAGTTTTATGTATACCAAAATGTCCCGCTATGCTACCTTCATGTATTTCCTTGATAAGCAAGTCTCTAATACTAGATCTAGGAATACAAAGTTTATTTAGTCGAAACAAAAATCCATCTTGTATGACATAATTTCCATGGTATCCATTGTCCTTACATGCACTAAACATGTCCTTAATATCTTCATCATTAGAATATAATTCTTTAATCATTTCAAAACCTAAGATTTTTGCATTCATGATAACAAGTAATGTAGACTTACGAGAAAGAGCATTAGCGACTACATTTTCTTTACCATCTAAATGTTTGACAGAGAACACGAAGGATTGTAAGAAATTTACCCATTTTGCATGTCTCAGATTAACTTTCTTTTAACTATGTAAGTATTTTAAACTTTCATGATCCGAATGTAACATAAATGGTTTTGGTCTCAGATAATGACTCTATGTCTCAAGACTCCATATAATGGCAAATAATTCCTTGTCATAAGTTGAATAGTTAATCTTGGCTCCATTCAACTTTTCAGAGAAGAATGCTATAGGTTTCTTTTCTTGAGAAAGCATTCCTCCTATTCCAACTCCACTAGCATCACAAGTCACTTCAAAAAGAAGGTTAAAGTTGGGTAAGGATAGAACATGGGCATGACAAATTTTATCTTTTAAATTTTCAAAGGCTTTAGTAGCTTCTTGTCCCCAATAAAATTCACCCTTTTTCATGAGTTAAGTAATAGGTGTAGCAATTGTAGAAAAATCCTCAATGAATTTTCTATAAAAGCTAGCTAATCCATGAAAACCTATCACTTCATGAACATTTTTAAGGATAGGCCATTCTTTTATAGCCCTAATCTTATTATGATCTACTTTAATACCTTCTGCACTAATAATATAGCCCAGGAAAACTACACTTGGAAGCATAAAATCACATTTCTCAAGTTTTCCATATAGTTGAGATTTCCTTAGCTCACCAAATAATTTCTTCAAATGCACTAGATGATCATAACTATTTTTTCTATACACAAGAATATCATCCAAATATACAACAATGAAATCACTAAGGAAAGGTCGGAGAAATTCATTCATAAGTCTCATAAATGAGCTAGATGCATTACATAACCCAAAAGGCATAACCATCCACTCATAGAGACCATATTTTGTTTTAAAAGTATTTTTCCATTCATCTTCATCTCTAATCCTTAATTGATGATATCCACTCCTCAAATCAATTTTGGAAAATAATTGTGCTCCAAAAAGTTCATCAAGCATATCATCTAATCTAGGCATAGGAAATCTATATTTGATGGTAATATTATTCACATCCCTAGAATCTATGCACATACGCCAAGTACCATCCTTTTTAGGCATTAGTAAAGTAGGAACACTACAAGGACTCATACTTTCTCTAACAAATCCTTTATCCATAAGCTCTTGTATTTGTTTTTGTAATTCCTTAACTTCTTCTGGGTTACATCTATAAGCCGGTTTATTAGGGATAGGCATACCAGGAACAAGATCAATAGCATGTTCTATACCTCTTTTAGGTTGTAATCTAGGAGGTAAGTCATCAGGAAATACATCATTATACTTATCAAGCAACTTGATCAGATTAGGATTTTCAAGTTGTTGTTTTTTAGGTTTAGAATCTTTAGAAACTAAAGCATAACAAATTCCTTCTTCTTTTATACATTTTTCCATAGCCTTTTCATGTAAAAATAATCTCTTTTTATCATCACTCAAGGGCATATGATCATAGAAAGAAGGTTTGAGCCTATACAATTGTTTTTCATTTTTCACCACATATTCATTAGTTACCCCATCATGAGTTGCTTTTCTATCAAATTGCCATGGTCTACCCAAAAGTAATCCACAAGCATCCATAGGTAAAACATCACATAGAACTTCATCATGATAATCTCTAATAGAAAATGTGATTAAAGCTCTTTTGTTTACTTTACCTCCTTTATCCTTGTTTAACCATTGTAAAGAATAGGGTTTAGGATGATTTTTAGTTTCCAAACCAATTTTCTTAACCATAGCCTCACTAGCAACATTAGTACATGAACCACTATCAATTATGAGTCTACAAACCATGTCACCTATTTTACACTTAGTTTTAAAAATATTTTCTCTTTGAGTAGTTGTAATACTAGGTTGTATTTGCAAGACTCTTTGAATTACAAAGCAGAGGTCTCCTTCTTCTTCTTCCATAGTTAATATTTCATTAGGAGATTCAACTTCTAATTCATCATGACTACATGGTTCCATGTTTTCTATTTCATGTAAGGTTAAGGCTCTTTGGTTAGGAGAATCTCTAGCAAAATGTCCATATCCTTTTCATTTAAAACATTGTTTATTTGCCATTTCAACCACCTTATTTTTACCTTTATCATCTTTGTTATTATTTTTATCATATGAAAATGTTGATTTAGGGGTAAAGGTGTTAGAATAGGGTTTTGTCGAGGTAGAAGCATTAGACTTAACATAGGTTTTTGTTGTCTTGGTTTGTCCTTCAATTTTCATAGCCAATTTTATCAAGTCATCAAGAGAGTCATAAGAGTACATATCAACCTTGTCTCTTATTAAATTATTCAAGCCACCTAAGTATCTAGCACATTTTTGTTCCTTTCTTTCATGAACATCACAAATAAGGGCTAGTCTTTCAAACTCTCTAGTGTACTCTTCTACACTAAATAAGCCTTGCCTTAGAGTAGTCATTTTAACATACATATCTTGTTCATACTCTCTAGGAATAAATTTATTTCTTAAGTGCTTTTTAAGTTTTTCCTAATATTTGATTTTATACTTCTCTTGTCTTTCTCTAGTTCGTTTTAAGTTATCATACCAAATTTGAGCAAACTTTTTGAACTTTAGAGTAGCTAATTTGCACTTTCTATCATCATCATATTATCTAAACTCAAAAATAGCCTCAATCTCATGCAACCATTCAAAAAAAGACTCCACATTCAAATCACCATAAAATTCAGGAAGTTCAAGTTTAATACCTTGATCTTCATGGTGTGGATTTCTTACATGGAATGTAGGTGCTCTTCTTTTGTTACTTGAGCCAAAAGAATTTGCCTCCTCTTCTCAATCTTCATGATGAGACAAATTGAAATTTCCACCTCCATTCTTGGCATGGTAAATCGGCTTCATTCTCCCTTCCACATTATCATGTGTGGTTTCCATTTGAGGTTGCCATGGCTTATACTTCTCTTGGTCGGCCAACTTTGGTTCGACACTTTGGAGTTGATGGTGCAGCATGTTTTGAGTCTGTAGTTGGGAATCCATGCATGTGGTGAGTCTTTTGATGGACTCAACCAGGGCACCCACCTCTTCACTAGCCATGATGAAGGTTGAAACACAACCTTTCTTGATGCACACAATATATCTTCCACAAATGTAAGTGCTGGATTTGTTTTACCTACAACCAAACAAAGCACAAACCAATTTATAATTCTAAAGAAAATATCAAACACTACCTGCAGTCTTTATCTAGGCACAAAGGAGATCTTTTAGCACCAAGAATAGGCACTGCACGCAGGTACACACAAACAATGAAATGTTAGTAGTAAGAGATGTGAAAATGATTCACATAAAATCATAGAACATGTTTCTGTGTTGTCAATAAAATATTGTCTTCCGATGGGAGTTTCATGTTGAAGTCTTTATAGAAAATGTATAGGATATCCAGGGGTAGATGATGGATTAATTTATTGAGAGAAAGTGATGAGAAATCAATTGAATATTGGGCCTGCAAGTTCTAGGTCAATCTCAGGCTTCACATAAAATCATAGAACATGTTTCTGTATTTTCAACAAAAAATTGTTTTCCAGTGGGAGATTCGTGTTGAAGTCTGAATAGAAAATTTAGGGAAGATCTAGACGTATATTATATACTAATTTCTTGAGAGAAATTGATAATAAATGAATCAAATACATGGCCTGCAAGTTCCAGGTTAGTCTCGGCGATTAAAAACTATCCAGGGATGTCGAAC
This sequence comes from Tamarix chinensis, assembly GCA_030549775.1. NCBI lineage: Eukaryota > Viridiplantae > Streptophyta > Magnoliopsida > Caryophyllales > Tamaricaceae > Tamarix > Tamarix chinensis. The sequence goes on along the minus strand of CM060173.1, from coordinate 37,958,945 downwards.
AAGTTGAGGCTTCTTTTCTTTCTTGCACAAAGAGAACTTGAAGGGGGTTGTTGTACACTCGATCACACGCTAATAGAGAGTAGAATACAATAGAAATAAAGTGATGGAGAGACACACACGATTGTTGCAAATAGATGAACCAAACTGGTGCTGCTAAAATTCGAACTCTGTTGGTATTTTATGTGGAAAGTTGAGGGAAAATGCAACAAGATAGTTGCAAGATTGCAAGAAATTCGATAAAGAACTTCAACAACAATTAAAGAAGTTCATCAAGAATCAATAATTAAAAGAAATGGTGGAGTAGCCATTGAGTTCTTGGTGAAAGAACACAACACGATTTTAGGTCGGCAGAAATCACTGGTTGTATAAGCTTCGAACAAATGAAGCTTTGATACCAAAAATGATGTGGTTTTTATCAAAGTAACGGAAGGTTGGATCAAAATTTCTAGTAGAAGCTGTCAACCACAATGTAATACAAAAAGAATGAAGTGATTTAATGGATTTTAGATGAATAACTTGATGTTACAAGATGAAGTGATACCAAAACGGCAGATTTGAAGGTGTTCAAATGTATCGACTTGAAGATAGTACTGATGAAGGACTAATCCTGGATTTTTCCTTTCTCAATATAGAAACAAAAGAGAGGATTAGACTTTAGCTCTCTTGCTCAAATTTTGATTAAAATTCTCATTCAATATTCTGCATACAAATGCTACGCACAAGGAAGGTATATATAGAAGAAGGAATAAGCTCGGTGGTGACTAGCTTAAACCAGCCGAGTTTAGTCTCTTAATTCAGCCCATTAATCATGGTTGAATTAAGCCCATATTAACCTTAATCTTAAGCATAATATAATTGGTTAAATGATACTAAGGATTAATATTACAAAGCTATAAAATTGTCTAAGATACATACATGAAATTATAGCCATACCCTAACTTACATAAAATATACTTAGGGTTAAGGTTTACAACAAGTTTATACAAATAATGAATATCATCACTGAATCTCTTGTTGTAATCATCCCATGTATGTCATAGCCTTGTATGCCTTGGAATATTTGTACAAATCAATGTGTATGAACCTCATCTTCTTGCAAATATATAACATACCTACAAGAATAACTTGAATGGTTTTCAATGTCAAGCATGTAAGAATTATCACAAATATTTAACATGATAGGCTCCAACATTAAGAAAGCTAAATCATCTTCCTTACCTTGAGGATAAGAATGAATATGATAATCATTATGTTCAATGTATGCTCCTGCATCACTTAGTCAACGATAGCTTGAATAACACCTGCAACTAACCTGGAAGGGACAATGCCCATTGAATAGGTAGGAGCCCATAAACGAAACCCTTTAGTACTACGGTACTGAGTAACCTTTTATACATGACTAAAAGGTAGGGCCCCCATGTAACACATCATATATAAATAATGTAAAAAAAATAACATACGCAAGCATAGATATGATCATAAGAACATAAGAGCTAATGCACAATGCAATAAGAAATACATAACACAAGGTCCACTTACTTAGCATTTCCATGACTTACCAAGAGTACTAGGTAGAAGGCCGCACTTATACTATATCAGTAGACCATAAAGGTAAAATCAACATTATCTAGTCTTAAGCTATTAATTAAACATTATTCAACATCATCTTTCAAATAATATCCATGTGAGTATGGGAACTCCACTATTATAGCCGGTGGATCAAAAATACACTCGAGGGCAAAACTCACCCGGCTACTATTATTCACTAGTCGACTAGTCTCCAAGGCAAAATGAAACTGGCTACTACTCGCACTTGTGGATCGTTCTAGCCCCGACTCACATGATGTTCCACTATACGTGATGAGTATCTTACCCATGATTTATTATCTCCATGGTTAGGTTTATTGAGCTTGGGATCCCCCACTATTATAGCTAGGGGACCAAAACACACTCTAGGGCAACACGCACCTGGCCACTATTATAACTGGTGGACCGCTACACATATACAACCTCAAGGGAAAAATGCTCATAGGAGATGTTATAACCTGTGCATCGGTACAAATAATATAATCCATCTGGTCTTGAATCAATAATGTTTCACTTTACATTATTAGTATTTTTCAATTTAATTAACATAGTAATTGCATTTATTTAGTTCAAGGGGAGATCACGAAGCTAAAGACACAAAGGTACACCGGTCATACTAGCGTATACAAGCATAATAATATCCTCCAACCATCAACCCGCATTGGTGCACGAGGACATACAATCATTAGGGCCTAGTTAGGGCACTAAGGAACACTAGCAAAATGTAGAATAATTATGGACTAAACTATGTCTTTAGAGTAGCGACCCTTAAAGAGCTACCATTCCTGATCTTGAGGTCTTCCACTTTAATTATTAGTGTTTCAACTAAGGTGACAACAAGAATCACATCAATCAAAACTTAATCATTTTCATTTGTTTATGTTATTATTAAGTAATACTTATTAGTACTATTATCCATGTTAACTTAAATAGTCCACTAAGGCAGTCATAGATTCTAATTCTTATACTTAGGTACCTTAGGTTAGAAAGACCAAAATGCCCTTAAGGCTAAGGCTTCCTCTTATCCTTTATTTTCATTACAGAATTCACTTCCATTTATTTACATGCTATAATAGGTTATCATATCATAATTATAATAGTCATCATAGAATCAAGTACTCTATATCAAGGGATCATGGAACACATAAACCCTAACATGTACTCTTAACACATCTAATACACATTTCCATGCATAATTAACAATTAAGGCACATCTTGCATGATTATGAAATAAAAATCATAACACACCCTTAATTATCTATTCAACCCTATGTCATACATTATCCTTATGATAGACACCAATTTACTGAAATAGCCTCATCCATACAATATACCTGATTAATTTTCCATTCAACCATATGTCATACAATATCCTTATGATATTTACCAATTTACTGAAATGCCCTTACCCTTATAATATACATGGTTATGCTTAAGCAAGTGATACTAAGGCTATAAACCTGTATTCTATTATCTAATATTCCTTTTGTCGTATTATGGAGGCTTATTAAATCCATGTCATATTATTTGGAATTTACAGATTTACCCCTTAATATTTGAAAATTACTAATATACCCCTCTTTATATATAAATTTACCAAAATACCCCTTTTTATTTATCAAATTACCAAATTGTCCTTCATACTTGTATAATTACCAAAATGCCCTTCATATTTGTTAATTTACCAAATTACCCTTCATACTTGTTAAGCTATCAACTTTACCTCTCATACTTGTTACATTACCAAATTAATCTTTATACTTATACAATTACCACATTACCCCTCTTTCAAGCCAAATTACCAAAATACACCTCTTACTTACTAAATTACCATTTTATCCTTTTTATTCATAAACTACCAAGTTACCCCTTTTTATGCCAAAATTATCAAAGTACCCTTCTTATTTCATAGCTTACCAAATTACCCTTTTTACTAATAAAATTACTATGTCATCCCTTTTTATGCCAAAATTACCAAAATACCCTTTTTACTTATTAATTTACCATATTACCCTTTATTTTTCTCAAAATACCAAGTCACCCCTTCTTCATGCAAAATATCCAAAACGCCCTTCATATTAATGTTATCTCTACTACAAATGGCCATATTTGTTATCATGACATATACATGCATCTAACATTATTATGAACCATAAGGCTCCATCCTTAACCATCATTTCTAAACATTATATAATATAACATGCTTCTCATTCCAAGTTCCAACATATGGTAAAAATCATGATATACATAACACCACATAATATGCACATAAGCATATTTAAAAGCCCAAATGTGCTAGCATACATATATCCACAAAATTAAGTAGGGTATCATGGTTACCTTATTTCCAACAATAATTAAATTTCACCGGTACCTTAGTTAAAAGTTTAAGCTTTGATTAATTTAAATTTTTTCCTAGAAATAATATGAAAAATTGAATATTAGTAGTAGAAAATTAAAAGATTACATTTTTATCAAAAATCTTAGCAAGTACAATATAATGCTAACTATATATATACCTTAAAAATTAGTTAAGTGGGCATAGACCATGCAGTAGATCTCATGATGCATGGTAGCGTGAGCTTCATGCATAAAAATAGGGGAAATATGGGGGGAAATGGGGTGAAGAGGAGAGTTGGGAGATGGGAAGAAAAGGGCATGGAGGAGGGTTAAGGGTTTCAGTGAATGGATTGTGGAGGGGAGTGAGGGTAGTGGTTGGGTGTAGGAGGTATGGCACGGTGTAGATGGATGTTGGGGATAAACAATTGGTGGCTCAAGGTAGCAGAGAAGGTGGTGGTGGGGCTAGAAAGGTGGTGTGAAGGAAGGGAGAAGAAGAAGAAGGAAGGAAAAAGAAGCCAAAATAGAAGGGACTGCATGGGAGACCTCAACCAGCTGAGGTAAGGGGGTGGTAAAGGAGGTGTCAAAGGGTTGAGAGGTGGCTCCGAATGTAACATCCCAAAAACCACTACTGAAAAATTTTATTTTCTTTATAGATAAGCAGAAGCAAAAATCGTAAAGTTTGGGAATGTTACCATGACACTTAGTTCTAGATTGGTTTCCTCCTACCATTCTAGTACTAATTGCTAAGGCTAAAAAGGAAAAATAATATAATTTACACAAATTCAAACATTAGTTTAATTCATAGTAGTACATTAAAGATGTTATAAAAGATTAAAAAAAACCCCATTATTAGAGGTTTTAATGGTAAATCATTTAACAAGGAATTAAAAAGGTAGAAAGAGAAACCTTGAAATCTTCCTCTACAATCCTTAAGCTCTTATCCGATAACAGCTTGAATAGCACCTACAACAAATCTGCAATGAGCATTGCCCATTAAATAGGTAGGGGCCCACAAATGAAACCCTTTAGTACTATGATAATTAGTAACCTTCATATCGAACTGAAAGGTAGGTCCTACATACAACACATCATACATAAATGATGTAAAAACAATAACATATGCTAGCATAGATATGATCACAATCAACATAAGAGCTAATACACAATGCAACATCACATACAATAGGAAATACATAACATAAGATCTATTTACTTAGCAATTCCACCACATACCAAGATAGATAAGCACCAAGGCCAAACCTATAATATATCAATGGATGAAATCAAAGCTATCGGTCTTAAGCCATTAATTAAACATTATTTAACATCATCTCTTGATTTATATCCATGTGAGTGCAGGAACCACACTATTATAGCTAGTGGATCGGAAACATGCAAGATAGAACACACCTAGCCACTATTATTTGCTAGTGAATCGGTCTCTAGGGCACCCTGCACTTGGCTACTATTCTCGCCGGTGGATTGGTCTAGTCCCAACTCACATGGTGTTCCACTATAAGTCATTAGAGTCTTCCCATAATTTATTACCATAAGAGCTAGTACATAATTTAACACCACATACAATAGGAAATGCATAACATAAGGTCTATTTACTTAGCAATTCCAGCACATACCAAGAGAGATAGGCACCAAGACAAACATATACTATATCAATGGATCATAAGGATGAAATCAAAACTATTGGTCTTAAGCCATTAGTTAAACATTATTTAACATCATCTCTCGATTTATATCCATGTGAGTGCAAGAACCACACTATTATAGCTGATGGATCGGAAACATGCAAGGCAGAATGCACCAAGCCACTATTATTTACCGATAGATCGGTCTCTAGGGCTGAAATGCCCCGAAAATTTTTAATTTTATAAATTATATTTAAATGATATTTTATTAGAAAAAATGATTTAAATAAATTAGTTTTATTAAAATAAAAAGGAATGTATTAGTAAAAATTAAGAAGAAATTTGTAAGTATTTTTACTAAAGAAATTTTGGTATTTTGGATAATTAAAGATTTTATTTTGGAAATTAATTAAATAAATTATTTTCTTGAAAATAATAATGAAAAAATAGTTTTAAATTAATAATAATTTTATAAATAAATTAATTGGAGAAATTTAGGGTGTTTTGCTAATTAAAATGGAATTTATGGAAAACCTTTTAAAAATTCTAATTTAGCTTAAAAAGGGATTTAAAGATTATTTTATTTAAATATTATTATTTTTAAATATCCTAAATATTCAGATTAATTTAATTGGCCCTAACCTAATTATTTTTCTCTTTTTCCTTTTTCCCTCTTTTTCTTTCTTCTTCTTTTCTTTTTCTTTTTCTTCTTCACCCGAACTGGGCCAGCTCGCGGCCTAATTTCCCTTCTCCCTTCCTTCAGCCCAGCCCAGCCGCGCAACAGCCTCCTTCCCTCCTCTTCCGCGCTGCGTTTTAGTGTTTTTCCCATCTATGCGCGTCACTTCATTTAATGCCTCCTCCCTCGCGCCGACCGGCTCGGTCGTTCTTTTTCTTTCTTTTCTTTTCCCGGCCGGCCGGTCCAGCACCCCCCATCTTCTTCCTTCTTCTTCCCCAAGCCACCGTCGACCTGCAACAACGCCGCCTGTTGGAGATTTTCGCCGGTGATCTCGCCCGTTTTGACCGGCTGATCTCCTCCCTTTCTCTTCCCCTTAATTCGGCGACTACACAGAACCAACCAACTCTCCCCTCCTCGCACGATTTTCCCCCTTTTTCCCTACGCATATCCCTTGCTCTGTTTTGACCTCCACTGGCCAACCTCGCCTCCGGTGACCATAACCCTACTTTCCCTACCCCTTAGCCGAACCACAAAACCCTAATCTCCCTTATAAAATCTATAAATACCCACTTATACTGCCATGTATTGAGTTTTGATTTCCTTACCCAAAATATTTCCCTTCTCGCCGCCACCAATTTAGACATCTCATCCTCCGCATCCGGCTAGCTTCGCTGCCCTTCCTGGCCACCCGTATCATCCTTGCACCACCCTCTAGCTAACCAAATGTTCCCTGTACCTCGATTTGTCCTGCACAATCCTCCCCGACTGTGCGAACTTCCCTTCTCGACCAACCTATTTTCCAGCCCCGCCACCCTTTGCGCACCCTTAGCCACCTCTTTCGCCGCTTCCTCCTCTTCTTTCACCTTCCAAAATCTTCTACAGACCCTCCTCTATCTCCCCATACCTTTATTTTCCTCTTTCTCCCTCTCCTCCTCTCTCTTTCTCCTTCTCCTCCATTCGGCCACCACATGCCGCCGCCGTGCGCCGCCACCATCATTATGTCCCTCTCCTTCTGGGCAACTCAAAACACCCTAGCTCCCACCTTAATTCTCCCTATATTTTTCTCAGCATGCAACTTTTACCCTTTTCTTTCCTTTTCCGGACACCGCCGCCGCCGCCGTGAACCACCGCCGGTGCCGCCTATCCCCACCAGCCTATGGTTGAACCCTAGACCCTCTTAGCTATTTTCCCTATTTTTTATAACCCTTAAATTATTTTATTTCAATTATTTGCATATAAATACTATTATTATTATTCTTAATATTTATATTTTTAATATGCATTATTATTATTATTATTATTAGTATTAATGTTTTTATTATTATTTATGTTGAGGGTTGAAGCCTATTGTATTTTAATTCGATTTTATTATTATTCTTCTTATTATTTCTATATTTACTATTATTAATATTAAAATGTTATAAGTATTATTATTATTATTATTATTATTATTATTATTATTCCATTATTATTAATACAAATATTTTAACATTAGTTTTGCTAATAATGTATTATTATTATTATTATTATTATTATTATTATTATTATTATTATTATTTCATCACTATTATTATTACTAAATTTGGTTATTTAATTTACTAATATTATTATTAGTAGTATTATTTTAGTAAAAGGGATGAACCCCTTATTTTACTATGTTTTTCAGTAATGTCCTTCTTATTATTATTGTTACAGCTTTTATTAACCTTATTATTATTAATATCGATACTATTTTTGGTATTTTTGCTATTATTATTTTAATATTTTATCAAGGCCTAGTCTTATATTAAGTTAGTTTTTAATAGTATTTTTGATAGGATGGAGTCTAATTTTAGCTTTTCCCTCATAATAGGTCAGACGAGTCAAAGTCCTAAGGAAGCATAGGAGCGTGCTCCAAGACCGGTGTCGTTTTAGGTAGGGGGTGCTACGGCCTTTTGTGTGCTTATATATATTATGTGCTTTTTATGATATGTATTCTATGTTTTTCATTATTAATTATTTCGTATGTGGTATGACATGGAGTTGAAGTATGTTTTTGTATGGTATGTGTACTATGTGTATGTGATAATATGTGTTGTGACCCTGTTAGACATGCATGAGAGGATGTCGATGTGGTTTGTGTGGGAGAAAGGATAAAAAAGGAGGATGGGGAAAGAAGTTGACTAAGGGAAGTGAGTTGACCTAATTTTATGGTTTTATAAGGAATAATCTAATGTATGGTTTTATGTGGAAGAATATAATTTATGGTTTTATGCGGAGAATATAATATATGGTTTTATTTGGGAGAATGTAATTTATGATGTTATATGGGAGAATCGAATTTATGGTGTATTTGGGAGAATCTAATTTATGATGTTAATTGGGAGAATCTAATTTATGATGTTATATGGGATAATCAAATTTATGGTGTGTTTGGGAAAATCTAATTTATGATGTTATATGGGAGAATTGAATTTATGGTTTGTTTGGGAGAATCTAATTTATGAGGTTATTTGGGATAATGTAATTTAGGATATTATATGGGAGAATCTAATTTATGATTTGTTTGGGGGAATCCAATTTATGGTTTTGCTTGGGAGATTCTAATTTATGATTTTATGTTCGAGAATCTAATCAATTGTAAGGTAAGGATGAATCTTCGGTTTTATTTGATTTGAATCTAGGTTTTGGTAAGGATGAATATTTGGTTGGTATGGATTGAATTTAGGGTTTGGTATGGACAAATCTTTAGGTTTTATATGGTTTGAATTTAGGTTCGGTATGGGTGAATCTTTGGTTTTGTGTGGATTGAATTTATGGTATTGTATGACGGAATCATGGTTTGTATGGTGGTATTAGGGTTTACATGGTGGCATTGATGGTTGTATGGTGGTATTAGGTTTTGCATGGTTGAATTTAGGGTTTCACATGGGATTTTAGGGTTTGCATGAAAAAGGCTCGAAGGTTTGCATGGGGAGATTAATGTCTGCATGGGTATGAAATTTACATGTGGAAAGTTAATTTGGGATGTAAGGAAGGTAATGTAAGTGTTGTTTTGGTGTTTGAGCACTTGGGACGAAAAATAGTACGTGGAGTTATATAAGGGTCCGTAGGAGACCGAATTAAGGTTGTGTGGACAATTAGGGTTGTTGTGGCTGTTTACAATTTTTGTATTATCATATTCATTTGGTGATTTAAATGTATGAGAAGTATAAAGTTAATGATTCGTACATGTCCATGGTGAAAGCTTTGAATAAGATACTTAAGACATTAATCACGTAAAGTGAAAGATGTTGAGTCGGGCCCAGACCGATCCACCGGTATAATAGTGGCCAGGTACTGTGGTAGCCTAGAGACCGATCCATCGGCTTAATAGTGGTAGGGTATGTTACCCTAGTGACCGATCCATCGGCTAAAATAGTGGGGGATCCCAAGCTTAACGAATCAAACTATATATGTTGTTAATAAGTGGGAAGATACTAATTACTTACAGTAGAACACCGTGCGAGAAGGGGCCAGACCAATCCACCGGTATATAATAGTGGTAGGGTATGTACCCTAAGTGACCGATCCACCAGCTATAATAGTGGCCAGGAGCCAGAGTACCCTGGAGACCGATCCACCGGCAAAAATAGTGGGGTTCCCATAATCGTATGGATTTGATAAAGAGCATGGTGTGAAAACATTTCGATAAAGGATTAATGAAGTAATTAATCTAAACTATATTGGACCTTCGTATTTTCACCTAATCGTTCATTTGCCTTTATGTTATTGTGTTAGTGATTATGCCCTGTTATTATTCTACATGGATTATGTGTTTATGTGTTAGCCTTAGTGCTCTGTTACCTTACTCATTACGTAGCGTACTGATCACCCTTTTCATGTGTGCTGCTCATTCCAACGAGTAGTGTGCCCTTCTGACTTTGTGTAGGTGGGCGAGACATCAGTCGGGGCTGTGTGTTGAGCTTGTTTTGGCTCAAAGTTCGAGAGAGTTGTGGCCATATTTCAATATTTATGTGATTCTATTTCCTTTTATTAATCTTTTATTGGTATAATAATAATAGAATCAAGTACTCTATATCTAGGATCATGGCACACATAAAACTCTAACATGTATCTCTAACATATCCAACACACATTTCCATGCATAATTAATATCCTAAACACCTCTTGCAAGATTATGAAATAAATAACATATTACACTTGTAATTACCATTCAACCCTATACCATGCATTATCTGTAGATATTTACCGATTTACCAAAATACCCTTATCCTTGTAATATACATGGTTAGACTTAAACAAGTGTTACTAAGGTTATAATCCCATATTCTATTATTTAATATCCCTTATATCTTATTATAGAGGCTTATTTAATCCATTGTCATGTTATATGTAAATTATTGATTGACCCCTTCATCTTTATGAAATTACTAAAATAACCCTTGTTTGTAAAGTTGCCAAGCTACCCTTCGAGTTGGTTAAATTATCAAATTGTTGTTTATACTTCTGAAAATTACCAAATTGCCCTTCACATTTCTTAAATTACCAAATTACCCTTCATATATGTTATATTTACCAAATTGCCCTTTTGGTTAGTTAAATTACCAAATTGCCCTTCATTCTTATTAAAATTACAAGTTACCCCTTATTTAACCAACTTACTTAAATACCCCTCTTACTTTATTTTACCATTTTACCACTTTTACTCACAAAATTACCATGTTATCCTTCCTTTATGCCAAATTACCCAAATACCATTCTTACTTATTAATTTACCATTTCCCCTTTTACTCATATTATTACCAAGTTATCCTTCCTTTATGCTAAATTACCAAAATACCCTTCTTACTTAATATTTTACCTTTTTACCCTTTTTGTTCATATAATTTACCAATTTATCCTTCTTATGCCAAATTTACTAAAATACCCTTTCCACATCAAACATTAACATGCATGGTCCATATACATCATCTAACACCACCAACTATTACTATTTATTATTAATATTCATTATCACCTACCAATCAAAGTTATTTAGGCCATACCTTTTGTATAAGAAAATTTACTAAAATGCCCTAGGGATCATATTAAAATTATATATGCAATAATTGACCACATTAGCTTATCATGTCACATACTTTAATTTAACATTATCATTAACAATGAGGCTCCTTCCTTAACTATCATTTCTACACATGACACATAAAATAACATGCTTTTAATTTCAACAACCAATATATGCTACAAATCATATTATACTTAACATCATACAACATGTGCACAAACATATTAAAAACACTAATGTGCTAGCATATGTATATCCACACATTTTAGTAGGGTATAATGGCTACCTTATTTCCAGCAACAAATAAACTTTACCGATATCCTGGTTAAAAGTCTAAGCTTTGATTAGTAAAAATTTATGCCTAAAAATAATATCAAAACTATCATATTAGTAGTAGAAAATTTAAAAGAATAAATTTTAATCAAAAGCTTAATTAATAAATATTAACACTAACTATTTTTATACCTCAAAAATTAGCCATAATTACCCAAAGAGATCTAGTAGACTCATGTTGCATGGGAGAGTGAGCTGCATGTATAGGTTGAGGGGAATTAAGGGTTGTAGAGGGGGAGTTAGGTGAAGGGAGGGGGTTGGTTTAGGTAAGGGTTTTGGGGGGTTGGGTTTAGGGCTTATGGAGGAGAATGATGGTGGTGGTTGGGTGTAGGGAGGGAGTAGGGGTGTAGGTGGCGGTTGGGGGTCAACAGTTGATAACTTAGGGTGGTAGGGATGACCATTGAAGGGCTTGGAAGATGGGGAAAGGAAGGGATAAAAAGAAAAAGAAAAACGGAAAGGAATAGAATAAAGGAGGGGGCTAGAGGGGATTTTCAACCAAAGGGAAGAAGGGGGTGGTAGAGGAGGTATCAGAGAGTTGATGGGTGGCTATGGTAGTGATGCAAGAGGGGAATGTGTGGCACATGGTGGTGGTGTAGGGTGAGGTCAAGAAGGGAAAAGAAAAGAGAAAGGAGGGGAAGGGTGGCTTTAGGGGCGAGTGCAGGTTATTGGGTGGTGTAGGGAGGTAGTAAGAGAGGCCAGAGGGTGGTTGTGGTGGTCGGTTGGGCAACATAAGCAGTGGTCGGAGGCAGCAAAGCAAGAATAGGGTGCGAGGAGAAGAGGGGAAGAAGGGAGAAAAATGATCAGTAGCGAGGGGAAGGGGGAGCTTGTGGATGAGAGAAAATGGGTAAAGAATGTGAAAATAAGAAGACAAGGAAGACGGAAATGAGGGCTGGTATGGTCAGGCTAGGTGGCTATAGGCTTGAGGGGGTCGGGCGTGCAGGGTGGTAGGAAGGAGAAGAAGAAGAAGGAGAAAGGAATGCATATGGGGGAGTTGTGTTGGGGTGTGTGTGGCTAAAAATAGAAGGAAATGGATGGGGAGAGAGTAGGGCAGACTGGCTACCATAGCAGGTGTAGAGGAGGGGGAGGATTGTAGGTAGGTGCAAGCTTCAACGATCGAAGAAGGAAGGAGGAGGGAAGAAAAAGAACAAAAGAAAGGAGGCAAGCCATGCAAGCAAGCCCAACTAGGGAAAGAGGAAAGAAAGAAAAAAATGGAGGTGGGCTAGGGCAGCAACTAGGGAGAAGGGGAGAGAAGGAAGGGGTCAGCAGCCCAATAGGGAGAAGGCTAGTTAAGTGGCCCAAGGAAGAAGGAAAGAAGAAAAGGAAAAAGAAGGAAAAGAAAAAGGAAGGAAAAGGATTAAAAAAAAAGGAAAAGGGGGAAATTAAAATTAAAATAATTTTTTGAATAATGGTATTTAATTATTTATATGGATAAATTAATTTATTTAAAATTTATGAGGGTAATTTTAGTAAAATATGGGTTTATAAAATTATTAAAATAAAATGAGTATGCTGAAATAACAAAATATTTATTTTAGTTTATTAAAAAATCATATCCATTTTTATGCACCCTAAAGTCAACAAAATAATTGAATTAATTATTGTAAAATTCAAATTATCCTTAATGAGGATTAATTGTTAATTTTTAGGTGTTAAGATTTTAGGGTATTACACTGGAGGTGGCGGAAGAGGGGTAACAATAGCGTAAGTTGTTGGTGCAGGGTCTAGGTCGAGAAGGAGTAGAAAAGAAAAATGAAGAGAAAGGTGATTGTAGGGGCATGAGTGGTGGCTGTTGAATTGGGTAGGGAGGGAGTAGCGGAGGCCAACAGGTTGGTGTGGTGGCCAGTTTGGCAGCAGAGGCGACGGTGGAGGGTGGCAAAACAAAAATAAGGGAGGAAAGGAGAAGGAAGAAAGAAAGAATGGAAGGAGATTCTACAAGGGAAATGAGGGAGCTTGAGGAAAGGAAATGGGAAGCGGAGAATGAGAAAAATAAAAGAGAGAGAAGGGTAGGCATGGCTCGTGTAGGGTAGGGGGCTTCAGGGTAGGGCTACAAGTCAGGGTATATGTGGGGAGAAGGAAGGAAAAAACGGGAAGGGAGGGGGGCACACGATAGGGGTTGTGCACGGTAAAAAATGGAAAGGAAAGGGATGGGGGAGAGATGAAGAGATCAGGCTACAATGGCAGGTGCATAAGGGAAGGTTATAGTCTGGTTGTAGAAATGGGGGGCTGTTTGGTTTAGTTTAGTGTAAAGTTAGAAGAAGAAGAGGAAGAAGAAGAAGAAGGAACGTGGCCCAACTATAGGGAAAAGAAAGAAAACAGAAGAAGGAAAGTGGGTTGGATAGTCAAGGAAGGGAGAGAAGGAAGAGGATGGGGCCAATGGCCTAGTAAGAGAAGGAGAAAAGAAGAGGGTTGGGTGGCCCAAAGGATGAAAAAAAGAAAAAAAAGGAAAAAGGAAGGAAAAAGGAGAAAGAAATAAGGAAAAAGGAAAAGGAAAATGAGGAACATAAAAATAAATTAATTTTTAGAATTAGGGTATTTAATTATTTATGTTTAAAAATTATTTTAGTAAATTAAGTTATATAAAATTTAATATATTAATTTAAGAGAATAATTTTAGGAAAACATGGTTTTGGAAATTTATTTAAATAAAAAGAGTATGATTAACTAGCAAAATATTTATTTGAATTTACTAAATAATTATATCCATTTTTAAAAATCAAAAGTCCACAAAATAATTAAATTAATAATTTAAAAATTAAATTATCCCAAATGAGGATTGATTAAAATTTTATGGTATTACACTAGATGTACTTCAGAGTCCTTGAGTTGATTGTATCCCCTTCGAGTGATTAAAAATGAAAGTAACTAGTATGAAATATAAAAAAAAAGGATTGTTTAGGATTTGTTGGTTCGGTACTTACCTCATTGCCCTGCATTGGTATTTGGAATTGTTTTATATTTGTTATTTTGGCAATGGTCATAGTTCCCTACCTTAGTATTTGAAGTGATTTTGGAGTTTTTGATTTGGTAGTTTCCTCAGTGCCCTACCTTCGTATTCAGAATTGATTTAGATGTGTTAATTTGATAGTTTCTTGAAGGCTCTACTATGGTATTTGGATTTTATTGATTAATTGAATATGTCGATTATACCTTTAGTTGATGTGAGGGGACTAATATGTTTTAAAATTGAGCTTGAGGCTCGTTGTTATATTTTTTATTCCATAGCTATCCTATGTTGTTATCATTCATGATTTATGCTCTTTTTGTAACTATGGGTAATGTGGCCATGTTATCTCTTATGAGGTATTGTGATTCACTCAGTACAAGGAAGTCATAATGATATTACTTCTATAGATGACTACGTGAAGGGTATGGAGTGGTTCCAATTGTATTATAGTGACAAGATATAGGGTTATTGGGAAGAGGTTTTATTCTATGAGTGGGATTTTGGGTCTAAAAGTTAAGACAAACTAGAGTTGTACCTTTAGATACCTATTTTAATGTAATATGTTTTCCTTCAGACTCTTGTGTCTCTTGGAGTTTTGATTTTCATTATTATATGGAATCCCTTATCTATAAATTTTACTTATATATTACCTTTCATGTCTACTATTTAATTTTTGTTATGATTGGTTTGGCCTTCACACTTAGTATAAAAATGGCGAGGGAGCTAGACTTATGTTAAGTGTGGTGGTAACCTAATAGTTTTGTAATTAACGATTCCACAAAATAAAATTTTTAAGTATTAATAATGAGGGTGTTACACTAACCACCCTCATGCAAAGCCCTTGCCATCACTACCAGCCTCACCGCCGCTATTGCCAACCATCCAACCAACCTTTTACCCCCTCCCCCGAGTCTTGTACCTTAGCCCACTCATTTTGTATGAGCACCATGAGTTTTCATTTAAACTTTTTACCAATTTTCCATACAAGGGCATTCCATTAATTTTGTATTTGATAAATATTTTAACATTTTTTATTAATTAAATATTAATAAAGTAAGTGTGGCATTATTTTTAGATATAAAATTTTTGTTAGCATAGCCTTAAAAATGTTAATAGTATACCAATAAATTTATATTATTGCTGCATATTAGGTAATCCCTATACTCTACTAAAATGTTAAGATATCGCATAACAATATATTTATGTTTTGATGTATAAACCATGTATTAAGTATATTCACTACATTTGGTTATTTGTCTAATAATGATATTATGGGATTTCATAAAATAAAGTATGTTAACTTCTGGAATTATTAGTGTACAAAATAAATGTTAAAAATGGTGTAATTAAGGGAAATAAATTATATGTTATGTATGTCCTTTAAGATAGGTTAAGCATGGCAGATGTAATTTTAACATAAACATACTGTCATGCACCCTAGGGGCAATTTGGTAATTTAAGCATATAATGATATTTAAAATGATATGAATGTTTAATATTTCTCAATTATTGTTTAGTGTGGAGATGAGTGATTTGATATTTTAGGAACGTATATTTCAACATGATAATATTTATTATTATTATTATTATTATTATTATTATTATTATTATTATTGTTATATGACCTAGGGGTATTTTCTATTATTTTACGTACATCATGATAATTATTCTTATAATCATACCAAATATATATTAATTATTATTGATCATGTGGAAATTAGGTTTGATATTCTAGAAATGCATGTTAGAGTTTTACATGTGAATCCATGATTAAGGGTAAAAATGGTCATTTATCATATCTGGTAAATTATGTTCATGTTAAATGGTTTAACTATTTTATTGACTAACTAATAAACAAAATGGAATTGGTCATTTTATTTAAAATGGATGATGATGTGGATATTTTGGCCATAAAGATATTTTGGTCATTTGCCTTACAGGTTCTAAGTATGAATAATTGAGTCTAATATGACCTTAGCATATTTTTAATGATTGAAATTGGTATTGGCATTTGATTATGGTTGCCTAAGATGTTTGGAAATGAGTAAAAATGGTTAATATAAAAACTAGATTTATGTGATTAATATGTCATTTTGGTGTCACCTTAATAAAATACTAATACTTAAAGTGAAATAACTCAAGATTAAAAATGATGGCTCTTTAGAGGTCGCTATCCTAAGGACGTGGTATAGCCCATGGTTGATCATGGATTTTGCTGGTATGCCTTAATGCCCCAGCTAGGCCCTATATCTTACTCTATTTAAACTTATAAAATTAATAGAGAGTATGCATACTTATGGATTAGGTGTCCTTGTTGATAGGGTTCCATTCTACTCTCGTGTGCTATTACGACAAGGGTACTTTAGTGTCCTCAGGTTGATAGTCGATAGGATACTATGTTACTTTGGTGTGCCAGTGTGACTAGAGTACCTTAGTGTGTGTGGGTTTGATATGATCTCTTTTCATGTAAATAAAAATGGAAATAATTATTATAGGATTGAAATGATAATTAGAGTGATCGGTAATAGCCTTTGTGCCTACTTGTGGTTCGATAGTAACACCCCCAATTCACTTTGATATTTTGTTTTGTGGAAGGTTTCATTACCAAATTACCAGGTATTACCGCCACACATAACAAAAACCCAACTATTGTGCATTTCTTATGCCAAGTGCTAAGAAAAGAACAAACTATAACTAAGGTAAATCAGTGAAAATATAATACCATAAAAAGATAAAAGTTATGGGTAAATAGTATTAGTACAACAAGATGAAAAAAATACAGCAATGGACAAAAAATCCATAGAAAAACTTATTAGAAGAAAAAAAATAGCACCTGAAGGTACAACACTAGTTTTTTCTAACTTTTAGATCCAAAGGTCCACTATAAAATGCGACTTCTTGCCAAAGGCTCCACTTATCATTCTGGCTCTTATACGCATCCTGCTAATCCATGACCTTCACATAGTTCTATATAAAAGTAGTATCCATATGACTTCCTCGTACTAATTAAACCATAACACCTCCAAGGAGGCTGATGAAACCCTGTTAGGTTTCGAAGAAAAACATTGGACCACAAGTAGAGCAATGTGTTTGACTATTTAAGAAATAGATTAGCCTACCGATTAAATCGAAGGAAGATCAAAGAAACTCAAGGAACAATTGAAATTAATGGAAACTGAGTGATTATCATAGAGAAGATGATTCAACCAAGAGAGAATCAAGAAGAGAAGAGTCAAGAGACAGTGAGAGAGAGAGAGTCGAGAAATAGAGAGAGCTTCGAGAGAGAGTTAAAGAGAGAGAGAAATAGCCTTAGCTGAATGTATTATCTATCAAAAGTTATTTACAGAAGCTTTGTAACCCCTATATGTATACCGTATACATATACACATACAAATACAACATAGTGGGCTAGCCGAACCAAATCTCACGCCATCAGCCTAGCACAACATATCAAATATCTGTGCTGACTTAACTAAAAATCCCAATTAAAAAGATTACAATTATTCCCAAATTAATTGATAGATTATAATTATTCTCCCATTAGCTAGATTGTTTAGCTAATTATGAGAATTAAGGGTTATATAGTCTGCAATCCTTCTAACCTAGTTACGGGTTTGGTAGCTGACCATGCAGCCTACTTAATTCCACTAGCTATGATTGCTGGCGATTACATCATATGAGAATACAACAATTTCCCCCACTGGTATTAATAAAATTTGAAATCAATTTCTTCAGCAGTTACATATCAGCAATAGGAGCAACCAGTAACAATCACTCATAGCAGCCAACAGTATGCTCCATTTCCATTACCTGAGTTTTCCTAAATATTCACAGAATAAAAGAAATAATTATATGTACAATATATATCACAATAACCAACACAATCATCCAAATAAGAATTATTGAGATACACATCATTCCCCTATTCTTGGTAGGGTTTCGTCTCTGAAACCTTAAAGATTCCAGCAAAAGGACTTAAATCATATACATTAAAAGAATTACTTAAATTAGAAAATTTACCAGGTAAATCAATCTTGTAGGCATTGTCATTAATCCTTTCTAACACAATAAAAGGTCCATCACCTCTAGGATCTAATTTAGATTTTCTAAGGGTTGGAAAACACTCTTTCCTAAGATGTACCCAAACTAAATCCCCAAGTAGAAAAACAATTTTCCGTCTTCTTTTATTGGCAACCTTAGCCATTTGTTAAACCCTTTTATTAATTTGTTGACTTATAGATTCATGTAATTTCTTCATCTTTTCTGCATGAGATTCGGTATCCAAATTATGTAACTCTGAACTGGGTAAAGGAACCAAATCAAGTGGAGTTAGTGGATTAAAACGATACATAATTTCAAAAGGAGTTTTCTTAGTTATAGAATGTATATTCCTATTATAAGTAAATTTTACCTGTGGTAATATAGCCTCCCATTGTCTAAGGATTTTCCCAAGTAGAGCTCTCAGCATGTTACCTAAAGTCTTATTTACTACTTCTATTTGTCGATCAGTTTGAGGATGACAGGAAGTCAAAAATAAAAGCTTAGTCCCTAATTTACCCCACAATACTTTCCAAAAATGGCTTAAAAACTTAACATCCCTATCAGATATTATGGTCCATGGTACCCCATGTAATCTAACTACATGTGAAAAGAATAAGTCTGCCACAATCATAGCATCATTAGTCTTATTACAAGGTATGAAATGTGCCATTTTACTAAATCTATCTACAACAACCATGATAGAATCCTTATCCTTATTAGTCCTAGTTAATCCCAAAAGAAAGTCTAAAGAAATGTCAGCCCATGGCTAGGTTGGAATTGGTAATGGTGTATACAAACCAAATGGTTGAGAAGTGGACTTAGCATGTTTACAATCCACACAATACATTAACACATCCTTTTTCATATGATGCTAATAAAAATGATTAATTAATACATCCAAAGTCTTTTGAAAACCCAAATGTTCCATTAAACCACCATTATGTGCCTCCTAGATTAATAACCCTCTGTATGAACAATTAAGTATAGAAACCCTACTTTCCCTAAACAAATATCCATCAAAAAGGTAATATTTTCCTTATGCAATAGTTTCACAATTCTTTAAATTCCTTAAATTCATGATCCTCAGCATATAAAGTCTTAATATGAGAAAACCCCAATAAATTTGCATCTACTATATATCTTTTAGATAATGCATAAGCAACTACATTATCACCTCCTTTCTTATATTTAAGCACATAAGGGAAACTATTAATAAATTCTATCCATCTACCCTATCTTCTATTCAACTTTGATTGACTTGTTAGATATTTTATAGTTCTTGATCAGTACTAATAACAAATTATCTAGGCCACAAATAATACTGCCACACTTCCAAATCCCTTACTAAAGCAAATAATTCTTTCTCATAAGTAGAATAATTCAAAGTACTTCAACTTAACTTCTTATTAAAATAAGCTATGGGTCTACCCACTTGAGAAAGAATAACCCCAATCCCCAAACTTGAAGCATGATAATCCAATTCAAACATATTTTCAAAATCTGGAAGAACTAATATAAGAGCTTATGTCAATTTTGCCTTAAGATATTAAAAAGCTTTCTGTTGTTCTAACTCCCATTTAAATACACTTTTTTTTTGTAATTTTAGTTAAAGGTGCTGCTAAGGTACTAAAATTCTTAACAAACCTATGATAAAAGGAACACAATCCATGAAAACTTCTTACTTCGGTCACTGATCTAGGTATAGGCCATTCATGTATTGCCTTAATCTTATTCTTATCAGTAGATATTCCATCCTTACTAATTACAAATCCCAAGAATCCTAAAATTCACTACTAAAAATTTTTATTTTATGTAAAAATTAGCGGAAGCAAGAATCATAAATTTTGGGGGTGTTACCACTACACTTAGTTCTAGACCGGTTTCCTCCTACCGTTCCAGTACTAAGTACTAAGGCTAAAAAGGAATAGAATACAATTTACACAAATTTAAACATTTGTTTAATTCAGGTAGTACATTAAAGATGTTACAAAAGATAAAAAAAACCACTATTAGTGGTTAGAAGAGTGAAATCATTTAACAAGGAATTAAAAGAGTAGAAAGAGAAACCATAAAATCTTCCTGAACAATCCTTAAGCTCTTAGCAGATAACATCTGGAATAACACCTACAACAAACCCACAAGGAACACTAACCATTGAATAGGTAAAGGCCCACATACGAAACCCTTTAGTATGGTACTAAGTAACCCTTTATATTGAACTGAAAGGCAAGGCCCTTATGCAACACATCATACATAAACTATGTAAAAATGATAATATACGCTAGCATAGAGATGATCACAATCAACAAAACAGCTAATACACAATGCAACACCTCATACAATAGGAAATGCATATCATAATGTCTATTTACTTAGAAATTCCATCACATACAAAGAGATAGAGGCACTAAGGCCAAACTTATACTATATCAATGGATTATAGGGGTGAAATCAAAAATTTTGGTCTTAAGCTATTAATTGAAAATTATTTAACATCATCTCTTGAATTATATCCATATGTGTACCGGAGAAACACTATTATAGCCGATGGATCAGAAACATCCAAGGCAAAACATACTTGGCCACTATTATTAACCGGTGTATTGGTCTCTAGGTCACCCTTCACCTAGCCACTATTCTTATAGGTGGATCGATCTAGCCTAGACTCACATGGTGTTCAACTATAAATGATTAGTGTCTTCATATAATTTAAGAACATCCAAGGTTAGGTTTATTGAGATTGAGAACGACAAATATTATAGCTAGTGGATTGAAAACACCAAGGGCAGATCACACCCAACCACTAATATTTGCTTGTGGATTAGTCTTTAAGGCATCTTCCACCTAGCCATTATTTTTGCCAGTGGATCAATATGGGCCCGACTCAATATTCTTTCACTTTACATGATTATTATTTTTAATTAAATTAATACAACATGTCCATTTATTTAACTCCAAGGGGTGGTCACAAACTTGAAGACACAAAGGTATACTAGTAATAGATTAAAGTACTCTATATCAAGGATCATGGCACACATAAAATCCTGATATGTACCTCTAACATATCCAATTCACATTTCCATGCATAATTAACAACCCAAGCACCTCTTGCATGATTATGAAATAAACAGCATATCACACCCATAATTACCTATTCAACCCTATACCATGCATTATCCCCATGATATTAATTGATTTACCAAAATACCCTTATCCTTATAATATATATAGTGATACTTAAACAATTGTTACTAAGGCCATAAACCCTTATTCTATTATTTAATATCCCTTATGTCTTATTATGAAGGCTTATTTAATCTATTGTCATATTATATGCAATTTACCAATTGACCCTTTCATCCTTACAAAATTACTGAAATACCCCATGTTTGTAAAGTTACTAAGTTACCCTTCTAGTAAGTTGAATTACCAAATTACCTATTATACTTATTAAAATTACCAAATTTCCCTTTTGGTTAGTTAAATTACAAAATTACCCATCATTCTTATTAAAATTACCAAATTTCCCTTTTGGGTATTTAAATTACCAAATTACCCTTCATACTTATTAAAATTACCAAATTACACCTTATTGTGCCAAATTACTAAAATACCCTTCTTATCATTTTACCATTTTACCCCTTTTACTCACAAAATTAATAAGTTATGCTTCCTTTATACTAAATTATCAAAATATCCTTCTTACTTATTAACTTACCATTTTACCCCTTTTACTCACAAAATTGCCAAGTTATCCCTCCTCTATCTTAAATTACCAAAATACCCTTCTTACTTATTATTTTACCATTTTACCCCTTTTGTTAATATAATTTACTAATTTACCCTTCTTATACCAAATTTACTAAAATACCCTTTCCACATGAGATATTAACATCCATAGTCCATATGCATCATCTAACACCACCAACTATTATTATTTATTAATATTACTCATTATCACCAACTATACATAATTATTGAGGCCCTACCTTTTGTACAATAAAAATTACTAAAATGCCCCTAAGGCTTATATTAACATTATCTATGTAACAAATAGCCACATTAGCTTATCATGTCATATACTTTCATTTAACATTATCATTAACATTAAGGCTCATTCCTTAACTATCATTTATACACATGACACGTAAATTAACATGCTTTTCATTTCAACAACCAACATATGCTACAAATAATATTATACTTAATATCATACAACATGCACACAAACATATTAAAAACCTTAATGTGCTAGAATACATATATCCACACATTTTAGTAGGGTATAATAGTTACCTTTTTTCCAGCAACAAATAAACTTTACTAGTATCTTGGTTCAAAGTCTAAGCTTTGATTAGTAAAAATTTGTACCTACAAATAATATCAAAACTAGCATATGAGTACTAGAAAATTTAAAATAATAATTTTTTATCAAAAGCTTAATCAATACATAATAATAATAACAATTTTTATACCTAAAAAATTAGCCATAATTACTTAAAGAGATGTAGTAGACTCACACTACATGGCAGCGTGAGGTGCATGCACATGTTGAGGGGAATCAAGGGTTAAAGAGGGAGTTGGGAGAAGGGAGAGGAATGGTTCGGGTAAGGGTTTTGGGGGGTTTAGTTGAGGGCTCATAGAGGGAAGTAAGGGTTGTGGTAGGGTGTAGGGAGGGAATAGGGGTGTAGGTGGTGGTGAGGGGTTAAAGGTCGGTGTCTCAAGGTGGGATGGTGGCTGTAGGGCTTAGAAGATAGGGAGAAGGAAGGAAGAAGAAGAAGGAAGGGAAAAGTAGAGAAGAAAGGAGGGGGCTATAGGGGAATTTTTGCCAAAGGGAGGAAGGGGGTGCTAGAGGAGGTGTCAAAGAGTTTATGGGTTGTTGTGGCAGTAGTACAATAGGGGAATGGGTGGCACACAGTGGTTGTGAAGGGTGGAGGTCAAGAAGGGGAAAGAAAAAAAGAAAGAAGGGAAAGGGTAGTTGTATGGGCAAGTGGGGGTTATTAGGTGGTGTAGGAGGTTGTAGGGGAGGCCAAGAGGTTGATGCGGTGGTCTGTTGGGTGGTAGAAGTTGTGGTTAGAGCTGGAAAAGGAAAAATGGGGGAGGAGGAGAAGAGGGGAAGAAGGGAGAAAAGGGATCAGTAAGGAGGGGTAAGGGGAGCTCAAGGGGGATAGAAATGGGCAGAGAAGGAGGAAATGAGGAGAAGAATAGGAAGAGGTAAAGGAGGGATGGTATGGTTAGCTTAGTTGGCTACAAGCTGTTGGCGGTTGGGCGTGACAAGGTGGTAGGAAGGAGAAAAAGAAGAGGGATAAAGGAAGGCATGTGGAGAAGTGGCCAAAACTAGAAGGAAAGGGATAAGGGCGAGAGGGAGAGAGTATGGCAGATTAGCTAGCATGGCAGGTGTAGAGGAGGGGGAGGGTTACATGTAGGCGCAGGCTTCAATAGTCAAAGAAGGAAGGATGAGGGAAGAATAAGAAGAAGAAAAGAAAGGAGGTAGGTCGGCCAAAGGGAAAAAGAAAGAAGACACCTCGGGTCGTGCACACAATGGGAGAAGGGAGGAAGAAAGGAGGGGTTGAGCTAGCCCAACTGTGGAGAAGGAAAGAAAGGAAAGAAAAAAGAGGTGGGCTTGGGCGGCGATGTAGGGAGAAGAGAAGAGAAGAGAAGGAAGGGGCTAGTGGCCCAACGTGGAGAAGGTAGGTCGGATGGCCCAAGGAAGAAGAAAAGAAGAAAAGGAAAAAGAAGGAAAAGAAAAAGGCTGAGTGAGAACTTAAAACTGTGGCACAACGACACACTTGTGAACCAAAAATGAGGGGTAACACCTCACCTCTAAGGTAGCGACCCCTATAAAACAACCATTAGCCACTCTGGGTGTTTCAATTTAAGTATTAAAATCTTATGACGTGATCTCATACGTCACATTCAACACAAAAAATTTCATTTTCTATACTTAGCAATTTTACCTTTTATTTCAATTATTTAGATAAACCCTAAGGTTTATGTCAAGTCAAATCATAACTAAGGTTAACTTATCAAATGGCTAAGGCTATACTAGCATTCATTTATTTATAAATGATACATTAGGTTGAAATTACCAATATACCCTTTAAAACCTTAGTTTCCACATTTTATTCTTTTTTATATCAAACATTATCATTTAGAGAGTTTTGTCATATTCAAGAAAAAGGCAATATTACCTTTTATCTCTAATTATTACGGTAAACCATAAAGTTATTGATCTATTTCAAGATGAGTCAATGCTAAGGTCAACATATCAAATGTCTAATGCTATCCTATCATCTGATTATTTGTAAAAGATATATTAAGTCAAAACTTACCTAAAAGCCTGTCAAAGCTCCAATTTCACTATTTCATTAGTTTCCATATAAGAAATTATCATCATGATATAATTTCATGAACAAACATCAAGGCAATATTCCATAGTATTTTAGCATGTAGGTAATCATTTCATTATGGCGCTTAACTATATTTTCCACTTTTCATGCATTTAGTATGTTGTGCCCACAAAACCCTAATCATGTAGCTCTCATGTATCTCATCTTCTATGTAACATGTATGTACACATTTAATAAATAATAAGTCATTTAAATAGGAAAATTATTATCACAATACATGTAAAGGAGTATCTCTAACACTAGGTCATGTAAATAGAAATCATAATCATGTGCAAATACTTCTTTGTGAATTATTATAACCCTAACTACCATGTATTAGCAATCATGAGGAATTTAACATTGAATTTGAATTATAACTTGACAAGAATGAAAATCCTAACAATATCCAAGATATGCAGATGTAAATCATTTGACATATTACCATGTATATAACTTATGTTTCAACAATTATACGTATCATCCCTTAATTTGTTATCATTTTTTCTCTCATGTCATAAAACTTGAAAAGCATAAAACCCTAGCATAATTCTAGGGTCTAAAAAATCCTAGTATGCCCACACATAAATTCTATCGCCTTATGAGTGATTGGATTTACCTGATCCAATCTCACATAAAAAGAATTCTTCTCCAAGTCCTCAAGATTTACCTCGTAATTTAACACCCAAACATATATATATTAACATTTAATATTACACAAAAATAACTCAAAATTAAAATAACTCAAGGATTAATAGCTTGTTGAATAAAGGTAAGTAAAGCGAAAGAAAACTTGAGCAACAAAAGGGGAAGGTTTCTATGGGTATTGGTGGGAAGGCTTCTTAGCCAGTGCTAGGGAGCCAAGAACTATAAAAATGGCCTGTGGTAGGAAGGGGAGAACAGGAAGGAAAGGGATAGTAGAAGGGATTAATAAGAGTATAGCATCCTGGGATATGTGGAGAAAAGAGAGAGAGGAAAAAATGGGGGAGAGAGAGGTATGTTGTAGATGTTGTGTAGGGTGATGGCTTGAAAGAGTAGAGCGTGTCTAGTAGAGGGAGCAAGATGAGGCAAGAAATTATAGCATTGATTAGGTGATAGGTTAGTGTAATTTATTGGTGAAGAGTTAGGGTAAAATATACTGCTAAAATTATCAAGTTACCAAAAATAAGATTTACTTAATGAAGTGGATGCCGGTTACAATCCATCATAGGTTTAAAATTTTAATACTCATAATGTAACACCCCCAAAATTCACTACTAAAAAATTTCGTTTTATTAATATTTTAGCGGAAGTAAAATAACAAACTATGAATTTTGGGGATATTACTGCCACACTTAGTACCAGACCGGTTTACTCATACAGTTTCAGTACCAAGTGCTAAGGCTAAAGAATAAAATATCAATCGCTAGAAATTCAAACCATTTGTAAATCAGAGTAGCACAAGTAAAAAAATTTATAAGAATAGATTCTACCAATGGTGGTTACAAGAAAAAATTACATTTAAACCTGACATTTAAAAGAGAAAGGGAAAGACCCTAACAGTTTCGGATTATCCTTACACTCTTTCCCGTTGCCCACTTGAGTAGCATATGAAAAAGACATGCAAGGGACACTGCTCATTGAATAGGCAGGGGCCCCACGAATTGAACCCTTCAGTACTATGGTACTAAGTAACCCTTTAAAACACACTTAAAAGCAGGCCCCAATGCAGCACATGAAACAAGGCTACATACATGTATAACAAGATGTGTATATATAACATTCACATAATTAACATTCATATCAAATATCAGTAGGTTGTTATGAACAATCGATACTTTTGGGCCTTAAGCCATATCATAGTGCAAAATCAATACATTCAGGCCTTAAGCCATGTCATAGTGTAAAATCAATACATTTGGGCCTTTAGCCATTAGTCCATCATTATTCAATCATCTTGGATTATAAATGTCCATGTGAGTGTGGGAACCCCACTATTATAGCCGGTGGAATGGTCATGCAGGACAAAATGCTCCTGGCCACTATTATTCGCCGGTGGACCGGTCATACAGGGCAAAACGCTCCTGACCCTATTATTCGCTGGTGGATCGGTGTAGCCCCGACTCACAAGGTGTTCCACTCTAAGAAATTAGTGTCTTCCCCATGTCTTATAGTTTTTACGTTTGGTTTGTTGAGCACGTAATCCCCCACTATTATAGCTGATGGAATGGTCATGCAGAGCAAAATACACCTGGCCACTATTATTCGTCGGTGGACGGTCATGCAGGGCACCTCGGTCCTTGCTACTATTATTCGTCGGTGGACGAGTCTGGGTCAGTCTCAACATCTTCCTCTTTAAGTGATTAGTGTCTTAATCATACCTTAATCAAAATTATTTCACCCTTGACATGCATGGCTAACTATATCCACACTTATCCTCCTAGGAGGGCCCGTCTCATATCTTGAGACTTCTGCACCTCCTAACTTGCCCCGACACCCTTCCCTTAATCAACTTTCTCACACTAGAAGCCCGACTCCTAAGTGTGTGGTCAAGCCCACTCACCGCCTTACTCTAAGGCTTTCTCTAGAAACCCTAATCTGGGCCTATGTGGCCCATCCTTCTCTGCCTTACACATCCTAAACTATTTCAACACCCTACACATCACAACCCTTAGATTCAACTCTCACTTCATACACCATTCATTCTCATTTATTCTTATTATTTTCTTTTTCCACCTTCTCACATAGGGGTTTCCTCCTAAACCCTAGTTTCTTCCACTCTTTCATTTTACTTATGTCCCCTCTCTTTTTCATCACTCAAGGATCATGGATTATTTACGTCATCCTTTCCTACGTTAGCCAACTTACTTCCCCTTGGTTATCTTATTCTCCCATTTTTCTTTTTCATGCTTTTCGCCCTATATTCTGTTATTAAACATCCTACCATGCATGTCCTAGAGGGTCACATCATATAACATCATACACACAACATAAAAAATCATCATTCACATGCCATAAGGAAGTCACATGGGCATACATTCACTCAAAGTTGTGCTATAATGATTAATCATTAAGCATAAAGTACACAATATGGTATAATACATGGCACACATGGCATGTAACTCACACATAGTTGATCTTAGGCACATCCGTACCCGGTTTGGGTTACCAAGTCATCTCCTACGCTTTTTAGATCACCATTCACCCTTCATAATTGTTACCCTTAACATATTACCAAATTGCCCTTCTCCTTTGTTATAATTACTAAATTGCCCTTGAGTTGAATAAATTACCAAATTACCCTTCTTCATTATCCTGATTACCAATTTGCTCCTTTAGTTGGTTAAATAATTACCAATTTACCCTTTCGTCGGTTAAATTACTAAATTACCCCTTAGTTGGATAAATTACCAAATTGCCCTTCTTCATTATCATAATTACCATATTTACCCCTCTGAATTATTATAATTGCCATTTTACCCTTTTCAATTATTATAAATCCCAAATTACCCTCCTATATAATTATAATTATTAATTTACCCTTCTCCGTTGTTATAATTACTATATTGCCCTTCTCCATTATTAAAATTACCATAATGCCCTTTTTTTGGTTAATTTACCAAGTTACCCTTCTCTATTATCATAATTATACAATTGCCCTTTTATAATCATAATTTTATTACCAATTTATCCTTCATCGTTGTCATTATTACCAAGTTACCCCTTACTCTGAAGTTTGCCATAAATATCCTTTTAATTTACAAAGTTACTACCCCTACTTCCAAATTACTATAATATCCTTTTATTTACAAAATTACCACAATACCCTTTTACTTATAAAATTACCATAATACCCCTTTTGCTTTACAAATTACTATTTTACCCTTTTACATCCAAAGTTACCATTTTTATCTTTTCTTACAAAATTACTATTTTGCTCTTCTTTTCCAAAATTATCATATTACCCTTTTACCCTTTAATTACAAAATTACCATTTTACCCTTTACTCCCAAAATTACCATAATACCCCTTACTTATAAAATTACCATTTTACTATTTACTTATAAAATTACCATATTCCCTTTTTTTCCAAAATTACCATAATACCCCTTTACTTATAAACTTACCATCTTGCCATTTACTTATAAAATTACCATATTCTCTTTTCTCCCAAAATTACCATAATACCCCTTACTTATAAAATTACCATTTCTCCATTTACTTATAAAATTACCATATTACCCTTTTCTTGTTATCATAATTACCATATTTACCCCTCTGAATTATTATAATTGCCATTTTACCCTTTTCAATTATTATAAATCCCAAATTACCCTCCTATATAATTATAATTATTAATTTACCCTTCTCCGTTGTTATAATTACTATATTGCCCTTCTCCATTATTAAAATTACCATAATACCCTTTTTTTGGTTAATTTACCAAGTTACCCTTCTCTATTATCATAATTATACAATTGCCCTTTTATAATCATAATTTTATTACCAATTTATCCTTCATCGTTGTCATTATTACCAAGTTACCCCTTACTCTGAAGTTTGCCATAAATATCCTTTTAATTTACAAAGTTACTACCCCTTACTTCCAAATTACTATAATATCCTTTTATTTACAAAATTACCACAATACCCTTTTACTTATAAAATTACCATAATACCCCTTTTGCTTTACAAATTACTATTTTACCCTTTTACATCCAAAGTTACCATTTTTATCTTTTCTTACAAAATTACTATTTTGCTCTTCTTTTCCAAAATTATCATATTACCCTTTTACCCTTTAATTACAAAATTACCATTTTACCCTTTACTCCCAAAATTACCATAATACCCCTTACTTATAAAATTACCATTTTACTATTTACTTATAAAATTACCATATTCCCTTTTTTTCCAAAATTACCATAATACCCCTTTACTTATAAACTTACCATCTTGCCATTTACTTATAAAATTACCATATTCTCTTTTCTCCCAAAATTACCATAATACCCCTTACTTATAAAATTACCATTTCTCCATTTACTTATAAAATTACCATATTACCCTTTTCTTGTTATTATAAATACCAATTTAACCTTCTCCATTATTATAAATACCATCCTCCATTTTTATAAATACCAATTTACCTTTCTCTATAATTATAATTCTTAATTCACTCTTCTCCATATTTATAATTACCAAATCACCCTTTGCCATTATTATAAATACCAATTTAACCTTTTATTTAGAAAATTACCATTTTACCTCTTACTTTCAAAATTACCATCTTGTCCCCTTATTACACCACTTATTACATTAACATTATTACATGGAATAATAATATTAATACTCCCTCAACAATATCCAACTCCACCAATTGTTATATTTTAATATAATACTTATTAGCACCCACACATATTAGGCCACATTCTTTTATAAGAAATATTATAAAAATGCCCCTAGGGACCACAATAATATTATTCAAGTATAAATGGTCACAATAACATAATATGATATGGATAAGTACTTAACACTTTCATTAATAATTAAATTTTTCCCTTAGACAAAATTTCCACACATAGCACATAAAAGAGCATACTTTCCTTTTTATTAAACAATGCACGCAAACATATAAATTATACTAACAACCATATATCAAACATAAAAACACATTAAAATTCCTAATGTGCAAACATATGTTTATCCTTGCGTTTAAGTAGGGTTTAACGATTACCTTAATTCCTGTAAAAATCAAATCTTACCGGTATCCCCATTAAATATTCAAGCTTGAAATAGCAAAATCAACACCTAAAAATAATTTCAATAATTATTATATTAGAAATAAGAAAATCAAAGCATAAGAGCTTATAAAATCTACTCAATAAAATAATTAATTTAAATATTATCATATCTTAAATTTATTAATAAAAATGGCCAATAAATGTAGCAACTCATACTACTTATGCACCATGAGATGAATGCAAAAATAAATAGAGGAGGCTCGAAGGGGGCATGAAGGAAAAGTAAAATGGCCATTTTCTGGTTGGTGGTTTGGGGCTAGGAAAGAAGATTGATTGGGGAGGTTTAGAGGCAAGGGAAGGGTGTAGGAGTGAAGAGGGTGTGTAAGTGGTGGCTGGGGATGGGTTATTGGTGGCCAAGAGAGGCGGAGGCGACAGCGGTGGTGAGGCGGTGAAGATGGCTTTCGGGCTGGGCGTGGCTGAGAAGGAAGGAAAAAAGAGGGAAAAATGGAGGGGTGCAGGGGATGGTTTCAGGAAAAGAAGGTATGGGGGTGGTAGAGGAGGTTGCAAGGAGTTGAATGGTGGTTTGGTTGGCGACATAGGTGGTAGGAAGGAGGCGATCAGTGGTGTTATAGGATGAATGCAGAGAGGGGGGAAAATGGAGAGAAAAATAGGTGGGGAGGAATAAGGGGCTATAGGGTGGCTTAAGGGGTGGTGTGGTAGTTTAGGGTAGTAGCAGGTGGTGGTAGAAGGTGCTGCCGACAGTTGGTTAGGAGGAGGAAGCGGCGGAGGATGTGGTGTTGCAAAAACAAGGGTGGAAATGGGAGAGGAAGAAAATGAGAGAGAAGAGGAGATCGGGGGGCTAAGGGCTCGAGAATATGGGGCAGAAAAAGGGTGAAGGGGAGAAGAAAGAGAAGAGGTAGGGTAGGGGGATAGGTGGCTGATATGGCGGTAGTGTTTATGGTGGCAAAGGGAGCCATGTGGGATGGGGTGCATGGCTGCCCGGTTCCAAAATGGTGAAAAAAAGATAGGAGAGAGAGAGAGAGTTGGAGGGCATGCCCATGGCGGCAGGCCTGGTCAACGAAGACAGGTCAAGGAAGCTGGGTCGAGGTGTTAGGAGAAGAAGAAGAAAGAAAAGGAGAGGGGGTGCAGGCCGGGGCACAGGGGGAAAAGAGAAGAGTTGGGCCAGCCTAGGGAGGTGGAGAAAGGAAAGGAAGAAAGAAGGGGGAAGTTGGGCTGTGTGCATGCGAGGGAGAGGAAGGAGAGGGAGTGGGTCGGAGGCCCAGGCGTAGGGGAGGATTGGCTGGCCTATCGGGCGGCCCAAAGTAAAGAAAAAGGAAAAGGAAATAAAGAAGAAAAATGAGATAAAGGAGAAGGAAAAGAACAAGGAAAAAAAGGAAAAAAGGAAATTAGGGAATACTAATTTAATTTAATTTTGAAAATAATAAAATGTAATATTTTTTATAAATTATTTAATTTAATAATTTAATTCAATATAGTTTAATATATTTGTTCAAAAAGGATAATTTTAGTAAAATATTAGTTTGAAAATCTATTTAAATAAAAATAATATGATAAAATAACATAATATTTATTTTTAATTTATTAAATACTCCTATCCAAATTTATATACTCAAAAATTCATAAAATAATAAAATTAGATAATTTTAAGAGCTAATTTATTTCAAATAAAAGGTATTTATTAAGTTATAGGTTTTCTAAAATTTTGGGGGATTACACATTGTCTGGTAAATTTTAACCTTATTAAATTTTATATCTAATATGTGATAATAATATAACATATATTAAAAATATATTTATTACGAAATACCCTAAAATAATTATTACAACAAATACACACAATTATTAGTTATCTTTAGGGTTTCTAAAATAGGGTATTACACTGCTACTCCCTTAAAAGAGACTTTGTCCTAAAAGTAGGAAAAAAACCAAAACTAACTTATTAAAACCTAAGGTTGTCCATAAACAATGGTTCTATGAGTTGGTGGTCACTACCTCCTTATAAGAATTAAACCCTAATAAAGGCACATAGCTAGCAGACAATCATGAAGAGGACAATCATCAATCAATTAGCCAATATATGCATAAGTAAAGATGAAGTCTATACATTCAAAAGCACAAAATTTATATAAGTAGTGGTGTCTATGAATCAACAATCCATGCACCATTGACCGCTTTCAGACCGTTGACCTTCAAACCTCCTTTATTACCACCAATACCCAATTTCTTACTTACAGTACTCTACAACTAAGGATGAGAAGCAAGTCTCTTACCTTTAGCACTCACTCTCGGGATGCTACTAGCAGGAACCTAAGTCACTAGGGAAGACTGATGCCTATAGGTGGTTTTTCCACCTTACTATACTTGATGACATTGAACTCCAACTCTAGAAGACTAACACTTAAAGCCTCTCTCGCCCATCTTCCCACACTTACAACACTCTATGGTTCCACCATGGCAGTCCTTGCCTGGGTGTTTTCCTCTATAAATCTTATAGTGATAGTCCCTCAGGTCGGTTGTTTATAAATCGTGGTCCAAAACACTATGAAGGTTGACCACCACTAGGCTGGCTCTATTAAACACTCAAATGAACTCTTTTGTCACCCCTATGATGCTGAAAACTCTCTACTGGCCTCTTAGTCCCACTAAGGGCCCTCTTTGCCTCTTAAATCCTTCCTAGGGCATAAGATGTCTAATAAAGCATGAGTACATCATTTATAATATCTCTACCAAATAGCTACTATTTCCTCATTGCTTCTTATCTCTAGCACAAAAGTAAGAATCTCATAGAACTTACTAAAGTAATACTCGACCAATATACTGCCTTGTTATAGGGTTAAAAACTTGACATACTTTGCATGATGCATGTGCAAGGGTAGTAGCGTGCTCTCAAACCTCCCAAAAATCCTTCCTAAGTGTCTATCATCTCAACAACTCAAAGCTAGTATCCTCCCAAACATTCATCTACCTGTCCTCTTAAGTAGAATATACCAAAATTCACCTTTTTAACATTATTTAATCCTTGAATCCCTGCAAAAAGGCAGGTGATGAAACCCATCCTCTCTAAGAGAGTTCAAATCCTGAACAGGTGTTGGATGCGGCAGTTGAGGTAGAGGTTGTGGTTGTGACTCTACCACTCTCTGTACGACTATAACAAGAAACTCCTCTTTATGGGTCAGGTTAAGGATTCAAGCCATAATGCTAAAGGAAATAGAATAATGGGTCACAATCTTAAGGAATAAAATCAAAGGCCACCTATATGAAGGCTAAGCACTCTATATCATTCAAAGACCAACAATAACATTAACTTTTATCACAATGGTTACACAAAAAAAGGACTACTAACATTCATACTAGATGTTCATACAACATTCATGATTACACTGATTACCACAATAACAGTTAGGACATCAAAAAGTGAAAGGAAAATTAAGCTTCTAAGGTTACACATACCAAAGGATATTCACTACCATACTAAGAATCCACCTACTATCAACCTTAGCCATAAAATACCTATGAAAAACCACAAAAACTACCTTAAATCAATTATTAACATTACAAATCTAAAGGTTCAAATCTCTAGCATTATTAAATGCCTAACTATTGGGGATCACCCAATATAACTACTCCTTAATCAGTATCATCTGTTCTCTCTCCAAATCATAAGGAGGCCCATCCAATTCATTTGTCTCACTAAGATAACTAAGGGAAATGCTTGGTGCTAGTCCCATCCTATCTCATGATACATCATCGATCATGATCAACTTTCTCCCTAACTAATCATAATGTAGCAGAAAACATCTGACCTCCATAAACTCTGGATGCTGAAAAATCATCACAAACATGTCCCAATACACTTCTCTTACTGTAATCCATACCTCTACTGAAGGGAGGGTCCTCAAAAAGTTGTTAGATTGAAACACATAGGGCCCGATGTATTTACTTAAGTGATGTCATGCATGGGTGTTGGGGTGGTTTTGTTTCAATTTTTCAATGTTGGAGGTGAGGGAATGGTGGTAGTGTTTAGAGTAAGAGGGAGGCTAATGGTGGAGGAGTGTGTTGTTGATAAAAATGATGAGGATGATGTTTGTGTGAGGGAGCTCGGGAGAAGGAGGGGAGAATGATGGATTGCTCGGGACTAAGGGACGTTAAAAAAGGGAGATGAGAAGGGATTAAGAATAGGATAGCATATAGGGATATGTGGAGTAAAATAAGGAGAGGCAAACATGGGGGAGAGGGAGGTATTATATAGATGTCGTTTAGGGTGATGGCTTGCAGGAGTAGGGTATGCTAGGTAGAAGGAGTAGGGTGAGATAAGAAAATAAAACATTGAACAGGTTAGATTAGGGCAATTTATAGGAGAAGAATTAGGATAAAATATCGTGGTAAAATTATTATGTTACTAGAATTTGTGTTTACTTGATGAAGTAGATAACAGTTATAATCCATCCTAGGTTTAAAATTTTAATACGCATTCTCTAGAAAATTTTAACCTAATTAAATTTTATATCTAATAAGTATTATTAATAATAAACATATTAACAATATATTCATTACCAAATATCCTTAAATATTTATTACAACTAATACACATAATTACTCATTATGATTATGGTTTATGGAAACAAGGTATTACATTGGTAGTATTTTCGCCTACCTGTACTTTTGTAGTAGCCTTTGAGCCCTACCTGTGATGTTATATACTTTATTGGTATTCTACCTTGGATCCCTACTTGTGGTATTATGGATATCATTGCTTTGATATTGAGATATGATATATATTTTGATGGCTATGTTTGGTGTTTTAAGATTGATTCTAATAAGTATTTCAAATAACATATTTTGTATGAATATTTTGTAAGTTTTATTATGATCTATATAAATGAGTATAAGAAATTTGTTAATTTTTTGTTATTTTATATTTGATAGGATTATTGTTTTCCTACCATAGTATGAATGTTCCAATGTTTATGTCATGTATTTTTGTGACGCCCTTTATGTATTCTATGTGGGCTTTTCATATTAGTTTTATATAATGGGTTACTTAGTACTGTTGTACAGAAGGGTTCCTTTTTATAGGCTCCTAATTATTCAATGCACAATGTGAGATCTATTGAAGCCTAGTGTTTGGCTTAAGAGAAGGCTATCTAATTTTTTCCCTAATCTCTTTTGATGGAAATGATTTTGTAATGTTATATTATTATGTATTTTTTTCACTAAACATTGTAATAACTTTATTTGGCTTGTTTTGATTTTTCTACTATATTTTTAAAAATTGTGCTATTAATTTAGGTGGAATAATGTTTTTATCTTACCACTTGGTACGAAAATGGTAGAAAAAAAATCAAACTTGTACCAAGTGTGATGATAACACCTCATGATTTCTATATTTTAGCTTCTACTATTAATTATTTAAATAGAATTTTTTTGGTTTGTAAATTTAGGGGTATTAGTGTGAGTGCTATCACTACTAGGAGTGGAAAATACTTAGATAGTTCAAAGAAATTTAAGAATAATTACAAGTTTACCAAGTCTTGGTGATATTATGAAATAAAACCCTAAACGCTTTCTCCTCTCTCCTCCTCCATGGCTCGCATGAGGAGCGCTATGGCTGTAGCCAAGAAGAAGAAGATGGCGTTAAGGAGTTTGAATAAGGCTGCTGGTATTGGAGTTTCGATATCTGATATTGGAAGGGTTGAAGGGTTGTCGAGGGTTTGGAACCGGTCTCAAGGTAGGATGTCGGTGCACGCATGGAACATGCAGGTGCAGACGTCGATCGCAATCCCTCAAATAGGGTTGAATCTTTGACTCATAAGGAGGTTGGCGAGGGTCTAGGGATGGACAGAAGGAATATCAATGTTCCTGTTTTGGTTGAAAATCATAGTTCTTGGGAGGAAGGAAGGCTTCCCTCTCATGACAATTCATTGGCCCAACCGGTGTCTTAGAAGGATATGGTTTTTGGTAACAAGATTCCATCCAGAAGATCAAACATGTGCTACATACCGTCAGTGCTTGCAGGAGATAAAATCCAAGTTAAGTTGCAGAAGGATAAGGTCAACCATAATTGTAATGATTGGCAATGGGCGATCGTGGGTTATATCATTGGTTTTAGACCTTCTTTGGGCCAAATGATCGGCTATGTCAAAAGAAACTGGTCTTGTGTGAAAGAACCAAAGGTGTTGATGCATGATCAAGGTTTTGTTGTGTTCAAGTTTGATTCGAATGAGGATAGGGATTGGGTATTGTCCAAGCCTTATTGGTCATTCTTTAATCGACCATTCATCTTAAAAGAGTGGCATAGGAGGTGTAATACCCCGTATTAATTAATCCTTAATTTAGACATGCAAGACTTAAAGTTGATTAGTAGGTGAAGTAAGCCATAAGATTATTTTTAAGCGATCGCCTTGTCTCGTTTAAGTCCATAAATGTTAAGTTATAAAAATAACCCGGATTAAATGTAAGAATGAGTAGAGGAAGGTCAAAATTGATGACGATAATAATACCTATAATAAGAAGAGAGTAATTAAAATATAAGGGATGGCAATACCAATAATCTTATTATGAATAACACTTTTAATAATAATACCAATAAAAAGGATTTTAAGAATAATAATAATGTTAGCAATAATTTTAAAAAAATTAAAATAGGGGAAGTGATAACATAATGAATATAATATTGATCATAATAATACTAGTGACATGTTTCTTTTTGTGAAAATTAAACCTTTCTTAAGTGGGATTCTTTTCCTAATAACCATACACTTGAAAGCTTAATACTTTGGAAGGCTTTTTCTAATTAATCCCTAACCAAACCCCCATTATTTTTCCCCACTTAAACCCAACAAAAAATCCCCAACCTATTGAGCAAAGGACCTTTCCCCATGCAGCGCATCACCTCCCTTCTCCTCTCCATGCATATGTCCCTTCTTGTCCAGCAACCACTCTCCTTTTGTAGCTTTCCCTCTACCCCAAACACATCCCATCACCTCTCTGCATTACCACCCTCTCACGCCACACCCCACCCCCTGCACATCGTAGCACCAACCCAGCCACCCTCCCTCACACCACTTGGCTAACCTATAGCCCAAACCCTCAAAGCCCAGCCCCTTCCCCCAACTAGCAGCCCTCACCTTTCCCTTCCCCTAACCTGCACCCCTACTCTATCTTCTAATCATCTACCCACCTATTTTCTCTCCTTTCCCATGCCACTCCACCCTGTAAAACCGCAGCCCTCAACCCAACCATCCTCCATCACATCATCCAGCAACTTGCAGCCATAGTTGCACGTAACCCCAGCCTTCCCCCAAGTTGCACCCCCTATCTTTCCCTCTCAACCTGCACACCTACCCCACCTTTCTAGACATC
Organism: Tamarix chinensis; assembly: GCA_030549775.1. NCBI lineage: Eukaryota > Viridiplantae > Streptophyta > Magnoliopsida > Caryophyllales > Tamaricaceae > Tamarix > Tamarix chinensis. The sequence goes on along the minus strand of CM060173.1, from coordinate 37,920,842 downwards.
TACCCCTCCATTTTATTCCCTTCCCTATGCCTCAACCTGCCCTTGCAGGCCCCCTTTCCCATATAGCATGTTCGACACCCTCACCCCCAAAAGAACCCACTTGTAGCCCTTTAGCTACTAACCCACGCAGCAGCCCTTTCCCCCCCCCCTTCTTTGCCCTCCTTTTATTGAGTCCCAACCTGTAGGAAACACCCTCCTTCCCTCTAACTTTAAGCCCTCTAATTTTTCCCTTGCAGTCCTCTCTTTCCCTTCCCTTAATTATAGCAACGAAAATTTGGTTTGCAGCCCCAAACTTCCCCTTCCCTTCACTGAAATTTAGCCTAAAAATAACCCAGCATTTGCCTTGTATTTCACCTCCCCAAGCAGCCATTATTTTTCCCCAACATAAGTGTTCTATCTTTCAGTGGGTTTAGTGCTTAAATTCATGCACCGGCCACCTTGTTTATTTTCCCTAATCATTTTACAAGTATTAGCTCATATAGGTTATCTTTTGATTATTTTAATTAGCATAAATATTAATGCTCTTAGTTGTCGTTGGTGTATTCATTTCTAGGTAATCTCAACCCCGCTTAAGGTATTTGTGGAACAAGCTTCGTGGTGTTAATATTTTCTTAGCTCAAGGTAAATCCAACTAATCCGTAGATGGTAGAATTTTATGTGAAAATGATTGGCTAGTTTTCTAGGATAAAAATCATGATAGGTTGAGGATGCCAAATTATCATATTTTTTTTTGGAAATGAGAGAATGTTGTAGTTCATTTCTATATGAATATTATGATGTGTAAATTAATATATGTTATCATGCAAATTTTATATGCCTACGTAATATACTAAAATTTGAAGAGTGTATGCTAATGATAACCAATATGGATTTATGCTAATAAAATAAGATGATTAAGATTAGGGTACTAATATATGTTACCATACTAATATTCGTAAACTTAGGTAGTATTCTAAAAAAAAATTGAAAGTGTATGCTTATGAAAACATGTATGTATTTATGCTAAAAGAGAAATGTGCACGTTTAGGATTAGAGTCCAACAGAAAATTATCATATTTCGTGGTAAGTCCCATAAATGGATTAATTATGTCCCTTGGATAATTTAGATAACTTAGAGTATAAATATGTTTAAATGGTGATTATTATGTGTTGCATGTTCTAGGGGTAAAAATGTAAATTTTATATACCATGATTCGTAATTGAAATTTATTCGTGAAAATTGCATGAATTTATGAGATATTAGAAATGCATGCTATGAGCGTGTACATGTACTATGTATGGTGAATGTTTAGGGATAATATGGTCTTTTGTCTTACCGAAGAAATTATCATATGTAAAGTATCATTAGCTATTTTATGTTAGCATTTTCATGACAAATATCTTATATAAGTAAACATGATAATAAAGTGAAGGAAATGTGGTAGTTATAGGTTGAAGGGTATTTTGGTCATTAAGGCAAAAAGGTGTTCCAAAGTGAATAATTGGACTAGTTGAATTAAGTGTTGGCCTTAAAATAATTTTGGAAATAATTGGACAATTGGTTTGAACAACTGAATCAGATAATTATTCGGGCTATAGCATGATGCCTAACCCCAGGTCGTGTTGGCTTGGAATGGTTGCGACCCTTATGGTCTTTTAGATGTGACGTTTTATGTTTGATTGATGGCTAAGTAGAATATTATGAACCTCGATATTCTAAAAATAATAACCTGGAATTTCATAAGATACTAATTACTTAAAGAGAAAGACTTCAGTTGGAAAGGAATCTTGTGCCTCAGACTTGGCCACCGAGTGCATAGTTTGGGCCTTCGGGTCAAGGGGATCACTTCTGCTCTATAGGTATTCCATACACCCTATCGGGAGTACGCATACTTAAGGACTTGAGTTCTGAGGCTTAATATGGATGACTAATATGTCGTGTGGCTTCCTTGGCGAGCTTTGCCTTGGAATCGAGTGATTTATTTTTGTACCACCCTCCTTGACGATCATTGTCATGGATATGGGAGTGTATTTTACTTGAGAATTGTTATATAAATTATATAACCGGATTAGACACCCACCATAATACTTCTGCAATAATTGGATTAGGAGTGACTTGACCTTAGTTAGATTGTTTAGAATATCAATAATTCTTCCTATTATGCTATAAAGTATGGTCGTTGGTAAGTTAAAATGGTTGTGAAATTATAAGCATGTTTTAAATGCCTTTGCGAGGGATTTTGATCTAACTCGTATTGTTAATTGTGATGTGGATTCGTGTTATGAAATCATGGCTTTGCATGTGATCACATTTTGTATTTGAATTTCTCATTTGTATGATGATTGCTATGTGGGTATGCTACCTCTTCGGAGGCATTGTGGTTTACTTAATACGAGGAAGTCGTACTGATACTATCACTTTGCAGAGGAGTACGTCCATGGCATGCATTGGTTGAAGGGCTATGAGGAGCGTCACCCCGACGAATAGCTAGATTAAGTGAGCGAGTGGACCCCATCCCCTTTTTCCCTTTTCCTTGTAACTTTGATGGACCAGAAGAGTGTAAGGCAAACCATTGATGACTTTTGTGTACTCTTTTGTTATTTTCTGAAAATGGTTGGCTACTTAATTATTGAAACAGCCATTTGTCATGGATAATCTTTCTTTTGTAAAACGCTTGATTACGTATTATACTTATCTCCTTTTGTTTGTCGGTTTGACTTGTTTTAAGCCTTAGAACTTGACATAAGGATAGTGAGGAGGCTGGAATTATGTTAAGTGTGGTGGTAACACCCACCGTTCTTTAATTTTTGCTTTCGTAAAGCAAAATTTAAACAAAATTTTCAAGTAGTGATTTTGGGGTGTTACAGGAGGTTTCAGTTTACCAAGGAGAAATTTCAATTCATGCCATTATGGGTAAAGTTAATGAATCTACCTTTAGATTATTGGGATTTTGATTCTTTGAGTCGGATAGGAAGTGTTGTGGGTAGACCTTTATTTTTGGATGGTATCACTTTAGTGGGAGAAAGAATTTCCTATGCATGTATGCTAGTTGAGGTGGATGTCTCAATAAAAATTGTGGAGTTAGTGAAGCTAGTGGATCCTAAGAGTGAAATTTTGTCCCATAAGATTGGTATGAATGGAGACCTGCTTTCTGTGAGTAGTGTCATGAAGCTGGTCATTTTTTAGAGAAATGCAGGAAGGCCTCAAATGCCCATTTGCATCTTACAAGTCCTTCTATTCAGGCTGAGGGGCAATTCAATACTTGTCAGGGGGTTAAGCTGTGGAGGAAAGTTCAAAAGAAGATAACAATGTCTGAGAATAGGGTGGAGAAAAGTTCAAAAGTAGTGGAGAAGACAGTACCAGTGAGTTCAAGGGTTGTAGAGAATAGGGTAGGGGTTGATCAGTTGGCATAACACTACGTTGGGGAGGGCTGCTCTAAGTCTTCAAGTAGTGAGACTAGGTTGTAGAGGAGCTCCTTGAAAGGAAAAAAGAAAATGGCTGCTAAAATATCAGGTAGTAGATTTGAATGTCTGGGTGGTGCTGATATTGAAGATATCTTACAAGCAGTGATTTCAAAGGAAAATAGTGTTCTGCTGATGGGAGAGTCTACTTATCCACATTCTTCCCTGGATCTTGATAATATTAGGAGCTTGGAATGTAAGGAGATTGAATAATCCCTACAAGAAGAAGGAGTTAAGGCATTGGTTATAAGTGCATAATCTTTCCTTTATGGGGCTGCTAGAAACAAGGGTGAAGTGTAGTAAAGCAGACAATATTTGTGCAAGACTTGGCAAGTAGTGGGAGAGATTTGATAACTATGTTTCTCATTCTAATGGGAGGATTTAGTGTGTTTAGGATAGATATGTTTTGGATGTACAACTTCTTGCAAGCAGTGAGAAAAATTTACATGTCTTTGTGGCTGTAGTTCATTTAAACTTGTCCTTTTATGCAACATTAGTTTATGGATTTAATTTAGGAGTGAATTGAAAGTCTCTGTGGCACTGGCTGGATGAGCATAAGGTAGAGGATGAGCCTTGGATAGTGTTGGGGGATTTTAATGTGGTGTTACAACCTACTAAGAAGTTCCATGGTAATGTTATCAATGTCAATGATGTCAATGAAGCTAGAGATTGTTTTAATTCACTTTTAATTCATGATTTAACTTTCTCTGGTTTGAAATTTACCTGGTCTAATAGAATTTTGGGGGATAATGTAATTATGACTAAGTTGGACAAGGAATGGTTAACTTAGCATGGTCTTCTAAATTTCCCTTTTCTTATTCTATGTTTCTAGAGACCTTATTTTTTGATCATAGCCCTATTGTGATCAATCTGGCTGATAGGAGGCCTCAGTGCAGGAGGCAACTTAAATTTTATGATATGTGGACTCTGGATCCTAATCTTCTTCCCTTGGTGGCTGATATATGGAGACAATCTCTAGCTAGATCTGTTAATAAGAATTTTCAAGCCAAGCTAAGGGAAATTAAAGCTAAGCTGAGGTCTTTCAACAAAGATAATTTGGAGACATTTCTTACAGGGTGCAGGAGGCAAGGGTATGACTGAAAATGAGTTAAGAATTACTAGCTCAATAACCTCAGAACTTATCATTGCAGGAAGAGGAGAAATTAAGCCTGAAGCAATATGAGTATTATGCAATATGTGAAGAGAGCATCTTAAAATAGAAATCAGGCATTAAATGGTTATATTTGGGGGACTCCAATTCCCATTTCTTTTTCTCCATAATGAAAGCTAGACAAAAGCAGAATGTTATAAGGAAAATAAAGCTTTGTGATGGGTAATGGTGTTCAGAGATTGATGGATTCTCTAAGGCTTTTATTTCGTTCTATTCTGATCTTTTTGGCAGTGGGAGCCAGGCCTCAAGAAGTGTCTTAGATGATGTTTTACAACAGGGACCTGGCTTGGCTATGGAGCATTAGTAGGATTTGCTCAGACCCATTTCTTTGCTGGAAGTTAAAGAGGCTCTATGGTCTATTAGACAATACAAAGCTCTAGGACCTGATGGTTTTATTGCAGGGTTTTACAATGCTTCATGGAATGTGTTGGGAGATGATTTATGGTTGTTGGTAAGGAAGGTTTTCCAGACTAGTACAAGGCTTTCTTTTTTGGGACATACAAAGTTGGTTCTTCTTCCAAAATCAGAGAATGCACATGAGGTTGCTAATTTTCGACCAATAGCATGCTACAATGTGGTGTATAAGGTTTTGGCAAAAGTTTTAGCAGGTAGATTGCAAAAAGTCTTACCATCTATTATCATTGCCTCCCAGGATGGATTTGTTAAAGGGAGAAGAATTTGTGATAATGCTTTATTAGCCCATGAGTTACTTCATATGTATAACAGGAAGCATATACTACCAAGATGCATGATTAAGATGGATATAAGGAAGGCTTATGATTCAGTAAGCTGGAAATTTTTAGATAAGGTGATGCTTGGTCTGCACTTCCCTCTACATATAGTCAAGCTGCCAATGGCATGTTTTTCATCTTTTTCTTATTATTTATGTATCAATAATTTCATGCAAAATCCTTTCAAAGGGAAAAATGGGCTAAGGCAAATGGATCCATTATCCCCATATTTGTTTGTCATAGTAATTGAGTATCTCAGTAGGCTGTTTCAGATATTATGGTGGAAGGAGGATTTCCAGGGACATCCTAAATGTAAGAAATTGAAGCATATAGACCTAGCTTTTGTAGATGACCTATTAGTTTTTGCAAAGTTGATTTACCATCTGTGTTGGCTATAAGGGGTATTTTAACTGATTTCTCTACTGCTTTAGGGATTCATATTAGCCTAAAGAAGAGTAGTGTATTTGTTAGTGGTGTGGACCAGGTTTTGAAGAGCTCAATTATTTATCAACTATAGTTTCAGGAGGGGAGATTTCCTTTCAAATATTTATGGGTCCCATTGGATGCCTCTAAATTAAAATCAACAAATATGATGGTTTTGGTACATAAAATTTTAGGCAGGCTGCAACATTGGGCTAATAAGTTGATATCCTATGCAGGAAGATTACAATTGTTAAAATCTGTCATTTTTGGCATTACTAATTATTGGAGCTAATTGTTTCTTCTACCCAAGAAGATTTTGCATAAAGTTGTGGGGTTATGTAGGGCTTTTCTTTTGGAAGGGAAGGTGTATCAAACTAAGAGAGCTTTAGTAGCATGGAAGGTGGTCTATTTGCCTAAGAAGGAGGGGGGTAGGTATTCTGGACTTGTATACCTGGAATGTTGCAGTAGTGGGGAAGCTTTTATGGCAACTATGTTAGAAGAAAGATGCATTATGGATTAAATGGATGCATTTCTATTTCATTAAAAGACAGGAAGTTGAATCTTATCACCTTCCTTGCATAGCTTCTTGGCTACTGAAGAATATTTTTGCCTTAAGACCTTGTTTGCTCCCAATTTTCTAGCATTGGCAGAGGAATCATTTGTACCAAATTGCAAAGGTGTATGATACAATAAGGTATTCAACTCCTAAAGTAGGGTGGTGAAAAGTTGTTTGGTCTAACCCAGCAGCTCCAAGACACAAGATCATTTTCTTGTTGGCTGCTCACTCAAGGCTTCCTATAAAAGACAACTTACTCAAATTTGTTCCATCCATTAATCTTCAATGTGGTTTCTATTCTTTGGAGGAAAATACTACTCATTTATTCTACCATTGTCCTAAAGTGAATAAAGTATGGTTTGCTATGAGTAAGGCGTTTAGGGAAAGGAAGAGATATAGATTATGGCATGATTTGCTGAAATATATCTCCAAAGTAAAGGGTAGAGGTGTAACAAAGGCTCAATTTTATTCCTAGGTAAAGGGGTTAAATGTATTACCTGAAGCTTTACATATACACTGGGCATACCCAGGCTCAAAAAGAGTAGGCATACCACATAAACGGTAGCTCTATTAAACCAAAAGAGACCAAGCAAACCATGATTTTAGTGGTTAGCTAATGACAAATCATAATAAAGGGCTCTGTATACATAGTATTTGATTTGTACAATCAACCCTCTAGTGTCTAAGTCCCTAAAATCAAAAGAGTAACATTACGAGCTCTCCAAATAAGATAAGTGGCAGCTGCTAACGTCAAGGCCCGTGCTTTAGTCACCAGCTTGTTACTTTTCTGTCTTCTTCGCACCGCTCATGTTGCACTAGCTAAGGAGGTTGATCCTCATGAAATACCAAGCCATTCTCGCAAGACGTTCTTGATCCTCAGCATGAAGGGGTAATGAAAGAATAGGTGCTCATGACTTTCTGCTTCAGTATGGCAGAAATAACACATACCCGAGTTCTGGAGGAAAGTAAGTTTGTCCCGAGTGTTCAACCTTCTCAATAGGGCTAGCCATAGGATGAAGGAATATCTATGGGTACGACAATATTTCCATACAATATCATGGCTGCACCATTTGTGTGCTTTGGGCCTGAAAAAGTCATAAGCCAGTTGAGTAGAGAATTTCGTTCCCCGTTGCCAAGTCTTCAAGCGATCACAGGCTTTATCATACGACCCTTCCTGAGTAACAATAACATTAAAGATGGCATGAAGCTTCTTTACAAATCCAGAAGTACCATGGGTAAGGGTGAAGACCCCTAGTGTTCAGCCACGTAGATAGTATATATGGATCCACTTGGTCCATAAGGACTCCTTTTCATCCTGCAAAAACCATATATACCTACTAATAAAAGCATAATTCCATGCCACAATATTTTTAAGGCCCAAACCCCCTTCTTTTTTAGGCAGGCAGAGTTTAGTCCAAGCAACCTAAGCTGCTTTTCCATTCAATAGAAAGGTACGACAAAATCCCACAATCCGAGATATAACCACTTTAGGTAGAATAAAGATACGCATCTAGAAACCAAGAACCCCTTGATTGACAGAATTAAGGAGTTCAAGGCGCCCGACAAAGGATAAGGAGCTCGCTTTCCAAGGCTCAATTTTATTCCTGTTTTTATGTTGTAGCTTTCTATGAAGTATGGAAAGCTAGGAATGCTATTATCTTCTCAAATATTTCTTGGGAGTTGAAAAGGGTATCTCATCGCATTTCTTTGATCATGTCTTCTATATGTACTCATCCTAGTAGGAGTGATAAGTTTAGTGGTTTGTTGGGGATGGTAGATCAACTCTACAACCTGATTTGTAATTATACTTGATGTTATACAAATAAACTATATTTTAAAAATTTTTAAGGATAACTAAAGAACAAAGTAAGAAGAATAATCTAAACATTTAGAAGAAGAAATCAAAGAAAATCCTTATAAGGTAATTAAAGTGAATTCTCCTAATCAATATAAACCCATAGAGCCTTTTTTGTGTTGGACTATCTAAAAGTAAGAAGTAGTTCAATGAAAAGGTGATGCTAGAGATTTTAAAGAAAGTGGAGGTAAACATCCCTTTTATTGAGGATATTAAGAATGTGTTAAGGTATGGAAAGTTATTAAAAGATTTATGCAGTAATAAGAAAAATTTGAAGGGGAAGAAAAACATTAGTATAGGAGAGAATCTATCTATTGTCTTACAAAGAAATCTCCTAATTAAATGTAAAGACCATGATATTTTTCCCAATCCTTGTAAAATTAGAAATACTAGATTTGAAAAATGCATGCTAGATGTAGGAGATTCTATAAACATCATGCCTTTATCTATATTTAATATTTTATGTCTAGGTGCTTGAAAATAAACTTATGATGTAATCTAATAACCTCGTAGATCTAACACCTAACATAAAAGGGGTAATTGAAGATGTATTAGTGCAAGCAAAAAAAACTCATTTTCCCTATTGATTTTTATGTGTTGGATATGCATGGATCCCCAAACCCTTATTCTATTTTGTTAGAAAGACCATTTACTTGAATAGAAGCATATTATATTCCTCAAAGAATATAAAACCTCACTAGGATGGACTGTCACTAATATTAAGAGGATAAGCCCCTTAGTTTGTATGCGTAGAATATTGATGCAAGATGAATTGAAGCCTTATGTACAAGTACAATGTCATCTTAATCCAATAATGATGGAGTTAGTAAAGAAAGAAGTTCTAAAACTCTTATTTATAGGAATTATTTATCGTATTTTAGATAGTAGTTAGGTGAGCCCATTACAAGTAGTACCTAAAAAGATTGGAATCATGGTATTTGAAATTAATAAAGGAGCAATGGTTCCCACTTGGGTACAAAATAAATGGAGAGTTTTTGTTGATTAAAAAAATTTGTACAATGACTAGGAAGGACAATTTCCCTTACTTTTCATGGACCAAATGTTAGAGTGCTTAGCAACCCATGCTTATTATTGATTTTTTCAATGGATATTCAAAATATGTGTAAATACGTATTACCCTAAAATATAAAGAGAAAAGAACATTTATGTGTCTTCATGGTACATTCTCTTATTATCATATTCCATTTGGATTATGTGATGCTCTAGCCATCTTTTAAAGATGTATGGTAAGCATATTCTATTACTATGAAAAGAAGATTATTGAGGTATTTATAGATGACTTTAGTATTCATGTAAATTCTTTTGATCAATGTCTAGATAACCTTAGTATCATTCTAAGAATAGGCCTAAAAACTAACCTTGCTCTAAATATTCAAATATATCATTATATGTTTAATAGAGGACAATCCTAATCCATACTATGTCATATAAGGGTATTGAAGTAGGAAAGTCAAAATATTATTTACGAGCCACATTACCCTACCCTACATTGTTAGAAAAATATGTTCTTTCTTAAGTTTTACAAGATTCTATCATAGGTTTATCAATGAATTTTAAATATTTCCCAAATATTATGAAAATTACTCTAAAAAGAGGTGGACTTAATCTTCAATGAAGAATGCAAAAATTCATTTGATCATTTAAAATAGCAATTAATATATGTTCTAATTCTACAACCACTTAATTGGAACCATCCATTAAAATTAATTTGAGATGCATCAAATTTTGTAGTAGGTGCATTATTTGGTCAAAGAATGGGGAAAGATCCACATTACATCTATAATTCATCACATATATTAAATGAAAGGTAAATAAACTACACCACAACTTAGGAATAGCTTCTAGATATTTTTTTTGCCTTAGAAAAATTTTAATCTTGTTTATTGGGTACTGACATTACTATTTATTCTAATCATGCAACATTAAAGTTCCTTCTAGCTAACAAAAAGCAAATCATACATTAATCCATTGGATGCTTTTACTTTAAGAATTCAACATTCATATCATAGATTAAAAAGGGCATAGACGATAGCGTAGTTGACAATTTGAGTAGATTATCTAATGAGCTTAAAGATGATAATCTTATCAATAGAAATTTTCTTGATGAAAAACTCCACGTGATTAATATTGACATCCCTTGGTTTTTAGAATTAGTGAATTTTATGGTCACTAAAGAATTCCCTTCCACTTTGACTAAAGCTCAAATAGATGCAATAAGAAGTCAAGTCAAATATTTTATTTGGGATGATCCATATCTATGGAAGCATTACTCTGACCAAGTGATTAGGAGGTGTATTCTAAACAATGAAAGTCCTTCCATTATCACTTTTAATCATAATTATGAACATAAAGGCCATTTTGGCCTTCATAGGACTATCTAGAATATATTATAAATTAGATTTGACTGGCCCACCATCTTTAGATATGCTTGTGAATTTTGTAAGACTTGTGGAAACTACTAGAAACTTGATAACATAGAATATAAGAATGAGATACCTTATTATCCTATTTTGAATTTGAAATTTTGATATTTAGGGTGTGGTTTTTACAGGATATGTTCATACATAGTTTGGTTATAAATATATACTTTTAGTGTTCAATTACATTTGAAAATTGGTGGAGGCAAAAACCATCCATTTTGATGATGCTAAAGTAGCAGTAGAATTTTTAAAGATGAGTATCTTTACAAGATGATATATTAGCAGTAGGATTCTTAAATATAACATATCCCATTGTATGTCCACAACCTACCACTCACAAACTAATGTACAAGAAGAACTCGCAAAGTAAGAGATCAAGCTGATCTTGAAAAACATTGTTAAGCTAAACCACAATGATTAGAGCTTATGACTTGATCTAGATTAGAATATAACCTTATAGACTAGTTTACAGACAACCTTTTAACTTAATGGAAGATTTAGAACATAAATATTTAGGATATCATGAAACGCAATATGGAGATTGATAAAGCTGATATGTATAGGAAACTCTAATTATAGGAAGGATTCTTTCAACACCACTTTAAAGTATAAAGATAAGACTAAAGAAAAACACGATACTTTTTAACTTGAGAAAATCATTTATAATAGGCTAAAATGTTTTATTATATCACTCTCTATTGAATTTATTTGAAGGAAAGCTAAGATGAAGATGGATAGGATCATTTATTGCTACTCGATTTTATCCTCATGTTGTAGTTGAAATTAAAATTGACAAAATTGGTCAAGTGAGGAAAGTTGATGGAGATTATTTTAAACCAATCTATGAAGGACATAGCGTGGAGGATCTTGAAGTTATGAAGGATTAATGTTAAGATGATCAATGACCATTAAAGAAACTTTATTTAGGAGGTATCCCAATTTATTCTTCTTATATTTACCATTTTTATTATTAATTTTCTTTTCTTCCTCATTATTATAATTTAATTTAATTTATTTTGTTATTCATGTAATTTTTTATTATTAAAATAAAATATAAGAGTACCCTAAATTTTAATAAAAATTAGTGCATCCCTCCTAAACTCCATCTTTTTACCCAGCTAACCTAAAAAACAACTTTGTAACTCTACGAAATTTCATAAAACCTCTTGATGCACAAAAATTCTCATGTTCTCTAAATATTCAAATCATTGTTTTAAATCTATGCTACTATTATTTTATAACATATCCCACTCCTCTATCCTCCTTTCCACCTTAATATATAAAGTAAGTATAGAAAATTATCCACTTTTATCTAACTAATTTGAAACCCTATGCATTCAATCTTAGCCTTACAACCTAAGGAAACATAAAGGTGATTGAGGGTTTTTAGTTCTAAGATTATTGCTAATCAATTGCATTATTATTTGTATCTTAATTTTCCAAATTAGATCACATTCAAGGTACGCACCTCAATAGCTATTTTGAATTTCCCTATGTACTTGTGTATTATAATTCATGAGTATACCAATGTAATTAGTATGCTTATGTGGTGATTGTAAGGTGATGAGTGCTAATCCACAGCTCCACCACTTTGTTGTAGGATTATGAGGTCCTATCCCATAAGGAATTTCCAATTGATCACTAATTTTCATCATTCTAGCTATCTAGATCGTTATAGAATAAAAATTTAGAGGTAGATAATGAAGAAAATTGCAATGACTAACTAAATATAGATTCTAAAATGATATATAGAGAGCCAAGGATTCAACTTTGCTCTCGTCCTCATAATTCAATAACGAATTATCATTATAATGTAGTATAGTCCAAATGGCTAAGAACAATCACTCTAATGTGATTCGCTATCCACTTTCAAGGTCTAAGAATGTATCTGAACTAATTTATTGAGTACCTTCATGACTAATGAATTGTATTAAATCCACTAAGTACCATTGATTAAATAGTCCCTAAGAATCAAATGTTTACTTTCATGATCATTTAAATTTATGTTCGTATGTTAATTTCTGGCATTGATTTTAGCCTTTTGGTTATAATCAACATCTAAATAAGTTAAATTCCATCAAATCTAACTCATAATAGATATTCCTAAAATATGAAATAGCATTTAATAACCATACATACAACATATACTTATATTCATCATATTCATACCAAATCGAGCCTAGTTCATTCCTAGAAAAAAGGAATTACTCACTTATGGTTTGTAAGGAAATGTAATGAATAAAAATGAAAAACATACATATTGCAGCTACAATAAGTAATGAAAGGGAGATTAGATAGATTAAACTATGAATTGAAGATAAACTTATTTAGCTCTAGAGTTTTAAGATATGATTATCTACTTTTATTTTTGAAAATAAAAATGCATAAACTAAAATAGATTACATGGAGTTTCTGTTGAGAAGAATGGAGAAAAGATAAATATGCCCTACCAATCCTTCGGATCCTTCTTGAAATTTCCTAGGAAATTCGAAGAAGAAGTGGGAAAATATGTGCTAGAAACAGAAGCAACATCATGCTCAAAAGTGTTGATAACTATTGCTACATGGTTGCACAGGCTGGAATTATAGTAGTTTTACTTTCGGTGCTCACTTCTACATGGGTGTGCAAGGTGGGTGTGTTGAGGCTATACAAAAAATTTACATATAGCTGCTAGGATCAAGGTCTACATGATTGTGCAGCTGACTGTGCTACAACCTTGCAACACAATTACCTATAGTTATGCAAAGCTATGCAGATGGTTATGTTATAGTTATGCAACACTCTTTTCTTGTTTGTTTTGATTCCTTTTGTCCTCTTTTCAGCTCCTTGAATTTCTTAACTTCGCTAAAATCATATGGGGTTGATTATCTTCCTTCAATGCCTTTCATATTTGATTTTTTCTCCAAGTGCATGCACCACATCCTTAGATTTGTTCATTTTTGTGAAAATTTCGAATGAAAAAATTACTAAGAGAGTAGTAACCCAAATAAGAGACTTGAGCTATTATAATTATCATAATTTGTGTTAAAAAAAAGTTATAATGTGAAGGCAAAGCTCGATAAAAATAAGAAATATATTTGGTTTATCAACTTCCTTGTGATTACCTTTTTGCTTGTCCTCAAGTAAAATACAAATATAATAGAGAAAAGTCATATAGAAGGGACTAGGATCAAAGCTTCAGATGATAGGACAAACTACGTGAGCAAGATATACAATTGCTAGAAAAACCTATAGTATAAGCATTAATAGTAAGAACATGAACATAAAGTTGTGAATGCCCCTCAATCCTAACTCTTAATTCAGTATTAGTATGACATTCTAAGATGGTTTAGGATCATGTTGATGCTCATCCATAAGAGATAAAGGTTTAATAAAGAATTAACCTTCCTCACTTTAGGAAAATGTAAATGTTGTACTTTAATCTGTGTTTTTATTTCGCTCCAAATTCTACATGCCAATTATGATCAACTATATACTTGCACGTATTCTTATTCTCCGTAACTCAAAGACAACCTGGTGCCTACTTTCCTTCTTTATCAAGGTCTTCCAGCATTTGAAAATGCCAAACACATCATTCTTATACTTTAAAAAATAAACCCATACCTTTCTAGAGAAGTCATCAATAAATGTGAGAAAGTACCGTGATCCTCCTTTGGAAACCACTCTTGTTGGACCCCACAATTTTAAATTTATGTACTCATGAGGGCATCTCATATCATGCTTAGAAATTAAAAATCTAACCCTCTTCTTCTTTCCAAATACACATTGCTTATAGAAATCTATAGTACTTGTACTGTATCCATCCAATAACCCCCTCGTAGAGAGCTCAGTCAGACCCTAACACTCATATCTCTAAGTCTTATATGTCAAACTCTCATTATGACAACCTTAGTGATGTCACAATGCCTGTCCTAAAAAATAACCCACCAACTCATACAATATCTAGAACCACTTTTTTTCATGTTCACTAGAGCTCCTTTTGTAACACTTAGGGTACCATCCTCAATAACACACTGGCACCCATGACAATCCAAGGAGCTTAAAGAAATGAGAATGTTAGTCATCTCTAGGATGTATCTTACTTCAGATAATGTCATTGCCACATCACCATGCATCGTTACCTTCATCGTCCCAATCTCTACAACTTTACAAGCAACATCTTTACCCATTAAGACAACTCCACCTTGAGTCACCTCGAATGTTTGAAATAAACTCTTTTTGGGATATATATGGTAAGAGCACCAATAACCATGGGTAATAGTAGTATCATATTTTGCTCTACATGATTCACCAGACTAGCATTGAGCTTCATGTTAGGATAAAACTTCCTAAAATACCCCTTCTTATGACACCCATATCATGTTACATTATTTTACCAACTCTTCGACATAGTTTAGGACTTGTTATTATCACTAAACCCAAGCTCTTATGCCCTCCCTTGGCTACTAATCCCTCATTATTTGAGTCTCCAAAAAGTATCACTACTAGTCAAGTGCATACCAATTAACTCCCATTGTAGTACAACTAATTTCACATCCTTAGGGACTAGCTCGTCCTTCCCATACAAAACTATATCACAAAAATGTTTAAAACTTAGAGGCAAAGAGCATAACAATGTAATAGAAAATCTTCATCATCTAATTTAACATCAATATCATGCAATCCATAACTATATAGTCAAATTAATCTTAATAAATTTTTAAAGAGTGACCCTCACTTAATTTTAGGTCATCATACTGACTTTTCAACAGCAACTGATTTGCTATTGATTTTTTCATATACAATAATTCTAGCATTAACCATATGGTTGCCACTGTTGATTCCTTTTCCAGTTCTCACAATACCTTGTTCGATAAATAGACTTGTATGGTATAGAGGGCCTTTTGATCAAAATCTTCAAATCTCTCATTCATTCTTCATTCCAGCTTCTTTAAATGCCTGGATAAATCTTTTTCTTATTTGTTCTGAATTATAATCATCAACATCTTCAATATCCATTATCCAAACATGATAGATCAATTAAGCTTCTTAATATCAAATCTTGTACTAATCTCAATAATTTGGTCTTTTCAACAATGTATATTTGATACCAAATTGTTGTCAAATTAGTGTGGATTTAAAGAAATTCAAACCAAATCAAAATTAACAAGATTATGCATAATTGAGGATTCAATGAAAAAACATAAGAATTAAGGAAAACATACATATCTTTATATGTGCTCTTGTGTAATTATATGATGATTAAATAAATCAATTACACAAATCTAAAGTTCACTTTGAATGGAGAATTCAATGGAGAAGAAGAAGTTGGGCGTATGAGTCTCAATAGCTAGGGTTTTAACATGTATCCTTATATAGAAGAAAAAATCCTATGGGGTGAAACAATGTGCTTCAGAAATAAATAAAAAAACAAAGTCCATTTTCATGTAATACGGGACCCTCTTGTTTAATTCTTTGCTATGGACTTTTACCTAAAACAAATTAATCATTTACCTCAGAAACATGAACCATGTTTATTACCATGGTACCCCTATATTTCTTACATACATCTCCATACTACACTAAACCTCTCTAACACCTACACGAGGTAACACAATGTTATGTTGTGCTCAAATACCCAGTTAAAACTCGCATCGATAACTTGACAACATCCAATGGTAGAATTATATTAAATTTTATGCATTCAAACATGGGGATAAGTGTTAGGGATGTAACATTAACTTTGTTTAGAATGAACATAATTGTAAAAAACCACTCACAATGAGGAGAACTTAAATCACAATAATACACAAGACTTTTTTTTTAAGAATCTCATAATGTAATCATCTACTCCTAGGGCTTTAATATCCCCAATTCTAAACGTAGCTTGTCTTACCTCCACTTTTATAACTAGAGGACACAAAACCAGTAGCTAGTCTATTGCAAGTTACCAACCAACATGTACTGATTCATTGTTCAAGTGTCCTAAGGTAATAGATTTCGTGGCAAGTAAATGGCGATAACAAGAAACAAATGCCACTTGTTACACTTGTAAGCCCTATAATTATATTCCATTTTCATCTAATAAGGAGTGCTTCACCTTTTGATTTTGTCGTTCCTTTACACTAGCAAATAAGGATTTATGGTTTCTAAGCCCCATATGCAACTAATCTATGCAAGATTTCTGTTTATAGAACATTTCTTCACATCAAAATAACAAATTGAATTATTGTTGTAAAAATTTCTCCTATACCCTCATATCATCATTTCAGTTAGTGCCAAAAGCACTCGTTTTTAAGCCATCAAGCTCTTCAATGACAGTTGAAACATTATAAGAAATGGACCCATACTTATCCTAGTTAACCATCTTCAAGTCAACTTTGAAAGCATGTAACCATTTAGACACATCAAGTAGAATGTGTCCCCTTAAATAGTAATCCCACTACTTCTCAATAAGAGGTAGGAAAGTATCATCCCAAAAAAAAATTTGAAAGGCTTCTTACTCAAGGGTACATTGACATTTAAATTAACCAGATATGAACAATGATAAGAGAAACGAAGCTACAATAATTCAACCACCACATTAGGGAACTTATCAAGCCATTTAACATTAATCATATCCTTATTCAATTTGTTTAGAACTTCCTCTAAACCCCCGCTCCAGCTTGACCAAGTTTAGAAACACCTATGAGCTCACAAGTGCATAACACATATGTCATAACAACAATCCACAAAATAACTAATATCATTTAAATCTGGAACTTCCCCATGAAAGCATTTGTTACTCTTCAAAACAACATTAAAGTCAACAATGATCATCTATAGGACCATACTATAATAATGAAACATCATCCAATTCCACAACCATCACCTTTCAACCCCATTACTCATAGCATATACAATCGTCACATTGAAAGAGAAATATAACTAAAAGATGTAAGCGAAACACATTACTGCTTGATCACATGAAGCTACATGATTCACCATCCAAATGTTAGGGTTCCAAACAACCTATAGTCTCCAGCAAACCCATAAAAGATACACCATTACACCTACAAAAAACACTAACCTCCTTGTGCTTGGAGGCTTTATTCAATCCCCTCATATTCCAAGATATAATTATGCCTACCTAGACGAGAGATAAAGTTAACACTTTTAATCTTACCACGCTTACCAAGGTACACTACCTTTATATTTGTATTATTTCAGTACTTCACCACCCTAATATGAGTGGAATATAATCCTCCCCTTAGTGTACTTATACTAGTCAAAGGGTTTTAATGAGAACTTGAGTATTGATATCTTGACTAGATTCTAGGCCTCCCCTAGTAGTAGACATAAAAGCCAAAATCTTAACAGTAGCCTTACCCTCTCACCTTAAATGGAACAAACCTATATTTGGTTAAAAAACCTCAACCAAACAATAAAATGGGTTAGTATTTGCCAAGCCACATCCTTGTATGCCATCATAAATAAGGAATAACACCACTACTATCCCTTTCCTTTTGGAATATATGATCACCCCATCCCAGTCTCTGTCCTTGCTACTAGAGGGTTTTCTCTTCATACACTCCCAATCACTTGCCAAAAATGATCCTAAATTTGTAGTAGAGAGGTTTCCAATCATAACAAACAACTTACAAAGCTTCATGTCTAGTCAGGTTAAGAATTATCACCATATAAATAACCAATTTGTTAACATGTACTTTCACCAACACCTAAGGAAAAGACACCCTTTGGTCAAAGTGTTTCTATCAGTGCAAAGTGGTTTGCCCCTATACTAGCTATCCAATTCAAGGAGTTTATAGACTAATATTTGAGTGGTAAGTTTGGTAAATTGAACCAAAGAGGGATAATATACAATAACAGATATCAATCTTCATATACCTATGTAATAATTCAAGAACAAGTGGCTTATTGAAGTAAGTCAAATGATGTTCTAAAATGGCCAAAGCATGCTCCATGTCAAACATAAACAAGAAGTAACCCTCTAAATGTTGAAAAATTGGGGTAAAGGTATTACTCCCCAATGAGCTCTAATCAAGCCACACATTTGGTTATAAGATGGGATACCCCCAAAAATTAAACTAAAAAATGAGTTTTCCCATGCCTCCAATTATTTCCCCCCTTGTTCTTTATCTAAATACACTATAAAAGAACCCTTTCTAACCAAAGGGAAAACATAAAATAATTTTACCATAGGCTTTTGGTTAAGATTTCCTCTAATTTAGTTCCACTAATAGTCTTGTGAGCTAGTGTTTAAGGGTCCTAGTCAATCCCAAATAGATTTAAGTAGGCTCCGCTGACACCTTCACCAACATGTTCTAATGTTTCGTGGTTTTGTGGTCCATAGTCACGACACGGATGGAGTCAAAAGAAGCTTATGTTCTTGAATCGTTAATTCCTCATTTGTTTCTACAGTAACATTATTCAGGTAATCCTCAAGACTTTGATCATCTATCATCATAATTACACCACAATCTGATCACCCTCCATTTACAATAGTGATAAAGCCACTACTCAATCTTAGACTATTAGTTTTGAAGGGGAGCTCTATTTTTAATCTGTTAAGGAAAAAATGCTACAAAGATGGTTGACTGACATAAGCAACTGATTGCCTCTCCTTTTCTTGAATGTCATGATGTTGTGCCTCCCTGTATAGCTAAATTTGACATGGTTGAATTATGGTTCTTATTTTCTGCTTCTTAATTTTTAAAGCTTCCATTATTAAAATCTAGAAATCTTACCCTATGTTATTAGTTTGTTAGAAAAAAATCATAAACAAACCTTATTTTATTTGCATAAGGTTATGTTGGGAAGTAGATACGTGCAACCTTTTAATGGTTAACAATGAAAACGTGACATAGCCATATTATTTGATAATCGATTGATATCCCTAGGCTAAGAATATCCTCTAACCCCTATTATCACATTGTTTTATTCAATTATTTTCTTAATTATTATTTTATTATTTTTATTATTAGTAATTAGTTTTTAATCAATTAAAAATTGAGGGGATTTGTTAAATAATATTAATCTATGAATTAAATTAAAATCTTTATAGGATTGATCCCGACTCATTACATATTATTGGTTTGTGTGTTGATGGTTTAGTTTTGAGTGTCTACAATAGCATACCAATTCCAACAAATTTGTTAACTTGGCACTTCCAACATAGAATTAAATATATATTAAAGTATTATATAATCAATTTATAGGAAGTAGCTCAAAATATAAATAGCAATCCAAATATAACTAAGTTTAGAATAAAATTCCACAAATCAATCATACACAAAACAATTAACACATCCAAATCCATTATCCTATTCTTATAAGCTTAGTCAAATAATCAATTTAGCTAATCATAAGCTATTACACATAAATTTAATTCCAAAGTAATAGTTAGGGATTAACTCATTTACTAAATAAAATAAGTCATTGTAAGAATAGAGGAGCATGTTTGAGTCAAAGATCGTTAGTGTCACTAGGTATTTGCATCCATGATATATTATAGGAGGTCATGCTATACTGTGCTTAGCTAGTCATCTTGTTGTGTTGAGCTACTGCATCAATTTTGCTTGCATCAACATCACTCTAACATTGTATTAATTAGCCTAGTTGTTGAGTAGTAGTAACATTAGGGTCGAGCTTGCTCCCTTATTCATTAGTGACGCTACCTGACTGGTATCTATGTATTATATGTGTCGGTTGTTGCTCTAATAGGTATTTTTGGTGAGGATGGTGAGGAGGATGGGAGGAGATTAAGGGGATGGGTAGTTATGGTGAATCTACATCAATGGGGATAAGATAAGAAGGGACTATGTTTTATACATAGAAAATAAAAGGGTAAAGGAAAATAGAGAAAAAGAAAAGAAAAAAAGGGATGTTTGTTTTTTTGAAAATATCAAAAATAGGATAACTATAACATACCATTTCAAATAAAAATAAAAGGAATAAAATGGTTAAAAATAAATAGAAAATTTCAAAAAATGTTATTTCAAATATATTATAGAAATATTTTTTATCAAATTGTGAGTAACTAAAATAATTTAAAATATTTAGAAAAAAGTACTATATTAACCAAAATGGAAAAAAATGAAGAAATTATATATCAAAAAGAAAAAAAATATATATATTTTATCATGGAATATTGCCTTAAGTAAAAGATCCAAATGGATCATGGGGCAAGGTACACTTATAAGTAATGAAAGGACAAGATGGGCAGTTCACTTATGATGAGGGAGACTATTGAGAAAAGAATAATGGAACTCGGCTTTGACTAGAATTAAATATAATGGTGCATATGAATAACATTAGCCAAGGATAAATGGAAAACCAATATGGCTATAGAAAAAATAAATGATTAATATGGATTAACAAAAATTTTAAGTTGCTTACTTGTAAGGGCCTTGTATGATCATCCATCTTTATGAATAAAATAATAATCATGTAAAGCAAAAGAAAGTCAAGTTGAGTATGGTTTGGGGTACCTAATTTTGATTAGCTATCGGAGTTAGTCTATCTTCAGTCTTCTATGGTGCCTTGGAGCTTTACCTTCGAGCAAGATCTTAAGACGTTATAGTGCTTTACCTTCTCTAGACACTGATGATGTACCAGGGGGTATTGATACTAAAGGTTTTGGTTTTGTAGGTGGTTGGCTTTGACCTAGACTTATACCCATATTCATTAGCTTTGGCCAAGACTTATGTCCACTTGGTGATTAGCTTCGACCTTGACATTATATCCCTTTTACATAGCCTTCCATGTTATACGAGACCATAGGGTAGTGGATAGCCCATTGCTCGATGATAATAAAATATGGATGGAAAATATTGATGGATAATCATGAATGGAAACCGAATGAATGGTTGATAACTAGTTAGGAAATGGAAGTAATGATATGGTTGACTAGAATGGTGGAAGGTGGAACATGTCTTGACTAATTGGTTATGGAATGGAATATTAATTGTGTTATCTACTATCTCTTATATGGAAAAATGGATGGCATATCCTAAAGGAATTGGATAAATGGAAATAACCCAAGGAGTTTGTTAGATACCCTCTTCTATTGTTTATGTAAACATTTATGTGAAGGTGTCATGATTCTTAAGCATGATGTATTCTACTATGCTAAAATTATATATGACACTAAGTTATTGCATCGTTACCTTTATATATAGTCATATTATGATGCATGTTGTAATTTATACTCATATATGATAAGATGGCATGATTGTGTACATTGAAAAAGTAAGTTAGCTTATTCAATACGTAGCCTACCGATATGCCCATTTGTTTCGCCACCTGCTCAATCCCACAAGTAGAGGACCATGTGTCGGTCTTTGGTGATGGCCAGTAGAGCACCTAACTCAATAGGGTCGGGGCTTGTGAGTAATGACATATGGAAGGTTTCTATCAGATCCATGATGCATCCTTTATTTTGATTGGAGTATCATGCCCTTAATTCTATTTTGTAACCATTTATTTTATTGCATATGTTTGTAATGATTTGATTAGAACCAATTATGGTGCTCCGATGTAAACACTTTTGGAGTCATTTAAGATCTGTTGTTTGCACACTCTACTATTTTAAATGTCTGGTTGGTTTAACCATATATCTGATATGTGGTAGATGGCAGACATTTATCCTATATCAGGTACAGCGGTAACACCCCATTTTTCCATGGTGTTTTTTGCTTCCCTAACTTCTTTGAACAAAATTTTTTGTAGTGAAAATGGGGGTGTCACGGAAAGTGCATTACGTAATCTAACATGTAATCAATAAATTCTAATATGTAATTCATATAAAAATTGGAATAATAATAACGATTAGTAAAACAATGATGATCTTTAATTCATACGTTAGCGGTTATGATAAGGAGAATTAGAAAATCCTTAGAATATCACTTAATAGAAAATTCTCTAATAAAGAAAATAGAATATAAGAGGAAAGGGTTTGGAAAGGATTTAATGGCATACATCGCATAAAATGGTTTCATATTCATCTATTTATAGAAGTATGTAACCAACAAAAGCGAATAATAGACAATAGCAAAAAACACAGTTTGTGCTTATAAATATGGGGCCCAAATATTTTTTCTAGAACTATCAACTTCTAATAAATATACCAAGAAAACATGGTCTATGTTCACCAACAAGTGCCCCTCGTGTGTTCTCCCTTGAACTCCATTTGGCTCCAAATTTCTCCAAACACTTGTGTATAACAATTCACGCTAGAATGCACACACATATACATGTCATGATCTCACAATTTCCACTTTTATATATTATTTATAATAGCAAGCAACATGATCAAAAAAGATCATCATAAATCCCAAGAAGATTAGAGTAACCTGTTATAATACCCAATATTTTATAATATTTATAAATTGAAAAATTATTGTTTTTCAGAAATTTGATAACGTTGATATCAATTCGGAGCTATAAATGGGTTTGAGTTAAAAATCAATATAAGAAAAGTTTGGAAGGTTGGATAAAATAATTCTTTTGTTGAATCAATGGAGTGTTGCTATGAATAGATTGATTTTTTCATCATTTAGGTAAAAGTTTTTCTTTGACCAAATGGATCGAATAGTTTGGGGAAAGTAATCAAATAGTCTATAGAAAATTTAACTTAGCTGACAAAATAATTAAATGGTTTGTCGGGCTATGTGCTTTTTGAAGCTCAATTTTCTAGGAAATTTCTAATATCAAAATGAAACTTTAAAAATCCAACTTCCAAGTTGTTCTTGAGTTATCCTCAAGAATGTTGATTATTTATTCATCTTTATTTGCTACCTGAAACAAATTCAAGGGATATATTTTAACATTTGAGGGAGAGGCTGACCTCACTTTTGTCTTCTTTTTCCTCTCTCCTTTGTACACCTCAACAAGTATGATTAAATTTCCAGACCGTCCCTGCACGTATGGGAGATTCCTTTCCCACACCAATTCCATTCTTGTGTTTGATATTTTTCTAGATGATCTTAACCTCATCCTCTAGAAATAATCATTTGAGCTCTAAAAGGAATTTAATATGTTATTCATAAATCTACCCATTCAACCAAAATTTGAATAGTAAAGGTAGGGCTTTCAATCTGTTACTTAACCTCTTTCATTCCTTAACTGATATATTGGTTATAAATAACCCTAACTACCCCCTTTTCTCACCTTTCTTTTAGCCTCCAAAATATTTGATTCTTTAAGCAATTGTGTTAATTCCTCTCCACTAAGCTCTTACATTCGACTTGTATTCAGTCTTTTGATTATTTCTCTAGCTCCCTATCATTTTATCATTAAGAAACAAAGAGCTAGATTTAGGAGGAAGTTGAGTTGCTTTCAGCTGAAACTTTATCTATTTTTCTCTTGGGATTGGTAAGTATATTTTCTTTCCTTTTTCATGTTATTGATTTGTGAAAGTTATGCATGATTTAGGAGTTTTAACTTATTATTTTTAATTGTTTTAGAAGTTGAAATCTTTCAGCTTAAGCTTTTCCTCTTTAGTTGGAAGCTTTGATAAGCATCAAGTATGCCATTCCTACCTTTGAAATATGTCATGTATAAGCATGTGATTTGATGTACACTGTAAAAAAAATTAATTTTATATGAATACATGATATTTGGTATTTCTAAAGGATACATGTTGAATTATTTAAGAATTATGAGAAAAAGCTTGCTTTTATGGAAAATAGGGTGGATTTACTTGACAAAGAAGCATGATTTAGTCTATGAGATTGTTAAATCTTGGCATTTTGCTATGGCACAATATGTTTTCGATGTGGTAAGATTTAAGATTTTTAATTGCATGTAATATATGTTATGTGCTACCAAAGAGTAAATCAATCACCTAGTTGAGCCAAAGTGATTGACTAGTCTGTAGAGTAGTCGACTAGTTAGCTTGAACTAATCAACTTGATAGTCTTTGGTGACAGTGGTTGATCTCTACTTAAATCAATAAAATTCTTTATCAGAACTAATCAACTAGTCTGAGAATAGTCGACTAGCTTGATAAAACTAATTGACTCGCTAGTGGAAATTGTGGGGTTTGGCTAAGCCAAATAGATCTACCAACTTAGCGAAAATGAGTTTTTTTATTCTTTCCGGACTTGCTATGTTTTGATACTTCACAAAATGCTATAATAAGGTCATAAAAATTATGATAACACATCTTAGTGTAAATTAACTAACCTTTTAACTGAATAAAAAGGAACCATAATTCATGGTATTCTTATTTAGTGACTTTAGAAGACTTTACTGAATAAATTTGAACAAGTTTGCTATGATGCTAGTTTTTGATGAGATAGTCAAGATTTTAGCATAATTGAGTTACCTTAATAGATTGATTTTAAATTGACTAAGCACTAATGGAAATCCCACCACATGGTTAGAGTATAATAGTGGGTAAGATTGAATGAGTATGTTGATGTTTACTTAGATGTTACAATGGCCTTTTCTAATAACACAACCTTGCAAATAACATAGAAAATAATCAAGCTGTATATGGTTTTGGGTGATGTGACACATGATTATCTTCCAGGGGTTAGTCTATCTTTAAGCATCTATTGGTGTCTTCGGACTAGACTTTGTGTACTAGGGGGTATTAATACTGAAGGGTCTAGTCACCTAAGTGAGTTACATAGCTTCGGTCAGACTTTATGTCCTTCATTTTGGATAGACTTCCTTGGTATGTGAGACAATGGGGTGATACACATTCCATCACTGTATGATAATAAGGGTAATAATTAGAATAAGAATAAACATGTGGATAAAAAAAGGAAAAGAAAAAGGAAAGAGAAATAACATCTTATAAATAAATGACCTAATGAATTATGTGAGCTTGGAAAGTAGAACTAATGAAAAATTATGGGAATTGATGGTAGAATCCCTAATAAGTTTTTTGAATAACCTACTTACTAAATAATATGTGGTTATCCATAAAGTTTATATTATGTTGATAAGGATGATGTCCTGAATTTTCTTATTCATGTATGGAATGAAGTCCGATATATCATAAGACCATGATAGAACATGTATATCTAAATTTGTGGCATATATGTGATATGTGTTTAGTATGATATCTACCTTATGCTAGGATCTTATATGCTTGTTACTCCCATTGAGGTGGTAACTTAGCTTACATAGCACAAAGCGTATTGATGTGCCCATTTGTTTGGTTACCTGCACAATCCTATGGGTAGAAAAGCATGTGTATTTTTTGGGGGATGGCTAATAGTGGGCTTAAATTATTTGGGGGATATATCATAAGACCATGATAGACATATATAAATGGTTAATATGACCATTATAATTCAGTACTTTAGTTTACTCTTCTTTTAGTGACTGTCGATGTTTGATTTTGTAAACATTTTCTTTAGTATGTCTGTATTGTGTTGCTTGCACACTCTACTCTTATTTTTATTGGTTTATTTTCTCATCCTCACATATAACATGGGAAGGGTGGTTGATACCTACAACATATTAGGTATGGCAGCAGCACCTTGTGTTTCTTAGTGTGTTTGGAATTTTTTGCTTCCGCAATTTTTAAAACAAATTTTTTCACTAATGAAAAATAAGTGTGTTACAAATTGGTATTAGATCATTATCTTAAATGTGTTTTATTTTGAATTACTTTTAACTTATACCAAATATTTCTTTTTGGGAAATTATTAGATCACTAATGAAAGGTTGTTTTAATAATTTCCTAATGATTATAGTATTCAACTAAAAGTTAAAGTGGGTTGGGAATATGTTATTGGTAGTTTGCTATCGATTTGTTGTATGAGTCTTAGTACTCCATAAGTTGTTTATTTATGATTAATCCATGTGTATGGGAGTTAATGGCTACTAACCACTAGTATGAGTGCATCAAGGAATTTATGGGTACCATTGGCACTTACATGAAAGGCTTGATCCAAGCACCACATCCACTGCTAGTACCAATACTCACACCAATTTTGGTGGATTGTCTCAAGAGGGTTGAGCATCATCACCTATTAATCTTCAAGGGCTAGGAGGACCCTAACATCATGGAAAGATGAGTTGGAGACATAAAGAAGGCCTTCAATACTTGTATTTTCCCATTAGACAAGAGGGTTGACATGGTAGTGTATTACATTAGGGGAAGAATAGAAACATGGTGGAGGAGTGTCCAATGTAGAGGGAGAGAGCCTAAATTTTGGGGACCCTTCCTTGAGGACCTTTGGAACTAATTATACACCACTCATCTCCATATGAAGAAGTATGACTAATGTATGGCCTTGATAGACTCGGTTTAGTTTCTTCTAGAGATAGACATCAGTTAGGAGATGCAGGTTCACTACTTTATGATTGGCTTAGAGATTAGATATCACGATTTTTGGAGGTAGCATACCGCCTATCTATGGTCAGAGTATTAGATCAACATCCTAATATAGATGTCAGTTTGTGTGACGTGTTGAGGAGAGGCATTACCACTATAAGTATTATGGATCATATCATTAAGGACTGGATTACAAAGAGAATAAGGTGACTTGCCATAGATGTGGTATGGTGGGACACAAAGATTATCAGTATCATATTGAAAGTGGCAGCATTCAGAGAGGTCAATATCCAGCTCAAAGCTTCGGATATATATATTAGTCGGGACCATAGACTTAGAGATATCATCCGTCACCAGCTACTATTGTTAATAATATATTTCAGTTTAGGGGTCAAAAGCCTCACTTATTTCAACAGCGTCAGGGGCTCGGTAGTGTTTTAAGGTTCCTTTACGAGTACACTTAGGCGCAATAACCCATACTAAGGTAGAGTGTCAGGCTAGTGTGGTATTGGCTCTAACTTTTTTAGTAATTTTATTATTTTACACTAGTGCATCACATTCTTTTGCATCATATGCATTCATAGCTAGAGTTGTTTTTTCTCCTACCTATAGTATTCCTATTTCTGTTATGTTGCCTTTAGAGGATAGGATTGTGTGGTCTAGGTTTATAAACAATTGGCCTTAATAATTGGGGTAGTAGAGTGTTCCTTAGATTTCATGGAGCATGCACTGCGGTATTTTGATATGATTGTTAGATTGGACATGACAGGGAAGTACCACGTGCCGATAGATTAAGCGTAGGAGCCTGTGGTTCTTCAAGGACAAAAGGGTGTTAGGGTCTCTTATAAAAATTTTGAGCCTAATCCCACTATAAAGGTCGTATTAGCAATCTTGATGACTACCTTTGTTCGTAAAGGGTATTTTCTCTTCCTATTAACTATTAGAGATACTAAGGCTAATGAGACACCTCTTAAACAAATTACAGTGATCTAAGAGTATCCCAATCTATTTTTTTATTAGATTTTTTTCATGCCACCTACTCAAGATGTTAAATTCACTATAGGCATGTTGTTAGGGATGAAACTGGTATCCAAAACACCATACGTCATAACACTAATAAAGATGAAAGCTTAAGACTCAGTTAGAAGAGTTGTTAGAGAAGGGATATATTCGACAAAGTGCATAACCTTGGGGAACACAATTCTTATTCTTTAAGGAAAAGGATGAGAGCTTAAGATTGTGCATTGACTACTGAGAGTCGATTTAAGTTAACGTGATGAACCTTTATTTTTTACTAAGGATTTTAAAATCTATAAGACCAACTCAGATGAGCCTTAGTATTCCCCAATATTGATCTTTGGTCAGGATACAATCATTTAAGGATAGGAGAGTAGGAAAGTATGTAAAAAGGGGTATAATAGATATGCACGAGTAGGTTTTTGTGCTAAATGGACTTAATTATATTTAGGGGTAAAAAGGTAAATTTTCAAATAATGAATAATTTTTTAAGATGATAACTTATGTTAATTTTTTTTATTAATGTGATATCCCTATGACACAAGTTTTAGTTAATCCTAATGGTAAACAATGATAAAATGGAAATTTACGAGAAAACAAGATTAAAGGGGAATTTTAGTCATTTTAAACTAAAATGTACTTAAGTATGAATAATTGGGCATAAAATGGTCTTAGTGGTTTCCTAAGTTAACCTTATGGTTGTATTAAATTATTGGAAATAATGAAAAAAATTGTTAAGTGCGGAATTAAAATTATCATGTATTATGCATTATTGTGATCACCAATGAAATACTAATAAATTAAGTGAAAGTGTAACACCCCCAAATTTATACAATTTTTTTTTAAAACAAAACAATACTTCTAAATAAAAAAACCGTAAATTCTGGGGATGTTACCGCCACACTTGGTACCAGACCGGTTCACTCCTACCGTTCCAGTACCAAGTGATAAGGCTAAGAAAACTATTCATAAAATTAATAATGATTCAAATTTATAAATACGAGAATTATGTGCGCAACATTCTTTACACAATCCAAAATACGAGAGTTAGTTTTTCAGGGAGAAGAAATAGCTACAATAATGAAATTGTTTCTAAAGCACTAATCTTAAGTAAATAAGATAATAATAATAAACTAAATGGAAAGCCGACCACGTCACTCTGAAACGGATTTGACCCAATCATCACTCGGTCCCGACTGATGTCCCATAGACATCAATCGCATCAAAGTAAACATCTCCTACATGTAGTAAGTCAGATGGGCCTTCTACTCGTGGGAATGAGCAGCACCCATGAAAGGGGTGATCAGTACGCGACGTACTGAGTAAGGTAACCGAATACTAAGGCCAACACACAAAATTCCACATACCAGGCATAAGAATAAATGAGCATAAAGGAAAACATAATACCACAATAATAAACCATCATTCAGTGGATATAAAGCAAGGCCCATTTATAGTCCGGATTAATTAGTTAATTAATCACTGTTTATAAATTGATTCACACCATGCTTTTTATCAAATCCATTAGAGTACGGAAGCCCCCACTATTATAGCCGGTGCATCGGAGGCGCATAGGGTATCATACCCTAACCACTATTATAGCCGGTGGATTAGAGACACATAGGACTACGCATCCTAACCACTATTCCTAACCAGTGGATTGGTTGGCCCCGAATCACATGGTGTTCCACTGTAAGTAATTAATGTCTTTTAGGTATTTTAACGAAACTCTGGTTTGTTTTTGTTGAGCTCGGGAACCCCCACTATTATAACCGGTAGATCGGTTTACACATAGAGCATCCTACTCTAACCACTATTATAACCGGTGGATCGGTCACGCATAGGGTAAAAACCCTAACTACTATTCCTAATCGGTGGATCAGTTGGTCCCGTCTCAACTATCTTCCACTTTATATAAATAATATTTTAAGTATCTTATTCACAATCTTTGATTCAGACACGCATAATTAACTCCATGCAAACCCTAACTCTTTTGCAAACCCGAACTCCCATGCAAACCCTAGCTCCCATGCAAACCCTAACTCCCATGCAACATACCACACTTCCATGCAACCCTAATACTACCATGCAACGTACCACATTTCCATGCAAACCCTAATTTCCATGCAATGTACCACACTTCCACGCAACCCTAATACTATCATGTAACGTACCACACTCCCATGCAACCCTAATATCGCCATACAACGTACCACACTTCCATGAAACCCTAATACTACCATGCAACGTACCACACTCCCACGCAACCCTAATATCGCCATACAACGTACCACACTTCCATGCAACCCTAATATTGCCATGCAACATTAATATCATCACGTGAAACCCTAACACCATGCCATATTAATAACATCATGCGAACCCTAACATGCATGTCTTAAGGCCACATCGCATATTATCATATAAAAATAAAACACATGCCATATAACAACCCAAGATCATACGTGAACTCCACATCATATCATATATAACATAATTAATAATGATAACATAGAATACATGGCATATGAAGCACATAATGCATATAAACACACAAATGGCCTTAGTAACACCCTTACCTAAAAGGTCACCGGACTTGGTGCACGCTCCTATTCCACCTGAGGGATTTGACTAGACTCACCTATTATGGGGAAAAATACTAGAATTAGCTTTCCTCCTAAAATGCTATTAGTTTCTAACTTATCCTAAGTCTTGGTTCTTAATTAACTACACCCAATACTACTAAAATACTCATAAAATACTATTGTAATTTAAGGTAGAAAGGTGATATAAGGGTTTTTACCCTTCACCAAAAATAAAATGGGTAAAGGTAATAATAATAATAATAATAATAATATTAATAATAATAATAATAATTTTAATAATAACAAACTATTACTAATATAGTAATATTAATAGAAATCTTAATAATAATAATAATCAAAGCCTTAAGAATTACAAGGTAGGGTTTCGACCCTACCCCTAAATAATGAATTACTATTCAATAATATTAATAACATATATTATTTATAATGATATTAAAATAATAAAGATAATAATAATATCATTATTAATAATAATAAAAATAGTAATAATAATACTATAAGGCATATATGCGAATAATAATAAAATAATTTAGGTCTCTGCCCTTCCAGAATAATTAAAGATAATAATAAAAATAATTTTACTAATAATAATGTTAATAATAATAATAATGGTAATAAAAAATATAATAATTCAAATAATAACTTAAATTCGAAACTCATAACCCTAATTATTTTATTCCTACTCTCTACCCTACAAAGAAAATTTAGCATTAATATTCCATCTAATTATAATAATAATAATAATAACAATAATAATAATAATAATGAAATAACCATAAAAATTTGAATAAAAACAAAATAAATATAAATAAATATAAAGGAAGGTCTAAGAAGGTATGTGGTTTCACCTTAAGTCGGCAGGGATGGGCGACACCGGCGGTGGTGCACGGTAGTGGCCAGAAAAAGAGTCTAAGAGGGCAAAAGATGAAGAAAAAGAGGAAAGGAGGAGGGGAAAAGATAAAATAAAGTTATGGCTCGGTGGAGGAGAATCAGAGGGAGTTTTTGGGGGCAATGGAAGTGGCGGCAATGGTGGCAAAAGGTAGCTTAAAGGTTGCGGGTTACAGATTTTTGCGAGATGGGCAAGAGATTTCGAACGGCTATGGCAGCTCGTGCAAGAAGAATCGAAGGATTTGAAGGGTTTAGTTAGCTAGAGGGAATTTCAAGGAAGAGTTTGGAATGTGGAAGTGGCGCTGAGGTTGGCTATCGGCGGCGAAAGATGCGTCTGAAGTCGCGGTGGCAGGCGGTTCTCACTTAAGGTTTCGGGAAAGAAGAAGCTTCAAAAACATCCACAAATAGGCTATTTATAGATTTTAGATGGGTTATTAGTGTTTTGGGGGTCGCCTGGATGGTACTGGATGCTAGGGTTTGGGTGGCCGATGGCAGAAATTGGCCGGCAATTGTTTGGGTCGGGGTCAAAATTTCACGAAGCAAAAGAGAGGGAACGAGCGAGAGTTGAGGATAATCGATCATACCAAGTCAATGTGCGAGTCAAGAGGGAGAATAAGAGGGGTGAATCGGCCGGTCAAAGTCCTCATGGTTGGCGCTGCCATTTTTGGGGCAGAAGTTGTAGGATGCCTCGCCGGAGGAGAAGGGAGGAAGAAGGAAGGAGGGAAGGGGTGAACCGGTCAGCCGGGAAAGAAAAAAAAAAGGGAGAGAACTGGGCCGGTCAGCGCCGGTTACATTGGTCATTAAATGAGACGTAGCGTCTCAACTGGAAATGAGTCAAAACGCGGTGTTGGGATGCCGCATGAAGGAACCAACGGCGCTAGGCTGCAAAGGAAGGAAAAGGAGAGGTGGGTTGGGCCGCGTCAGACCCAACTGGCTGGAGAAAAGAAGAAGAATAAAGAAGAGAAAGAAAAAGGAGGAAAGAAAAAGAAAAAAGGAAAAGGAAAAAGGGGAAAGGAAAATTTAAGGTTTTGGGTTTAAATAAATTAATTTGAATAATTTAGGTATCTAAAATAAAACATTTATTTAAAATAATATTAAATTTTCTTTTTAGGCTAATTTAGGGTTTTTAAATTATTTTTCCTAAATTCCTTTTTAATTAATCCAAAAATCCTAGTTTTTCCTTTATAAAAATATTCATAAGTTCCTATTAATTTTCCCTAAATAAATCCCTCTTATTCCAAATAAAATATTAAATTAAATTAATTTCCAAATAAATCCTTATTTAACAATATATCTCAAAATAAATAATTCTGGGGCATTTCTGAAAGACTTTGAGATTTCCAAATGATTATTCTTTAGGATTAGATACCTTAAAGATGAGGTAGGCATAATATCTTTTGTTTGGTGATTTCGTTGGAATCATTGGCACTCTGTATAAGGCTTAGTATATTATATAGGTACGATCTCTATAGTGGATATTGATACTTGAGGATTTAGTGACCAAGGTTGGAGAGTATCATGTTATCATTAAAAAGCCAATATGATTGGTGTGATATTAGTTCTCTAGGTTACAACATTAAGGGTATTGTGCTTCCACGTGCACCAGTATAACTAATGTGTTGTCATGTCTCCATGTTATTGCTTGTGTATCCTCGACTAATTATGAATTAAAGGAAATCATATATGAGGATTTAATTAGATTATTTTAGCTTATTGGTTTGGATAGTTGTCTTCGTGCACTATTGGTTTTAGTTTTGTTTTGTAGTTGCCTTCACGCACAACTTGGTTTTGGATTGTTTGTTTAGTAGTTAACTCCATGTACTACTAGGTTTTCGTATATTGGTTTCATATTTCCTCCAATTCAGTATCTAAATTTGTAATATTGGTTGGTAATTAGTTTAGTATTTTCCTTCTTATATTTATGCCTAGTATTGTGGCTATTATTGAAAAGACCCTTCAATATGATTAAGTGTATTCCCCCTTTTGGGACACCCTTGAATTAATAAAATAATCATAATAAGGTTAATTTTAATGAGTTATCTATGTGATATATGGTATGATATGAATTATGGCATGAAAAAGGTGTTAAGTAATGGTATGTATTATTTGTCGTATCATGCCACGATTTCTCTTATAATACCTTCTTTGTGCTCTATGTGGCCTTTTCTTGATTAGTATTGAGTAGTGGATTTACTCAATATAATTTTATTTATAGGTTATATTGTATGGTGTTGATGTGGATGATTATCTTCAACAATCTTCTACAAAATCAAGGATCATTTTTGAAGGATTGCAAAGTCACAAAACGCATCAAAGAAATTGTCTTTCCACTTGATTTTTGATGATATCTAGAATGCTTTGGTAAGGTGGATTAGATATTTACCAAAATATAATTCCTTCTAATGAATAATCTTCTATTTCCCAATAGAAAACTCTTGCTACTCCTCAATACTATCAATTGAAGAATGAGAAGAGAATAAGAAGAACTCACTTTGCTCTCATGTAGCTCTTAATTCATGAATGAACTTCTCATGTTATTATGTTGTGTTGAAATCATTGAGTAAAAGGTATATATATTCATTCACCCATGTAAAACCATTCATTAATAAGCCCACTAATCAGCCCTTATTATTGAAATAAACCACTAATGCACAGTACACTACATATATAAAGGTTACAATGATAATTTACAAGTATTACAAAATATAAAATAGAACTAACAAAGCTACAAACTTAATAATGCAATAAATATATATAATCATATATAATTAAACATTTGTAGTCTTGTAGCCTTATTCTTCCTTACACTTTGTAATATTTTTAATCCATTATCATTACCTTAGAAATCAAAGATCTTCAATAAAAATGAACTTCATGAATTTATTGCTAACATGTACAATACCTACAAGAATTACTTGACAAAATATTAGAAGTATAAGAATTTTCAAGCACAATGGTTTCCATCTCTATGTATGCAAATTCTTCTTCTTTTTTATCATTCGAAGAATAACATTTTGTGTGTTCTAGAGATTCTCATGCATCAATGGTGTCCTACATTCTTAATAGGCAGTTGCAACTTTGCACGATTTCTTTAAGGGATTATTAGATGGCTAGGGTTTGGGGTTAATAGTTAGGACTATCTAGTGCCCACTCATACATATTTTGATCCAGATATCCCTTGACTCCTGTGTCCCTTCAATAAAAAAAAATTCAGTTGTGTGTTGTAACTCTATTAACCAAATTTGTGTATATCAAAGCAATTTCTAATTTATAATTCGTTTTCTATTCTATACTTATGATTATTGTTATTAATGTAAAAGCAAAGGTACCATATGTATATGCGAATGTTATTTTTTGTTGATCTTCACTGGCTTCATTACAATTAGATTATTCATCAAGTAAGTAATAAAAAGCTTGTCCTACTACTCTACCTATAATCTAGTCAATAAATCAGAGGGGAAGCGGTCCTTCTTGGTGCCTTTGTTGAGATTTTTGTAATCCATATAGATTCTCCACCTATTAGTTTTCTTGTAGAGATCAATTCTTTATTGAAATTTGTAATCACACTCATACATTTTTTCTGTGGTACACACTAAATTAGTCTTACCTAATTACTATTTGAGATTGGGAAAATGACACCTAAATGAAGCCACTTAGGAGTTTCCTTCTTAACCACCTCCTATATCATTGGGTCCAGTCTTCTCTACTACTTGATTGAGGAATTTTATAAATCTTCTTACAAAATATTATGCATGTATATACTTGGGCTAATTCCTTGAGTATCTGCCATGATCCATCCTCTAACCTTTTTATGTATATGGAGCAACTACACCAATTATTATTATTGAGATAAAGATAAGGTTAATGAAATGACAATATATATAGTATTTTTCTTACCTAAGCAGAGTATTTTAAATGAGATAGTAAGGGTTTAACTTCCTTCTTTTAAGGATCTTCTACAAAGGTATTCACTGGTTTAATAACCCTGTCGCTAATCCCAGGAGGTTATTTACGGTCTTGCATGGTTGATACCACTTCACCCTTCTACATTTTTATCAAATGTATTGGTCAGCATAGGCTGCATCATAGCTTGTGGTCAAATTGTCCTTTTCCAAATATAGGCTTCCTCCATGGGTGTTCTTGCATAAAATTCTAGTAGTAACCATGTTAATACTATCAATTATAGAGAATTCATCTAACTCTTCTGCAAGTAGTTTTATTGAGTTGAACACACTAAATGTTACATGTTGTTCATTAGCCCTCATAGTAAGCTCACCTTGAACGGGTCTTACCAATGGAAAAAAAGGGCCTACCTAGTATTATGAGAACCTCCTTATCTACTTCTCGGTCTAAGATAACAAAATCTACTAGAAAGATGAATCAATCAACCTTCACCTGCACATCCTTGAATTTTCCCTCAAGGTGGACATATGATCAGATAACTAGATATAGGGTAATAGTGTTAGGACATGTTTCTCCAATGCAAAGCATCTTCAAAATGGACATAGGCATAAGAGTTATACTAGCACCTAAATCACAAAGAGCCTTACTAGTGTAATCAAAACTTCGAGGATCTAGTAGCTTTTGAGGTAATCCTTACAAAAAAATGAAGCTCCATTCTTGGCTAATAAATACTACTACATACTCACATAAAACTCATTTTCTATAAAAAAAAAATTATATTTTAAGAAATTTACATAATTGGGCATTTGTTGGAGTTCTACCAACAAAATTTTAATATGCAACTACTTGAGATTCTCAAGTAAGCTTTTGAACTACTTAACATGTTGCTACTTTTTAACCATTTGAATCAATGGCAAAGTAGGTGTAGAATTTTAAGTGTCATAGTGAAATACACAATCCTGAAATCCTTTAAAATGTGTTTAAACTTATGTTAATATAAGTCAAATTAGCTTTGGTTTGAAAATGGCTTGAAATTCTAATAAAAATATGAATTCCAAGCATGCTGATTGACTAGTATGCTCAATGATTGATAATTTTAGACTCAATGAATCCTTTGATTTTATATCTTTTTCTAATTTTTATTTGAATAACATTTTAATGCTTATGAAAACTTCTAACTAGAATCTATTTATGATAATGAAAATATTTTCGTGCTTTTGTATTAGTTTTTATTATTATTTAGATTACTTTATGATTTTTATTTAACTAAAATTTCCCAAAAGTTACTTTTTGAGCCATCCTTGACCATATTTCTTCTCCCTCACTTGACTCTCTCTTATTGTATCTTAGCTACATGATTGACTTCTTGCACCCCTTCCCTAACTTACCAACCATCTGCTTTAGCTCTCCTTAACTACACCCAAACTCCCTCACGCCATCATCTCTTCTCTTACATCTTTGTTACCAACACCCATTATGTGGATTTAGTCTATCTCTCTCTTCTACACACTCCTTCCCTAATTCATTTTTTTACTTACCTATTGTTCTTACTCTCTTCTTCCTTTTCCTTGGTGAAGTTTCTTAAGTGTTGAATAATCTCCTTTTTCCTTCCTTTTTTGTCCCTACTTAGAAAAAATTATCAGCTACCTTACTTAGTAGGTAGTGTACTGATCATCCCTGCTCATTCCTATGAGTAGTAGTCCCTTCTGACTTTGTGCATATGGGTGAGACATCAGGCGGGGCTGAGTATTGAGCTTGTGATTGGCTCAAAGTTTGAGAGTTTCATGGCCGTATTTAATCTTGATGTGATTTATTCTGTATTTCTTTTGTATCAGATTGACCTTTTTATGATTCATTACTTGTAATAAGTATTTTAAATGAACATTTTATTAGTTTTAAGCTTATTTATCTTTTGGATATGAATTACAATTCTTTACACGGTTCTCTAATCTTTGGTGTTATGATCTTTCTAGTTCTTTCATGAACTCTTGGTTTAAGTCAATCTTTTCTTAGCCTTAACACTTGGTACAGAAACAGTAGGAGAAAATAAGTTTGGTACTAAATGTGGCAATAACATCCCCAGAATTTACGAGTTTTAAATTTAGAGGTTTTTAAAAAAAAATTATAGTAAATTTTGGGGTGTTACAAGTCCTATATGGCTATTCTAAATACACATTAGCTATAATCTTATCATTACTCTATATTTATATGCACTCTTTGTTTATCATCAATAAAAGGGGGGAGATTGTTGAACCCCCAAGTCAATCAATGTCTTAAACCTTACTTTTGTGGTAACAAAAATATTTCAATGAGTTAACATGACGGTTTAAATGTACGTGACCTATGATCGATACTAAATAAGTCAAAACACACTTACACAAATCATTTATCAAGTGCACATATAAATGAACAATAAAGGTTCAAAATACTAGAAAAGGCAATATCAACATACCTAAGGCTCAAGACCTCAACGTGTATATTTCATGTCATACATTATATTATAAAATAGGATGAGAATAAATAGTATGATAATCTCTTTATATGTTTTCAAATCTTCCTTCAATATTTTTTTGATAAAAAATCCTTATTAATTTTAATCTTAAACTCTTTTAGAAGTGTTTTCAATCATATTGGTTCTAGTTAGTTAGAGTTGACTTCTCACAAGAGCGATTAACTTATTTGATTCAAACCTGGGGAATTAAACATGTAAGAATTAGAATAGATCAACTAATGATGTAAACCAATAGCTGGTTTAAAATTAATAGGCTTGTGTTACTAGTCAGTCCATAGGTTTTGCTTTTATGGAATCTCATTCGGTTTGTGTTTGGACACATTGATTTGTTGACAAAGTCAGTTAATTGGTTTGCAATACCAATTGACTAGTTCAGAATCTGGTCCACTAGTTTAACAAACAAGTTGATGTATTTTTCTTCTATTGAAACCCATTTCATCTGTATTTAAACATATTGACTAGAATCAACAAACTCATAAACTATTTTTGGAATCGATTTAATGGTTTAGCTAAAAATTCCATGGGTTTTGCTTCTACAAAAAGCCATTCTTCTCTATTGAAACCTAACAATAACCTATTTTGTCACTATTCAAACACATCAACTAGTTTCACTAAACCAATCTACTTTTTTAGAAACCAATCTACTTGTTTAGGAACCAATCAAATAGTATGACTAACAAAATAAGGGTTGAGGCCAAGTGCAAAATGGTTTTTGCCTAATGATTAAAACGATTGACTAGTTTGAATAAAATAGTTGACTTGTCTAAAGGAAACATTCAATAGTTTACTAAACCATCCTACTAATCAAATATGTTCATATGACTAATTATTATCATATGAAACCAATCAACTAGTTTCAATAACCAATCGAGCTGTTTATATAACAGTTACAATTTCATCTATAGTTTAAATATATTCAATTGACCATTTTAAACAACCAATCAAATGTCAGGGCAACTAATCAACTTATTTACCTAGCAAATTAGTACACATTAAATGATGATGATTCTACTCATTACATTTGCAATAGATATGTGTTATTTTACCCTAAGAACTACATAGTTGCACACAAGTAAAAATAGTGTTTATGAGGCAGCACACAAATAACATTTAAGCTATCATTATGTATACAAATAAAGTATTTAGTCCCACGTACAATTAATTCTACACAACTCAATTTCATATTCATCTCAAGTTGTGTTATTGTTAAAAGTGTTTGGGCTCATTCTAGACAGCTAAAAATTAATCATTCATTTTAAAATCTAATTATTTCCACCTAGATTACACTTGCAAATTATTGATCCACTATAATATAAGTATAATTTGTAAGATACATTTTATTCAACAACAATTCCCCTTAGAACTCATTATTCTAAGGTTGTTTGTTCTCTAAAATTTATAATAAAGGTAATTTTATTAGTAGGCTCATGAACCAAGAGATGAGTGATCATCAATAAATAAAATGGAGATTTATTAGTTGAAAGGCAAATCCTTTTGGTAGTGGAAGTCAAGAAATTCTAGGATCAAACTAAAGTTACTTAACACAAAAATTGGAGTAGAATAGAATAAAAGGCCAAAATACGTACATAAGAGTGCATACAAGATTAAGATCAAACATACTAGTCTCCTAGACTAAATTAACCGATTGATTTGAAATGATGATGAGAATGATTCCATCAACTTCTTTCTCCACTTTATGATTAATCTAATTGCTAAACATCAATATTACTTGAGCAAGTGAGCACAAACTCTATTGCGCCTCTACTGGTGTCTACTCATAGTGAAACTAAATCACCAAGGATATGTGTTGACATCACAATCTCAATTTTTTGGAGAGCAAAGCTTGATAATAGGAAAGTTCACCATCAACAAAAGGGAGAGAAAAGGGTATTTATAATAATAATAATAATAATAATAAGACCTAGCTTTGTTTTATATTAAAACCTTATCCTATCTTATTTAAATTGGACTTAGGCTTTTAATCAAATTAATGACACCTTAGGTTTAATCCTATTAATATAACCTTGAGTTTGAAGAGATATTAGCCATATTAATACCCCAACTTACCTACTTTATAGTATGTTTCTGATCCATTTCAATTAATGTGAGAACCTATGGGTTCACGCAATGATGGAAGTGGACCAAAACTCCTTTTCA
Source organism: Tamarix chinensis (assembly GCA_030549775.1). Classification (NCBI taxonomy): domain Eukaryota; kingdom Viridiplantae; phylum Streptophyta; class Magnoliopsida; order Caryophyllales; family Tamaricaceae; genus Tamarix; species Tamarix chinensis. The sequence goes on along the minus strand of CM060173.1, from coordinate 37,880,865 downwards.
GACCTACAAATCATAAGAGGCCTCTAGTAATACATTATGACCACCCAAATTATGTAAATGTCATAAGTTTGAAACAACCTACTATAACATATATATTTATCATTTTGTTATAAGATATTTAGATTAAAAAAAAGGCATTAATCGTCTCATCCTTGCGATGTTTAATACCACTATTTCTTGATCACTAAAAAAGACTAACCTTAAATAAATGATACCTTGTTAGCACATAGCCATGCTAACATTAGTCATACTTGTCAAGGGGTAGAAAGATACCTCTCTCATGGCATGAGAGGGATAAATCACATCCTCATCATCTAAAAGCCTTTATATTATTCACACCATATTTGATCATTACATTTATGATCACACATAATAAGGATAGCATTTGGTAAAGCTAAAGCATGATGATCATCATACCAGTATATACGAAGATATCAGGTTAGATGATAATATACTATTTAGACGACACTAATGGCATTTCACATAATATTCAATGCATTTTCCTCTTATTGGGTTGGTACAAGACCATGCTCCATAACATGTATCTATGTTATTAGTTTGATATCTCATATCAATGATTAGTGGGACATTATCATAAACTAAACAATATACTAGTATTATGATCACTAATATACTTTAATTAGATGATACTAGACTAAGTACAATTGTTGAATAATAATATTTCTATTATTTAGCATAGTTCCACAATCTATTCACATACTCAATTATCTATATAAAGAAAAATTACTCAAAGGAATGACATCATTTGAATCAATAACATCAAATTATCTTTTATTAATAAGCACAATAACTAAATATGCAAATAAAAATATAAAATATTATTGGTTCTAGGGCGTATTTCTAATAGTCTCCCACTTATATTAGGACCAATCATGCACAAGCTTAATGCCTTATGAACTAATATGATGTTCATACTTTGGTTGAGGAAGAGGTTTTAGTAATGGATGAATAATATTTACATATGTTTAACTACTTACAAACATATCATGATTTCCTTTATATGCCAAGAAAAATTCTTTTATCTTTATCTAGTTTTTCAAAATGTTCTTGACTAAAATATTGCGATTCTCACTAATTTCAAACTAGAATATGCTTTTCATGCTAATGGCATACTAGATATCTGGGCATGTGCACTAGAATTCTACTCACGTAGTCTAGCTCATCATGTATCTGAGGACATTGAGTCTTACTAATATTTAGACCATGTTAAATAGGAAATAAACTTCTCATAAGGTCTTAAATATTAAACTTATGGAGGATCTTGTTGATATAATTACTCTAACTTAATGTAATAAATTTTCTTGATCTATCTCTATACATTTTGATCTCCAAAATATAGGCTACATTGCCAAGATCCAACAATGAAAATGAATTTCTTAACCATGTCCTCATAGGCTGTAACATAGGAATATCATTTCCAATAAATATTATGTCATCTATATTAAGCATAAGGAAAACAGTTGCTCTCCCACTAATTTTATTGTAACCACATGATTATTCTTCGCATTTGATGAAGCCACACTTTTTGACTACTTCATCAAAATGAAGATTCCAACTTTAAGATGCTTGTTTAAGGCCAAAAATTCATCTCTTAAGTGTGCATACCTTTTCCACAATTCTAGGATGGATAAACCCTTCAAGTTGTATCATATACACATTCTCTTGCAATGTAGTTTTGACATCCATTTTCCATATCTCATAATCATAAAATGTAATAATTACTAGAATAATCTGAATGTATTTAAGCATAGCAATAGGTTTCATCACAATTTGTACCATGAATTTATTTATAACCTTTAACAACTAGATGTGACTTAAATACATCCTTGTTTCCATACTTATCAAGTTTTTCTGAATATCCATTTATATCCAATGATTCTATAACCATAAGATGGATAAAATCAAAGTCCATACTTGGTTTTTATCCTTGGAGTCTATCTCTGATTTTATGATTTCTAACCATTTATCAAAGTCATATCTCATCATTACTTATTCATATGTAAAGGGCTCTTAATTGTTTAACAATAACAACTCATGATGCTAAGTAATGAGAAAAATATATTTCTATGGCTTACAACACACCCATGTAGACCTTCTTTGAACTCTTTCCACTTCTACAGGTCTTAAAATAGTTCTTCAATTTCTTCAATATGTACCTTACTCCTAATATCTCCTTTAGACATAAATTTGCTTTCAAGAAAGCTTCTATTCTAAGCACTAAATAGTTTGTTTTTGGTGATGTTGTAAATGTAATATATTTTAGTTTATTTAAGATATCCCATGAGGAAGAATTTATCTAATTTGGATTAAATATTTCATGAGGTTAAACGTTTTATATATGCTTCACAACCTTAAATCGTGATCAAAGATAAATATAGAACATTTATGGTCCATATAAAGTCTTTTCTAATACATTTGATGGATATCTATTTAGTGTGAATTTGTTGGTTTCAAGAGCATAACCCTAGATAGAGATTGGATGATTTGCATGATTAATCAATGATTAAACCATATCTAATAAAATTTTATTCCTCCTTTTAGATACACCATTCCACTATGGAGTACTTGGTGGAGTAAGTTGTGAAACTATTCCACAACTTTTGAGAGGGACATCAAAAACATAAGTATTCACCTCCTTGATCTCGTCAAAAAGCCTTAATAGTTTTAGAAGGTTGGTTCTATACTTCATTTTGAAATTATTTGAAATTTTTAAAGGATTAATGTTTATATTTCATAAGATAAACATAACTATATCTACTAAAGCAATGATTAAACGTGATGATGTACTGAAACCCTCCTCTAGAAGTTGAAATGATAGGTCTACAAATACCAGTATGTATAAGGTCTAATAATTCATTCTTTTTATGATAATGTATAGAAAATTGGGAATTTTCTATTTATCCTAATAAATAAGACTCACATGTTTCAAATGCTTCAAAATCAAGTGAGTGTTGAAGTCCATATTTATGGAGCTTCATCGCTTGGTTCTCATTATTTATGTCCGAAATGACAATTCTAAAGGTAAGAAGGACTCAAATAGTTGGATTTGAATAACTTAGTATTTATGTTATAAATAGGCATATAAAGATAGAGAACATAAGATCCATTATTTATTTGGGTAAAACCAAAAAACACTTCATTCTAATCAAAGGAATGCCTATTTTTCTTAATGATGGAACGAAATCCTTCAGTGTCCAAGCATGAAAAAAAAATGACATTTCTGCTTACAGTAGGTACATAATAACAATTTTTCTAATCTATAATCAATCCTAATGGAAAAGATAAATTAAAAGTTTCTAAATCTTGAGTAGTAATTGTTGCTCCATTCCCAAAATGTGGGTCTAAACATCCTTTTTCCATTCTTCTACTTTGCTTTAGGCCCTAGACATTTGTACAAATGTTAGATCAACATCTAGTATCTAATACCCAAAAAGAATTAGAAGTAGTAAAATTAAATTCTATGACACAAATTTTGTGGAGTTAGCATGGATTTAATGAGATGCCAAAAAAATTGGGATTAATAAGATTATGTACAATTGAGGATTCAACTAAAAAATAGAAAAATTAAGGAAAAAATATTGATCTATATTCATGCTCTTGTGTAACTATAGGATGATTAAACTAATCAATCTATTAATTACAAGAATATAAAATTCTCTTTGAATTGAGAATTCTATGAAGAAGACGTTGGGACTAATGACTCTCGAAGATTAGGGTTTCAACATATCTCCTTTACTAGAAGGAAAAAAAACCCTATAAGGGAAAAATAATGTGCTTCAGAAATAAGGAAAACACACAATCCGTGTTTAGAAAACACGAGGCCCCTTCGTTTATTTTCTTAAATTAGAAGCATAGGAATTTTCAAGCACAATGGGTTCCATCCCTAAGTATGCTAATTCTTCTTATTCTTCATCCTTTGAAGAAAATGATTAAGAGTGATTTAGAGATGATCATGCATCTTTCTCCCCTTATAAAGAAGAATTTTCCCTAAAATTAGCTTCACTATAGTAAGGAGATATGTCACTGATGTTGAAAGTCCTAGATACTCCTTCATAATACTTAGTCAATTTTAATTCATATGCACTATTTAAAAATTTCCATAATATTTTGAATGACCCATCAACTTTTGGCATTAGTTTATTCTTTCTTAAGTTTGGAAATCTTTCTTTTCTCAAATATAACCACATCAAATCCCCTAGTTTAAACACTTGTTGAATTATGTTTTTATTTTCTTGATCTTGGTATTTAATATTTTAATTGTCAATCATATCTATAGAATTCAACTCTTTCCTTGACATCATAATTTTTTATATCTCCTATTTTAAATGACAGCATATCAATAGATAAATTAGAAATAATCACTAGACAACCTCAAAAGGACTCAATTGAGGTATAATAGAAGGACTCCTATTACGTGTAAATTCAGCATATCTAACTTTATATCCCAATCTTTGGTGCTTTTATTCACTAAACCTAGTAGAAAAGTACCTAGAGTTCTATTAGTCACTTTGGTTTGGCCATCCATTTGGAGATGATAAGAAATGCTAAAGAACAACTTAGTACCTAACATATGCCAAAGTACCTTCCAAAATTAGCTCATGAATTTAACATCTATACCCTATACTATAATTTTAGAAACTCCATATAACCTTAATATTTCTTTGAAATATAAGTCTGCTATATGTGTTACGGTATCAGTCTTATTGCAAGGTATAAAATATGAAATGTTTGAAAATCGATCTACTACCACCAGAATTAAATATTTATGCCTTTGCGTCCTTGGTAAACCTAAAATGAAATCCACGATAACACTTTTCCATGGTTGATTATGCACAGGTAAAGGAGTATACAAACCCTTATTCAAGAAACTTTTTATTTTTTGACAAGTCAAGAATCTTCCAATAATACCATGTACCAATAGAAGTTTTCTTATAGTATTTCCATGGTCTTATGAATTCTAAAATGATTAGATATACCCCCTCATGTACTTCTTTAACAAGTAAATCACATATACTAGGATGAGGTATACATAACTTATTATGGTTGAAGAGATAATCATCTTGTAGTAAATAATTACCAAAGCTACTGTTCTTTTTGCACACATTATAGACGTCAACAAAATATTTATCTTTATCATGTAGTTCCTTTAACATCTCAAATCCCAATAACTTAATATCCAATATGACTAATATCATGGATATTCTAGATAAAGCATCTTCTTTAGGAAATAGTAATGTAAGTACAAAACATGGGCTCATGCTTTCCCTCACATGCCCTTTTCCTATGAGCTCTTGGATTTGTTTTTCTAACTCCTCCACCTCCTTTAGATTACATTAATATGCAGGCCTATTAGGTAAGGACAAAACTAAAAGTAATTATATGGCATGTTCTATACCCCTCCCGGATGACAATCTTCGTGGTAATTCATTAGGAAAAACATTGTGATACTCATCAAGGAGTTTATCTAATTAAGGATTATCATTATTTCTCTCCTCTTGTAGAGATTCTTTCATAACCATAACATAAGAACTTCCTTCTTAATGATTAAATTTGACCATATCCTTTTCATGTAAGAATAAACTCTTTTTATTCTCGATCATGCTCTCAATATTGCATTTAAAATGTTTATGTATATACTTCTTCTTATCCTTCTCACCTAGATATTCATTAGTAATACCATTATGAATATAATTTTTTTCATATTTCCATGGCATACCTAATAAGATTCCACATCCATCCATAGGTAAAACATCGCATAGCACATCATCATGATAGTTGCAAATTTTGAATGATACTAGGGTTTATTTTATAACCTTGACTCCATTGTCCTTATTCAACCATTGAAGATAATAAGGCTTTGGATGTGGTGTAGTTTTCAACCCCAAATCCTTAACCATCCTCTCATTGGTGATATTTGTACGAGATCAACTATCAATGATAATACAACAAACTGTATATGCTACTCTTCCCTTTATTTTAGATATCTTCTCCTTTTGAGTAGGTTTCTCAACAGCTTGTACTTGAAGTACTCTCTCTAATACATAACAAGCAAGCTATTATTTCTTAGATTCACTGGATACTTCCTGAAAAGGCTCAAATTTGGGATTTTCATCACATGTCTCCATGGTTTTAATTTCCTGTATTAATAATACCCTTTGTTTAGGAAATTCATGAGTAAAGTGTCCAAACCCTCGGCATTTCAAACATTTCATAGTAGAGAGTTCATTCACTTTATTTTTTTTATTTCTCCTCTCTATTAGTTTTTTTTCAAGATATGTAAAGGTTGAAGTACTCGCTCCAAATTTTCAAGCTTGACTACTTGAGTAGTACTTTGTAGATGGAGTACCTTGTTTAGCATGAGGTATAGTGAATTTAATTTGTTTTTTAAATCTTAGGAACAGTTGAATCATTTCATCTAAAGAATCATATAAATAAGCTTCAACCTTATCTTAAATCATCATATTAAAGTCACCTAAAAATCTAACACAAGTTTGTTCCTTCCTTTCATAGATATCACACACAAATGCCAAACTTTTGGACTCCCTAACATATTCTTCAACACTTAGTAATCCTTTCCTAAGAGTAGCTAATTTAATATAGTTATATTTTTCATACTCTTTAGGGATAAATTTCTTCCTTATATGCTTTTTAAGTTTCTCCCAAGATTTTATCTTTGATTTTTCCATCTTGGTCTTTAGTCCTCTTTAGATTATCATACCATAATCTAAAAAAAATCTTACACATAAAAGTGGCTCGTTTACATTTTTTCTAGTCTTCATAATCTTTAAACTCAAAGATAGCCTCCACTTTATATAACCACTCAAGAAATAAGTCTACCTTCAAAATTAGGAAGATCAAGCCTAATGCCTTTCTCTTATTTTTTATGATACTTTAGTTGATAGTCATGGAGTTTTTTATTAATTCCACTCCCTATAGAATCTTCATCATGGTTTATTCTTGAATTCAAGTACCTTCCTTTAGCTATATTATTTTACCTTATAGCACACCCTAATAAATATCCATAGAATTCTCCCGATTCATGGACATTTTGAACTGAATCTTATTCGGCAAACCTAGACTTTTACTTTTGTAGTTGATTTTATATTATAGGTATTCATCTAACTTGAGCATTAGTGGCATATAAATTGTTTGAAAGTTATTGAATAGCTTTAAACATGGTGTGGAAATTTTGTTCCCCTTCCATGATTCAACTATTACAATTCTATACACATAGATTTCCACTAGGTTTTGGCTAAGAATGATTATACCCTAAACTCTCATGTAAAAATTTTGAATTCAATGATTCTAATACACAATAAGATAATGATAGAAATAATACATGATAAACAATTTCACAAAACACTTATGTTATTAAATTCTTGATGTAGAATTTAGTAAGTTTCGAAACCTTAGTTCAAAACTTCTAAAAAATATTATGCTAGTATCAAGCCTATTTAGCATAAGATCATGCAGGATAAGAAACCTATCAAATTTTTTTTGGTAAATAATTGAGTTTTATATACCAAAATGAGAGAGAAATACAAATTCAAAACTGTGCTTTAAGTCTAAGCCCAGCGATCTTAGTAGGCCAAAATATGCCTATACATCATTTGTCCTACAACATAGAGATAATCTAGTATGTATCCTCCCAATAATATCTTTAACCACTAATCTAGGGAGGATAACCTTTAATCTAAAAATAGATAGATTACGGCCTCTCCAAATGTAGTAGATACTAGTAGCAATTGTGTCTCGAATAAGCCTATCATATGCAAAATTATGGTCATCATTTCTAGCCATTATGTTGATGAAGCTTTTCCGATCCTGTGGATAGAATTCCAACTCTAACCAGCCAAACAAATATTGCCAACAAAGCTTGGCAAACTCACATTGCACAAGTAAATGATCCAAATACACTTCATGTGCCCCATAAATACCACATAGATTCTAAATGTTAGGCATCCACTGAGATAACCTTGCTCTAGTGAGAAGTGCATTACGTACAGCTAGCCAAGAAATAAATTTATGGCTAGGGAAGCCATCATGATTCCAAACAAAAGAATACCAAACCTGTGGTTCATTTCATACATGAATAAGGTCATAGGCTTTATGGATATGATACTTCTCAACACCACATTGACCATTAACAATTGTAGTGAGAAAGTGAGGTCTAATCTTCAAAACACATCGAAAGATCCATGATTGATTCATCTTTACACCAACTTCATGGACTGGTCTATTCTTAATATAGTAGCTATGGACCCATTTTATCCATAATCCCTCTTTATGGTGAATAATATGCCACATCCATTTCCCCATTGCTGCTAAATTCCATCCGCAAAGATCATGTATGCCTAGACCTCCCTCTTGCTTAGGTAAACATACCTCCTTCCAGGACACCAAAGCAGTATACTGCTCCATATTTCCCAACCATAGAAATTTCCTACAAATTCTCTCAATGTACTTGGCCACTCTTGTAGGGAATTGAATGATTTGGGACCAAAATCTAATGGTGCCCATGAGAACAGAGTCTATTAGTCGCACTCTCCTAGCATAGCTTAGCAGCTTACTAGACCAATGCTTCATCTGAGAGAGAAGTTTATCCAGCAGTCCCTGATGGTGATGAATACCAAGATAAGCATTATCCAAAGGGACCCCCAGGTATCTTGAGTAGCAGAAAGCATATCTCCTCAACAGAAAAGAAGAAGATCATCAGCAAAAGTGAGGTCAATGATCTTCATATCACCACACCTAGGATGGCCTTTGAAACCCACTCTATCCCATAGCTGCTTTAAATATCTATGCAAATATTCCATAGATAGCATAAAAAGGTAAGGGGAAATAGGATCACCTTAATGTAATCCTCTTCTGCTTAAAAATGAGGAAGTAAGAGAACCATTGATGCTAATAGGTATCCGGACAGTAGATACACACTGGATTATCATTTCAACAAACATCCAAGGAAATTGGAAATCAAGTAGGACTTGTTTGAGAAAACCCCACTCTAGGGTATCATATGATTTCTGTAAATCAACCTTCAACATCATTCTAGCACTCATATTTTTCCTACTGTAATGTTTAAGAAGTTCAGAGGCCATAAGGATATTATCATATAACACCCTAACCTTGAGAAAAGAAGCGTGTGACCGGTCCACAATCTCATGGACCACTTTCTATAGCTTGTTAGCAAGAACCTTGGAGAATATTTTGTATAAGACATTACAACATGCAATAGGACAAAAATCTTTAATTCTGCAGGCACCTGGGATTTTGGGAATGAGGGTTATAGAATTGTGGTTGATCTGTTTCAATAAAATTTGGGTTTTCCAGAAAAGTTGAATAGCCTCACAAACTTCATCACCAATTATGGACCATGTTTTCTTATAAAATAGTACATTGAAACCATCTGGCCCTAGAGCTTTTAAATCCCCCATCTCAAATGTTGCATTCTTGGTCTCCTGAACTGTGGGAATTTTTAATAGATATCTTGAGCTTTCCTAAGTCAAAAGAGGGCCAGCTTGGTAGATGGAAGCATCAATATTCTAAATGGTTGAAGAAAAGTAGTTCCTTATAGAAAGCAGTGATGGAGATAGCTATATTTTCCTCTCTACAAATAACTGAATCATTATCAGTGACAAGCTTCTATATACAATTTTGCCGATTCCTAGCTTTGGTAAGGGAATATAAATACTTAGTATTTTGATCCCCCAGCTTAATACATGTAATTTTGGCTTTCTGTTGGTAGAAATTCTCCTCATCCCTTGCTCTTATGAATTAGGCCAAAGCTGTCTTCCTTTCATGACTGATACATTCCTAGTTTTTGGGGTCTGTAGTCAAAAGTTTTCTAGCAGATTCCAACTCAGCCCAAGCTTGATTGGCTTGATAGGATACATGGCCATTTGAGGCATTCAAAGCACACAATCTCTTCTTAGGGAGCTTAAGCTTATGAACAATCTTAAAACATGGACTACCTGCAATATTAGTGCACCAAATTTCTCTCACCAGAGGAAGAAAATCCTCTCTGTCAGTCCAAAAGTTCATGAATTTAAAGGGTAAAGTCCTCCTGCAAACTAAAGATCTTATATGCAGCAGAAGGGGGGAATGGTCAGATATAGGACTGTATAATACTTCAACATAACTGCTAGGGATTTGATCATACCAAATACCATTACATAATCCACGATCTAATTTGCAGTAGATCCTTGATTCAGCGGATTGTAGATTAGACGGATTATAAATGTCACCAGTAAAGGGAAGATTAAATAAACTACAATCATGTAAGCATTTGTAAAAATCATGCACATCTTGAAGGTCAATATTTCCACCTAATTTTTCCCCTACACTGAGAACCACATTAAAATCCCCCAAAATGATCCATGGACTATGCATACTGGAGCTTATATATTGGAACCAGGACTATAGATCTCTTCTTTGGGTACTAGAATTGAAAGCATATACCATAGTCAAATAAAAACAAATAGGTAAGATATTGCAGGTCACTTTACAATGTATTCCATGTGCACAACAAGCCAATTGTTCAATGTTGTAGAGATCACAATTCCAATGCACCCAGACCCTACCATTGTCATGACATTGTTAGTTATGAATAAGATTCCAGTTCAATCTTAATTTTTTGTAGATCCTGTCAACATTATGCACCTTAACTCTTGTTTCTAGCAAACCAAGTATACCTACAGTATATTTATGCACAAGATATCTAATCTCCTTGGGATTGAGGGTTTTATTCAACCCTCTAATATTCCAAGATAGCAGACTCATTTTAGTAGAGAGGAGGAAGAGCCTCCGCCTCTATCCACAGTTCCAGCAATTAACTTATCAAGTAAATCATGATCAAATTGTTGTGACCAATGAGGAATCAAGGGGGAAACTAAAACTTCCTTTCCTTTATCCAGTAGGAACCCAGGTTGCTCTTTGATCTAAATGGTAGGAGTCTTAGGAATAGAAGTCTGGACATCATTGGTTGGGGAAATAAGTTCAAATTCAACAACATTAGTTGCAATATCCTTCCTGACATTCTCACACAGCTGATGAACCACTGGAGTTGTTTCAATACCAGGATTTAGGTCTTGTTTCTTAACCTAGACTTTTTGTTTAGCTTCCATTTTAGGTCCTGCATACTTGGCATGCCTACAATAGGAATCAGAATGCCAAGTTTCATTGCACTGGGTACAAAAGGGAGGTTTCCATTCAAATGCAACCTTCTATTTCAACACACAGCCATCCGGGAGAGAAATGTGCACCTCTTTCGGCAAGGCTCTGCTAATATCAGTCTCAAGTAATAGCATAGGGAAAGAGATTCTCCCCTTCTTTGCTGTAATGCCATTAGCACAGATAGGGTTCCCAATATGGCTAAGGGAATCCATTGACTATAAATGCAGAGGGAGTCTAGGGAAATTAACCCACAATGGCATAATGTTCCAATCAGAGGGGGGTCATTTCCAATCCTGGATGCCATCTCCTTAGAATCATAGGTCGAATGCCAATACTCCAATATGGTTTTTCCATAACGATAAGCAACTACTGTTCTATGTTAAAATGCAGAAGAGAGTAGCCAAAATCATGAGATAGCACTTCAAGCAGGGCAGACAGGAATGCCCATTTAGCTTGAGTATATTTTACCATTTGGTTATGTGGTAGTTTTTGTCCAATAATGAAGGCTATAAGAGTATGCTCCCATCGATCAGTCTCCACCTCAAGTTCAGGAACGTACATTTTAGCATGAGAGATTCCATCCACAATGGTCAGAGGTATAAATTTCAATGAAATACCCATGTTCGGAGATCTATTGGAAACAAGCACATCTTTCCATTTAGATTGTTTTGGTATAGCCTTAGTAGTATTTGCAGAAATTAGGACATACACATCCATAGGGGGTAGAGGGTTCGGTAGTTGATTAGGATCATCAATTGTGGCTACAATAGGAGTCAACCGCGCTATTGATTTAGAATTCTCAACGGGAGTATATGAAGAATTCATCCTATTGGGATTCAAATCAACTGGAAGCATATCAATAGACGTAACTGAAGATTGCGGACCAATTAAGACTTTCATTGTCCCACCACTACAATCACCATCATTCAATTGTAAATTCTCAAACGGTTCCATCAGTGAAGATACTAATGGGGAAAGATCACTGTGGTCACTATGCAGAGATCTCTTCAGCAATTTCTTTCAAGCCATATCTTGCAAACAAGAGAACAGTACAGTGCAGAATACATAGCGCACGAGGCGCTTTCTACGTGTGAAAAATTCCCTATCCCTTAAACCCTTTACCTGAGCCTCCCCATTAACCTATCAATTTTCACTATCTATACAAAACAAAGCCTTTAATATTCAAACACTAAAGCAATAAAAAACATGAGGAAATTTCACCAAACAAACACACATTTACTCAACCGTCGTATGACAACCAATTATTCTCCAAATACATGCATGTTTATTTATACCTAATACCTACTCATAATCAGCAACATGATTACACTGCAAAAAAGGCATGTAAATCAAGAAATTGTTCATGAAAAAAAAGAATATCAAAAACCTTTTTCAAACCACATATAGTATGCACAATTCTACACACACCACACACATAGAATTTTTAAAACACCCATTTGAATCCTTCATATAAGAACAACCAAGATCTTGATGAGAACCATGAAAGATTGTCTTGATTACATGCAAGGACGCTCGAAACACACAAAAAAATCAAAGTAATCAAAAGGAGTGCATAAATATTTGATTAACCAAAGTAAGAAGATCAAGAATCTTACATGAACTCCCAAGCTAGCACAGGTTGATGTTAATTTCTATAATAAGCTTTTCTCTTAGGTTGCACTACATACAGTGAAGCTTTGATACTAATTCTGATGTGGATGATAATCACAACATAATCTTCAACATTTTTAGGAACTTTTCCTATAATCCTCGAGTATTACACAGTCACCAAAAATGGAAGTAGAAATTGATAAGGGTTGTCGAATAACGCTTTGAAGGTGGCAATGATCTAATGCTAATATCTTAATCCTTATAAACAGAAATCTTCTATTTCTAAATAGAATAATCTCTACTACTTTCCAAAGCTCTCTATTGAATAAGGAGAAGAGAAGAATAAGGAACACACACGACTTGGTGTTGCTCTCTTTTTGGAGTTAGCAAATGCCTTTTATTATGAGTCAACATAATGCCTAGATCAACCGTAGAAGCTTTATATATACATGCACCCATGTAGGCCCTTTTCATTAAAAAGCCCACTGTTCATCCCTTATTAATGAAATTAACCTCATAATGCATGGTACAAGAAAATATTAAAGAGTTATAATGATAATTTATAAGTATTACAAAGTATACAACAAAATAACAAAGCTATACAAACCCTAATCATATAGTACATAGATTTAACATATATAATCCAACTTTGTAACCTTCTTCATCCATGCACTTTTTAATCCTTATATTTCCATTGTTATTATCTTGTACATCAATTATCTTCAATACAATGAACATCTACCATATATATATAATACTTGAAGAATTACTTGGCAAAACATTAGAAGCATAAGAATTTTTAAGCAGAATTGGTTCCATGTCTAAGTATGCTAATTCTTCTTCTTCATCATCCTTTGATGAATAAGATTGAGAGTGATTTAGATATTCTCCTACACCATATATAGGTATTATTTATTCTTGAGCATGAAAATATGTTATTTGAAGATCGAGAAATGCATGTTAAGGTTCTATATGCAAAATATTGTATAAGGGGAAAATAGTCATTTCCATATCTCATAACTTATTTGTATTTTTAATAAATTAAATATTATGTTTTAGACTTTTCTTTACAAATAAACAAAAGAAATCGAATTAGTGTTTATAATGGATGATAATGTGTTGTTTTTAACCTTATATAACTGAATGTGAATGGTTGAACCTAGGATGGCCTTTGTAGATTTAATTTTGACCTTGTTATAATATCATATTTTCCATATTTTAGGTATAGCTTCCCTAAAGATGTGGTTTGTTCCATAAATGGTTATGAATTGTTTGTGGCGTGCTTTAATGCCCTAGCCAAACTCTATATCTTACTCTATTTAGATTTGTGGACTTATAGAGAGTATGCATACTTATGGATCATATGTCCTTGTTGGTAGGGTATTGTTCCACCCTTTTGTGCCAGTATAACAAGGACACCCTATTGTTATTGGGTTGAGAGTTGATAGGATACTAGAGTGCCTTGGTGTACCAGTATAACCAGAGTACCTTGGTATCTCTAGGTTTGATATGATCTCCTATCAAGTAAATAAACATTTAATTGATCATTTATTTCAAAAAAATGATTATTAGATTAGTCAGTAGTAGCCTTTGTGACTACCAATTGTTCACTAGTAGCCTTTGTGCATACTTATGGCTTTGTAGTAACCTTCATACATACCTACAGTTCGGTATTAGCCTTTGTGCCTACTTGTAATGTCCCCATTATTTAGTTCTAATTTTTTTTATGAAAATAATTTGGAAGAAAAAAATTACCAAACATACGTAGGAAAAATAGGATGTTATGGCCACACCTAATATAGGATTGGTGACAACCACTTGTCCCATAGTATATACAAGGCTAAGAAACCAAACAGATCAAAATAAGAGTAGAGTGAGAAATAAACATAATATATAGATACTATAGAAAATGATTACAAAAGAAGACCTTGACAATCCCCAATATATTCAAACCCATAAAAATATATTGAAGTTGAGTACAAAATTAAAATTGCTAGAAAACAAAGGTAGGGCATAACTACAAACCCTAGCATATAAAGGAACAAACAATAGTCTCTCGATGTCCACCCTCTCAAGCCTCCAAGCCTAAAGCAATTAGGCCCACTATAAGGTTACCTCAAAAAAGCATGCACATGGCCTCCTGCTCATGAGATTGAACAAGTGATTGAACAAAAGAATACATCAATATACTACATACTGTGAAAACCAAGTTACATCCTCAATGTGAGTCACAAGCATACAAGGCCAAGAAAAAAAAAGCCAACTGAACTAAACACCTATCAGGCTCAACATATAATTATAATTATCTACTCTACCATGATCATGTAATGCATCAAGATCTCATGTCTTGAAAAGATTTTGGTGGCTCATAACTCATCATAATTACCAAGACAACATAGGTACCATGGATAGTAATGAATGAATATTAACAAGTTAATCCATTAAATTAATTACTTAAAGTCTATTATTAATTTATTTTCTCTTTGCTTTTCCTTTATCCATATTCTTATTCTCATTTTTTATTCTTATACTTTTTCCTTATCCTTTATCATTATTCTATTTCAAGCAATGGATTGTTCAACATGCCATGGTCTCACATACCATGGTAACCTAACCAAACCAAAGGATATGTTTACCATCCTATGGTTTCACATACCATGGAAGCCTATCAAAACTGGAGGACATAAATTCTGGCTAAATAAAAGTAACCACCAATGGGTATAAAGTCTAGCTACAGCCAAGCAACAACCATGGGACATAAAGTTAGGACAAAGCCAATAACTCACCTAAGTAACTAGACCCTTTAGTATCTATACCCTCTACTACATCATCCTTGTCTAGAGTAGGTAAAAAATTGATATCTACTAGGATCCTAGTCAAAGGAAAAACCTAAAAGGCGCTAATAAATACATCAAGGCTAACCCAATAGATAATTTAGGATTAGGTAACCCATACCCATGCACTACTCAATAATCTTCCAATGTAAGTTATTAACGTGTTATTTTCCAAGGTTATGTTATCATACAAGAACCATGTAATGTCCAAGTAACACATCCCCATACTCATTCCATCTTAACCATTATGTCCCTCCAACAATGTGGTGGGATTTCTATTAGTGCCAATATTAAATCAATCCATTATGATAATCCATTTAGTCCAAGAACACATACTACATTATCCTTTTGAAGTCATAACATACTCATTCTTATTTTTCCACTAAAGTCTTCCTAAGAAATTATTAAGAATACCATGAATTATGAGCCATTTAATACATCCAATAAGTTATTTAATTTATGACAAGATGTGTATTCCCATCATTAAATAATCATATAATAGTGTTGGACATAATCTCAAAACATATCAAGTCTAAAAGATCAAAATAACAGGCTCTAGCAGAACTTGTCGATCGGTTTAAGCTAATCAGTAAATTATTTTTGCCTAAGTAAACCTTAGAGTTCCCTAAAACCAATTAATAAGTATGGTCAAACCAATTGACTTTTCTATATTAAATCAATTAGTTATAAGAAATTGATTGATGGGTTAAAGTAGAGTACAACAAAAGTCACTTTAAACCATCTAATTGATAGGTTTAGCCTAATCAGCTAATGGATTTCCTCCTATATAGCACATAACATACATTTTACTTGTAATTCACACTTTAAAAACTTAATTAATGCAACCCATAACATGCCATAGAAAAATAACAAGATTTAAGTTGTGTATAAGCTAAATGATGCTTCATTTTCAAGTAAACAACCGTACTTACCAAATATTAAGCCCTTATTAAGAAATATTAATTAAAATGGCATGCATCATTTAATAAGACAAAAATATCTTATAGTAATATAAAATTAACATTTTATAGAGTATACTAACACACGTTACTATTCATGCCATATTATAAAGGTGAGAATAACTTACGTGAAGCATAGCGAAATTTCCCACTAGAGAGAAAAAACTCAAGATTCAAGATTTCAAATTCCAAACCCATTAAAAATAATACATTGAAACTCATAAATCTTTAAATAAAATTTTTAAATAAATAACTAGAATTAGGGGAAAAACACACTTACCTATTATAAGAGAAAAACATAGAAATAGTCAACTAAAAGTTACAAATTATTCCTAAATTGAACTCTTTCTTGCTGAAGTATAAAATAACAGAGTTCTAGATAATGGATCAAAAGAGTTAATTGAAATCTAATGAAAGCTCAAAATGGAGAGGAACTAAAATGAGTGCTTGAGAAGTTGAGCAATTTGGGGTTTAAATGAAATGTGAGAAAAAATGATGATTAAGGTTACTTATAGGTAATACATCACTTAAGGAATGGATGAGGTTATGCAATAAATCAAAAGCCCTAATTTTATTGTTAGAATATGAGTTAAATGGGTGAATCTATTATTAATAGGCTGACTTCCATCTAAAATTTCAAATGATGATTTTTTTGAATGTGCAAGTCCATCTCATCTAGAAAATATCAAACACAAAAAGGAAAATTGAAGAGTAGGATGGGAAGAAAATCTCTTAGCTGTGTAGGATAGTTGTGAAATCAAAAAATAATTCTAGAGGCATGTATAGGAGATATGAAGAAGAATATAAAAGTGAGGTTATCCTCTCCCTCATTTATCAAAATCAAACCGTCGAATATGTTTGAGGTAGATATTAAAGCTGAATAAATGATCAAAAGGGTTAAGGATCACTCGAGAATATCTTAGTGTTAGATAATCAAAGTTCCATTTTATAGTAAGAAATTTTCTAGAAAAATTAAGCTTCAAAAAGAACTTAAACCAACTACCCAATCAATAGGTTTGGCCAGACCAATCGATTGTTCTACAAATCAGTGAATTGGTCTTCATAGATAAGTTGATTGGTTCTTTCGAGCAAAACCCTTAGCTAAAATAAGGAACCAATTGATCGTTGTGCTAGGAAAACATATTTTATTCAAGTTTTCACACTTTTTCAACATTCATTATTATATCAAACCCAGACTATAATCCTAAGTCAAGATCAAATATGACATAATTTCATTAA
Source organism: Tamarix chinensis (assembly GCA_030549775.1). Lineage (NCBI taxonomy): Eukaryota > Viridiplantae > Streptophyta > Magnoliopsida > Caryophyllales > Tamaricaceae > Tamarix > Tamarix chinensis. The sequence continues at coordinate 37,863,029 of CM060173.1, read as the reverse complement.
ACATAATAATTTTTCATTTTCTAAATTTAAAAAAATGGGATATTAAACTACCTATAGTTAGTGATCTCACTTTATCCATACCAATATTTCTATAGTAGCCTTTGTACTTTCCAATGTTTTGTATTGTGCCTTTAATCCCTAATTGTGATATTATTGATTTATCTTATATTGCTACTTTAACCCCTACTTGTGATATTATAGATTTTTATTGGTACTACACCTTTTCTGACCTTTCTTTGATATTATGGATCTTTATTAGTGTTGTGTCTTTGAGTTCAACATGTGGTGTTGCGATAATTGTTAGATTTATATTAAGATATGATATGTGCACTGATGTTTTTGCTTACTATGTTGATATTAGTTCTAATCAATATTTAGGAGAGCATCTCTTATGTGCTTGGTTGGTAAGTTTTATTATGTTCTACATGAACAAGTATAAGGAGTATATGGTTTTCATGATTACCATTTATATGATATTATTATCTTATTTTAACCATGCCATGAATATTTTAATAATCTTATACCATGTATTATTGTAATACCTTTTATGCATTCCATGCGAGCTATTCGTATTTGTTTTGTATAATGGCTTACTCAATATCATTTTACTAAAGTGTGTCTTTTCATGGGCCTCTACCTTTTAAATGAGCAATGTGCTTTGCAAATTATCTTGTGAGATTAGTTTAAGGCTAGTACTTTGGATAAGAGTTAAGGTTATCCGATGTGTACTTGGTATCTTTTGATACAGATGTTCTTGTTCCATTTAATTTCTTGATAACTAACAGTTGGTTCATTGACATTGATATTAAGCTACTATGATTTTCTCTAACCTAATTCTTATAATTGTGTTATTAAATTAAGTGGCTTAATGATTTGGCCTTAGCACTTGGCATGAGAATTATAGAAGAAACAAAACATGCACCAAATGTGATAGAAATACCTAATGTTTTTTATTCTTTTAGCTTTCATAATTAATTACTTTAATAAAATTTTGAAGTTACAAATTTTGATGGTGCTATAAGTTGATATTAGAGCTTCTAGTTGTTGCAAATAGTGTTTCAGTTAGATATTTGGTTCTCACAATCTTAAATATTTTAATTAGAAATCATATTTCCTTTTCTCATATTTTTTAAAACCTAGATTAGTCTTGTGAGTACTCAATTGTGGGTAGAATAAGTGGCCTTTGAGTTGTATATAGGTGTTATATGTTAGTAACATAGGACTTTTACTTACATGTTTTCTTTTTTTTTTGGTTAGTTTGACATGGCCTTAAATGTTTATGTCAGCAACTTGTAAAGAGCATTTTAAACCTTCATGGAGTTTTTTCAGCATCCTTACCTTCTCAACATCAATCACCACCACCTCCATATCATCTATAGGAGGGTATTCAAGAGCTTTGGCACTAGAGAGTTTTAGCTCATCATCCACAAACGTACACCAAAGAAAAATATCTTCTTATCTTAGAAGGTTTGATTTGGGACTTTTATAGAACTTTCAAGGCAATTGATTTCCTAAAAGAAAGGAAGAAGCTAGGTGTGTATGATTTTTTGCTCAAGGAGGACTATTGATCTCCTAGGAGGACATTAAGACAAAACTTTAACACATTTCTACATTGAGAGCCTAAAATATCAAAAGCTCAACGATTTCATGTAGTTGACTTAGGAAAGTTTGATAGTGTAAGAGTATCACATGCAATTTACAAAATACATAATGTTTACTCTTGCCATAGCAAGTGGCAACACTACTATTATCTTCTAGTTCGTGCAAAAACATCACTTTAGCATCTGAAAGATGATGGGCATAGTTTTGTTTCACCGTTTAGCCACATTATATGAGTAGTCATGTGTCATCACCACATTGATCTATGAGTAGATTTTGATTTTGGTAAAAGAATATTCAAAGTGCATGATCATAAGGGAAAGAGTTAGCATCATAGTAATGGAGTTTTAAGTTTTCAGCATTGAACTAGTGCTTGACAGTATGTTGGTCAGAGAGTCACGCAACACTACTAAAGTCATCATTATAGACGAGATCATCACAGTGTGGATTGTATGGGGAAGTTGATTCAGTGACACAATTTTGCTTAGCTCAAGCACAGGAGCTTTGACTGCTACAACACACCACATGATGAAGTCTTAAGTTCTCAAGTGCAGACTTTATGACCAATCCAATGCCACTAACTAGTTAAACATGATCTATTTTTTAAACCTATCCTATTGGCCAATAAAATAGAAGCTTATGATGAAGCACTAGATCTTGATGCATTTCCTTTTGCATGTTACCTCCTTCTTCTTAGTCAATTTGGGCTATTAGTTTTCAGTTCTTCATGTTGGTAGGGTTACCCTTTAAAGGGGTAGTTACCCCTTTATGTTCTATGTGGCTCCTTATATATGATATGAGTAGTGAGGTGTGGATGTTAGTTATAAAATTAATTTTTAATGGTGTAGTCCTGTAACAATACTAAATTTCATAACCTCAATTTCAAGCGTCTAGTCATTTATCCAAAACCAAATCCTTAGATATTAACTTACTTACTTTTGAAAACCACTAACTCCAAACCAGATAAATTATTAAATAAATTTATCTTAATTATTTTATCCCTTTCCTTTTTATTTGAGTCCACCATAAATCAATAAATTTTACCTAGTGTATTTTTTCTAATAGGATACTTTAAATCTGAATTAATTAATTTTACTCTAAACCTTATTTTCATTCTAAATATAAATTTTGGTCTATTTTTCTTTTTTCTTTCTTTTTCTTTCCCTTTTTCTTTCTTTTATCTTCTCCTTTTTATCCTTTTCTTTTTCCTTCTATTTTCCATTTCTCCTATTCAGTCTGTGTGCCAGCCTATTTATTTTTGTCATTTTTTTTAATTCCCTAACCTACCAGCCTAGCCCACTTCTGCTTCCCACATATCAACTTTATTTTTCTTTCCCTTTCCCCTTTCCCACTTTAACCTAACAAGGCCTAACCCCTACACCCTACTACCTTTATCCCTTTCATTTTTGACAATGTAAGTCACCCCATCCCTTCCCAACATCCCTACACCACCCCTTAGCTTGCTAGCTCCCCCTTTCCTCTTCAATGCAAATCAACCCCTCCCTCTACCTCCTTACGAGCTTCTTTGTTTCCTGTTCTTGGCTCCTATACCTTGTTGCCCCTCTTTCACCATTCGTTTTCCCTAATTCCCTCACAACTTCTCTACATGACCCTAATACATCCTCTAACCATCCATCCATATACATACAAGTACACTCTTCCCTCTCCCTTTCTATCTCAACCCTTATCCCACTACTGATTTTAACCTAGCAAAACTACCCTCAACCACCAAAGCGAGCTCCACACACCACCAGCCCCATTGACTTCTCCCTTTACCCAACATTTTTCCTCCTTGCATCTCCATTACCTCTTACACCTCACCCTTCTTTTGCATCACTACCAACCATCATCACCACAACTAAAGCCCATCCACTTCCTCCCCTAAAATGACATCCACCACTGATGCCCTCATCCAAAGCTATGTCCACTACCATTGAAAGGGGTTTTAATAACGGTTATTTTATAGTTTTAATAACGGTTTTCAACCGTTATTGAATCGCCCGTTATTAAATCTTTAATAACGGCTCATAACCGTCATGAAAAATACACAAAAACCCGCGAATATGTGCGTGAACTTCATATTTAATAACGGTTTTAGAAGAACCGTTATTAAAACTCCACTTTTTTTTTGCAGTTTTGTTCCTGCCCACATACACAGTTACCAAATCTACAATGTAAAACAACATCAATTCATACCAAATCTGCAATCACACCATAATTTCAATCAATCTATAATTGGTATGCATGTCTCAATACACCAACTATACTTAGCACAACTATAATTAGTGGGCATACCACAACTTGGTAGCTCTACACCCCAAAGTAAAAAGCTCACAGATCTAGGCTGGTAGACGAAATACAAACCTAAAAATGCATGTAGAATATATAGATTGCTACCTAATACCGAATGAATGAGTGCATGTGCTTGGCCCATTGATCTCTAACTTCATCAATTTCATCAACATTATATTGATGGCCTCGTGCATAGTCATCGGTGAAAAACTACAACACCCATGTTTCAATTAATATACAGTTATCCATTAGGTATGTCATGATTCATTAATAGAAAAATATGGAAAAGCAAACATACATGGCTTGGATCTATGTTGACCAATATATTCTAGACTATAAGATCCATTGCTCGTCTTCTTCACTTGAACCCTTAAAAACTTCAATTTCATCATCATCATCTAAGTTCCTTTGTCTCGAAGATCTTCAATTTTGGAGGTACCTAAAGCTCTTATCTCATCCATAATTACAATAGAGGATAAAGAGATAAACAATAACTGAAAACATGTATTACCCTACATACAAAATAATACAAAGGTAGGCAACATGTAATACCACTTTAATCAAGAGGTTATATAACACCCTCATACCCTTGAATGTGAAAAAGGTTTTTAGGATAGTCTAAATTAAAGGTTCAATTTGTAAAAAAAGCCCTAAGAAGGTTGTATCACTTGTATGTAACAAAAAAACCACAATTTAGAGGCCAAAATGGCCCTTTTTGGGCTCCGATATTGCCACGTCGTAGATCTCAAAAAAATACCCAAAATAGCCTCCTAGATCACCTAAATCCGAGGTCTCATGAAAACGTTATGACCCTCCAAAGTTTACAGTTGAATCTAGCTCTAAATAACCTCAATAATGTCTTCTCTTTTGTTTTTTATGGTCGTAGCTCTAAATAATGTTGAATCTATATTCTCCATACAACAATAATATGTAAAGGTCTCGGCCAACACATGCATTTGTTAATATATATTAATAACGCAACAAATTCAACAACAAACAGCAAAATTTTCAGCCAACACATTTTCGAACGAAACCCTGGCGACATGCATTTATATAAGTAGATAAAAAGTTATGAGAGGAAGAACAAACACATACATAAAGTGAGATAACTACAAACACGACGGTGAGAATTTTGAGAGAGGCAAGGGCTTCAAACACGACGGAGGATGAAGGTGCAAGTGCTAGCTAGCTTCGGAACAATGGCAGAGGCGTGGTGGAGAGTTGGCGGTGCGAGGGTTTCCTTTACTTGAGAGGAGCCTGGTGGTGCACGGTGTGGCAGTGCGAGGGTTTCCTTTACTTGAGAGGAGCCTGGTGGTGCACGGTGTGGCGGTGCGAGGGTTTGCAAGAAGAAGGAAGGAGAGCAAGAGAACGAAAGTGTAGAGAGTCTGAAAATTTTGGCACGAAACAGAACCGAGCGAAATAAAAGTTTGATTTTGGGGTTTTAATGACAGTTCCTGAGAGAACTGTTATTAAAACATCTTTTAATAACGGTTCTTCCATGAACCGCCATTAAAAGCTTCTGACTTTTGACAACGGTTCTCATATGAACCGTTATTAAATCCTCTTTTAATAACGGTTTATATAAAACCGTTATTAAAACATCCGTCCAAATTTTAACATTGCCCTTTTAATAACAGTTTTTAACTAGAACCGTTATCAAAACTTCCCGCCGATTAATTTTCACGCGTTTAACAACGGTTTTCGAACTACCGTTATTAATGTCCCGTTATTATTTCCCGTGTTTGTAGTAGTGGTCACTCCTCACTATTATCCCCTCCTCATTGTAGCCTACCCTCACCATCACAACCATCCCTATTGTAGACTTACCTCGTCCCAAATCCATCCACCACCAAAGACCTTCTTATGTGACCTCACCTCCAACCTTTCCATCTCTTCCCCAATGAAGCCAAAAACCTTCCACCATCCACCTCTACCACCCCCATCTAGCCACCAACATGCTGCTAGTGCCACTTGTCATGTACCTCACCACTACCTAACCTTTTACCCTTAGCCTTCCCACCTTACCCAAACTCACATTGCATAGGTAGTGTAAGAATCCCATAAATTTTTACCCCTTGTTCAACATTAGGGGCATTTTAGTAATTTATAATTTTATCAATATTTTAATGAAAATTATTATTTTATTTAATAAAAATTAAAATGTTTATGTGAAATTAATTTTAGGTCCAAAATTTTAATTAGTGGAGCCTAATAAAGCTTAGTAGGCTATATATAAATTATTTTTTTGTTAAAAATTAGGTAATCACTAAAATCTACTAAAATTTGAGAAATAGTATGATAGAACATTAGGGTTTTTGACATGCAAATTGTATTAAGTACATATCTAACATTATAATTATTTGCCTAAAAATTTGAGCATAAAATTTGGTTACATGTAGCATGATGATTTTTTATAAAGTAAAATGTGTACAAAAGTATGTTAAAATAGTTTTAATGTCAAATATAAATTATATTTTCCATGTATGTATAATATGATAGTATTAGAGTGCTTTAGTGTATTTTAATATAATTATCCCTATTTTATAACCTAAAGCCAATTTTGGCATTAAAGTATATCATAATATTTATTTCAAAGAGATTGCTTAATATATCATAATAATTGTTAAATATGAAGGTATGAGATTTAATATTTTAAAGATGCATGTTAGCATGATTTATTATTATTTTGTTCCCTAGAGTAAATTTAGTTATTTTAACCATATTATGTTATTTATGCCAAGAAGCATTATTAACAGGTATTATTTATTGTTGACTTTATGAATGTATAATTTGATGTTCAAGAAATACATTTTATGTTTTATGTGCAAATTCATGTATAAGGGTAGAATAATAATTTGACATGTCTACTAATTTATTTGAATTTTGATAATTTCATTATTGTGTTTTAGCCTTTTCATGAAAAAATAATAAATAAAATATAATTAGTATTTATAATGGATGATAATGTAGTGATAGTGGTTATGGTGGCTTTTTGCCATATTTTACAAATTACGCCCAAATGTGAATAATTGAGCTTAAGATAGCTTTAGTAGATTTTTAATGTTGAACTTGGTATACTATAATATAAACCTTGTTTATGTCTATCCTGAATAATTAGAAATGAGTAGAAATGGGAATTATAAGAGTATTATATCATATATATGATCACCATAGTAAAATATTAATACTTTAAGTGAAGGGCCTCGAGATCAAAAATTATGGCTCATTAGTGGTAGCTACCTTAACGATATCATAGAGCCCATAGTTGATAATAATGGATTTTGGCTAGAGTGCCTTAGTGTCTTAGGTAGGCCCTATATCTTACTTTATTTAGCATTACAGACTTCGAGAAGGTGTGTATACATATGGATTAGGTATCCTTGTTAGTAAGGCGCAACTAAGGTACCTTAGTATCCTTGGGTTGATAGTTAGTAGCATAATATGTTACCTTGGTGTATTAGTATGACTAGAGTACTTTAGTATCTCTAGGCTTAATATGATCACCCTTCAAGTAACTAAAAATTGAAATGATTATTTATTGGATTGAAAACATTGTTGGATTGGTTGGTAGTAGCCTTTGTACATACTTATAGTTTGGTAGTAGCCTTTATACCTGCCTATCATTTGGTAGTATCCTTCGTGCCAATCTATGGTTTGATAATAGATATTGTTCCTACCTATAGTTGGTAGTTGTTTTTGAGCCCTAACTATTTTTTGTTGTAGCTTTTGAGCCCTACATGTGATATTATGGATTTCAATAAGATTTGGCGTTTGTGCCCTATCTACGATATTATAGATATGTATTGGAGTTTCACCATTGAGCCTAAGCTTTGATATTATAGATTTTTATTGATGTTTCATCATTGATCTCTACCTTTGGAGTTATGGATATTTTTGGTTTTAACTTTGTGAAATGATATGTATGTTGATGTTTATGCTTATTGTCTACAAATTGGTTTGAATAATTATTTCAAACAGCATTCCTTATAATCTTGGTTGGTAAGTTTTAATATGTTCTAAATGAAACAATATGAGGTGAGACAAGAGTATCTCCATCGCATTATTCTCATGTTGGAGGTCAAGGGATTGCATATTTAGAGATGGTACTCATTGTTCTTGAAAATCTTAAACACCATCATAATAACACTAATAATATTTCATTAAGTGATTCTTGCTATTATTATATATGTTCGCAAGAAGAAGAATTCACTAAGAATATATAGCATTTAAAAAATGACAATGTAAAGGTTACAAATTTGCATGGAAAACAAAGCTATAAGACATGGATCTTGATTACTTATTTATTCAACGTATTATCATTATTAGGGTTTATGTAGCTTAGATATTTTATATATAATTTATAATATCTTATCATTTGTAATTGTAAACCATTGTGTATACCATATGGGCGTGCACTAATTTAGTCTTTTGTTAATTATGCCTGTTGCTTTAGACTTAATTAGTAAATGATAAAGTATGCCTGTGTGTGTGTGTGTGTTCTACATTTGGTAGACAGAGATTGATTGAATGAAAAGGTAACAAGATGATTTCTTATGAAGATTTTAACCATCCTTCCTTCCTCTTCAAGTGAGTTTATCTTGAGAGTTTACACATTGTTCTCTAGAGGACACTTTGTGATTTCTCTTTAGAATCTATTTGGTCTTGGTGAAGATAAAAATTTCCAATCATTCATTTGGTTAAATATAGCTACATATTTGAATTCTACTTTAACTTTTAACATCATTCTTCTTTAAGGAACAAGAATAAAAAGGGTCCTACAATGTGAAGGATAAGTTTTCTTTTATCTTCCAGATCAATTTTGGTATCAAATCAAGGTCTTTGGTTCAACAAAACTTAGACGAGAACATGTCATCAAAGTGGAAACGAGAAAACACATCAACATAAACTTTGGTTGAGGTTTTTTATCATTCTTTCTATGATTCTTTGAATCTTGATTTTTGTTATTCGAATCTTGTATGCATGTTTATGATCTTAGGTGGATAAATGTGGAGATAAGAATTGTGATATAGTGATCTTGCTATAAATGTTAAATATTTACATGTTAAGAACCGAACCAAAATATTGTAATTGCATGTTAGAGTTTCAAGTGATTTAATGTAGAAAATGTGTGTATGTGTGTGTGTTACTTGTGTTTGAATTGGTCTTATATAGAATTATTCTGCATGGAGTTGCATGTTATTTTTTTTTTGAGAATTGTGTCAATTTTATGTCTTTTATTTCTTCAAATATAATCCATAATTGGGATATATTCTTCGTGAGTTTCATACACATAACACATATAGGTTTCTTTTTCAAAATTAATTTATTTGTATTGCATGGTAAAACATAGAAAAAATACATAACTTTTTTGGAAGATGTTGATTGATTTGCTATAGTTTTTGTTGAATTCTATACCAAGAACTTTACAAGAAAAGTATAAGGTGTCATATTTCATTTGTTTGTGTGGTATATTTTATTGTTGGCTATGTTCTGGAGTCATAGTAGTCAAAAAGTTTTGGCAGAACTAACCAAAAACTTAAGTGGCATCATTACTTGATTTGGGTTTCCAATTGAAACCCTAAAGATTACTAACCATTTTGTTGAGTGTGTTAGTAAGTAGATTGCAATGGTAGAAGAACCAAATTTTCTAGCCATTTTTTAGGCAATCTAGTAGCTCTCAATCAATCTATCTGCAACCAATTCTCAACTTCAACAACTTCTTGAAATGAAAACTCAATTGTAATGGATGGAGTCTTAATCTGCCAAGTAAGATTTTGTGCAAAATATTGTAGAACAAAAGTAGTTTGATGGAGAATTAATGGGAAGAGCATCAAAGCCAATCAACCCAACAAGAGGGAGATATTTTAACTCACATGTATACCATGAAGAATAGTCACAAATAATTGGAAGTAGTCAAAGGATCTATGATCATCAACCAAAGTATCATCAAAAAGAAGATAAAGGTATCAAAGTTGATCTTCCTAATTTTGATGGTAAACTTGATGTTGAGTTGTTTCTTTAGTGGTTATATAAGTTAAAGGATATAGTTGAATTCAAGGATTATCATGATGGGAAAATTTTTAAATTATCTACTCTTAAGTTTAAGAAGTTTGTTAGGGGACAGCATGATAACTTGAAAGGACTAGACAAAGAGAGGCTAAATTCAAAATCAAATGTTGGGATAAGCTTAAGAAACATTTTTGAAAGAAAATTATACATAAATAGTATAAGCAAGATAATTATCTTAGATTGACTACTCTTATGCAAGGACTTTTAAGTTTTGAACAATGTGTTAAGGAATTCAAAATGTTAGCACTTATATGTGAAGTCCATAAGAAAAAAAAAAGAACAAAAATGTGTTAGATTTCTAGGTAGCCTTAATATGATGATTTGAGACAAAGTTAAAAATTGTTTATATGATTCTCTTGAAGATATGATTAAGCTACTATGAGATTTGAAAAGAAAATAAGTTTACTATGCCTCATGCAAAACAAGGTACTTCTTCTACAAATTACTACCCGAGTACACA